>ML675603.1:82968986-83368275 GCA_007922155.1 Mesoclemmys tuberculata | reverse complement strand
GTGAGCTAGCCTCCCCAAGGAGAAGATTTCATACCAACACCTGTGGCCCGGGCCCCTTTTAAAATCACTGGGCCCCTGGACAATTGCCCCCTTTGCCTCCTCCTGTCAGCAGGCCTGTCTACTAGTGCTCTCAGGCTGGCCACTCATGGCTTCAGGAGACAGCAATTCACTGTAACATACAAATTGTGGCAGACAAATAGCAACAGGGCATTCCATTTGAAAAGTAGATCTAGAGCAAGGTTGCTGGAAGTAGCCCTTCTATTTCTTAGCTGTTTTTAACCAAAACAAAAGGTTCTGTGTTTGTGCAGTGCCTAGCACAATGGGGTCCTGGTCCATATGTACTACAGTAATACAAATAATAAATAATAATTTTGATGGCCCAGAGGAAGATGTGTGTATAAAATTGGACAGGGGATTGCCTTCATGAGCAGGGTCATTGTTAGAGATACACTACATAGGTGTTTGCCTAGGGCACCAAATTTTTTTAGGGTTAGCTCCTGCCCAGCCATGTCCCCATCAGAGGATCTGACTTTTTAAGTTTATCCTACAGTACCATCTAGCCAGGCTTAGTGTACCTAAATGTCTAGCTCCAACCCTGTTCATGAGCAAACTATGAAATGAAAATGCACCAGAAGAGAAATGTAGAAGGACCAATCAATAAAACAAAAAGATTCCAAGAGGAAATAGTAAAAATTTCACTACAGGTCAGTTTGAATAACTAGAAATGCAGAGTCTGAGCAACTCAATTTATGTTAGGCATATCCCAATCTGTCTTGTAAGATGTAGACTCCTCAAAGAAATGTAATGATTCCCACTGGTTGATTTAATAACAATGAAATACTATTTTGCAGCTATGTTTTCTGCATAAAGATCACTTGGCCAACTAGCGGTCACTCTGTTTAAGTCAACTGAGTTGCACAAGGGATGAATCTGGTCTTTTGCACTTAAATAAAATAAGTCATCTGACAAAAGGCAGAAGCAGATACCGCTGGTGGTATGTATATGGGATATAATATTTTCTGAGGTAATCCACCTCAATTACTTCCTTGGAATAATGACATCTGTATGCTCTGGAATCCTGCTTGTCATTACTCAACCTTAACAAGCGTTTAGGGAGATACTGTTCTTTAGTATGTTTTTTACCTGATTCTCCTGTCATTTATATTCCTTAAATAGTATGGCCCATATTCAGGAAAGCACTTACCCACATTCTTAAGTCCAAAACACTCTAGCCTATGTAACTTCGGTACTTATGTGGCCTCCATCTATGTTGTATTTGAATGTCTCTCAATCTTGTAATATATTTAACCCCACCACACTCATGTGAGGAATGGAAGTATTATTATCTTTACATAAGGGTAAAGAAGGCGCAGCAAATTTAAGTGCTTGTCTGCACTTAAAATGGTACAGTGGAACAGTTGCACCATTGCAACTGCACCACTGGAGTGCTCCAGTATAGACACTACCTATGCTGACAGCAGGGGTTCTCCCATCACTGTAATTAATCCACCTCCCCAAAAATCAGTAGCTAGGTCGATGGATGAATTCAAGAACTGCCTACACAGGGACTTAGGTCAGCTTCACCATGCTGCTCAGGGGTGTAGATTATTCACACCCATGACTGACATAGTTAAACTGACCTAATTTTCTAGTGTAGATCAGGCCTAAGTGACTTGCACAAGATCACATAGAAAGTTTATGGCTGAGCAGGCTTCATCTCTTCTCCTAAGCTAGTGCCCTAACCACTGGATCATTGTTTTCAATGAGGCTTCAGCATATGTCTGGGAGCTTGTCTAAACGGCAGGATAATGTGCTCTGCTGTGGTCTGATTTCTAAAGCGCTCTCTCGTATTGCACATTAATGGATCCATGTAGACCCTGATGGTATGCTGCTAGTGAGCTTTGACACAGCAGTGTTATGGGCCAATTAATGCACAGCATATTAACGTGCTGTAGACATCACACCCACATAGAGTGCATTACCACACTGTATAGAAAAGCCTGAGTGAAATCCTAATTAGGGATGCTTTCCTGAATCAGGAACTAGTAGAAGAATATAATAATTTAAAGTGTAGCTCTAGTCTAAAAAGTCAATATAAAACAGCACCTTGCATTCAGCAGATCTGCTCCTTGAGTGTACATAGAGATATATCGGCTTACTTCAGTGACAAAAAATAAACGTGTGCCACGTTATACTCGTGTTAGCCCTGCAGGGCAAGCACAGTTAAGAGAGAGTAAGCTGGATTCTATTCCTTTTTGTGCTTCATAAATATAATTGTTTTCTATGTTTTATCTACAGGGTCATTCAGTTACACCTGAGCAATGCTACTTCAAGTAAAGGAGTGTAACTGGAGGGGCTGCTTTTGGACGACATATACATTATTACTAGTAATGATGTGCAATACGAAAGAACTCGGTTTGATGTTCAGAGCCCAGGTTATGTTTCCAAGTAAGGAGTTAAGAGTTTTTCATTCTGGGTTTGGTCTAGAGCTGAACTCAACCTTTGAAGTTATCTAGATCTTTGAAGAGCCAGATATTTGGATCTAGAACCAGATCCAGATATTTGGATCCAGATATCTGGATCCAAATATCAAAAAAAGTTTTGGGAAGCTCAGGATTTTGGTTCAGGCACAACTTTAATACACATTGACCTGAAATTAAAATGAAACAACAGGGTCTGCAACCAACTGTATGAAACCTACCAGAAAGGTTAGTAGAAAATCATTTGAAATTAAACCAATGGGTTCCACCTGGCTCTGGTTATATTACTAAATTTGTGTCCGTATGGATGCTGAATTTGTGACAAGATAGTACAGTGGTAGAAGGCATTTTATAACCATAGGCATGTAGGGCTTGAGAGTACCTCAAAAAGTCATCAAGTCCAGCTCCCTGCTCTACAGTAGGACCAAGTAAACCTAGACCATCCTTGATAGGTGTTTGCCCAAACTGTTCTTAAAAAACTCCAATGATGGGGATTTGACAACTTCCTTTGGAAGCCTATTTCAGAGTTTAACTAACCTCATAGTTAGAAAGTTTTTGCTAATATCTAACCTAAAACTCCCTTGGTGTAGATTAATCCCATTACTTCTTGTCCTACCTTCAGTGGACACAGAGAACATTTGATCCCCACCCTCTTTATAACAGCCCTTAACATATCTGAAGCGGGTTCTGATGTCCCCCCTCAGGCTTGTTTTCTCAAGACTAAAAAATTTTTTTTACCTTTCCTCAGACATCAGGTTTTCTAAACCTTTTGTCATTTTTGTTGCTCTTCTCTGGACTTTCTTCAGAATGTCCACCTCTTTCACATCAGGCCTCACCAGTGCCAAGTACAGCAAGACAATTACCTCCTTTGTCTTACATGACAGTCCCGCTAGTACACTCAGAATGATATTAGCCATTTATGCAGCTGAATCACATTGTCAACTCATATTCAATCTGTGATCCATTATAACCTCCAGATCCTTTTCTGCAATACCACCACCTAGCCAGTTTTTCCCAATTTTCTAGTAATGCATTTGATTTTTATTTCCTCAGTGTAGTACTTTGCATTTATGTTTACTGAATTTCACCTTGTTGATTTCAGACTAATTCTACAATTTCTCAGAGTTGTTTTGAATTGTAATCCTGTTCTCTAAAGTGCTTGCTACCCCTCACACTTTGGTGTTGTCTACAAATTTTATAAGCCTATGTTCCACTCCATTATCCAAGTCATTAATGGAATTATTGAATAGTACGGGACCCAGGACTGACCCCTACAGGACCCCACTAGATACACCCTTTTAGTGATGACAGCGAAGCATTGGTAATTATTCTTTGAGTTCTTTTATTCTTCAACCAATTGTGCACTCACTTTACAGTAATTTCATCTAAACCACATTTGCCTATTATGCTTAGGAGAATGTCATGTGGGAATGTGTCAAAAACCTTATTAAAATCAAGATATATCATGTCTAGTGCTTCCTCCCATCCATTTGGCCAGTAAGCCTACCAAAGAAGGAAATTAGGTTGTTTTTTTGACCAATCAATGCTGGCTATTCCTTATAACCCTATCATCATCTAGGTGCGTACAAACTGATTGTTTAATAATTTGGTCCAGTATCTTTCTAGGTATCAAAAGTAGGCTGGCCAGTCTATAAATCCCTGGGTCCTCTTTGTTCATCTTTGTAAAGACAGATACTAAGTTTGCCCTTCTCCTGTCCTCTGGTACCTCTCCTGTCCTCCTGGAGTTCTCAAAAATCATTGCTAACAATTCCAAGATGGCTTCAACTAATTCCTTAAGTGCCCTAAGATGAATTTAATCAGAACCTGGCAACCTGAATACATCTAACTTATCTAAATATTCTTTAACCTGTTCTTTTCCTATTTTTGCTTGTGTTCCTTCTCTCTTGCTATTAATATTAATTATAGATGGATGCATGGATGAATTTCACATTAATTTCCATGGCAACAGCTCAAGATGGCACAAATAAAATGATGAATTAAATTCTGATCTGTGTTACACTTGCATATGTCTAGAATAACTCAGTTCATTGAAAGCAGAAGCTCCAATTTGCAGGGAGAGTAACTGAGATCAGATCTGGCCCTATTATATCTACAATTTAAGATCAAGCACAGGAAAAGTAGCAATTTGAGGGAGAGTGCCATACCTGAAATGATACCAAACATAATACAAAATTGATTAAGTCACTGTAGCTGTTTTGTGTGGGAACACTCTCATGTCTCAATTTCACCCTTTTATGAAAGTTCCTCATTTAATAAATACCTCTTATACAGTTTCAGTGCATTAGGCAGATACCATCACAATGTCCTAACTTCCTGCCTCAGATGCAAACATATTTAAGTGACCTTGTACAGGATTGACATTCCCTGTGCTAACAGCATGCCAACATTCCTCTAACCTGAAAATCTGGAGTGTGCCAACTCAAACAAAGCCACCCAATATGAAAATAGCAGATATGCATCAGGGAAAAAGAGATTCTCTCTCATTCTCGATCTCCCTCTGCCACCTGCACAGCTATTAAGTGCGTACCAGTTAATGCTCTAGCTGTGTTTAAACTCAAGAGGCATCTATAATTCTCAGCCTGCCAACAACCAAAGGCATAGACACCCAGAAAACAAAACTTTAAATGGAGATTTTCATACTGAAGCAAATTTTGAAGTTTTTAAATGTACTTGGCCAGTCATTTCCTGTGTTGGTTTTGCTAATATTTCAGATCCCTATGCTTGATCCACCATGAATTTATAAACCTGTGCACATGATGACATACTTTGTTGCCATGGAGAGAACTATGATGCCATGATTACAGCAGAATTATGACATCCTGGGAGGATCAAACAGGAAGACAAAATAGAATGAATGAGAGCAATCCTTTTTGGAAAACAAAAGCATATAGAAATAGGTTATCTTGGCATATACTAGAAGGCTTTCTATAACTTTTGTTACATATGCCAATTAAATGGTAGAACACTAAGTAACAGAACACTGGAGGAATGTTTATGTAGCAGGGCTAGCATTTATGTTAAACAGGGCTATCGTACAATATGGAATTAACCAATGATAAAGGCACCTA
This sequence comes from Mesoclemmys tuberculata, assembly GCA_007922155.1. Classification (NCBI taxonomy): domain Eukaryota; kingdom Metazoa; phylum Chordata; order Testudines; family Chelidae; genus Mesoclemmys; species Mesoclemmys tuberculata. The sequence continues at coordinate 83,362,706 of ML675603.1, read as the reverse complement.
CTATAAAACTCCCACCACTACGCAATAGAAAAGATTTGCCAGTTCCAGAACCAGGGGCACATTTGTGACATTAACATACAGTAAAAGTACAAGAGAAATTACTTGTATGTACTGAGGGGAGGGGATGAATTAATTTATTTTGTGTTTGTTTCCAGGGTTGGGGTAGAAAGAAAGACTCTCACATGAAATTTGGACTCAAATGAAACAGGAAAAGATCCAATGCAATAGTCTGCTATGAATAGTTGCTATGAACACATTACGGTGAGGCTCCATTCTCTGAGCAGACCCTCCATGGAATACAGTTCAGTTCCAGGGCTCTGTCCTGATATTCAAAGCCCTCCTTGGTGGTAGCACTAGCTACCTGAGAAACTGTCACATCCTCCAAGACCATGACCTCCCATGGTAGCTACGTTCCACCAGAACAATGGAACTGCTGACCAACAGGAAGCGACTTTTGAACGTGTGAGAACTTTCACAGGAGCTGGCCCTAACCCTTGGGACTAACTGAAGAAAGAAAAGAATGACCACGGACCTCAACACTTTCAGAACTACATGTGAAACGCGTTTCTCCACATTAGCTTTCTCACCGTAAGTTTTTACACATCCACGACACACCCATTCGCTCACACCCAAACATACCCCCAACTAACTAATCAATCAACCCATCTCATCTAGAGGCCGGGAAGAAGAGCGATTTTAAAAAGGGTTTTTTCTATTTATAGATACTTGAAGTACTCAGGCAGCATAGCAATACAGGCCCCATAAGTACCAACTAGGCAGATCAGCCACAAGCATTACAGAAAAGCTGTATGAAACATTATACAAGTGACATGAGTTAAGGACGGAGTAGCAGCCTTACCACCCAATTTCCTGGCGTTTCTTGGTGTGCGTCACTCCCTTAATGTTATTTCAACATTGTGTTTTGTTCTTTACATTAAATGTACAGTAGGTGTTTTGTGTTCAATTTCCTTGCTATTTTTCCCCTAAAGGAAAAAGAATGGAAGAGATTCATGGAAGGTCATAAAACACACACTGTGTACTCGAGAGACTGGAACAGCTCTTTTGGAGCCGTTTCGTTCTCCTGGGAAAATACGTAATTAGGTAGTTTTTTAACATGTGTATTATGTACTGAATTACATGTGCTTATACGTTTCTCAAAGGAGTACTGCTTACACAATAGCCTGGAGCAACTCTTTTGGAGTCATTTGGCTCTATCATGTAATTATGTACTTAAGACCCATTTATAGTAAATTTTGTTGTGCCTACATAGTAGCTGACTTTTCCCTTTTTTAGGTGAATTTCAATGCTTGTGAAGGGTGCTACACTGACAGCCTTGGAATCTAACGTCTTCTATTTAGCCAGGGAAAGGGAACAGCAATGGGTAGTGAAGGCACAGGCTGCCTTACATTGCCTTGCCAAACATGCTTTATTTCAGACCTTGAACAGCAACCTCCGAAAGGTAGACTGGATGCTGTGCTCATTCAGTACTCAGCCTTCCTGCCAAAAATGGGGCCAATTGGCATGGCAGGTTTTGGGATGGGGACCATAATCTGCTTGGTACAAAAATATCTTTTTGCTTAGGCCGTGAAGTAGCAGCCATCTGCTAAGCTGCACACTTCCTTTCTTTCATCTAGGAAAAGCACTGGGGGGCAGATTTTTAAAGGTATTTAGGAACCTAAAGATGCAGATAGGCATCTCCTGGAATTTTGAAAAGGAGAGTTAGACATTTGGGTGCTTTCGAAAATCCCACAAGGGCCCATGTCCTCAGAGATGTTCTAGGGCTCTTAACTTCCAATGTAAATATCTTTGAGGATCTGGGCGTAGCTGTCATTCTGCATCTTTAGATGCTTAAATACATTTGAAAAACTGGCTATTATATGACCTTTCTTCCTGGAAAAAAAAAAGGTATAGGCTATTTTTAATTATATAAATACCCAAAATATTCTAAAATAGTTCAGTCTCTATGTATGTAACAAACATGATTGAACATTCTGGTGTCAACACAGCATGGAGCTAAGTGTACTAGAAATGCAAAGGCACATACGCTTTCTAAAATGTGTACAGTCCATCAAAGCAACTATGGGTTGGATTGAAACTAGCTATGATCAAGAAGTGGTGCAGCTGCCCAGGAACAGGCCAGAGAAGGCACGGTAACTCCTGGTTCCCCTCCCCCTCACTCCAAGTTGTGGGGGATAGTAAGAAATAATCTGCTTCCGGTGTATCTTGCACTGTATTAGTATCTATTCCGGTGTATCTTGCACAATCTCGCTGTGCTGGCCAGCACATTGAAGTGGGAGGGTCATAAAGCCAAGCCTCCACCCTTTTCTTGCTCCTACCCATCTGTGCTGTTCTGTGAAGCCTGCTCTCATGCTCATGCTGTGCCCCACAATGTGGTTAGCCTATGAAGGGGCGTGTGGGCCAATCACCTACCTGCCTTATTAGAATATTCTCTCCTACCTTAATAGAATATTCAAGTTGCATGTTAAGCAATCAAAGGTCAAGAAATGATCATGGTTCCCTCCTCACCCTTATAATGAGCTAGTCTTTAATTACATGTCCACGTACTATTTAGCAAACAATACACAGCTAAGGAAGCCACACATACGCATCCTGGGATTCCTTAGTTGTGCACATTACCGGCTTAGCAAAGACAGTGTGAAATGTATTGTATACGCACCGAGTGTAATTTTCAGTGAGTTATAACCTATGCAAAGGCAATTTTCACCAAAGTATTCCATGTCACTTCCCCTCCAATGGGGCCAACCTCTGTGCCAATTTCAGCTTCCTCTCCACAGCTGTTTCAGCAGTACAGCTGTTTAAAAGCAAATGCGTGGAGTGTATTTATTTAATTTTTTTTTAGTTGAGGCAGGGAGAGGACTGTATTATTTCCTTCACTGTATAATCCAAAATGGCTGAACCATTTTGCTCAGACCTGCCAAAAATGTCCTGCCATCAAACAAGGAGAGCAAGCCTGGAAAATTTGAGCTCAGTTGGTGAAAGATTCAGAAAATAATAAGCATCGGGGGGGGGGGGAAGGGTGAGACAAACTACTTATGCAACTTTAACTACAATGGCTGCTGTTCCTCTAGAAGGAGGATGATGTAATGAACAGGGCATCAGACACAGAATTAGGAGAACTAGTCACAGCTCTGCCACTGACTTACTGTGGGGCCTTGAGCAAGTCACTTAACCCCGTGTCTCAGTTTCCTATATGTAAAATGGGGATGATAATGCTAGTCTACCTACAATGTAAAAAGAAATGCTTAGGTATTGACATAAGACCTAGAAGTTTCCAGGGTTTTTAGCAATAGCATAAAGCTAGTAAAAAAAGTGAAATATTTGCTCATTCAGTCCCTTCCCTTTTTGAAGATGCTGCTGCATTTTCCAGGCAGGAAAACGTTTTAACCTACAAACTAAAAGCCTGAACCTGTGACCCTTTCTCACATGAGTAATTCTTAGTAACACAACTGACCCCAGTGACTTCAGTGGGCCCCTTGGTATCAGCTGAGGCTTATTCATGAGAATAAGGGTAGCAGGAAATAGATTTGCTTGTTTTGTGTGCAAGAAAGTCTCTCTTAGTTCAGGCTAAGACTGACTCTCAAGAGATCACAACCCACTGAGGAACACTCTGTGACCCAAGGACCTCTTCATGCCAATTGGCAAAGACCACAGATATACACAGGGGTACAGGGATCTCCTGGATTCATCACAATGTTCCTGTAAGGGGTCTACTGAAAGCCTGAGTCACTCTGGTCATCATAACCATTGCAAGAAGTATGTGTGGAGAATATGTGGTGAATTATGTGTATACACTAAAAATTATAGTCTGCGGTTAAAAGCAGGTCACTCAAAGGTAGCATGTCTTGAGGGGTGGGAGCCACTTATCTCCATGGTGGACCGTTGTGTATCATATGTCATATAATAGGCATCTATTAGCACACTAAGTAAAATGCTAATGAACTGCTGGCAGAGACTTCACAAGGAAATTAACAGGAAGAGGTAAACAACAGAAGATGGGAAAACCATATTTTCAGGTGAATGTGAAAGGTCTGTTCTGCTATATTTAGGGGTGCAGACAGATACTCTGGCCTTCCTTCAATCTGTGAGGACAAGCCACCAGTGGGCTTGATCTTTTGACAAGAGATCTCAGCTCAACTCTGAAAATGCTGGGGGAAAGGACCTGGGGTAAGCTATCTTGGAAACAGGGGAATGGATTGTGAGTTAAGTTTGGGCTCTAGAAAACCATGTTATGATTTTATTGTATATGTAACCATTTGTTTCCAATATTCTCACTCTGCACCACAGTTCTTTGACAATCCACTTATTCTTGTTCTCATTGTATGGTGCTGTGTGCTAAGTAAAATGGTGACTCTGAGTTCAATCTTACAAGCTGATATGCTCTATTTCTTCGGGAGTAGAGGATCTGAAAGTTCTGTGAGCGTTCAGTGAAACAGGGCTGAGCACCCCAGAGAGAGGGTCAGAGGCCTCATGGATAGGTGTGTGCTTATCACTTACCTGTACGAAGACAGCGAGACCTGAGGAGGCTGTTAGAAAGCAGTACTGGTGCTGCCAGAGGCTGGTGGAGTCAGGGAGGTGATTCACAGCAGGCACAGACACGACTTCTTCATGATAAAAGCAGGTGGTGGTGAGGTGCCTCATAACCCTGGGACCCATGAGAAGCGTCACACATGCCCAGGAGCTGTTTTCATAGCTGAGAGTGGCTCATCTTCCAGTAATCTGCCTTTGTTTTGCAACTAGAGAAATTCCAAGAAATTTCAGACACCAGGCCTGATTCATCAATGTTCGTGGCGTTACAGAGAGATCATTTTGGCTCACTGTCGTCTCCTGCTACCACTGCCATCTCTGGGAAGACTTGTACCAATGCTGCTATCAGCTGATTGAACTTGAGGATTTGTGGTGCTACACCGCAACTTCGAAGGCTGGGACAGTAACGGGCTGGTTTTCGGCGTACTTCGCTCTCAAACCACAGTCGAGCTATCGTGTCTCTGTTCTACTCTCTGCTGCTGTGCACCAAAATAAAATCAGTCAAATGAAATAAAAATCACCTGACAGTGGGAAGCAGGTTGTTTGTCTCACTCTAACTGACTGTGACAGACAGAGCCATACTCGGCATACGCAGCCTAAGCAATTGCTTAGAGGCCTGAGCAGCTCCATGTGACCCTCCCCCCCATTAATTATTGGGTGGAGCCAACACTATTCCTGCTTAGGGCCCCCAGTGGGCTAGCACCGGCACTGGTAACAGCCATGCAATGAGAATGGAGCAGCAGCAGAGTACAACACGCACTCATATACACAGCGCACTGTTCCACAGCAACTGAAAGACCCCAAAGCCTGTCCTGAGGGTCCGCTCTGCCCCCCCAAGGATGACCTGATGTCCCAATTTTATGGGGACAGTCCTAATATTTGGTGCTATTTCTTATATAGACGCCTTTTATCCCCCGCCCCCTGACCTGATTTTTCACACTTGCTGGCTAATCACCCTACCCCCTTCCCACCAGTTCTTCAAAATCCTGTGGCATTGACTCAGGCACTCTCTTTAATTGCATCTTCACTTGCCTCAGCAGTTGCCCTGAAGCTGGTGCTGAGGCAGGCACTCTAGGAGTGCCAAAAAAAAAAAAAAAGCTGCCCACACAGTACATTTCTGAAGTATTTGATGAGCATTTTGAGTCCCTCCAAGCATTCCACAGGCATTAGCCTATGCAGAACACATGATAAGCATACGTCTGGGCTTAACGATATAATGACCCTCTGCAGATGCTATCATTTCTTCTTCATATTGTTTATTTCTCCTGCAGTGATGCCTAAGGACCCAGCCAAGGAGTGGGGCCCCACTGTAGCAGGCACCGGGCAAACAATGAACACCAGGGCAGCCTCTACCACAGCAGTCCATGCAGTCTAGGTTTCTGACAATACAGAACAGGTGAACAACTGGCAAACAAAAGGGTGAAGGGTAAGAGAACAGCAGAGGTAGGTGAAGCAGCATAGTCTAGAATGTAGAGCACTACGTAATGACGTACAGCTACAGTCTATGGTCTAGTTTTTCTTTACTCCTTTTTAATCCCTCCACCCACACAGTCCCTACCAACCTCTCAGCGATTTGTACGCGCACTGATATGGTCACAGAATACAGTGTGCTCCCTACAACAACTGAATTCTCTTTCTGAGGACTCCTTGTGAAACGTTTAATAAAGGCTTAGCAACTATATAGTTTATAAAATAAAATATTGATTGTCACATTATACCGATGCTTGAGGGATGGGTTTTTCAAAACTGCCTACAGGAAATTTTGAAAAAAAATTTACAGCGTTAGAAAACTATTAGCCCCTGCCCCCTGCCTCTGCCAAACCCAAAACCTGGATTAAAAACTTTTTTTTAAAAAAAAATACATTTTAGCTTCTTTTTGTTTGCCTTGTGACTTTTGAGCCTGAAGCGTGTATTCAGTTCCTCATATTTTCAAGATTTTCTTCTCACTCATTAGACATAGAAATTTACTTTTTTATAGAGCTGAGCAGAAAATGGGAGGTTTTCCATGGAAAATTTCAACTTTTTGTGGAAAAAAAAACAACCACCCAACTTTTTGGCCCAACGTGGAAAAATGTTCAACTGAAAACTGCTGCAAACAGAAAAAAAAAAATTCAGGCAAAAATTGGAAAAAAATAAGTTTTTTGGTCAAAAAGTTTCAGTTTGGGGGTGGTAGTTTATTTTTGCATTTCCAATGAAAACTTTAAAAATATGGAGAAAAACAGTCTGTGTGATATTTTCATTTAGTCAAACTCCCCAAATCTCCATTAACAAAGTTTCAATGGAAAATTTTCACTCAGCCTTCTTTTTCTTGAATGAGGGCTGAGATTCTCTTACAATTTCTTTATTTCAGCTACTGGGGCTTGAAAAAAACAATCAATATCATGAGATTTGCCATAAAATTGTGAGAGCTGCAAGACTGTTTTTACCAAACAGTTTAAAAAATCAGCGTTCATAGCAAGTGTTATGGCTTATGTGCGAGAAACAGTATTATTTGTATAACACCTCTACAGGGTTGGAAAAATTGGTCCTCATGAAAATGAAGGTTTAAACTATCTATTTTATTTCATTCATCTGAATTCTTCCCCCATTAATTAGCTTGGCAAAGCAAGAGCTTCAGTGGACTTCATGGAGTTTTCAGATCTTCTGTCTCTGGTTAAAGTTAGCCCTTCTTGGCATAGAGGTAGTTGTTACTGTTTTGGGAGCTGTTGTAAATGTCATTCTTGCTGGGGTAGAAAAGTTCTATCAAAGAGCAATTTTTCAGTGGGTTTCCAGAAGGTGATTGTACTCTGGTTTAGCCTAATCTTCTCTGTAAATTGGTTCCACCATGACCAAGAATGCCTCATCACCAGCTCTCCCACATCTTTCTCCCCTGAAATAAACCATGGTGCAACATTTAGAACCTCGCTGTAGAATGTACTGCTTTTGCATTGACTGGAGCCAGGTATCCCATGGACCAGCAACATACAAGCTTCTCCCTGCTGGCTCTGACAATGCAACTAAATACACCTTGCAAAAAGTCAACTATTCTAGTCTTGGGCCTCTCCTGTGAGATGACTGAGATTAGAGACCAGGTCGCCAGCGATAGGGGGCTGTGTATTATTCCATTGAAATTACTAACCTCAATACTGTACGGCAATCAGGCACATTAGGCTAGTACTTTGGCATGGCATGGTACAGAGACTTTATAAATCCATGGGAGCAGAAACCAACTTATTTGCCAAGTTAACACCTTTCATTTATAAGAGGAGACCAGATGAGGCAACTATATGATGTAAAATGATAAATATGCATTTAGGCAAAATGGTCTGTGCCTTTCAAATACAGCTGATAGCCTTTTATAAAATAATATTGTTCCTCCTTTTCTCAAAAGAAAGGTTACCAACAAGCACCACAAAGATAGGAAGGGAGGAGGAGGTGCTGAGGATTCCTGAGATGTGTGAACTATTGAATCAGACATAGATTTCTGTTGTGATTTGATCAGTATCAGTTACAAGAGATGGAATGGGTAGTGGATAGGTAGGGCTGTTGCTTTTACAAAGGCACTTTGAGGGGGAAAAAAAAAGTTACGGGTCATGGAAGCACACTAGAAAATGTGCATCACAGGCATTGCAGTATACTCAAATAACTCGTATTCCCCCATTTTCACAGAAATAGCTAAGATTGTGCTAGTGCTGTGATGGGGATGGATTTGAGCACAGTAGTTGCCATGCCAAGCAAATCTCCATAACCCAATCTGAAGCTCTATTTTTATAGACCTTGAAGGGGAAAGAGAAAGAAACTAATGTAAATAATCATCTAGCAGCCACACAGTGTTAGGTGCTACATAAACACACAGTAAGAGTGTCCCTATACTGAAGAGCTTAGAATCTAGCAGAGTAGAGAGAGACAAAGAAAATATCCCCCATTTTACAGATACAAAACTAAGGTCCAGAGAGAGTAAATGATTTGTCACACAGAAGGTCTGCAGCAGTGCTGCAATTTGAACTTGGATATCTTGAATCCAGGTCTGGTGGATTAGCCAGATCATCACAGAGAGTGCATGGATCTGGGCCTTGGAGCTGGCTAAAATGTTGTTGCTGACCCCCAGTTCTCTAACCTCCCATGCAGCCCAGGGATTAATTTGGCACCATTCAAGGCTCACATTTGCTTATTAGAGAGTCGCACACTTCAATGCTTATGTAGGCCAAACTATTTACACAGCAAGCCCTCACCCACACTATAGCCAGCCACCATAAAATCAGTGCCACTGAGTGTCCATTTTCTGCTGTTAGCACAGGAACCTTTCTGGTGCCCTAACCCCCACTCTAAGAACACTGCCTCGCCCCTGTATTCAGAGTCACACTGCTCCCCCGCACAGGCCTCTGTGAGGTTGCTACCTCCCCTGTGCATCCTGGGGGCCTGGCTTTTCTGATTTCCACCAGATAAAGTAGGGTTCTCTCCTTTGGTACCTAGAATACTATGTGACATTTTGAAATTATCCGATGCAGTTTTCAAGAGTTATGATGTTACAGACAGACAGAGAAATGCCATTGAGTTAAGCGCATCAGAAGCACCTACTCACATACTAGAGTCATAAGATTTCAAGACCCATGAATATATTTTTTAAAACATTCAAATCATGGAATTTATGACTCCCGTAGCAAAAAATGCAGTCTTGATAATGGGATTACGGCACCTTCCCATCTGGTTCAAATCTAGACTAGGTTGCTAGTGGTTTCAAGTCAAGACCATCTGACATCCGCTTCTTGTCCTGTGGATAAGGAACTTTTGGTCTCAGTCTTACTTCTTGAGGGCAAGTGTCCAGCTCACAATTGGTACTGCCTGTTGGTACATACAGAGCTTCAGTGTCCAAGACTGCCAAACCTAGACTTTCTCAAGCATTGAACTATCTGAAAGTATTTGTTTTCATTTTAATTGCTATATCCTTCAAAATTTATGACATAGGCTTTCAGGCCCAGATTTTAAAGATATTTGGGCATTGCGGCACAGTGTTGCCATGTCTAACTGATTCAGGGCCTGTATCTCATTTGCAAAAGAGATTTAGGCACTTAGGAGCCTAACTCTCATTGGCTATCAATGAGATAGTGGCTTGTAAGTGCCTAAATTTGTTTAAAAAAATGACACAAACTCCTAAATCAGTTAAGTGTTGCAACACAGATCACCACAACACCTAAAAACCTTAAGAATTTGGGCCTTCCTCTTTTATGGATTTTTTTGGTCTTCATTTAATAATGAATCCAAAAATAAATGGAAAGAAGAGGTAATACTCAGTCTGCCTAAATTAATTCCTGAGCAGAGGTAGAAGGGATAAATGCATTGGCTTTGCTCCAGACAGGCAGATTCATTGAAGCAGCCTCAGTGCTATTGAATCTCAGGGTGCCCCTTGACTTTAGGAAATACCGCACACATGAACATTAATTAGGCAAAACGTAAAGCTGTAAATATTTCAGTGGCACCCACTGCACTGTGAGAAGTCCCATTACGAGCTGTGGTTGGCTGTACATTCCTGCAGCTCCCCCATTACCATCTTTCTATCACACCATCGCTTGCAAGCCATGAGGGCTTACGTTTTCAGAATGATACCATTCTAAAGATTATTCCAATATTGTACGATTGCATCACACACAGGGGCACATTTTAAAGGGGTCTCAACCTGCAATTTCCAGGTATATCTTAAAACCCAGAATTAATGATGAGCGCATTTAAAGTGCACAGTCAGGTACTTAGATCTAAGGGCTAGAATCTGCATTGATAATTAGAGCCCAATTTTGCACGTACTTAAATCTCATTGACTTCGATAGCATTTAAGCACATGTTTAAGTTCCTCGCAGAATTAAGACCTTAATTACAGACTCAACACTTCATTCACAGAAGTTGAGTCCAACTTTTTATACCAGCCCCAAGGATTCTAGCTATATATAGAGAGCATGCAGAATTTGTCTAGCATAGCATAGAGTTTAGGATTTTCTTCTCAGACTAGGTAGCTGAAAGTAAACAGTAAGGTGTTTTAAACGTATGTGTTACCTTTACATAAGGATTTCCTGCAATTAAACTCAACTAGCAAAATGACTTTAAAATGTCCTAAAGAATCATTTATAATCAGTTTAGGAGCAGGACTGACATAAGCACAACATCAGCAAAGCAGAGCATAAATCTTTTGAGGCTGGAAAAGGTTCTTTTGCTGTGACATTTCTTCCTACAGAGCAGCAGTGTAATCTTCAAGCAAACAGAAAGAGTAAAGGAATGATTAAACGAAGGCCAGACTTTTTTTTCACCCATGTAAATGCATTCACCTCCTGGAACTAACATCAAGTTATTACTTCCCATTGCAGAGTCTTCCTGTTATTATAGCTTCTGGAAGAAAAAATCCATCTGAAAAGAAGATACCTTTTAAATATGTTTTAAAGATATATACATATTTATTTGGTTATGTACCTCCAGATGCCCTCCTTCGTTGTGAATTACATTTACACTCGGCTTGGATGGTAGGGATATTTTAAAAGCAGGTAGAGAGAGTAACTCTTTGTTCTAAATACGGATGGGAGAATTGGTCCCAGAAAAAAAATGACTCCAAACCACATCCCACACATCAAAGGAAACCAAATTTGAAAAACTTCAGATACAGGCGGACTTTAACCTTTGTTGAAATCCATGGTATAGTTTCAGCAGAGCCTTCAATCTCTGGTAAATTGGTTTCTCTGTATAAATCCCACATGTTCTAAGACTTCTCCTAGCAAGGGCTCAGGTAATTCTTCTCTGGCTCAGGGAAAACCCAGAGGGTAAGCGATTTCAACAGCGCCCACAAGAAGAGCCCAGCAGAAAGACAGACTCTTATATAGACCCAGACTCAGCAAGGTATATAAGCACATGCCTAGCATTAAGAATATGAGTATTCCCATTGCAATCACGAAGGCCACTAATGGCTCTGTTTGCATACTTATACTTATGCTTATGGGTAAGTATCTTGCTGAACCGGGGCCACAGTGAGAAAGCAGAAGACATTTTCACGGGGAAGGGGGTTACCACCATAGTGCCCTATGATGCTCTCTGGCTTCTTGTGATGTATTTATAAAGTTCCACATTTTCAATCATTTTGATTGCCCAACTGTGCTTCCTAGAGCCTGATATTCAGGAAGCCTAAAAGGGCTCATATTGGTTGAAAGTGCAACTCTGAAAAAATCAGGCCATACACTTCAAGCTGGGCACCCAAGATTAGCATGGACGCTTTTGAAAACTGGGGCCTAAATGTCAAATACATCAAATGTATTTAATTAATTGCTAATTGTAGCTGAAAACAAAGCATGTTATCACCCAACTTTAGTCATTCACAATATTTTATAGACTGAGGCGCCAATCCACCAAAGAGGTCTGGTCTGTATAGACCTTTGCACTTGGCAGAGATCCCACTGAAGACAGATCTGCCATTTACTGCATAAACAACAAAGTAAATCAGAGGTATTTTCAGCACTTCAGTGACGCAAATAGATATATTAGTTCACTATAATCTAAAACATGATATACTTTTAAACAGAAGAAATAAAATAGAGCAATGCATCATGTAACTATGGGCAAGAAGAGCCAAGCTCTGACCTCCACAGCAGATTCTACTGAGGTGGTTTTGTAAGAATCTAAATAACTATGATATCCAGTACAAGGTGCAAACAATAAAAAAGAATGAGATAAAATTAGAGAGCGAGAGGAGAGAAATGGTGAAGATTTTGGACTGTTAAAGGGTCAGAGGAGATCAAAATATCATTTCTAAAAAGGGCACATTGTAAGGTTCTGATTTTGCAGCTCACTGGGGTCCCATATGGGTGCAATCAAAGAATCATAGGAATGTAGAACTGGAAGGGATCTCAAAAGGTCATTTAGTCCAGCCCCCTGCACTGAGATAGGACTAAGTTTATCTAGACCATCCTTGACAGGTGTTTGTCTAGCCGATTCTTAAAAACCTCCAATGGTGCTGATTCCACAACCTCCCCTCGAAGTCTATTCCAGTGCTTAACTATCCTTATAGTTAGAAAGTTTTTCCCAAGATCTAATTTAAATCTCCCTTGATACAGATTAAGCCCATTATTTCTTGTCCTGCCTTCAGTGGACATGGAGAACAATTGATCACCATCCTGTTTATAACAGATGTTAACATATTTGCAGACTGGTCTCAGGTCCCCGCTCAGACTTCTTTTCTCAAGCCTAATCAGGTCCAGTTGTTTTATACCTTTCCTCACAGCTCATGTTTGCTAAACTTTTTTATTATTTTTGTCGCTCTCCTCCAGACTCTCTCCAATTTGTCTACATCATTCTTAAATTGTGGCACCCAGAATTGGACACAGCACTGCAGCTGAGGCCGAACCAGTGCTAAGCAGACTGGGTCATTTACCTCTCGTGTACTCTCGGCCTTTTGGCTAAGAAAGCATGTGCTGCCCGTGCAGCCTTTATATATGACGTTAATACACCCAAAATGATATTGCCCTTTTTTGCAACTGCATCACATTGTTAGCTCATATTCCATTTTTGATCCACTATAACCCTCAGATCCTTTTCAGCAGTACCACTGTCTAGTTAGTTATTCCCCATTTTGTAGTTGTGCATTTGATTTTTCCTTCCTAAGTGTAGTACTTGGACTTGTCTTTATTGAATTTCCTCTTATTGATTTCAAGCCAATTTGTCAAGGTCCTATTGAATTACAATCCTGTCCTCAAAAGTGCTTGCAACCCCTCTCAACTTGGAGTCCTCGGCACATTTTATAAGAATACTCTCCACTCTATTATCCAAGTCACTAATGAAAATGTTCAGAAGTATTGGACTGACCCCTGCAGGATCTCACTAGAAATGTCTTCCCAGTTTGACAGCGAAACATTGATAACTACATTTTCAGTACAGACTTTCAACCAGTTGTGCATCCACCTTATAGTAAGTCCATCTAGACCACATTTCTCCAATTTGATTAGGAGAATGTCATGTAGGAATGTGTCAAAAGCCTTACTAAAATCCAGCTATATTATTTCTACTGCTTCCCCACTGTCCAATATGCCAAACACTGGGTCAAAGAAGAAAATTAGATAGTTTGGGCATGCTTTAGTTTTGACAAACCCGTGCTGTATATTATTAATCACCCTATTACCCTCTAGAGGCTTTGAAATCGATCATTTAGCAATGGTGCACAATGAATTGAAGGATAGGATTGACTGCACAAGTCTAAAAATCTTCTATAAAGCTTGTCAATGTTAATATCATCTGAACACAAATAAGACAAAAGGAAGTAATTAGATCATCCATAATTCAGTATTTACTTTTTTTAAAATACAGAAAGAATCACATTTGGAGCTAGATCTAAAGAATCTTCAAACTGTACCTGGCATTTGTCATGAAAATTTATTACAGTAAATGTTCCAAACACATTAATAAATCCCCTTCGACCAACTCAACCCTTTTTCTTCTGCCCTGTGCAGCATGAATAATACCAGAAAACATACGTACTCTTTGTCTATTTCAATCCACAGGTTTTTTTCTCCCTCATTTTTACCAAGACCCGTTTTTATTATCTTGAACAGGTAAAAGCTGTGATTAAGGAAATATATCTATCATCTTCTTTTAAACCTGTAGTTGTTTTCTGAAGGTAAAGGAAGGTGAAACAATAATTAGAAACTGAAAAGTTCTTTGAAGGTTCATATTTGATATCTAAACTTCTGATTCCTTGGATATTCTGTTATTAGTTCTCATGGGAAAAGCCTACATTCAATCAATACTCAAATAAAAGTCCTGTTTGCTCGATAGAACTTTGAAGAGTGGAATATTTTAATTTAATTCTGTCTGAAAGATTTGGCTGAATCTCTTTCAATAACTTCTCTAAGGACACAGAATTTGTACCTTTCATGCTTTTATAGCTGGTTCTCAGTGATCTCCAATTTTCTAACTATGAAAAGCATTTTCTTTAATATGACTGGATGTTATAACTTTAACAGTTATAGCACCAAATGCTTCTGGGTTACACCCATGCAGAGGATGTTTTTATAGCGATTATGGGGGAAGAGTGAGGACTGTGGAAGAGTGAAGAGGAAATCAGAATCTAGGGTCTGGGAAGGTGCAGAAACCATCAGGAAAGCAGTGTTAGACAACCAGTCAGCAGGCTTTACACACTAAGGGAGAATATCACTCCCTCTGCACAAAGAGCAACTAAAGGAGCTGTGTATGGGTGGAATTTCATTCATAACTCAAAAGGGGAACATAGGGTATCCACAGCACCTCTCCTCAGCCAGCCACTACTTCGGCTACTGGACTGGACCTCTGCAACTCTCATGAGCTGTTTCTGGGTCCACGATTCCATGCTGTGCATAGATCCGCTAGAAGTGCGGGTATTTGTTCACAGCTCCATACGTGGCTCCATGCAGTGGGCTACAAGGAAATACCTCTCTGCACACAGCGGGAGGACCCTGATTCCCCTGTGTGGGCTCTCCGCAACCTGTCTTCCTGTGCAGGGAAACGCAGAATTAGTGCTGCATTGCAGGCTCACAGTTCCCACTGAGGAGATAGGGAGCAGAATTTCATTCTACCGCTCTGAAGAGACAACGCTGGTGAAATTCCCAGTTGCCTGTGCTTTGATTTGTCAAGGGTGTTGCTATAGGAAACCAATGTCTTGCTTTTGTACAAGAAGCTAATTCCTGGAATGACTGCTGCCAGAGGGACGGAGCAAACAAAAAGGCAGAGGGCAAGGGTAACCTTACCCAGTCAAGCTGGCACACACCCCGGGAGTTGTTCAGCATTCCTCAGCGATCACTAGAAGAAAGCCAGCAGTGGGAACGCAGCATCGTCATCGCGGGGCTAGATCCTCAGCTGGTGAAGATCCAGTGCAATCCAGGCATCTAGGTGCTTTTGAAAATCTCACTAGGCATGCATCTGCCTCTTCAGAGGCCTAACTACCATTACGAGTCTGTCCCCATGTACTTACCCCATCTCTAGATGGGAAATAACAGGGCTCAGTATTAATGTGGTCCGCAGGATTCTTCCCCTAGGCCATGTGGTGTCAGCAGAATTGTATCGTGGCTCCACATTTTCATGCATAACCACTTAGCTGTTATGCTAGGGATGTTGACAGCTAATGGCCCCCACAGTTGTGGATCCATGGGCTGTTTCCTGTGGCTGTTTCCCCAAACTCTCCCAGTTTCACTCTGTGAAGGGAGTGCCATGCTTACGGTGGGGATGGAGGGAGCACAGATTTATCCCTTAGCAACCACAAAATGCTAAGTTGTGATTTAACCATATGAATTCATTCCCATGGGCTCCAGCAGGAAGATCTGAACTACAGCAGAGTGACGGAACGATTAAACCGCACTCCTCTCAGAGTACCCAGTTAAAGAAAAAAAACCCTCCTTTTCAGCCAGTTGAAAATCCACTATTCTACAAAAGTGCATTTATCTGCAGGAACCAGAGCTTTTCTAAAGTGGTTTACATTGGACAGATCACAAGAACAATAACCACAAAATGTGCTTTCTGTAGGCCTTCCAAATGATCACATTCCTTGTTTGACAACAACAAACTTGACAAAAGTTTTAAATCACACGGGGAAATGGGAAGTGGGTTTAAGGATGTGGAATTTGGTAGAACTACAAAAATGACAAATTCCAGTTCTTTGAAGATAGAACAAATTAAAAAGAAGCAATACAAGAAATCAGATACATTCTCAAGGACAAAGACCCAACGTACAACAAGTAGAGTGTCCAGACATCTCAGAACCATTGGTTTGTTTATTAGTTATGCATTATTATCAATTATTTGCATTACTGTAATGCCTAACCAAATAGGAGCTTGATTATGCTAGGCAATGTATAAACCCATAAAAAGAGATACACCTTGTCCCAAAAACTGCAAGCAAAATAGATAAGACAGATAAAGCATGGGAGGGGAAACAGAGGCACAGACAGGTGACTTGCCCAAGGTCACTTAGCAGGTCATTGGGAGTGGCCAGAACAAAATAGGTTTCCTGAACTCCAGCACAGTGCCCTACCCTCCGGACCAAACTGTCACAGTTGGGGCATGGGCGGTCAGGCCTCGTGGACGGAGTCAGATTCAGGCCTAGTAGGTAGGAATGGAGCCATGGGTCTGGCTGGAGTCAGAGGCCAGGAACCAGAGGAAAGCAAAGGAGTAGGGTCTATTGTAGCAGCCAGCTGGGGAGCCACAGAGAAATTCCTAGTGTTCCCTCCAGACTTAAGTAAGGTACCCAGGCCAATCAGGGACCCTGAGAGCACTGTCAGTCAGGCCCTCAGTGGGCAGCACATCCTGTGGTGCTTGGTCTCACCAGGCTTTCAGCCCATTGACCACTGAAACTGTCACGTGCTGGTGTGGATGCAGCAGTCACGCAGGGCGCAGCACACTCAGCTTCTAGACCCATGGCTTCTCACACAAACGACCTCCAATTCCTTTCTAAGCATTTATTTTAGCAATGATATATACAAGCCTACCTGTGTGTGGGATGTAAACCATCCAACCTTGAGAGAAAGAGGTCCAAAAGTCAGGCACATCCATGTTCCAAGAACTTAACATAACAATTACAGATATAGTCAAATTGAAATTCCCTTTCAAATTTACCAGAATAATCCACTGTTAACTCAGCTCGATTGTTAACTATTATGTCCTGGGCCAAACTGTACTCTTAACTGAACCTTTGAACTGAAGCACTTGGAACATGTGCAGCTTGTGAGCAGAAGTTGAGTCCATGTGTCTGAAGTTAATGAAGTAACTTCTTGAGCATATCCTTCTGCTTTGAATAGGCAGTGTGAAAACTTCAATACATGACTCAGATTTTAGATAACAAAAGCAATTAAGGCCTGACCCAGAACCTATTGAAGACAATGGTAAGATTTCCATGCACTGGGTCAGGCCCTTAGTTTGGATTTTTTGGAGAGCGAGGAGTGTGGGTCAGACTAAAATGTCACCGTCTTGTTTTCAAAGGTCAAAGTCTCTATTCCACTTTGTAAGCAAGTGATCAGTGCAAATACTAGCATAATGGGGACCTGACTTGACTCTTCACCCAAAACCCCAGCTGAAGCCAATCTTATTTTTCAAGATTCAAACAGTTCAGCTTTTATTTTCATTTAAGTTTTGGCAGAGCTCCACATTGCCTGCTTGTGGCTGACGGCAGAAATATCTCCAATCGGTTGTGAATGGTAGCAGTACCCCATCTCCCTGCCTACACCTCCACCCCTGTACTCAGCAATACAATACATCATGAGCTCGTGGAAGTGTCCTGTTGAATACAGAATTAATTTCAAGCATTTGGTCTTGATATTTAAAGCTCTCCACTGGACTAACCCAGGCTATCTATGGTACAACTTCTCTCTATAGTGATCATCCACAGCAGCTATATTCCTGTAAGTTCCCTTTCACCTCCAAGGGTCACTCTTAAGAATGCAGAAGACAGAGCTTTCTCAGCACCTTGAGTCTCCTGACATGCTTTCTTGTTTCTTAGCCATAAGACCATCCTTTCTTATGGCCTCATTCTAATGCAATAAGGAGCTCTTTCTTGGGAGTGTACGCAGCAGATAATTTCCCTAGACCCTGATGTCACCATCCCAGACTGAAAATGAGTTTAGCATTTTTCATGACCAAAAAAAAAGAAAAAAAAAGACATTTTGAACTTTTTGCAGTCACTGCAGAAGGGCTAAGCTCCAAATGCTTGCAATTTTAATGTGAAACAAAAGCACTATGTGCAACTCTGTTTATAGCCAAATGATCTGTGCAAGTCTTTCACAATGAAGTGACGGTAGCCTTTGGGAACATATCTCTCAGTTTCGGTAAATGGAAGGTTTGGAATCTGTGGTTTCTGACATTTGTTTTATGGGTAAAATAGAATGTCTCCATGCTGGGAAACAATTTAGCACTGGAAGACATCACTGTTATCTTGTAACACATTAATTTTAAAATCAACAAAATGCCCCCACAATGGAGACAGCGGGTTCAATCTATGTGGACAGATATGGCTCCCATTATCAAAGTAGCTGAGCGTCTCACAATTCATCCTTACAACAACCTGTGAGGAAAGGAATTCCTACGTTACAGATGAGAAGCTGAGACAGAAACACTGGGTCGGGCTACCCTGCAATCGAAGGTGTGACCGTAGCATGTGTAGGCTGACCAGAGATAGCTTTGATCTAGCTAGCTCAAATAACAACAGCAGGGACGCCACAGACATATGGATTATAGAAACCCACCTGGGATCCTGGGTATGTGCTGAAGTCCATGCTGCCACAGCTTCACTGATATTGTTATTTGAACTAGCTAGATCAAAACCAGCTCAGGTATGTTGATATGTGCTGCCGTCACACCTCTGATAGTACTGCACACAGACCCTAAATGACTTGCCCAAGAACATACAGATAGATCTGTGGCAGAGTAGGGAATTTAATCATAGTCTTTGGAATCCCAAATCAGCACCTCTTCCACTGGAACAGCCTTCTTCCCATGGGATGGATCCTCAACTGGCATTCACCAGTGTAACTCCATCAAAATCAATGGAGCTATGCTGATTTACACCATCCAAGGATCTGGCCTTTTATCCTTTGCAATAAGTTTTCATCTCATCTTATTTGAAAGAGTCAGGTTCCTGGCCTCCTTCCTCCATTCAAGTTATGAAGAATTGCCATTGATTTCACTGGGAGTTACTTGTATTTGGCAGTTCTGCAGTCGAAGGTAGGCAGAGCAGTGGGATAAAGAATTCCAACTGGTAACATTTTAGCTCAGTCAGGTAATGAACCCCTTTAAATCACGTTTTTTACAGCATTTAATGAACATGCACCTTTACCTTTCATACCAAATTTATTCAAATATATACTACACAACACAAAAGAGCAGCCATCCCAAGTCCTGGGTACCCTTGAAAAACTTTAAAACATGCATTTAATAAAATAAACTGACTCCAGCATTTATCCACTAACTACACCACGCAAGCAGTTAAATAATGAAACAGAACTTTAAGAAACACTGTTAATAAACCACCAACAGAATTTCCTTCCAACTTCTCCCCAACCTCACCCACTTCCCCACTCTCTACAAGTTAGAGAGAAGAGATGGACAAATACAGGCTGTTCCAGATCCATGAGGAAGCAAACAAATGCCTGAATTCACATAGATTGCCAGCTCTCCAATTTGATCAGAAATCTCAAACTATTTGGTGTGTTTCTTACATCCCCAGGCCCTGGAATAAAGTCATTACATGAGAATTGGAACTTTCATTTCGAAACAAAAAACAAACCAAAAAAATCACCTCACTCAAGTTTCTTGCCCTTCTTCTTCCTTGTGGAGAAAAACTGGAAAATGTGACCTGAGTGAACCTTAAAGGTTCAGAAACTGGAAGGCAAAGAAAAAGAACCCAAAAAGTATTATGTCATAAGTATCTCGTAATTTTTCAGCCACTCACGATTGTTTTAGGCCTGTTTTGGGTTTTTTGAATGCTTGGCACTGGTAATACAGCACATTCTTCAAAATTTGGTATGCTGTTTACAAGAAATGGTAGACTTTCCCCTGTTCCTGGCAAATATTTGTTAGGAGTGTCTTCTAGTGAAGTCTCACACTAATATTACAAGTTGTTCATTGCCTCAACAAAATATATATACTGCATTTATTAAGACTTTATTTTAAAAGTTTAGGAACTATAACTGCAAAAGCATTTCTTTTCCACTGAAATTTAAAAAGATATAGCTCAACATGAAGTGGTTTTGAACTTCATCCAGTTTTTACCTCTTAGAAAAAAAAAGAGAAAGAGTGAGAGATCTTTTAAGGTTTCCGGATGAGGATGTAGTACAACATTAAAATCTTTCCCTTGGGAAGTTAGAGCAATGATGGTTTGTGTACCTGGAATGTCTCTGATTACTACATAAGCTTCTCCAGACAGAAAACATGTTAATAGTTTGACTATAAGCAAATTACCAAATTTGGCTTAATCAAAAGCTACAAAAAATGCATGATGTTTATTTAAGGCAGGATTCAAAGCCCAATGAAGTCGACAGGAGTCCTTCCACTGCCTTGAAAGGGCATTGGACCAGGCTCTTAATTTTGCAGTACTTATGGCACAGAATAGAAACGTGACATTCTCTAATACCTTTTCAATTCAAGAAGAACCAAAGTGCTTTATCATTTACAGAGTAGTTTAGAAAACAGAGAGAAAGTTTCTAGATATGGAGATTTGCTCTGGAAATGTACAAAAGCAGCTGAAGGTGCAAAGGAACTAGAACAGTCAGAGAAGTAGGAGGAGAACTAGGAAAGGAAAAGACCACAAAATCCCACAAGAGGAATCTGGTATCAAGGAGAAATGGTATCACAGGCAACAGACAAGTTAAGGAGGATGCTAGAGTAAAGGCCCCAGAACTTGGCTGGGAAGAGTTCACTAGAAGGCTAGGAACCTTGGAATGGCAAGGGCAAAAGCCAGATCTAGGAGGGAATTAGAGGAAAGGAAGTCAATGCAGAAATTTTAAAAGTCTTGTTCAAAGAGCTTAGAAGTGAAAGGAAGATAGGGCAGTAGCTGGAGAGAAAGGAGGTGCAAAAGGTCAGATTTTTTATAATGGGGGATAGAGAGCTGGAGCATACTGAGAAGGAAGAACCAGTGAGAATCAGAGGAAGAGAGATCAGTAGCTAGAGTGCAGAGGTAGAAAGTAAGGCCTGGATTTTCAAACCAGTTTAGCATCCACAATTGATGTAGATTTTACAAGAGAGCTCTGCTCTTAGATAGTCACTGAAATAAGAGATCAGATTTTCAGAACAGCTTGGCACATTAGCTATGGAAATCTGTACCTAGAAAAGACACCTGAGAAGAAGAGACTGAAATAATGGATTAAAGAGTGTTGGGAGGACAGGGATGATGGAAGCTCCAACTGGTTTTTATCAAGTTCTCCTGTATTACTGTTTGCTGCTTATCCCTATCATAACACGTGGCACACTTCATCCCAGTGGATTAAATGCCACAATCACACTTCATGGGTGAAACCAAACAATTACTATGCTTGCCAATGAACTCACGCAGAAAGCCCCGTATCTCTTGGGAGTGAACACTTTTCACAAAGTCATCGCTCTGTATCTGACCTCTCAATACCCATCCTCAAAAGAAACCTGCACAACACCTTCAAAAGATGAACCTGGGAGCTTAAATTCATAACTTTGCTAGATACTGAAGATCATGGACTGAACAGATGCATTGGATTTATAATGCAATCTATACGGCACTTAACCCCCCCAGTTTTTTTTTTCTTTCTCCCTTATGACTAGAAAGGTGTTAATGGGCCATTTCATCTTGAATGGTCCCTTGAAATATGTGTTAACTACTTACGCTAAACAATCTGTTCCACCTTGTATTTAGCTGTGATACTTGGAGTACATTATCCAGACGTCAAGAAGAGCTCTGTCTAAGTTCAAAAGCTTGTCTCCTTCACCAGTAGAAGTTGGTCCAATAAAAGATATTACCTCACTCACCTCATTTGCTATTAAGTCAGATACTAATAAATGCCTATCACACAGTACATAATACACTACGAGGCGAAATATACATTATTTTTTCATTTCTATTGTGTTCCTAGCAGATACTTTTAAGCAGCATTACAATGACCATATACAAACTACTGATCGTAAGTCAGCCACATTAACAAACATCTTAACAATGCTTTAAAAGATAACAAAAAGAAAAGAAAAGAAAACCCTCTTAAGCCATTCAAGAAAAGAACCCACCAACCTCAAGAAAAGCCTATATAAATACACAGGCGTGGTAACATGCCCTGAATATCCTCAAACCTTGTTGCTGTTGAACCAAAAGAGAAAAACTCCAGGGGTGAAGTCCCTTCCCCAAGAATGCCTTGCATCTATCCAACCAACTAGGCAGTGCCAAGAAGAGTCCTTATCGCAATAGTTTCATGGATCCTTGGTATATGTGACCCCAGGTATTTTCCTCACACATCTGATCCCAACACCAGTCAAAACAGACATGCAATAATTGAACTGATTGGTTGTCAACTTTAAAAAGGTGACTACATCACCAATTACCAGTGTACTTTTATCCAATTGGTCAATAGCACGCAGCCTTCCTCCATGTAGGGAGGGGTATTGATTCTGTAGGAACCTCTCTGTGTTTTTTTTTAATACCACCTAGTAGAGGCACTGTTTAATGTCACTCACGTGAAATGTTGAGCTGCACTTCCAGAACTCCTGAAGTTTGAAGGTACTTTACCTTTTCTCCATCGTTTGGCACATCAGTACATTTTTAACGCATTGCCGTTATGTTATGTAGGTTAGAGAATTCACTGCACCTTGACATAGAGATAATTTAAAAATAATAATCATGACCGTTTTATTTGTGAAGCTGTAAGGTTCCCTCTTTCCTCCCTGGTTGACTGAGCTGAGGATCTACATTGTACTAGGAGTGGGAAAGCTGTATAATGGCTTAATGAGAACTTCCTCACACACACACACTGCCTGCTTTATCTTGCATTGCCTTGTTTATTTTACTGGGTGATAGGAGATGACAGCAGTAAGGAGGAGAGGAGTAACTCTGATTGCTATTTTAGCCTTAACAGTCTTCATTAGTCCTTTTGAGCCTGGTCCTACTTCCATTAAGAATCAAGGGCAAACTCAAATTGACCTCAATGGAGCAGAAGCAGGTCCTTTTTCAATGCATGAGCAACAAAAAGTGGGCAAAATGTTTTGCACATAACCCAGAAGTGAGAGATACTGGCGTTTCCCCTGGTTACATGAAAAATTAGGAAAATGTATTTTTCCTCCAGTATATTTTTGCTGATTTTATTCACCCTTAGTGAAAAAAAATATTCACACCTCAACGTAAGTAGGTGACCCCAGAAGCTATGTCAAGTTTTGCTCTAGTTCATGTTTGCTCTAGCTATTGGATTTGAAGCAGGAATTAAATCAGGGAAATCCTATGGCTTGTGTCATGTGGGAGGTTATACAAGATGATCACAGTGGTTCCTTCTGGACATAATCTATGAGGTTTCCATATGATTTTGGCTTAAATGGGATTTGAACATAAACCAAACATTAAGCGAGTATCACTGGGTCACATCTGGTCCTCCTGATGCTGGCTCAGAAAGGGCTCAGACTGAAGGTCATACTTAGGCAAAATTTTCATTGCAATCAAATGACTAAGGACTTACTCCATGAGTTCCATTGACTTTAAAGAAGCAATGGCAATTCACATAAACTGAAGATCTGGCCTTTTAAGTGTAAGTGGAAAAGAATGGAAGAGAACCATGTGATGATGGAATACGCACTTGAGTTGTCATTGTCCAGAGGGGAGAATGATGAAAGAAGGATGGCCAGCCAACACAGACAAGACGGAGTCAGAAGGGCCATACAGCCAACTGTCAAATGGCTCCCCAAAATACACGCTTCCCTCTTTTTTTGGGTAAAGAAAAGTAGGACATAAGGGATTTGCCTTCAGCAGTGTCACCAAGTAACCATCAGCAACTGCGATCTCCTCCTGACTTACTTCAGTGCTTGAGCTAACAGCAGCCATGCGGTGGTGAAGAGCTGTATCTGTGTTAAGTTTTAGGCTCAAAACTAGGTAGGCCTGCCTGCTTTTCTGCAAAACAACCATGCAGAAGGCTAGTCAGCTTAAAGCCAACTCCCCCTCCCCCCCACACACAATGGCAGTAGCAGATTCCTTTCCAATTTAAGTAGAAGGAAATAAAAGCACTAGGAGCTTTGTCATAAGGAGCTGTGTACAATCATAATTAGCTAATTATCTCTCTTCAAAATAGCAGGGATCTAGGTTTACTAAACCTCAGTTCCCAGGAAATGATTGATTTCTACTTCTGCAGGACAAAGGAGAGCTGTTTAAAACTGTATATCACTTAACTTATAATTAGATGTGCATATATTTGAGGATTGTTGGGAAGAGTGCAGTGTGTTTTCAGAAATAATCTTTGCTTATGTTTGGGGTCTTTTAAAAGAAAATGCTGCCACTCCAGTGACTGACACGCTTGGGCAATATCAAGGCAATTGTCTGACTGGACTTCAGACAATATAAAACCCCGGGGCCAGATCCTGCACATGTGAGCACAGGGGTTATTGGAGCAGACCGCTGAGGTATATGGGAGCTTTGTAGGCTCCTAGACTTCCAGCTACTTAAAGACTTTTAGGAACATCAAGTTTTCCTGTCTTCCACTATGTAGATTGTTAGTTAGAGTCTATTTATTTACAGAACCTCCTGTGGCTTCTCTCACAATAAGCAGCAGTAACAGGATTAGCACAGTCCTTGCTGCAGCTCTCCTCGAAATGAGGCAAAATAATGCCACAGGTTATGTCCGTTGGCATCTGAATGTCAAAATATTGGTGAGGAAAACACTTAAAAGGGGAGCAAAGAAAAACTGTGGGGGTCACATTGGAACAAATACACTGACATTAACAGTCCAGACCCTAAGCTGCTGTAAATCAGCACTGTTCCGTTAACGTCAACGGAGCTACACCAATTTACTCTAACTGAGGATCTAGCATTTAATTCTTGCCATAGCTTGGTACACCTCTGAAAAAGATCCTTTAGAAAGCCTTTAACCAAACTGAGTGTAATTTTATGGTATCTTATTTATGTATTCACTTCTTAGAAAAAGGAAAAAGAATGGGCCTCAATAAGTGGAAACAACACATTTATTTGTAAACATGATTTGATCGTGTGGAATAGTTTGCAGCAATAAGCAAAACTCAGTTTAGTACTAGATCATCCATTTTGTCTGAAGCTGACTTCAAATAATTGTTTCTCTCAGTAAACGGCTGATCCTCTTGGATTAAAGGTGGATTACATGGAAACACGACACAAACCTTTTCTCAAATCAGAGTTTGGTCTCCCTATTCATTTGGCTCTCAATGCACACTTATTTCTATATTTATTTAAGAAGTCAGTAGTACACAATCTCCTTATGTCTTTAGCACATGAGCAGAGCGTTAAGTCAGCTACCAGAAATGCAATGAAAGCAAAAAATGATTAGGAGAAGATCTAAAAAAGAGAACACAACAAGAAACACAAAACAAGCAAGCAAATGAGCCAAAACAACAGCTTCAAAAATGAGCAACCGCAATATGGTTGCATTTGAACTTGGTTACGTAATAACGTTTTTTGTTCCCAGAAGGTAATATACAGTTGTGAAGTTCAAACGTAACACAGAGAACCTTGTTTGCTAAAGTGGAAACAAAGTGACAGCTAGTTATAATGCCAGGCCTGTTTCCGATACATCGGGAAAAATATGGACGTTATTTGCCGAGTGTCAGTTTGAGTTAGTTTTATTTAGTTCTAGGAATAAAAGGGCATTGCCTCACTCCGCTGGTGCACACAACAAAGTTTAGAACCTTCCCATGCAAAGTTTTCTTCAGTTGTAAATTATATGCTTGGATACTGAGGCATGGCATTTCTTCTGTAGCTGAAGAACTGCCAAACCAGTTTGTATAGAAGTAGTGCCTTTTATTTAATCTCTTGCTTGGTATTTATTATGGGCCAGATTCTTTCACCCTTATTTATAAGAGTAATACCTTTCTCCATAAGTAGCCCTACTGTACAGCAAGGTATTACTTAATTTGACCAAGGCCAGTAGAATCTGGCCCTGTTTTAATTCGGGCCTGAGCCAGAAATTTGGATTCCTCTCTGAATTTTCCTCCTAGTAAAATGGAATTGAGGTCATGGCCATTAAAGAGATGTGGAGCTGTCCCCCACACACAGAGTGAGAGCCAAACTTCCTCCAAACTTTGGCAAATGGCGTTCAGATATGAGGTCCTGGTTTGGATCCATCTCCAATTACAAATACCGAATTGAATAAAATCACAAAGACCAGTACCGTTCATTCATGTGTTGACTCTCAACTGGTCTTGGAACATGCTCTTTACATAACTGGAAAAATGCAACAGTCAAGGTTTACTTCTGCTGCATGCTCCAGGATTGCCATAGCAATAAATGTAATATAAAGCAAATATTTATACAACTAAACGTGGGAATAGAAGTCAGTTTTACAATAGGCACTTCAACGATGGTTTAAATTAGAGATTAACAAAGAGCTCATGAGCTCAGAATTCTGTTT
Organism: Mesoclemmys tuberculata; assembly: GCA_007922155.1. Taxonomy (NCBI): domain Eukaryota; kingdom Metazoa; phylum Chordata; order Testudines; family Chelidae; genus Mesoclemmys; species Mesoclemmys tuberculata. The sequence continues at coordinate 83,336,109 of ML675603.1, read as the reverse complement.
AAAATCAATCACGGGGCCATCAATTTGCTCACAACTCCGATTTCATGCTAAAATGTTTTTAAAAGTAGCTTATGTGCAAATGGAGATCACAGCATGCAAGTGTTTCAAGGATCTGCTTCTTTTCATAGCCTCTGTCATTGTGGGGACAAACAATTTGGGCAATTATCATGATTATGATAAGAATTACATTCCCCAGACAAAAATATAGGAAATGATTAGCCTCATAGGATTCTGTAATCAGAACAAGTACCCCCCACCCCAAAACATCTCTTTCATGCAGTAAATACCAGATTGCTTTAGCTGATACGTCAGAGTTAGATTCATTCCAAACACAAGGAAGAAAATTAAGAATTAAATTATGTCTCCTCCCTTTGAAATTCCTTGGGAGAGTTGAAGGGATCCAAGAGAAGAACAATCACATGAACTCAGCATGGCAGACTAGAGAGTTAAAACTCTTCACTTGACTTCATGTTGAACAGCTGCACCAATGCTGAGCAGTTCCTCAATGGCTCTGTCCTCATACCCCAGGGCACTCTTCAGTACTTCCACCGTGTGTTGTCCAACAAGAGGGGGAGGCTTGGGCTTTGATACACTGAATTCACTGTATCTGACAGCTGGTCCTGTAAACGAATGGACATAAGGAGAAATTATATGAATGAGTGATTACATGTGCTAGCATTTAATGCTATACTGGACTATTTTGTGTTGGTTATCTCACAAATATTATATTTGAAAATAAGCTTACCTTTAAGAAAAACATTTGTGTTTACTGAACAAATTCCCCATGAAAAGAATACCACCATAATCCAGTTGTATGTTATTCACATGAATGCAACATTAATTCACTAAGGGCTCAGTCCTGTTGTCCACTGAACACAAAGAGAGTCTTTCCACTGATTTTAATGGGGGTTGGGGAGGCTCCAGAACACTTGCACTTGAAGACTTGGATGTCACCATTCTCAGGTAACTGGATGACTTAGGAAGTTGGCCGTGGTCTACAGAGCCTTGCACTACTACTCTCTGTTCAGTCATTACTCTGATGATTGCTTGGTGCCCACCGTGAAGTGAAATGGTGGTTTCAATTTAGTCCATCGTGGACAAGTGCCCAAATGGCATATTTATTGGCAGTCTCAGCAGAGAGGCCAACACTGAATGGGCATGGAGAACAAATGACACACTCCCTCTGAGGTGTGAGTTAGGGTATATTTTCAGGGAAATGTACAATGGCACTTCAAGTGCTGCTGTATCTGGTCTATGGAGAAATAGAGGATGCTATGTTTCCAGAACGGTCAATCCAAAATTCAACAATGATTTTTTGGGATGATTTCCCAAAGGATTCCCTCTAGTCACAACCACATCCTTTATTGTATCACCATAACAGCTGAAGCTGCATCGTGCAGTTATTTCCCCGTTAATCTGCATGTAATTCTAATGCCTCTATTTAGATATGTAAAAAAAGAGGCACATAGCAATTTATCACCCCAAACTCTGTCCTTTGGACTTAGTTCTAAAAGGAACATTTGGATCAGAAAGAGAAGAGACATAGTGAAACTTGTCTATGAAAACGATTTAAAAGCAATAATTAGACGCTATTTTATAATGACTTTCCCCTCACTTTTTTTTTAAAAAACAGAAAAAGCTTCTTCTCAGGTACACTGAGCATGAAATCTTAGGGAAGGGTGGGGGGTAGCAAACTGGCACTTGGACACCTTTCTGCCAACTCTCGTTCCTAAGGCTGGTTCAGGCCTGAACCAGCTCCAGTGTCAATTTCAGGGCTACTCTAACTTGTGCAAAATGAACAATTCCATAAGGATTGCTCCATTCGTCCAAGCTTGTCAGAATGCAACATGCTCCAGTCCTGTCATCTTTTGCTCCCAACATGCCCCATCCCTGGTTATGTAGTATTCAACATGCCCCTACATGGAGGAGGATGGAGTCAGTGCCATAAAGCCAACACACTGTAATCAACTCATCTATCAAGCTTCTTTTCAATAAACTAAACAGATTGAGCTCTTTACGTATCTCATTCTAAGATATTTTCTTCAGCTCCTCAAATCAATTTTGTGGCTCTTTTCTGCACCCTCCCAAAACGTCAACACACCTTTTAAAATGTGGACACCAGAACCGTATGCAGAATTCTAGTATCTGTCTCATCAATACTGTATACAAAGGTAAAATTAACTGCCTAGTCTTACTCATTACTTCCCCATTTATACACCCAAGGATAGCAGTAACCCTTTTTGTCACAGCATCATACTGGGAGCTCATGTTGATTTGTTCATCCACTATGATCCCAAAAACCTTTTCAGAGTCACTGCTTTCCAGGACAGAGTCACTGGAAAATATTTCATCATCCTCACGTGATACAAATATATTGCCCTGCTTCTGTTGAAACAAAGAACAGAAATATTTATTGACTATTTCTGCCTTCTCTGCCTCATTAACAACACTTTTACCATCTCCATCAAGTAATCACCCTATACATATATACATATTTCTTTTGTTCCTAGTATACTTGAGAAAATTCCTTCTTGTTGTCCTAGACCTGACAACCATGAATTTTTCCTAATGTCTTTAGATTCCCTTATCAATTTTCTATACTTCATTACTTCAAATTTATACTGATTGCTATCTTCTTCCTTTTTTATCCATTTATCATGGTAGCTAATTGCTGCCTTCACTTCTCCACTATGCTAGGATGGACTTTAACCCATAGTTGTCCTCTTTCTTGATTGTGGAATTGTGGCTATTTGGCTATCTAACAAAGTTGTCTTAAAGAACTCCCAATTTTAATTCACATGATTCTTTCTAGATTTTTCTTCCCAATCCATTTTGTTCATAAGTATCCTCATCTTTGAGAGAATAGCCCTTTGGGAGCACAAAGTATATATATTACTGGATGGGATTGTCCTCTGTTTGCCCATGTTGAATGTAAAATTCAGTCCAGTGATTAATTCATCTTTAATCACCATAATGAAGTCCAAAATAGAATTACCTCATGCTAGGAGCAATACATTTTGTATTGGAAAATGGTCATCATAATTTTCAGAAAATCTTATGATGGCTCTAAAACTATAAACTGGCCTTACTGTATGTAGAAAGAGCATTCACAAGCCGTCATGCTGATGTAAATGTCCAAATGTGGGAGAGGATTGTCCATTTAAGTGACTCATTGCTAAACTGGGCTCTTAATTTTGATAAACTGCAACAGGTGAAAGATATTTTATGGAGGAGAAGAGTAATTATATGTGTGGGCATGAAAGATACCCAGAGAGAACCCAAGGTGATATTAATCTAATGTGTTTAATCAGAGAGAAGAGTGTATTGCATACCAATGTCTGCTTTTAATTTCTTACAGGTTCCAGATGTTAGCCAAATGATCAATCCTTAAATAAGTCTTTCAGTTTCAGTACCTCATAATTGTTTGCCTGCAAGTATATCCCCCCACCCCCAAAATCTATCCCTAGGGCTTTTCTAACCCCACATAAATTATATTTTTTCCCTTCCATTTTATCAGCTCTCATCCATAAACATAGCAAATACAAAATGTTCTGATATGTATAGCAAGAATAACTACTTAGGATTCTCCTAAGAAAAGTGATTGTAAAAATGACATTGGGGTCCCATATTTATTGTCTCCGTGACTTCCAGCAGGACATTTTGTACACTGTGTATTTGGATGAGAGCTGATTAAAAAAAGGGAGAAGAAAATGTAACATTTATTTACTGACTTCCAAGGCAAATAGCTAGGCTTTTATCTTACCTTCCAACCTTGCAAATTCAACTTGGATCTGAAAGTCAACCAGAGTTCTTTCCTTCCTGTGCATCATCACTATTAATAAAGGTTCTATACACAAATATTTTTCATCAGTGACACCTCTTCAAAACTGAAAGCCAGCAAAGGGTGTGCAGCGATGTAGCTGATTGGCCCTGAAATCGGAACATAGTAATCTATCCTGCTGAATTTGCTCAAGGAGATATAGCATCCAGTTCTGTTCTGTAGGGATAACAGAAGTGGCAAGCAGCACTAGTCAGAAATTTTCCAAAGACACCATTTTGCATCAGAAAATGCCAATTCATCAAAAACTGAAACATGGAAACATTTCAATTTTGACAATTTTCACTGAAAGACAGGCAAAGATCCCAATAGAACCTTTCCTGCCAGATGGTTTCTATCAAAATCTGCCTAGTTTCCTACAGCTTGCCTGGTGGGCTGTTGGGAAACCTGGGAATTCCCAGATCCACAGCTCTGAGGAATACCTGCCAGATGGACTGACTTGAGGCTGGGAGCCCCAAGTCTTGGATCTAGCAGGGGTCTGCGGGACATAGCAGGGATGCTGGAAGAACTGAGAAGCACATCCAGAGAGAGGAGTCAAGGACAGCTTGAGGACTCCCTGGGAGTCAGAGCAGCTGGCTGCACCATTTCAAAAGAAAATCAAACCAAAATTGTTTGATTTTTCTTAAATGGAACTATTTTGATAAGGGTATTACTGGTGTTAAATTTTAAAATGTTTAGTTTGGTTCTGAAATCAAACCAAACCTTTTTCAAAATGTCAGAATCTTCCACAGACAGGAAATTCCAAGTTTTGACCAGCAATAATTATAAGTAGTCACTTATGTGAATAGTTCTGATTCTGAACAGAATCACTGGAGAAACATTGGAAGATACTAGTTTTACATAGCACTTTCACAGAGCAGAAATGCCCTGGGAACATTTATTGAGTTAAAAACATTCAAATTAATAAGAAGACTGCAAAAGTAATTTCTACACAAGTGAAAAGACAATATATATATTTTCAAAAAGGCCTAAACTCGGCCTCTAAATTTGTGCCTAGCACATTTCTTCATGCACAAAATTCTGAAAACGCTCATAGGATTTACACAGCTAACTGTCTTCTGTTGGCACCTGCTTATGCAGGATATTTTAAAACTGTGGGAGTCTTTGCATAATCAGTGGGCTTTGTATAAGGACCTCAAAGAAAATGGGTACTGTGGTGTGGTGTGGTATGGTATAGTAACCTCCCCTTGCCCCCTTTAGTCTCACCTGCTGGCAGCAGTCCCCTCTAGCAGTGGGGCCTATGCTAACTCCACCCCCAATATGGAAAAGTCTTTTGTCCCTTCCTCTCAGCACCTCCCTCACAGAGGGTTTGGTGCAGCCTTACTTCAGGCCTCAGTAGTGTCCTTCGACCCACAGGGGAGGGTGGGTATTCTCAGCCCCTGCATGTGCCCCAGGGAGGTGCCTTGCTGTGGCTCCTTCCTGATGGTTGGTGCCAAGGGTTTTCTCCTTCTCTGCCCCTCTGGCTGCAGAGAAGCACCATCTCCTAGCTGGGGGGGGGGGGAGGGTGTGGGTTAGCTGCCACAAACCTTCTGGCTGCTCCTCCTTTGCTCCCCTCCCCTCTTTAGGGAAGGCAGGGTTTAAGTACACCTGGAGTAGCCCTTCATTGGGTCCAGGTGTCTCTAATTGCCCTGCAGTAACCTCTCCTCTGCCCGCAGGAAAAAGGGCCTTTAACATTCTAGGCCCACATGCCTTTGGGTAAAGCCTTTGGTAGCCATCTGGCCTGACTTTACCATAGTACTGACATTAAATAAAATTTGTTGTTTATTTTTATTTCTATAGTGCCAAGTCATGGACCAGGCCCCTGTTGTGCCAGTCACTATACAAACAGAGAAGAAAACACAGTAATCAGTTTGATGACAAAGGAGTTTAAAGGTATCCCTTTATTCCAGACGCAGTCTAATCATTATATTACAACAATATTTTTACAAATATAATATGCTTTGGTGCAAAGAAGCCCCCATTTCTGAGCTATTCTTTAAAAGGCCTGCATGCCTCATTTCAAGAACCTGTATAAATGCATTTATTTTACATAAAAACAGGCAAATTATATACATAAAAGTTATATATATCTTTGGGAGTTTGGCTCACTGCCATAACAGTCATAGGAGCTTGGAACCCACCCATCCCTTTCCCTCTTTTAACAAACACCTCCTTTTTAAGTCCTTTACCAAACCATTTATCTGGTCACTGTACCCCTTCCATATGGAGTACCTGCACTGGACATCTGCTCTACACTTAGATAATGAGTTGCGACATTATAGCCCAACGCCCTTCCCTACACACCATAGCAAGTCCTTTCTGAACCCACTGTGGGGAAGGTGAAAAAAAAAAACACTCTACTTTGGACAATCTGGAGGTGAGGAAAAAATTCTCCCCTAGAAAGGAGCACCTAGCATGATGCCCACAGCGGGTCCCAACCAAACCTGGTATTTGGCTACATCCAAGGGAAGGAAGGTTGGGTGCTGCTCAGTTTGGTCTAGGAAAAAGGGGCTTCTCCCCTTTTCAACTCCCCAGCCCTTCTGGTTCCCGGGGATGAGCAGGGCCCAAGCATAATTTTTCCAGGGCCAGTACAAACTTGTAACACGGGCCCCTTCCCACACACATAGCACAATCCCTCATCCCATACATACAATCTCATGAGTCATGAAAAAAAGTTTGAATGCTGAAATTACTATTACATATTCTACAGTTCTGAAAAATGCCCCTCTCCCCTTTGCTATTTTTGTTTAACCTACAAGTTTGCTGACTATTTTGTAATTCTTTTGTCATTATAAAGATATTATATCCTGTCAATGTCTTGATTTCTTTATTCTAATGGACCGATGTGACTGCAAACATTTTATAATTAGGCCAATTAACTTTAAAGCTTTATTTTTCTGGCCTTTTTCATTGCAAAATCATGAATTAGCCCCTCCAAAGCTATAATCTCAAGAGTTTCAAGAAAGTTACCATTGTGTGGCTCCAGCAAATCTCACAAGATCTGGACAATAGATACACAGATACAGGGAAATAAGTTTATATAAATATCCTCAGGCATGATCTACAATTTAGCCTCAATTTTTTCCTCATGGTAATGGGAGTTGCCCCAGGGCATCTGGGCGCCAGTAAAGTGTACCCCTTTTTCCCCTCTATGTGGGGACCCGGGGAGGAGTCAGCATCGCCAAGCTGACCCACTGCGCCTTTTGCAGCAGCCTCTGAGCCTCTCCCTCCTCCCCCCCCACCCCTACCCATATAAAGCACTAGTCCTTCCTTTCTTCCTCCCCCTTGAAAGATACTGTGCAGTTATTTTATGTGATACTGCAGATTACTCTAAAATCATTCAGGAAAACTGGTACCGAACCAGAATTCTAAAGCCAAACCAGATATAAGCAACTCTAAATTATAATGTATACCAAGTTATAGCAGTTCTAAGAATAAAAGGGGGAGGACTTACCTCTAATTTCTAAATAGGGACTTCTATTTTCTTTTGCTGTGCAATCAAATGGTAATCTAAGAATCTGTAGAAGTCATACAGAAAACCAATATATTTCTGTATCTGTTATAGAACATTATGTTACAAACTAGCATCGCACAAGAAAATTACACAGACATTAAATGTGTTAGTCTTTAAACTGCTACAGGACTCTCGTTGTTTTTGCTGTTTACAGACTAACACAGCTACCCCTGCGGAACTTTTCACAAAAGATATGTGTTTCCTGATCGTTTATTATTTGGTACACCATTAATCATATTGCATTGCATTTTTTTATTATTCTGAATTTAGCTACATTCGTTCACAGGGACTACTTATGATTAAGGATATGATATGATCACGGAGGTCATGGATTCTGGGACTTCCAAGGCAGGATTGGAGCAGCTGTCAGCCTTGGGGCTGGCTGCCGCCCAACAGCTGATCAGGGGCCAGTCTTGGGCCACCCACAGCTGACCAGGGACCAGCCCACCAGAGCAGTGGGCTGGAGCAGCTGCAAGCTCCAGCAGCTCTGCTGTCTCCCCTCCCCCAGGGTATTTTTAGTAAAAATCAGGGACAGGTTGTGGGCTCCCATGAATATTTGTTTATTGCATGTGACTGGTCCCTGACTTTTATTAGAAATACCTGTGACAGAAGCTTAACCTTACTTATGATCCATCATGAATGATTCCCCATCCTTTCCTCATGGAAAATTTCCCTTTACTTCAGGGTCCTTCAGGGATGTGCAAAGGCTGCAGATTTACGCCTTAGCAATCCCAGACTCCCAGTGGACATCATTCCCAACCTTTCGAAGAGCCTGGTTCCAGACATCAGCCAGTCAAATGCTATGTTAATGAAACACAGCTCACCTCTAAAGTGAGGATTATTACCCCTTGAGGCAAAAGAGGTGAATTGCCTTGATCAAGGTTACACAGCTTCAGTGGATGTTGTGTGGGTGGGTTGCTGTGCACACGCTCTGGCCAGATGCAGCAGTATGGGTACTGGACTGGGGTTCAAAAGAGAGATGCAGGTAGAACACAGGAATCCTGACTCCCAGCCCCTCGCTGTAATCAGTGCACTCCCCACAACACTGAATGCATTAGTGTTGTGTAATTAATGGGCAAGACCACGTGAAGAAAAGAGTGAAGTAAAAAACAGTTGCTTAGATTAGATTATTTTTTCTTTTAAATCAGGATTTAGGTGCCACATTTTCAGCTACAAGTAAACACAAACTAACCTTTTTTTTTTTTACTACATCTCAAATTCTTCACTACAGTGGTTTATTTTGACTTCTTTGGAACATTGCTAAGATACACACTGTAGATACTGCTTAATCTTCAAGGCTTAATAATCCAACAATTAGTCAAGTTTTATATCAGTTAAAATTATGATAGCTACAGCTGTCTCACTGTCTCACTGTCCTCCCCAGTACTTGAATTCAACATCACCATAATAAATTCTATTTATTCGGCGCCTATCTGCTATAGCATTCCAGGCGCCAAACAAACCAATAAAGTTAAGACACATCAAACACATTAAAACAGAAGATAAAAACAGATAACACCACTGAAACATCATCATGCCATCGAAAGGGCCTTAGAGAATTAAAATTAAGTGCCTATTTAAAAATGGTTAAATAGGTTGCACTCCTTGGAATTTGTCATAAGGCATTTCTGAAATGAAGGACTGCAGAAGCAAAGATAAGACCTGTTCCAATCATAGTCTGAGTACCAAAAGGTCCAATTGCTTGTGTTAGTGCAAGCAACAAGAGCTAAAACCCTTCACCATCCTGACACACAAGCGTGAGTTGATACAAGTACATAGGATGCGGGAAGGTCAGTCAGATAATTCTGACTCAGTTGCAAGTACTGTAAGTTAAAGTCAGACCCTTACACTACAAGCCCTTCAGATATGCACAGCGAAGTACATAGTAGTTAATAAACAGGACCACCTTCGTTTCTTCCCAATAAATAATCATGCTAGCATTCTGCACAAGCCTCATGCACTGCATCAGAGTTTTTCTGCAGTGCAGGATATAGCATATTTAAGTAGCCCAATTTCAATTGCATAGAAGACAAGCATAACTGAAAACCAGAGTGCCACAGCACTAGACCACATGCAAGAACTGTACAATAGCAAGCATAACGAATATTCAGCCTAGGCACAGGTTATAGTCTGACAATATTTTGAAGACGGTTAAAACAACCTTGACTGCATTTTGGAATCTAACATACGTCCATGATCGGATACTTGAATCTTGGTTTCCCACATCACAGGGAAATACCCTAGCCATCAGCCTACTGGCTATTCTGTGCTAGGGTTTTTTCCTTCTCTCTCTGTTCCTCCCTCCTCTGCTCCCCTCAGATTTGAGAAATTTTAATCAAAACTGATACGTTTCAACAAAACATTTCAGTGTTGCAGAAACAGAATTATCTGACAGAAAGAAGTTTAGTTCGCAAATTTTTCAATCAGCACTGGTCTTTATCTGCATAGCAGCCAATAAAACTTTGTTCATTACAAGTCTTCAGCTTGAAAGACAACCAGCCAACCTATCCACACAGGAGTATCATGGAAATATTTGGAACTTTATATCCAAACAAGACAACTGAATCGTACTGAACAGAGGTCTCCACCACGCGGATGTTGATCACTTTTCCACATAGGGTGGATTGATTTAAAGTAGAAAGCTTTGATTTCAATCAAAATTTCAATCGACTTTCCCATTTGTACTTCAGTTATTTCATTGGTGGATAGAAGCATTAAAAGAGGATGATTGATAATTAAATAGAGCCTTAACACTAGATTTGGTACATCTTTTTGCTTTTTTGTTGTCCTCTATGACTGAAGATGGTGCTAACAATGGCATTACGCCTTGGGAGCTAAAAAGGCTGATGTGCAAGTGGCAGTCCTGTCTGTATGAAGTGCATATGTAGCTTGACGCCGAGGAAGAGATTACAATCTGTGCCTGCTGAGTCTGCTGTTGTTTATGACTTGGCCTCTATGCCTCAAAATCCCTACCGCGGTTCATCTCAAGCCTGGTAACCCCATTGTTGACTGGTGCTTGCTAACGTGACCTATCTGCTGCTGACAACTCCCAGCTGTTGCACCATTTCAAGTTATTCTTCAGTGCGTCCTTGAAGCATTTCTTCTGTCCACCTGGTATGCAGTTGCCCACTTTCAGTTCTCCACACAGCAACTGCTTTGGCGTTCTGGTGCTGTCCGTCCTCGACACATGACCAATCCAGCGTAATTGTGGGATAAGAACGGCTTCAATCCCTGTGGAGCAGCTATATTCCAGAACCTCATTATTGGTAACTAAATCCTGTCATTTGATGCACAGCATGGCAGGCAGATGTCGTAAATGGAACTTATCTAGAAGCTTAACGTGATGCCTGTAGTAGATCTCATATGCATACAACAAGTTGGACAGCACAAATGCTTTATAGACTTTTAGCTTGGTTTAATACCATGTTGCTGCCAGATTCTGCCTCATGAACTGGCTTTGTTGACACAACTTGTCAGCTCCTTGTCTATAGTAACATCATTTGACAATATACTACCAGGATAGCAGAATCTGTAACAGCATTCAGCTGTGTCTTGATGATGGGGACTTTTGATTTCATGCAAGGATTCCCTGGAGCAAGTTGATACATGACCACTGTCTTTTTCAGACTGATTGTCAATCCGTATATGTCTGCAGACTCTGCCAATCTGTCGATGATCAACTGTATGTCTTCTAGAGTATGTGCCTCCAGAGCACAGTCATCAACATACAGCAGCTCATGAACAATTTGCCTCAAAGACCTTCCTGGAAGATCAGCCTGTTTAGATTAAATAATTTTTCAGAGGATCAGGAATGTATCCTGATACTGACATTTTGTTCTCTTGTAACATCATTGGGCACTGATACCTAGACGAGATCAAACAAGAGTGGACCAATTACACAGGCTCTCCTTAATACCATTAGCGATAGGAAATGGGCCAAGCAGAATATCATCTATGCAGACTTGTCCAAGCAGTCCACAATGAAATAGCCTCAGAATGTTGGTGAATTTTTCTGGACGATCAAACCTACTTAATAATTATCAAAGCGAGGTCTACTGATCATGTCAAATGCTTTAGCCAGGTCCATAAAGACAGTATAAAGGTCCTGTTGTTGTTCACTTCATTTCTCCTGAATCTGATAGGCTACAAATATCACGTCTGCTCTTCCTCATGTTGGCCTAAAATTGCATTGTGACTCCAGTATCATGCGATTAGCTATATGATGTAGCAGATGATCAAAGAGTACTCCGGTCAGAACCTTTCCAGCAATGGAGAGAGAGATACCACGAGTTATCACTGTCAGATTTTTTTCACCTTTCCTCTTGTGTATGGTGACAACGGTGGTGTCTTTGAAGTCATTACATCTTCAGAACTCCATGTACTGAGAAATAGTACATGAAGTCACCTCAGCAGGATATTGCCTCCACACTTGCTTACTTCCGCAAGAATGTCAGCAGATCTTCATGGCACTGATTGCAATGCTAACTTAATCAATGGACGGGGCTGCGTCCTTCTTGTCGTTACGTGTTGGCTGATCCACTGCTCTTGTTAGTGCCTCATCTGTGACGATGGATGCTATGTTCTAACTGTCACTGAAATGCTGCTGCCACCTCTGAAGGACTTCTTTATCAGCTAGGCCATCAACACTCTTCAAATGAACTGTAGTGGTATGTGTCGAACCGTATATGTCTTTTAAAGCAGCATAGAAGTCTTTGATCTCATGACAGTCATCATATCCCTGGATTTCATCTGCCTTGCAATTCCACTATTGATCCTGCATGTCTCTAAGTTTAGGTTGGAGGTCATGACACGGATTCCTGTATGTTACAACTGTGCCTACAGGGACATAAGATACAAGAATTTGACAATGCCTCTCATGTTTTTAGTGAGCGGCTACTGAATTTCTGCATCATTCTCTTCAAACCAATCTTGATTACATAATTTTGCTGTACCCAAGGTGGCGAGAGCAGGTTGATATACAGAGTCACAAAATGTTGCTCACTCACTGTTTACATTAGCACTAGTTGTCAAGCCAGCAGGATCAGACACGGTTGCTGTAATGTTATTACAGAGCTATGCTTATGCAGCTTCATCTTGTATTCACTTTACATTGAGCCATCTGATTGGTTTATATGATGACTTGTGATGCAGTGGTCAAATTTCTAACAACAGTTTGGAGTGACTCATGTAATGATCTCTCCAGCAGTCTGCCCTGTGCATGCTACGGTGACTTGTACATCCTGTAGATCTCCCCACCGGACAATGATGTAGTCAGAAATGATGACATTGTTTGAATTGTGGGGCACCCATGACCTTTTCTTTTTTGTCTGAGAGGTGGAAAACGGTATTCATAATGGCTAATTGCAGCTTGATGCTATTCTCTCTCCCAGTCCCATGCGATCTAATGGCAGACCACCATATTACTTCCAACCATGTCAGTCCTCCATGATACTCAGTTTATCTGATGCTGCTTGATCTGTGCTCCATTGGCATGCATTCATAAGATGATTTGCAGGGGTTAGTGTGTAGTCTACAGCTGTATGTGGAATAGTTCCATGTGCTCTCTATAGTAGTGGACAACTGCTATGCTTGCATCTGCTTGATACCATTGTGGAATGCAACACACTCATCCACCATTAAAACCACTGAGGTCTTTGCTACCAACCCAGTAGCTAGTGGCATGGTTTATTGAGTCCCAGGCCATATTCCATACACCAGTGGGCCTGTTCACTATACTTCTGGGGTGCCATGCTGCTCTTTTGCTACCTAGCAGGGTACACTATCACTATGTATTTATTAAGCAAATATATAGCTTAATATTTTCAGATTCTTATTAAGTGTACATTTTAGTATGTTAGAAAATGGTGAAAGATACATTGTGGATTTACTAAATAATTAACTTTTTGCTCACGATTTACATCAAGCGGCATTAGGATGGTAACTGGAGTTTACTTAAAACACACAAAACTGCATATAAAATGTTTATTAAACCAAACAACCTTACGTGTTTTGGATACATTCACTTCTCTTATCAAAACATGATTCACAGTCACAACAAAATTGTAATAAGATTAGGCCTTAACATATTTTGTATTACATTCAGATTTAATTTTAAATGACTTAATTTTCAAAAAGAAAAACTCATTCTAATTGAAACAAAATAAAAAAATCAGTTTAAATTTAAAAAAACAATTTAAAAAAAATCATTGATTTGGACTCCATGGCTCCCGCTCCTCCAGCCCCACACCCCTTTTGCAACAGAAGCATTCTGCAGGACTACCCTCCATAGCAAACGCCGAGAGGACTGAATTTGATATTTCATTCTGTGGTACTTTGCCAACTGCATATTATATTTTTTGTTATTTCTGGGTAAGATGCTCAGACTCCCTTCAGTCCAGGCTGTTAAAAACTTTGGCTGTGATTTTGAAAAGGGGTTAGTGATTTTGGATGTCTTAGTTTCTGAGTGGGCAACCTGAGATACATGAAAGGGGGTTGATTTGCAGAAAGCGCTGAGCACACACCCTCTGAAAATCCATCTCCTCTAGGATGTCTCAAGTTGGGCACCGAACAATGGAGCCACCCAAAATCATGAGTCACTTGTGAACATCCAGGCCAACAGTTTCTTTTTGTTAGCAGAAGTTCACGAGAGGCGATATGGTTCTTTGATTCAGCAAGAAAAATGAAAAAGCGCACATGCAGTTCTGTCAGATGCTTGCATTCTCCTGCTACCTCCTATTCCAAACAATCATCTGTTTTATTTTATCTTTAAATTCTTAAAAGAAGACGCAGCATTTGGATCTGAGCTTTGGGAGTGTGGTAGAGAAAGGGCATATTCCAGATTTGGCCCAAATTCCCATGAATTTATAACTGACAATTTGATCAATACTGTCTCAGTAGGAAGGACAGAGAACTGTTTTGGCTTTCCATTGCCTCCTGCCAATCCCTGACATGTGATATTCAGCTCATCTAGCTGAAAATATCAAAGCAATATAGGATACAGAGAAACTTGAAACCAAGCAGTCTTCAATTTGATTTGGGGGTGGGAGAAGTGTGCGCGCCTGTCTCTCTCTCTAAGTTCTTGCGGCTTTCAACATTTGCCAGCCTCTCTTATGTCAGACCAGGATTTCAATGCTGCATTCTGCCCTGCAAAGAGTGAAAGAGTCAGAAATCATCTATCCTCACCCACAAAGCCTAGAGGAGGAGTAAGAAACAGAAATTTAAGAGCCAGACACACCCATGAAAAGGAATGAGGCATAAGGTTAGGAAGCAATCCAAAGCTCCTTTGCTTATCCCCACATTACAACTAAAAGACTCTTTGAGCTCAAGGAGACAACTGAAAAGCCTGGGAGCCAAAATTAAAATCAGATTGAAACCAGCCATGCATAAGCAATATCCCATCTCAAATGCCCACAGATCAGTTTCATTAAAACAATTCCCTGTCCTCTCAGTCTTTTCCCACCGCCTGATAGTTTAGCCATTTCCCTTACTCCCTTTAACTGTAAAGCAAAGAGCTTTTTCTCACTCATTTTGTAATTCTGAAGCTCTCATCTTAAGCAGCAGGTGCTGGTTTTTAATGGAATTTTTCCACCACTGAATGTCTGGGAGTACCAGCAGCACCTCCCTCCCATACACACCCTCACCTCTGATCCTTTGCCACTTGCACTTGTGGGGTTTCGTTTTATGGTGGTGCTTTCACTCTCGAGGATCAGCTTTTTCACTGCAAGCCTTTCAATCTTCACCCCACCCCCTTAACCTCAGACAATTGGCAAGTATTTTCTCTTAACATTTCTGATAAATATTATTAAAGCCCTTAATGTCTCCTGATTCAACTCTAAAGGCCTGATTCTCATTTGCAGTAAGGCTCCTTTACACTGCCCTGGTGATGGAAAGGGGCCTTAAGAATGGGTGTAAATGTACTTGAATTGCCAGGGGTTTTACAGCTTGTGTACACTGGAACCAAAATAACTGGTCTGTTTTACTTCACACCTTTAGTTATGTCAATGCAAGTCAGTGTGTGGACACACTCATTTCGGATTAAAAGTGTCCTCTTTCAACTGAATTTAAATCAGTGCAAAAGCAATTTACGTTAAATTGAAATAGGACATCCTTAATGCAACAGGACAGTGTCCACACACAGACTGCAAACTGAAGTAACTAAACGTGTGAATTGAAACTCATTTAGTCATTTTGGTCCCAGTTTACATGTACACAAGCCCCTAGTGTTTACATGGCACTAACAGTTTACACGGCACAAAAATAAAAGGTGCTGTAATAAGTGAAGTCTAACTCTGGTTTGAGTGACAAATTAATTTTTGCCTGTAGGTTCCTCCCAAGCACAGGATTATTCAATGCATTAAAGTGCCAAGCATTTACTATAGTCCAAAATTATCTCCCTAGTCCTGTGCTTTAGTCGGGGTTCCAACTTTATTTTTTTAACTTACTAGTCTCCTTACAGTATCCAGTTACTACAGGAAAGCTTCTCTCTATCCTTTAGCACAAGCATATGCAAACTGGAACATAGTTCTTGCTCAAAAAGAAATGACATGCTGCTGAAATACCCATATCCCTATCCCCTAATAGCTTGACATTAATTTGACCGAGAACACAATATTCAGCCTAATAAAATGTGGAACCATATCGTGAAGCAGTAAATCACAAGGACTCACACAACTTTCTACGAACAATGTTTTGAGTTTCTCATTCTTAACAAGGCAGCCCAACTCCAGAAAGCCACACCAACTGCTTTCTTAATTCACGAAGCACAGAGCCTATCTTCTGCACTGGGAGCACGCAACAATGCTTAAAGCTAACAAATACAGATTATACTGATTCTCAGGCTGATTTCTAAGACAGCTGTTCTCTGCCTGATTCAATGTGCAGATTTTATATTAACACACTCACTATTCCCTGGTTAGTTGCCATATAACTGAATCTTACAGGTGGAGGGCATGTTTGTAATGCTTCTTCATCCACTTGCAGGGAAAAAATCATAAAATAACATTCTTCGTGTAGTTTTCCTGGATTCTAATGTGTTCCCCCCAACTTTCAGATATTGTATCAACTGGAGAATGCCAGGAATTACTTCACCCCTTATATATGTACCTGTTACAGATTATATTCATTTTTAAATTAATTTTAAAGACAGCTGTTATTTTTGCTTCAAGTAATCCTTGATGGTATTACTTAAAAAAAAATCTTAAATAGGGACTGCTTGCTATGATGTGGAAACATTTAAATCTACTCTGAATATTTATCTATTACAGTTCTCCTCTTGCAACTTCATTCACAGTTAATATAACTTTGTAATGGGGGGGAGGGCGGGGAAGGAGGAGAGACACATATAATGATGACCCTCCTCTGATTTATTCCTTACGGATGTTTTTACATAACAAGGTGGATGCACAAAGAGCACCCAATATAAATAGAAAAATAAAAATAGCTATACCAGAGGAGACCACTAGTCAATCTAGTCTTCGAGTAGGCTGGTCTAGTGGATAAGGCACTGGCCTTGGAATCAAAAGATCTGCACTCTACTTCTGGCTCTGCTGCTGACCCGCTCTGTGACCACAACACTTCACCTCTCTATGACTCTGTTTCCCCTCTCACACTTTGTCTTGTCTGTTCAGATTGTAGGCTTTTTGGGGTAGGGACTTCTATGTTTTTTTTTACAGTGCCTGACAAAACGGGCTACAATTGTTAGTGGAGCATTTAGGCACCAATGTCAAACACACGAAACCAACAACAGTCTGGTATCCTATCTCCCAAAATGGCCAAGCTGCTTCAGGGGAATATGAATCTCTTTCCCAGGTCATATCTGATCCATTGTGCAATACTCTGTCATGAGGGGAGATTTCTTTCTGCTCTCAGATGGTCTGTCTTTTCTGGTTAGGACCTGATGCTGCAATTGATAATGTGTGGGCAGATATCCTGCCAATGGATTATCAACTGTAGAATCAGAATCTTAGATTGTAAGCTCTTTGGGACAGGGCTGTTTCTCACTACTTTGTACCAAATGTACATTATTTTCTTTTGCAGTGCCATCCACGGCTGGGTCCTTATCTTGTTTGGGGTCTTTAAGCGCTACCGTAATACAAATACAAATAAATAAATAAGAAAATAATAGTAGTGAGGTGTTATGGAGGAGACTTAGTGATGCCAACATTGTTAAGGATGAGGTTAGTTGTTGACTTTGAACACTCATTCATCCTTTCTGTAATGAATGAAGGAAATGGCATCTCTTCTCCAAATGAGCAGAACATAATCTGTGAGCAAAGAGTGAATTTGCTGAGGCTCTTCCAATAAACCTGTTAGTTAGTTTATGAGTTAAAGTAATGTAAAATGGACCTTTTAAGAAATTGTTCTGAGTATCACATTTTCAGGGCCATCTAGCTAAAAAATGGCTGGTCACTAACCCGTTAAACTTTTTTATTTTTAAAACTCATTGAAAACTCTCAGAACAGGCACACTACAAGAAATTAAGCTGTGCTTAAGCGATGTTATTAAAGATTATTGTATCTATTTTTTATATTTATAGTCAAAAGGTTATACATAATGTGACATGAGAGGCAACTCAACGAATTATCGTCATTCCTCTTCGGGTAATATACATACTGCAATTCTTTGTTGAAATGGCCAGCTCCAAAGACCAGAAAATATTAGTAGGGCTAAACAGCAAGACTGGCTCTGAGAGAACATGAAGGAAGCTGGGAAAACAGACTGGGGGGCCAGGAACAGCTGGATTGTTTGGGCAGGCAGATAGCTGTAGAACGAGCATCGGGTCAAGCAAGGCTGTAACAAACCCCTCAAGCCCCCACCCATGCCTCCATTCCCTGTATTAACAGAACCCTCTGCTGTTGTCCCTGCTCTACACTACTTCTGGTCTTCCCATATCCCATGGCTGTCCTTCCAATCCTATGACTCCTGCAGTCCCTGCAAAGCTTGTCCTTCTACCCAAGACCCCCATATGCCTCTGCCCACCACCCAATCTTCCACTCTCCTTCTGTGTCCAAAAACCGCTGCCTCCCCATGTAAACCAGCACCCCTTATCCATGTTCTTCCACATCCCCCACCAATACCCATGGTATCCCATGCTGTTATACTTGCTGCCCTATATCTCCAAAGCTCTGCTTCCTTCTCCTCACTCCCAATATCCAAACCCTGCCCTGCCATCCTCAGCATAGCCCCCACCTACAAATATATGTCCCATATCCCCCTGCTCAGCGTTCCTGCTATCCCAGCCCTTACACGTACCCGTCACCCACCATCTCTTGATATCCTCCCCTACCCACAATGTTCAACAATCCCCTTCCTCTCCCCATTACACCCACCATCAACCTCTAGACTCTACTGCTCTCCCTACCTCCCTTGCATCCCTATTCCAAGAACTTTTACATCTTCCACCTCCTGCATACCCAGTTGGCAGCCAACACCCTCAACTGGCCACAACTCCCCATTCCCACACCACTGCCCTCCTACACACATTGTTTAAATAAGCCAACCAGTTTCACCCTGAGCATTCAAAGCAATGTGTGAGACGGAGAGAAAGGCTAGCATTTCTGGCCCAACTGAATCTTATTTTCTTCATTCTTATTTTCTGGCCTACTTAGGTCTTTGTGGTTTGGACCCATCTCCATTGTTAACTAAACAGCCTGTACTTTACAGCATGTACCGTAACTGACATGTTTTAAGCAAGCATGGGCAAACTCGCCAAAGAATTAGTGACCCCTAAAAGTGTCAGGATCATCTGAATTAATACTGCAAGATGAAATGCCAGCTGCATTTATAAAGGCATGTTTTTCATGCAGACGTCTTACAGGCTGACCACAAATAAAAGTAAGAACAGATTCAGATCAAGAAATCAAAAAAAAAAAAAACCAGGGGAAAATAATGGGTGCCCAGATTCAGTCTGGGCTGGTTTTCACACCCCTGATTTTTGTTTATATATTATTTTTGCATTATTTACATAATAAATGCAGTCGTGACATTCAGTTATTCCAGATGGATAAAGCAACAATCTGTCGGTGGTATAGCAGGACTTTTTCCTGTACCGAGTTTGAGAAATATCATCTCCATTTCATCAGATTAATCTGAATGCTAATTTTTTCTGTGTGACTCAGAGCAACGCTGTGACCCAACATCAGGCTGCATTTTTTTAGCTCAGCAAATTTACTGATTTTCAATAAATTAGTGGTTACATCAGCTACTTTTAAGTAAGGAGTCTTGGAGCCAGATCCTCAGCTGATGCCAACCATCTGAAGTCCACGAAGCTATGACAATTAACGCCAGCTGAGGATCTATCCCCCCGAGCTCTATTTCCAGCAACCACTAATTCACTCTCTTTTACTTCAATTATCTTCTGTGCCTGAAATATCAAAAAAAAAAAAAAAAAAATCCTGCTTAAAGTGCTAAAAAATTATAAAAAAGCAGATCTAAACTGTGTTATTTTAGTACAAAAGACTTAATCTCTAAGGTTTTTATCAAATTAAATGAAGGATCAAATATAGCCAGAAATGGAATGGAAGGCACTGAGATGTATTAATACTTTTAAATTCAGGTCTCACGTTTATTTCTTATGAGTATTTTTACAGATAAATATAGTGTAAACTCTGAACTGGCAGATACTGTGAGACTGTCACTCTCAGAGGTCAACAGTTTCAAAATTGACGATTGATTATGGGTCTGTTTTTCAGAGTGGGGATGTAAAGATTTCTGAAAATCAGGGTCATCTAAGATGTCTCAAATTGAGCACCCAAAACTGAGTGACCCTAAAACACTAGTCACTTATTAACATGATGCCTTAGTATTTCCAAGAGAAATGCACTTGAAATTCTACAGGAAAGGCAATCTCATGGTATTTGCATTATGAATTGGCATCAACACAATGATGCCGTTTCAGGGAGAAACTGTACTTGCAGGTAGAGAAGTACGTGAGACTCGTAGGAAAAGAAGAAAAAGAAAATGAGATACTGGGACAGAAGGAAAGAAAGAGCAAAGGGAAAGAAATAGCTCAGTAGATTAGATTTGAAAACTATTATTATTGATGCCTATTCATATCTGAATCCTGACTCAGAAATGTGAAAATGAACAGGACTATCACCCGATCTTCCATGCACAGAAGATCATATGGACAGCTACTCGGACTGCAGTTTGTGCATAGTACTGTGAATACATTGCATTCAGCCTGTTTCCCAGATTCAGAAATCCTGAATTAAGTGAAAGAAGCAGAGGGGTCTGAGGTTTATGAGGAGATTGGCCTGCAAGGTGTGATATCTCTCCTATGTGTAAATCAAAAACACTCTGTGATGTGTCCCTTATACCAACTCACTGTCTAGAACTGCTACAAACAACCTCAGAGAAACAAAAAACATCATACATAAAAATAAGCAGTAATAAAAGTTGATGTTTCTTGTGGAATGAAATCAGCATAGTTTTTTGGCCCCGTGCTTCAATTACACTTGATGAAGTTTTATACTCCGTTTTGGCATAAATTAATCCTATGTCACTTCATTGTAGAAGTTAGACTCAATCACCTAACAACAATATCACTAGGACTCCCATAGGGGTATAACAAAGCTTTAATGATAATAAAAAGGAAACTAAGAATTTCACAGCCTTAATAGAGAGCATTTTTCTTTTGAGAAGGAAAAAGTGTGTCATAGGTCCTGCCTATGGAAAATTGATCATGCCTAAAAACGTGTTAACAAGTTTCAAAACACAGTTTTAAATACAACCTCTTTTCTTACTCTAGACATGCCAAGAGTATGCTGAGGGGCTGATTCTGAGAACGGTTGAGATCAGCAAGTCCAACTGAAGGCACTTCCTATTAAGAATAAGATCCTGAAGGAGTAAAGAATGAATCTTTAAACTAACAATAATAAGCCTCTAAGATATTAATATTGAAAGTGTTAAAACAACAAAGGGAAACCTCTGCAGACTGATCTCTTTCTGTACACTGCAGTGAGGTCTTTGAAGATCTACTTTAACAGACGATCTTCCTTTATGCAAGGATGCATAAAACATAATACCACCAACTTTAAGGCAAGCATCTTGCAAGGGATTTGCTACAGGGATTTATTTGCAATGGGTAATTTTCATTGCAGGAACACAATGAAAGTCTACTGCAAAATACTTCCACTGCATTTTCTATTAGAGGGCCCGCACTAGGTCCTTTATGTCAGGATTTCCTAAAATTAATAAATCTGCTGCCATAATCCTTGCTGCTTCTACTGACAAATTTAATAAACTACAGGATGCAAAACTCTGGAATACTACTGGGATTTCATTTTTTTCTTTTTGCTTGACAAGCTTTACAGAGTAGCACTTCTGAGACATGTTCAAGTGGTATAAACCTAATCCTTAGCAATTTCCTCTTCTCTCAAAAATCTTAGGAGTAGTGAAGGGTTTCATATATCACACAACAGTTGCCTTTTTTGTGCATGTGTCATTCTCGAGGAAATGCACTAGGATGCAATTGAAAACTCGAACATTTACAAGAGATTCATAGGACACATTCCTAATTAAACCTCTTAAAGCAGAATAAAGAGAAGATGCCTTCAAATCTGAAGTACAAGTCTGGGCAATGGGAGAACTGGGGGAGTGGGGAGGATTTGGAAAGTTTTGTTATTAACTTCAGTGTGGCCAGGATTTCTCCCCTTGTTTTTATTCCCATCTCTGACAAAGATTACCTGTGTTAACTTAAGCAAATCACATATGGTCTGGTTTTCAGAGGTGTTCAACACCTCCCAGTGAGGTCAACAGGCCATTAGTGTTTTCTGTTCTTAGTTCCCTTATTCTTAAAATGTGGGTGATGACACTCAGGCCGGGTCTAGACTAGTAAATTCTACTGGCAAAACGTGTATTCTGTTTTCATTGCCTGGCAAGAGATCACACTTAGTCCAGTCACTGTGACTGGACTCCTGCCTCCCATTAAAAAGACCATCTGTTGGGTTCCTGTTACCTTTCTCAAGCACTGAAAGCATGGTTTCGCCTCATCCTTGTGCTGCTGCATGGTCCGGGAAGGAGGTCCTTGATTTTCTAGGAATGTGAAGGTGAGGCAAATGTGTAGGCACAACTACATTATCATTTTTTATTATTCCAAAAGCAATAAAAGGATAAATAAAAACCTTTGCTCAAACAATTGAATAAAAATGACTGAGAATTGGGGTTTTTTTTTAAATGTTTAGTTGTCTGACAAGAGGCATCAAGAAGATCTAATATCCATCCCTAAGCAGGCAGAAAACTTGCCCCAAAAGTCCTTAAACACTGTCAAGCAACACTTACAAAGTTGATCACACAGGGATGATTTTCAGAAAACTCAAGAAAATGCCCCAGGACACAGAGGAAACAATTAGTTTGTGGGCGGGGGGAGGACTGTGAGGAAAGAGAGATGGAGCATTCAAGGGAGGTCCCCACGTCCAAGCCAAATACAGTAGAACTAGTCAGTGATTCAGCACAAAAGTTCCTTGGCAGACCAGTGAGGAAAGGCAAGACTCCAGCTGAGCCACACAGAGAAACTCAAATGCTACGCTTCATCAAAAAGGCAGGATTTGAGTTTGCAACCTTTAGAAAGAGCACTCTCAGTTTAGCTTTCAGCATTCTGAAAATAACATTGTTAATTCACGTTTGCTTATCAGAAACTTTAAGCTGAAGTTGGTTTACTCAGCAATTTTTTTCACCCAAAATGGTTTGTTACTGTAGGGTTGCTCATGAGTGTCAAGCACTTTTTAAAGAAAAAGGAGCAGGAGGGTCATTTTTTTGCTTTTTGGAGGGAAGGGGGGAGGAGGAGGGAAGAAAACAATGCTATTCAAATAACCACCTATCATTGAACAGAGAAGATTCTGAGACCTGGGGATGAGAATGGAGATGAAACTAAAATGTCATCGTTAGGGAATTTGGTATGTGGAGTGGAAAGTATAGAAGACAGGAGAAGTTCTAGAATGGAGGTGGGTAAAACAGTACTTCAGGAGGCAGTAGTAGATAGTATGTTCAGTGAGCTTGGCAGTGAAAGGAAGAGAGGAGAGGGATGTGAGGTGAATATTTATTATGACCAAAGTATAGATGCAGTGTGACGGGGGGAATCTGAGGAGCGTGAGAGGTTGAGGCAAAAAGTGAAGGTGGAGACGGTAAGAAAGGGGGAAGAAAAATAAGGGGCTAGCAGGGGATAGAGTTGTTGGGATACATAAAGGGGGTATAGGATGAAAGCAGTCAGAACTCAGTATCAGTGAAGGGGAAAAGATGGAGACAGTGGCAGGGTAGAGTCAATTCTGAAAATCAGGTCCCTTTAAAAGTATCTCAAGTCAGGCTTCCAAAACTCATTTTAGAAACTCTTGCCCAGTGTTTTAAAATATATTACCAACTATTTGTAAACCTGAGACCAAGAGAAAAATGAAATGTACACAAAATGATGTTTATTCAAAATTTTGATTCTGTCATTAGATTTGTATTAGCTCTTTCATATCCCACATTAAGCTTTCCAATTGGAAGCAAATGAGAACAGTTCTCAGCCACCTCTTTATAAAAACCCTTCAGTCAGTTATAATGTTTTTGACCAGTAAATAGCAGAGCTGCTTCATTGAGCTGTTTAACTCATATTGCTTACAGCTGGGGACAAATGAGGAACAGTCATTTTCTAAATGTAGGGAGGCAAAAAAAAAAAACCCAAAAACACAATACCCCCATCCAAACTAAATTAGATTAGGATTCCTCCCCACTGGTTTGAGGAGATAAAAGATAACCTTTTCAACTTTTTTTTTTTTGCCTACCACTGCATTTTTATTTTCAAATGAAAGATTTTGAAAATGGAACTTTATAAGCGCTAATAGGTTTCAGTCCTATCTCCAGTGCACTGAGACTAAATACAGATGGAAACACTGAAATGCTGCTACAGTTGGAATGTCTGTGCTGACTTTTAAGATAGCACACAGTGGCACTTAAAAAAAAATCCTATGGTGCCAAATTAGGCATCCCTACACAGTCTGGGTAAACAAACTTGTGAGAAGGAATCTCTGCAGGAGCCATTCCTTCTCTGACACTGGTGTGGAGTCATTTCAGCAGCGTCCTCTTATTGCCGATTATATCTGAAACTCTAAGTGTTAGGCACTTCCTAGCTGCGGCTTGACAAAACCCTGGCTGGGATTATTTAGCTGAGGTTAGTCCTGCTTTGAGCAGAGGGTTGGACTAGATGACCTCCTGAGGTCTCTTCCAACTCTAATAGTCTACGATTCTATGAAATAAAGAAAGGTGAACAGTCCCTGCCGCAAAGAGCTCACATTTGACCCCGTAAATAATCACACACACGAGTAATTCCACTGACCACATGTGTAGACAAGTGTGCTTTCAGGTTCAGGGTCTAAATTCTGACCTGACACTAATGTCAGACAAAATGCACAACATATTCTTGAGTAGCCTCCCAAAAGCAATGGAGACTTGCTAAATAAACTACAGTACTGCTCTTTCCAGTAATGGTTGATACCTGTACTGCATTGCTTGGACTGTCAACACTGCAAGGGGTTTTTGCATGCGTGTTAACTAAGGAGGAGAACAGTGGTTCCACTGTACTCAGAACCTTACACCTTTACTTTGCTCTCTCGGTTTCAAACCTATTGCTTTCTGAGTTTTCATACTTTATACAATTATTAGTTGATTGATCATTTCTCTCAGTATTGTGCCCAGATTGAGGCCCATAGTGCAGACCACTGTATAGACATGCTGTATGAAACAATCCTTGCCCTGAACCCTGTACAGTCTGAACCCTGTACTGTTGGGATGCACAGTAATATATAGTAATGAATGCAATCAGAGAGCTTAAACTAGATTTACTTAAATAAACACTAGAACAAGGAGGAAGTGTTGTCCAAGCCAGGAGGGTCTATGCTAAATTCCAATCAGATGGAAGCTGCTCTCTATATATTTCACACTGTTCTCAAACATGCTGATAGGAAGGATTTTCCTCATTTCTACCCCACTAGAATTGTGTTTGCCAAATCCTTTAATTCCCTGGTTTCTTGAACCATCATATTTGGGACAACCACTACTAAGGAAAGTTTTAAGTTAGAAAAACAAAACATTTCCATGTGTTGATATGAACTAGGTCATTTTTCTGATTGGATAAAGGACAACAGCTAGGCTGCTGGTACACTGACCAATATTGTTTCATTGTTTCCCTGTACTCCTTCATCTATCCGTCTGTATCGACCCCATCACCTCTTGTCTTAGACTGTAAGCTGTGTGGGGAAGGGACTATCTTTTTGTTCTGTGTTTGCACAGTGGGCTTTTGATCCATGACTGATATTCCTTGGTGCTACTGCAATACAAATAATAAATAATAATACATTCACATTTTGGTGCTTATTTCAAGACCTAAAAACTCAGTACAATCAAGACCCTTATGGGTCTGACTCAAAATCTAGTGAAGTCAGTGGCACGCTTTCCACTGAATTCAATGGTCTTTGAATTAGGCTCTGAGAGAACCCAGAAATCTTCTACTAAGTGATCCCATCAGCTAAATAATATTTTTCCAGTGCCCAGGATAGAGAACTTAAACACTAGAACTAGATATGTGCAAAATTTAGCTTGCTAAATGAAACCAATGAATTACATTTTCTCATTGATTTTCCAACCAGAAAGGGTATACATACATGTATTATAAAACTTCCAAAATCTCAGCAGTATCAAAGACCTAGAAGGGACTAGATATTGGTCCGCACAGACTGCCTAAAACATTGCAAAAAGCATCTACAGCCCACCAAGAATAACACAATAAATAAATCAATAATAATACACTGCACATCTCTCATGCCCCTTACCACCTAGGGTTCTCAAAGCATATTACAAGCATAAACTAGTAAAGCACCTCAATATATCAGGGTGTCAGAGAAGGCATATTATCCCCATTTTAAATCTTGAGCCCCGAAAGGTTAAATGATTTTTCTAAGGGCACAAAAAGCCAGAAATACAACACAGATCTTCTGAGACCCTGTCCTATTCTTTACCCAAGAAACCATCCTTCCTCAGAACATGTAACCAAAGGGCATAGGAGGAGCCATCACTTTACTTAAAAAAATTAATTAGGGTGCATTGATTGTAGGAATTACAGCTGCAATTTCACTGTTGCAAGACTTGTAGCTAAAATTACAGTGAGATCCAGTGGTTTTGTATAGCTCCAGTCTCAGTGTATGAGCAACATATAAAAAGTAAATGACAGCGTAGACTATATACGTATCCTCAGTTAATTGTGTACATCATGGTAATTGTGACTATCAGTAGAAAATTAATATCTCTCAGCTGTGGTGCTGGCTGTGGTTTTAGTTTGTTTTGCTTTTCCATTAAGGAACCTGGTATTTATGGCTGACATTTTTATTGCATTAATGGCCGGAAACAATGTGAGAAGAATGCAGACAGAAGTGGAAAGCATTAACAGAAACATTTAAAACTATTGCATGGACACTAATTATGATGGTGAGTAACAGACAAAGTTGAAGAGGCCAGGTTCAATGAACTGTTCAAGGGTACTTCCACATGTTTAAATTTGAGCTTCCACTTTCAAAAACTGCAAATCTCTCTACCTGGAAGTTTATTGTTTATATTATACACTTGTGAGCTACAGAGACTTTCCACTCAGTTTTGCAACCTACACAGTAAAACTACAACAGCCTTTCCAGGTGAAGAAGGCTAAAATAATACAGGCCAGAACCTGTGTAGCTACATTGGGTAGTCTAACTGCCAAAAGCCCTGAGCACTCAAAAGTCCTACTGAGGAGTTGTTGGGATGCCTTAATGCATACATTTAGCCTTTGATCTTTGCAAATTCTGGCTTGAGTTTTCTAGCCATAATGGTTAAAATCTAAGGCACAATGAAAGTTAAGGGTCAACATGTCGCATTCAATTTGTTAGCAAGATAAACAGCACAATAATTGATTGTGTTGATTCGTTGCCACATTTGCTCCACAACAACCCACTATTTGTGAATTCCCTTGAAGATGTGGCAAGATTTCTAGATTGCCACAAAATACAGCCCTGGAGTGCAGCGAAAACCAGAGAGATTTGCCAGTGAATTTGCGTTCAGCTCTGCTTCAGTCAATGAACTCGATCCAATAACCCTTGGAATCCGTTGGAGACTTTCCTTTGTCCTCAGTGGGCATTGGATGAAGCCATTGTTGTTTGATGTGTTACCATTCTGGAGCAGCTCATAGTTTATCAGTATTGTAGCTATCAGTTGTGAGGGGTTTTTTAGGGTTTGGCGGACGGAGGGAGCCATTGGTGGAATAGGGATTGTGGGTTTTTCAGAAACAGAAGAATTTTTTTTAAGTTGTTTTTAGCAGTGATTAAATTTTAGACATATAACTCTTGCCAGGTCCATTCAACTAATAAAAGGAAAGCTAAAACATATCAGGCTATGAACCACAGCTCTGACCATGTAAATACTTATGCATGTGAGTAATTTTACACTAGTGATTAGTCCCATTAAGTACAATGGGACTACTCACTTGTGTAAAGTTACCCATGGGCATGAGCGCATGAAGACCTCAATTCGCACCAGAAAGTAAACCTCTCCAACTGAGGTAGTGATCAGAGGGAGAATACATGGAGAAGCAAGAACAAAGAGACATTTAAAAATGAGGCATTATACAGAAAAAAGATGAGTCATGAAGATGCAAAACTGATTTATTAGTACCAGAAACCTAGCCAATGATGAATGCATAAGAATGAAATTAATGCCAGTGCTTCAACAATGCTATCAAACAATGCTTTGTTTTTGTCAACTTATCACAGGAATTATTTCCTTTCCTCCCATTTTGAAAATTTATTATGCAATTAGTTGTCGCTTTAATAAACTGCATGCATGCCTCTGATAACTGTTTGCTCAAAATGCTTAGAACTTTTCAGTTTTTGTTTTAAAAAAGAAAAACACTAGGAACTTCAAGTCCTGCCAATTTTTCCTCCCTGCCAAGTCCTATTAGCATAAATGAATGGTTTATTTTAAGAAATGCCTGATAAATTACGCTACACAATCAGTAATGAGGGTACTGTCAGCAAAGGAGAATCATTTCCAAAATTTACTTGGCACAAATCAGTGGTTGACTCTAGCTCACAACCATGTTATATTGGCCCTAGCCCTTATTTTATTCCATAAATCTGCCTGACCTCTACAGGGTGAAAATTAAAAAAAAAAAAAAAAAAAAAAAGCTGTTCTATATAAAGAGAAGTCAGGGTAAGTTTGCTTCATTTCTGTGTTTGTTTTTAAAAAAATGGCTATATACAAGCTTTCTTTGTGCAAACATTCCCATATCTCCATCTATTCAGTAAATTCAGATTGTCTTCCTAGGCCACAATAATAGGTATCATATTAAATACACCCATCCTTCTGCTTTTACAAGTCAAAAAACACCAAACCAGAAAGCTTAGAGTAATATACTCCCTGGAAAATGAAGGGATAAGGTCTTCCAACTTGCTTTTGTCAGACTCCTAAAAATATTCCTGCAATCAAAGCCAATAGTCATTCAGCATTTTTTATAAAGAATTCTCTAGTTAAGGTCCTTAAATGATTTGCTAGTCAAGTCATTCCTGTGAAATTAGTTACATTAAGGAAAAACCTTTCAGATAGTTATAGATATTAAAATACAAACAAAAAACCCTTACTACATCATTTGTCTATCCCTCTATCAGGGCAAGATTATTTTCTATTTTTTTATTTTAATTTTCAGTGCTTTGTCCAGTCTACTTTTAAAAGTCCCAAATGATAGGGCTTCCAACACTCCCCTTGGAAGACTATTTCACAACTTGTACATTTCTATTTAAATTTCCTAGATTTCTAACAAGGTCTGTCTAATGTTTTCTGCAATATTATATCAAAACCTTTTGTGTTTCCTAGTAGGAAGCAAAAGTGTCCAATGCAATTTATGCTCCTCATATTTTGTGTTTAATGTGACAAATTCTTAATGTTTAGCCGTACATTAAATATATGGTTAAACATTAAGATCCAGATACAGTATCTAACACAATACAATATGCAGGCAAGCAGCATAAAGTACAGATGAAGAGAAAAGTCCCATAAGCCTTGTGAAGTTACATAGTAAAAGGATATGCACCAACTGCTTCCCCAGGGATATATTGTGAATCCCATCTTGCTTGTCAACACACAGCTGTGGTGTTGTCAATTAGAATCCATACTACCTTTCTTTCAACAACAACGAAAAAGGCCTAGAGAACTAAACAGATTGCCCTGAACTCCAGGAGAGTGCTATGCAAATAGAATTCTGGAACTGAGGTGCCACGCTGACTGACAAACCAGAATCCGAGCTCTCCCATCTGTATCTGAAAGTATCCATAGCTATCATTAAATCAGAGACCACAGAAGAGAAAAGGGCCTCCACAAATTACACAGCATTTGCAGTCCTGTCATTGCGATGCTTTTGTTAAATGAAGTAACGGGGTCAAAGGCTGCCCCAGTATTGGGATCTCAGGGATTGATAGAACTTCTCTCTAGTGAGGTTGGGGGGATGGTGTCATTTTCCTGTGCCTGGGATTTTTAGGCACATAAACATGCTTGTCCCAGGAATGTATACAAATTAGAATGTAGCCTGATGTTTAAGAAAAGCTCATCTCTGCATAAGTGTAGCAGTGTGAAAAAGCAAGAAAAGCCCTATTCAGAGACTCTAAATTCTCTCAAGCTTTTTCCTCTTTTCATATTAAGTAGATTCCTGGCAGCTGTCTAATGAAATGCTTCTTTCTCCAGAGTAGGGTTCTGAATATGAAACTTTTAGTTAACCTGCTTGAAACATACCACATTTCTGTCAGAAAGTGTACTGAGGACCAGCAAAGCAAATCTGCCAAGTCAGACACCTTCCTGGGAGAAGCCTGCGTCTGATTTCTTGGGACTAGAGGTTGGTGTTAGAGAAAGAAGTTTATTCTGATGTTCACATGTGCACTGTGTGAAGGTAGAAATAGATTTGAAATACCTATGGGGAGAATTTTCCATATGTTTTACGTAAGGCTGTTTTAACTAGTGAAGGGTGTGAAGTAGTCTATGCATCAGGCCAAACTGGGACCCTCATCTCCATCACAAGGCCTAATGCTCCCATGAGTAGCTGTCTGATGACAGGCTCTGAAAGGGAAGGTTTTAGCTGCAGAACACCTTAAAAACTCAACTTAATTTGCAGCTCTGCACTGGTTTCAATGCCTTGAGGGTCTTGCTCACCCAGGGTCCGATCTTTCACCAAACCTATGGACTTCAATGGGCTTCAGATCAGGGTCCTACAGAGATGGGGCAGGATTTATTATCATGTACCAAAGATACAGATTTTCCAACAACAATTTTAAATTATTAATGCAGAAGAACATCCTGAGATTATTCTTTACAAACACCATGAAAACTGCATAAAAGAGAAATTTTGGAAAAAATAAGTCCCTAATAACAATGCTATTACAGAGACAGCTTTTTGTCACTCAGTAACACCATGTCTGACTGAGATGTTCACGGCACTGACTGTTAACAGCACCTAAAGTAAGAAAAAGAAAAAAAAATCCCAGAAAGATAACTCCCCTTTCCAAGATATTTGTGCAAGAGTTTTTCCTGTAGGCTTCTTAACCGCTGCTGCTCTTGGGTAGATCACTGCAGTAGGGAGAGGAATAGAGTTTTGTTTCTAGGAATGATCTTAGATCAGATGCTTTCATAGTCCAGATGGACACCACTCCCTCTGAGCACCAAAAATCCAGGATGCCCCCTCACAGGTGATGAACTACTACTGATTCCAGACAGACCTTCTATTTGCAAGAGAATGCACATCCAAAAGTCATGGGCACTCAAATGCAAGAGATAAAAATAGTCAAGTCAGAGGGAGATATAAATGAAGATCTTTTGTATTTATAGGCTAAAGAAAGAAGAAGAAAGTTTAAAACTCTCAAACTCTCAAAATTGAACGGTAAAGAACATATTTTCTGACTTAAAATTAACCACTTTCCTGCTGACTAATTTGCAAGTACGTAGGTCCGTCAAAAATAAACCTTTGGTGCTGCCCCAGGTACAATAATGGATTTCTCTGGAATATAATAATATAGATGCAATGTGTTTGTACCACAGATGCAGAGTGGAATAAAAAAACCTTACTGAAAAGGTTAATAATATAAACCTTTTTTCAACCAAAAATTATTAACAATACACAAGCATTAGGGATCAAAAGGATCCATTTGTGTAAACAAATGGTAATTTAAGAATATGTGTCTTTTATTTAGAACTGAATCAAAACTGTAAATAAGTTTTGCTGTTTAATAGACATTGAGGCTTTAGTATAGATGACCTTAGTTCACATTGTCTGTGATCTGGATCTCTCCATAAAGATATAAAATAGGAGTAGAGGGAAAAACCCATTGATAGTAACTGAATGTAGGTTTTTATCATTTCTGTGCAGCATGCACAGTAGCATAAAAAAATGCTATTAATGCCATGTCCCACATTTCATTGCATGGCGAGTGGTCACAATAAAGTGTTAAGTGCTCTTGTAAAACATACATTATCTTAATGATTTGGCTTTTTTCCACTGGAAAGCTTTTCATTATTACACAGACATGAATTGATATAGTAATCTTTTTTGTTTTTTCATTGCTGGCTATGTATTCACTATTACATAGACATGAATCAATATAGTAATCTTTTTTGTTTTTCTATTGCCGGCTAAATGTTACTAGTGGGAGAGAACTGCTGGCAAGCAAACTGTATATTCATTATATCTTAAAGTTTAGGACAAATTTGCATTCTTTGCCAATGCGCCTCAATCATTATGTTTCAACGTTGCAGAATTTAGAAAAGATTGGAAATATGAGACTTGTGGAATAAGCCAACATATAATCAAAACTCATAAGCATGCAAATATAATATCCTTCCTCCCTTAAAAATGAGGGTTTAAATATCATGACCACCAGATTGGGGGTAGAGTTGTGTACTGATTACGCTATGCAGAAATAAATCTGAGTTTCATATAACAAAGCAATATTACTGAAATATTAAGGCTGAGAAATTAAGTATTCAAAAATTGAGAAATTTCCAAAGTTATGATTGAACATTAAAACCTGTAACTCTTGTATTTTGTGTGAAGTCTTTAAAATATGTTCCCGCTTTATATAACTACATAAATATCAAACAGTATCAAACATAATGTAATGTATATTATTTTACTCTGCATATTATATGAATGACTTAGTTAAGTACATCAGCGAATATTACTTCTCATTAACTTGTAGTTCATTTAAAAATTCAGTCATATGTACAAAAGCATTGAAAATGTTCCTTTAACTCAGCCAAAAATTCTACAACATTTTTTTCCCTCACATATATATATATAGAGAGAGTCTACTGAGGTTTTCACACTTCACTGTAATCAAAATAAATTTTTTACCATACAATTAGCCTGAATTTAAAACTTATTTACAACTTTACTGGCATTTATCTTCAATAATGCAACCTTCAGAAGTCAGTGGCACACACAAAGTTCCCTGATGCTATTTGGTGGTGAATATTTGATTGAGACCCTGTTTATAAATGAAATTATGTAACATTATATGACAAAACCCAATTCCAACTGGATTGAGGCCTAAACTGAAAGCGGTTCAATTTCTCAGCTCTCTTCATATTTCACACGCATGAAAGCTCTCAGGCTGAAAGACCAAACGAAAAAAGTAGACCCACCAGAAATAGATTGAAGAACTAAGACACCAGACTGAGGCTTGGTCTACGTCTAAACCTTCTGTCAATTTAGCTACATTACTCAGGGCTGTGAAAAATGTCATGCCCCGTGGACACATAGTTAGGTCAACCTAATCCCCATTGTAAACATGAGGGTTAGAAGAATTCTTCCATTGAGCTAGGCAGGTGTTGGTGGTGTGCGGTGATGGCCTTAATGGATGACCAGTCTAGCAATAAAAATCTAGAAGTTGTGTCACAGCAGGAAATACAGGGTAGTTTTCCTCTGCTAATTCCTGTGGGAATGTCACAGGGCACCTCGGTCGCTACGTAGTGTGCTTCACCGCCTGGCTAGTTCGTGTGGTCTCTCGGTCACAAACACACACCAGGTTGTTACCCTTTCACCACATGTGTATTTATTCTTTTTTTTTCTTTTCTTACAAAGTATCGCAGTGTAATGCAGGCTTACAGCAGAGGAGGCTTTCACACAGCCTTCACTCCTCAGCCCAGGCTGACCCTCTGAGCTCTTTACTTCAGAGCTCTGCATAGCTTCCTGTCCCTTTCACTTATACACTCCCAATTATATCATTAACCCATGATTACCATGCAGATGCTTATAGCACCGCCCAACAGAAAGTGTTTAATTGCTCATAGCTGAACCAGAAGCTTCTTCAGACTGCAACCTCAGTGACCAGAGTGCTACGAACAGTGCCCTGCCACAAGAAGGAAGGCCTCCTTGCATCCCAAGATATCCCTCAAATTGTGCCAACTTTTAGGAACTCTGAAGTTAGATCCATTTGCCAGCTCTCAGGCTCACAACTCTCTGAAGGTGAAAGGTTCCCATGGAAGTTTCAAGGACGCACCACCAGGTTCTCGTGCCGGCATTAGGGACTGCCAGGCACTACTCATAATTTCTGTATTTGTTTCCCCTACTCCCCGTCTCAGAATTCCAGAAAGTACTTCCAAAAGTAATGAAGAATAGGCCAGAATAGTGTCTTCTGATTCTACACTATTGTCCATCCAGACCAGAGCATCACTCAATACGCCAATTCTTGATACATTTCCCTGTCGTCTGTGACGACTGGAGTCAAAGACCGAAATGCGGGGAGAGGGGGGGAGAGAGAGGCAACTCAGAAGTCAAAGATTCTCTGATGATCGCATGCTTGCTGTCCGGAAATCTAGCAAAAAGCAGGATTTGAGGAGCAGACCATTAAACTCCTGCTTTCAGGTTTGAAATAAAGCAACTAATAAATCCTACAACGAGGTTTATAGGGACCTTGATTTGTGGGCATAATCAAAGCCAGGAAGTAAAAATTCCCTTTCAGGAATTAAACCACTAATCCTTGACTAGCTAGCTAGGAAAGTAGCAGAGTAAAATATACTACCGCTATTAAAACCCATGTCTGATCCTTAGCTTCTGTATTCCCTGGAGAGTCCAGGAACGGAGAAATTGGAATACTAGCCAGAGCCGCCTCCCTTGTCAAACTTACTATGCCCAAACATGACTCCAGTTGGGAGATTAAGGCCAGGTTTTAAAGATATGCATATGCAAGTGAAAGCGTAAAATAGTGCATTGCTCTTTTATTCACAGAAATACCTTGATTGTATGTGTGCAAAATAGAAATTGGTGCATGTGCATGGTTAATGCCTTGCCATGTCATTAAAAAAAGGTCCAACGGAATTTAATAGAAAAGGATTTCCTTTCTACGAGTTTAAACAAACAAAACCAAAAAAGCTATTCTACCTGATTTAATGAAGAATGACATCCCTGCCATGTAATTCTAGGGGGAGGGTAAAAAACACCCTGGGTACAATTTTCAGATGTGCCTAGGTGATTTAGGAGTCTGAGTCTGATTTTCAAAAGAGATTCAGGCAATTACGAGGGAACTTTTGAAAGGGACAAAGTTGCCGGGGCCTTTTTGAACATTCCATCTCAAAATCCCATAAATGTGTGAAGTTCTTTCTTTCTACTTCTGTTTAATTAGTACAGAATCTTACAGATTTGTTCTCTATTGATTTCTGTAAGACTTTTTCAAAAGGTTGAGCTCATGCAACAGAAACATCTGCTTTACATGCACCATTGTGGTCTTTATAGGCACAAATTCGGCCTCGCCAATTGCAAATGGGTATTTGCAAATACACATCTTTGAAACTCAGTCACTTAAATGTTTTTTAAATCATAAAGCCTCTACTGACAACGATTCTTGCCTTTATAGTCTCTTACCATGTTTCTAAAAACAGCTGTTACCCTGCAGGAGATATTAAAATCTCATTCTGTTTTTCAGGCTCCTTAGTCTGATTTAGTCTTTACATTTAGTTCAAATACAGTGAGGAACTGAAATAAACCCTATTTATAAGGGAAACCAGGCACAAACTTTCAGATGAAAAAGACATAGGCCCTAAACTGTTTCAATTTTAAGAGATAAGAGGACAGCAGCTTGTGAAATATAATGGGTCTTCATTCCCCTCAAATGGCCAGAATATCTGCTTTAATATCGAGTCAATTATTTTTACCATTGCTTTGTCCAGTCTAGTTTTAAATACATTAAAAACACTATTCCACAGCCTAGCAGACCTCTCTAATAGGAGAAACATTTTTTCTCATACTGCCCCTGATCCAAAGCCCAATGACTTCAACCAACTTTGGATCAGGCTGTTACAATCAAGACAGAAAATGTATCCCTTTGCACACAGTTATACCTCCTTTTACAAAGCTAAATAATTCCTCCATGCTCATTGGTATTTAGATGCTTGGAAAATTAGTAGACAATGGAGGCTGGCACCCAGAGTAACTGGTAGGGCTGCAAGCTGACCTATACCTCCCCTCCACTACCCCATCCAATGTCCTACCTTTGTTTGCAGGATTATCATATTTTCAGAGTGTAAAAACTATAAAAACTGCTCAGGGTATTACTTGGAAGCATTTGGTGGAGGATAAAAGAGGTTGGTGGGGAAATAGGAAAAAAGGCCTGCACCCTTGTCCCTCTCCCATTCCTCCCCCACCCCCTTTCAACATGAAAAACTAGAACATTTTAGTGTAAAGGTTAGCGTAAGAGAAAACAATACTTATCCCTCTGTCTTCTCTTCACTATCTCTTCTAGCCCCAGCCTCTCTCCCGTTAGCCTAACTTTTAAACGACTATCCCTACAGTTATCTCCCACCACACCCTTGTCCCAGAAATGAGTCCAACAACCATCCAAACACTCCCCAAAAGCCCCCACCCCCCCCAAAACAAAAGAAATGATAGTGAAAAATTATCCAATGCAGAGCTTCCTATACTCAAAAAAGGAGAAGAGTTGAAGATCCCAGGAATTCTGTTATGGGCCTTGCTGTGTCAATCTAATTAATGTAGGAGGCACTCAGATACAATAATGATAGGTGCTGCACAAACTCGTTGGTTGGATGGATGGATGGATGGATGGATGGATGGATG
The DNA here is from genome assembly GCA_007922155.1 of Mesoclemmys tuberculata. Lineage (NCBI taxonomy): Eukaryota > Metazoa > Chordata > Testudines > Chelidae > Mesoclemmys > Mesoclemmys tuberculata. Next base: position 83,299,674 of record ML675603.1, on the reverse strand, counting down.
GGCAGGCAGACAAGTACAAAATACTGGGTTTGGAACTGATAGGTAGGTGGGTAGAATGATTGGATACAACGTGAACAAATCAAATAATCTAAATGTGACTTCGTTGGACCACACAAAGCAACCTAAAGATTAGAAGCATGAGCACGCTCTATTCTTCTATTTAGATCAGAAAAATATACTTCTGAGGAAAAATAACCTGAAACACAAATACTTAATGGGAAAGAAATATCCAGAAAATAGGGACATTGACATAGATTTTGTGATGACACTGGAAAGCAATTTGAAATGTTTGCAGTTGCAATGAGTTTGAAATGCAACATGGCAGCAACACAGGCCAATGCAATTTTAAACTATGCGTGCGGAAGAATCATATCACTATGCTGGGCAACAATTGACTTTCTTAAAACTGCTCTGATGCAATCCATAACTGGCATTCAGTTTTAGGCATCACATTAATAGAAAAAAAAAACTGTGGGGAGTACAAGGAAGAACAGCTAAAGTGATTAGAAGCTTGGAGTGAATGAGAAGGAAGAAAGATTTCAAAAGTTAAAATACGTAATGTGGATAAGCAACAAGGAGAGCATAAAACATTATGGAGAGGTAATAGTTTCTCCACAGTTAAGGATACAACTCAGCTTAATTTATATATTTGATATTGCCCCCTCTCCCCTCCCAAACCAACATCTGCTAAATCCTCAAACAAAGGATTGTTGGCTTCAAAAATGTGTAGGTCAGGTTAGGGGTTGAAGAATGTTTCTATCTACCTGCCTAAGGTATTACATGGCCCCATCATCATAGTATCTGAGTGCCTCACAGTCTAATGTATTTCGTCTTATAATACCTCTGGGAGGTAGGGCACTGCTATTATCCCCATTTTACAGATGGGGAACTGAGGCATAGAGAGGTTAAGTTACTTGCACAAGGCACACAGAAAGTCTGTAGTGGAGCAGAAACTGAATCTAGGTGTGCCAAATGCTATGCCAGTGCCCTAACCACTGGGACTTCCTTCCTCACCTCCTATTAAATGTGAGATGATTTAAGCAAGTGGTTCTTAAATTCTTATGACACCTTAAAAATAAAGGAGTACATCATTGTTCAAAATGTCTTCTTCCTTGTTAAATACTTTTCAATATAAATGCAGAAAGAAAAGAAATAACCTAAGTTTAGTGGACTTGTCTGATCAAGAGAAAATACAAAAGGGCAAAGCATAGTTATTAATATTTTAAATAATAACCTCAGAATGACAAACTGGATTCAATAGCCTTAAATTAAGGTGCCAACTAACTGCTGGAGATCTAAATTTTCATTAAAAAAATGTTTCTAAAATTATTCTATCCAGAGATAGACTTAAACATATAAACCCATCACTACAGAAGCCTGTCAATGGAAAATATTAACACCAAAGTGGAAATTAAACAAGACAAGTTGTATGGTAAATTAAGACACACAAAAGAAAGTGGGGGTCACCACAGATAGAAAATGCTTCTAATGCTAACCTGAAAATAAAAAGTAAGAAAAAATGATAATCAAGTTCATTTAGATTCTTCTTGGCATGAAGAGCACCTTACTGTTTTGCTACTTATCCGAACCTCTGCTATTCTCTGGTATACCTCTCCTCTGCACTTTCTAACATGCTCATTTTGCTGCTCAAATCTTTATATTGTACCTCCCCATTACATAATTTCTATATAGGAAAAAATCTCTCTCCACTTATACTCTGTACTTATATAACTTTGCGCTATTAAGTGTATAAATATATTTATGGATGTGTATATATATATATAAAAAAACGCACACCCACATTTTATATGAAATATAAAGATTTAATCAAAGTGAGCACTTTATATAAGTTGTCAGCAAGTGTCCACAAATATATATACACCTTACAGAAAAGGACTTACAAAGCTCGGTCTATCTTGCTCATCAACCAGAAGGGTAAGACGTGTTTTCCATTGTATGTGTACCTTCCTGGGGAGAAAACGTTGCATTCTAAAGGACTCTAATCTAGAGGAGAAAGGCATAAAAAAACCAATTGCTGAAAATTAAAGCCAGACAGATTCAAATTAGAAATAAGGCACACATAGGGTATATGTCTATAAAGCAAACAAAAACAAAAACAAAACCGACAGCAGTGAGTCTCAAAGCCTGGGTCAACTGATTTTGGCTTGTGCTATGGGGCTCAAAATAGCTGTATCATTGATCAGACTCGGGCTGAAACCTGGGCTCTAAGACCGTCCCTTCTCACTGGGTCACAGAGTCGAGGCTTCATCCCAAGTCCAAACATCGACACACTCCTCGCATGCCCAAGTCAATTGGCCCAGACTCTGAGGTTCACTGGAACAAGGTGGTTTTTTTCCTGCTGTGTAGTTGTACCCATATTTAATAGTGAGAGTGAACTTCTGGCCTTTACATCTATGAAAATATGCTCCCTTATAACAATTTAAATCCAGCCATTCTCTCCACTCATGGGGTAGGGCTATGTAGAGCTCCTTTTGGAAATGGGACTAGGGCTTATGTTTGGAAGATGTGGTGGGAGCACACCCGAGGTCTTTTACACTAATCCCAGTGTTCTAAGGATTAAGTAAAATTATCTAAACGTTTAAAACATATTTTGACATGTAATGAAACTAAACTTTTAAATTGACAGTGGATTTCTTTTTTTATCCAACAATTATTAAAGATCATAAAGATACACTTGCAATTTATGGGCACTGAAGTGATTTGGCTGTTTTACAATGCACCCAAGGCAAGGCACATATATATCTTTACAATCACACACCCTGTACTGTGTGAGCCCCTAGCTATGCTTGGTCACAGAGGAAGGGGATAGGAAAGAGCTTTTTGAGATGTTTGAATGGGCAGAGGTAGGAGAATATTTCATGCAAAGGAATCATTTTTATTCCTAAACAAAACTGAATTCCGGAGACACACATAAAAGCTGAAATAAATGTCACCTCTGGTGAGAGGATAATGCTTTAGCCAAAATGGTTGCCTAAATGATTCTGTTTCTTCAGTTTTATTCAGATGTATGACTCAGTACAGAAAAGTGATATTTTTTGTTTATTAGTATCATTGGAAAAGTTTACAGTGTAAAACTTAAAGAAAGCCAGACAGGAACCCACTGTGGATAGAGAAAAAATAAAAAAATCTTCTCCCCCTTAAAAATAAAACTACTGACTAAACAATATGCAGAGTACACACACAGTTTTTATTTTACTCAGTACTACATTGTATGGAGTACGCAGGAGTGCTCTCCTTCGTTTTAAGAAAATATCCTCCTATTCTTTTGACTTCTAAACCAGAAAGGAACATGTGCTATAAGAAAAACTGCTTGGACTACCACAAAAGTACATAATCTAAGGAGAGATTTTAAAAAAATCTCTAATGTCTGCAAAGAGCAACTTTCAGCTGAGAGAAGTTTAACACACACAGGCAGACTCACTTGTGGCTGAGCTGACAGAACTGCTTTTTGTGGAACGCCAGAGTCCAAGTACCAGTCCATGCCATAGTGATGTGTAAGATGCATGCACAGCCAGTCTGGATTCAGGGAAAGGTGGATGCTCCTTTTGTGATGGACCCCAATAATGGAAGTCACAGCAGTGGGTAAGAGGCAGTTTACTTCTTCCTGAGTATGTGGGGAAGCATGGATGAAGGTGATAAGGCCATTCTACTTTTTAGGGGAAAGAATCACTTTAAAAATACTATGCTAAGAAACATGTGCTGGAGCAGTAAGGAGGTTTGCCATTTATTCTTTACTTTAAAAGAAACGCTATCACATTCCAAATTAAAATATCACATTTTTTTTAAAAAAGGCCTTTACTCTTTAGAATATTCTCCAAACTTAGAACCTATTCCTTACCTTCCCCACTACCTCACTTCTGGTTTTGCAATCAGTACCAATCTACAGTTTATATATTTTTAAAGTTTTTTTTAAAGCATTTTGAGGATAGCCAAGTGAGATGACATACATCATTTCTGTTGAGTTCCTGCAATGGTACAGAATTCCTCAAAATTGAAATCAGCTCTGCGAATGTAAAAGACATAAACAGTCAGGGCTGATGACTAAAAAAGGCGAATGAGGTAACGGTAATGCTGGTAAGTTGTTTGTCTCCAATGTGCCGTAAATAGTGAAGTGAAATTAAAATTGTTCAATCAACATCAGCTACACACACACACAATATGTGATGAGAAGCAGACAGAATCAGAAGTTCAGGCAGGAACTCTTTTAGAGAATTGCTGGGATTTTTTAATTTTGTTGTTGTTGTTCCTGTAGTGCAAGATGTCCTAGCTGCAAGAAACAATACATTGTAGCGCAGCTTTCTTTAATTTCCTGCAAAATCCCTCAATGCTGGACAACACTTTTCAATTCACGGTCTCTGCCATATATCTAGTCCTACTGAATCTTCCCCCATTTCCCAGCACTAAAAGACTGAAAAGGAGACACATAGTTAACAACAGTCTGTGGTTTCTGGCAACTGAGTGAATATAAAGAAATCCCATAGCACTTTTCTCCTTTATAATCAGCCTGCCCAGTTTGCCTTGACAAAATACATAAATCAGAATAGTACCTGACACTTCCTTCTGAAGACGTCGAAGTGTTTATCAAATATTAATAAATTAAGACTCACAACACTCCTGTTACATTTGATCAAAATGTTATTTTGACCAAGGTCATCAAAATCAAAAAAGTTTGTGGCACGGAAAAGAAGATCATCAAGATTTTCTGACTCCCCGTTCTGTCCCTTAACCAAATGTCCATTCTTTTTCTTTAATTATAACAAAACAATTTGGTCTCTTGGAAGTGCCTGTGATGTAAACAGTACTGGATTATGACACCAAGAAATGAATCAGCCAGTAGGAACAGGCTGATTATGAAAAAAATATTCCTCTCTGCTTTTTCACAGTATATTTGTAATCCACAATGCCAAGAGACGAAATACAGGAAATAGGGACAGTCCTACATAGTGGGGTGGCTAATCAGTCTAGATGCTTTGAACATAGCCCCAGATTCAAGTGTTGCCTGCTGGCAGGAACCTTTGTCCTGTTTCATGGAAAAGATGAACGATATGTAAAGCACCTTGGTTAGTCCACAGAGGCTGAGTCTGCATCAAAGAGTAATATTGCACTGAGTCTGAATCAATCCTTCAAACACACACAAATAATCTCAAGTCACTAAAAGAAGTTTGTGCCAGAATGAAAGATCCAGGGCAGTGATCTTCAGATTCATAACATCTGCAAACACAATGGGGCTCAGTGTTGACCCTGATGCAGGCCATTGTTTAATGGAAAATCTCTATTGTAGCCCCTACTGGAGTCATGCTATCATACATATCCTGGAAAAGATGGACACCTCTCCATTGCAAATTCCACCAAAACTAATTCTCTTGGTGCACAACTGTATGCCTTCTCCACATCCACAAAGACCACACCCAATTGCCATCTCTTTTCTCTGATGGTCTTCTTGAGGTTTCATAGCACAAAGATGACATCAATTGCGATCCTTCCAGGCATGAATCCATACTGACCCTTCCAAATTTCAACCATGCCACTTAGGCCTTACAGCGAGGATGTCAAAGCAAATAAAGACCACCTTAAAATAAGTCTTGCTGGGGAAGCAAGGTGCTCATTAGCTTTGGCTGGCAGCTCACTTAGGAGAAGGAAAACTCCAATTTCAAACCAATGGTGTCAGGTTTGGACAGCCAATCTGTCAAGCTCATCCAACAGATATGCTCATAAGTGTTTCTGCCTTAAAGTGGATTGTATACATTTCTGTCTGACAAGTTTGGTGTTTTTTTTAAAACTATTTTACAATTTTTTTTAGTTATAAAAGGCAAATGTCAAGTTTTTAAAGGCCAACACTGTATCTTGGACAATGCACATGTTGGGAAAGTTGTTATTTGGGCTTTCAAATATATTCATACATGAAATATACCATAATTGGACAGATTTGGGGCAATCGTTCAGTCTATAAAAACGAATTGGGGTTGGTATATATTATGCCCTATGTAGCAATTAAAAATACATTGCCCAGTGGACCACACAAACCAAGAGAAAATGCTGTTTTGGTGGAAAATGAATGGATGTTTTTCCCCAGAAGAGTTTAGGATTAAATCAGATTTCATGTATTTTGATTAAATCTGATTAAATCAGATTTCATGTATTTTGTACACTGGTTTAATTTGACTGCCCCAGTACCATCCAGTGAGATCCAGGTTCTCCTCTACAGTTAACCTCTCTCTTCTATTATTTATTTGTCCTCAAAGGGTCTGTAGTGCTTTCCATTCATTTTCTTAAACATATTTAAATCCTCTTCCAGATCTCTGTGTATCCATCTATCTCACTAGGTTCTGATATGGCATCTGTGCTGTGGTATCTGAGTGCTGAATGAAGATGTTAATTAAAAGCAGGTGAAAACAATCAACCTGCAAAGAACCACACATATTTTTATTCATCTTTTTAAAAATTCTCTTACAGGCTTTTGCACAACCATCTCTCCAGTCAGAGCTAATGAGCTTCCTTCTTCTATATCTAAGCCATATACAAGAAGATCCTATTAACAATACTTTGACTAGTAATAACAGTATATATGGGCAAAAGTGTCCTTAAATAAGTAGCAATACTATCACACTTCTAGAAATAGAAAATACCAAACTATTAAGTTATATCTTAACTAAAATCAACATAAGTGAATATACAATATATTTCTAACAATTTATTTCTTCCATCACCAAAACCACCACCATGACATACAGTATATCTCAAGCTGAGGACTACAACAAGAATGAAGAAAGCATTCAGAATCCTGCCTTTAAATGGAAGAAAAACCAAATGCAGTAGCCCCATAAGCAATATACCAAATATAATTAAGACTCAGAGATGGGCTTACATCATAAAATTCAAGGTGAAATCCTGGCATCACTGAAGTCAATGGCAAAATTCCCATCAATTTCAATGGAGCCAAAATATCACCCCAAATGAGGACTCTGATCTGTATTTCAACCCACCCAAAGTCTGGGGGTATTTGGATAAGGGTGTTGGTTCAACCCAATATAACAGAACAATAGAGGCTAACCACAAAATTCAATGATAAAAATCTTCCAGCATGAACACTCATTCCTGATAAGTGTATTGCTGCACTTGAAACTTTACTTAGCAATACAAGACTGATCTCAGTCGAGACCTTCAGGTGTGATATCTGATTCACCTATTTGGAGATCTATTAAAATTTGGTTACATGTGGGTAACAGTCACTCCAATTTGGTCTTGGGCCCATGACCTCCAACAATACTATTATGAATATATGGTTTTGCAATATAAGACTCATCGTCCAGAATGTACACTGAAATCTGTCTTAAGCAACCTCAAGCGGAAACCAGTCACCTAGTGGAGGCAGTCTCTACCTAACAGTTGAATATACTTGCACTGGAAACTACTTGGAAATATTTTTAAACGCATGTTAAGGATGGGATTGCCTACCTGAGGTTGCATTAGTGCAGTTTTCACTGTAAATCAAAGATATTTCACTGACCTCAGGTTATTGCAGGGTGCTACTAAAGTCTACCACCAACAGTAATCAAGCTCATAATGTAATTTCCAAGTTATGGGAAAAGCCATACAGTGTCATTCTGTTTGCCTTCCTTCCCCCCGCTCCATGCCAGGATGGAAAATCTGCTTTTCCCGCTCAACTGTCCAATGCTTCAATACAAAAAGCCCTTCCTGGAAGCCAATCTACATGGCAAATCCTTAGAGAATAAGAAGATTTATTTTAGTTTCACTGCACTGTCACAAGTTTTCAGTTTTAATAAAGTGAAGAAAAAAACCCTAACGATTTGGGAAGCACCTATGTGAAAACTTCCTTTCCTGCCAGAGCTTTCTATCTCTGCTGACAGACATTGGAACATTCCTTTCATCTCCTTTCTCTTCTTGAAGTTTAACTTAGCCCCTTAAGGAGTATTTTCTTTCTCAAAGATAGATTATGTATTGTATGCAACATGAAAATTTACACACTTTTCCTTTTGCCATCTGCAAGGCTTTTCTACCTGGTTTTTGTTTGTTTTTTTTTTTAATTGAAACCAAAAACCTTGCTTTCCTTTTTATTTTAGATACACAAAAGGGATTTACTTTTTTCTTGAAGACTAAAATAGTAAGGGCTTTCAGAAAAGCCCATTTGAAGTGTGGAAGCATATCAGAGTATTTTCTACAAAAATTTTCAACCTGGTGAGACCCAAATGTGGGACACAATGTCTGACAAAGACCAAAAATAAAGCATACCAAAAAAAATTATTAGTGCAGGAAAATATAAAATGATATGGGTTTCACTTCTCACAGAAAACTATTTTCTGTAACCCGATCTGACTCCAGGATGTGCAATTTAAGAGAAAGTTTATCGGCCAAATTCTTCCTACAGCGATGTGTGCACAACTTAGCTGAAATTGATGGGTGTATGCATCACAGGGAGATACTTGGCACTAGATGACATTATAAAAATAAAACTGAAACGTTCTGCATAGAGGCAGAAAAAGGACATTTCTGAGAAAGGAAGGTGTAGGGAAGCAGCAAGATTTACATGTTCAGCATTGACCTAATTGTGCCTATTGAAATCAATGAGAGTTTACCATTTACTTCAGTGGAAGAAAATTTAGGTCAACTACGATAGCTTGTCCAGTCTCAATTAGGAAAAACATAAAGGGCCTGTTCACATGTCCTATAGTCCTCAGAAACTCCTTGGAAAAGAAGTAAGAAAACTAAACAGACTTTTTCATTGCAGAGCCTGCTGAAGCAAAAGACCATGTTTCAGTATGAGTAGCCCTTTTTTGTTTTTGTTTTTACAATAAAAAGGCTAAAAAGCAGAGTTTATGTAACATTCAGAGTAGACCTAAATCAAAAACCAACTCACGTATTCGTATAGACAGTTTAATAGTAATGTTTCTAACAGTGGGAGTTTGCAAACACTATCAAATTCATGTTCATATTTTAGGAGACGTGAACGACAACATTCACAAACTGATCCAATACACACCCATTTTCCAACAACTAGAACAACAGGAACATTGGTGTCAACTGTCAGTCAAACATCCATTCACAAGACTGAATCACCAGGATACATCATTTCATTTTTTTTTAAAGTTCTATTTAGAAAGAAAAATTAAATATTCCAACCTGGAACAACTATCTTTCCTACTGTTGGATGATCCATTTCCATGATAAGTCCATTGTGCAGCACCTAAAAAAGCACATACATAAATCATGAATATAATTAGTTTATAGACTCAAGAGGAAAATAGGCCACATCAGTAAAGTCACTGTCACAAAAAATTATGAAAAATATATATTCACTAATTAAAAATTTCATTTAGCTCCAGGCCAACATTGTCTAATTAGAGTATCTTAATGTTAGACACCTAAAACATATGCATATATCTAAATAAGTGCTTAAATACAGCTATTGGTGTCTAACGTTAAGTACTTAAGTCTGAAAATGTTAAACTTTTTTTCTTTTTCCCCAGTTTAATCTCCAAGTTGTAATATTACTGGGAATCAATAGAAGGTTTTACTATCGCTATTCTTACTGAATGCATAGGCATTTAGATCTTGGCTCCAGCCATGCAGGGTTAAGTCTGAGTACATGAGCTCCCACTATCTTACACTTTTAAAGCATTAGATCAGTGATTGTCCCTTTTCTGTTTTTGGATAGCACCCATCACAATGGACATAGGCCTTTGGATATTATCATTATATAATTATTTACTACTCATAATAAATAATAATAGGCAGGGAATGAACAGGAAGTGGACAAAGCCTTGGCTTTGTCCCACCACTGACCCCTTCAAATATGCCAGCCAGCAGGACTAAATCTACACAAAGAGTAGTAACTTGACATGATGAGCTATGGATTTAATAGGTGGATCTGCATATTCACAGATTCACTGGCATTCGCCCCAAACCACCCTCCATACAACTGTGGATGAAATCTCCAGTGAACACATTTTTAGCCAGTATAGACACTGAATGGTTTCACACACCCTTGATTTTTTTTTCAGTTTTAAAGCAATTAATTTCAAATAAGGTATATAAATGTTATAAAAGAGACCAGTAAATAGCACCACATTTTTAACTCTTTACCTTACAAAAGATATTAATGACCTATGGGTAACATATACTCTCCTGTTTTCTCTGCCATTATTCAATTGCTCTTGAACTTGTTAGGGAACAAACTATACAATGTTCTGCTATTATACTTTAAGAGGGCTGAATGGGTAATCTACACACTTATGGTCTGTGTTTGTATTTTATTAGGAGCATATGACATAGTTGTGCCAGGGGTATATCTTCAGTGGACCTGTCATCAATCACAGAAAGAATTTTTGGGTTTTTTTTTGTCTTAATCAATAAACAAATATGTAATTAACAGTAACATAAAACAATGTTGATGTTTTTTCTAATTCCAAATCCCAGGAAAATACGTATTTTTCCTCTGGTTACCCATCTATATTTTCCCCATTATTCTAACGCTAGTATGCTAATGACATAATCGGAACTTTTAAAATCATGTATTTGGTTCATGAAGTCTAAATATAGATAAGCATCTACAAGCCAATTTTTAAATTTCTGACATAATTATCAGTGTGGCAGTGGATTATATTGCCAGGGTGGGGATACAGAGTTATGATCCCTAATTGTAATAGAGAGGATTGTTAGGAATTCTCATTGCTAAACAAGTAGTGTCAAAAAATTAAGCCATCTATTTCTCATTCTGTGAGGTTACTCTGTTTAGCTGGCAGTTGGAAGTGCAAAACATATTTGTCGAAAGCTATCAGTGAAAGAAAGGTAGTTAGCGATCCAATAATATTCTTGAAAGTTCAGCGTCTTTTCTCTTTAATCTTAATAAGGAAGTTTTTCTTGACCCATGCTGATTTTGTTAATTCTTTTGGTTAATACAGCCTGCTGCTTATAACACTTTGTACAAATTCTTATCTTTGTGGACTCAAATGCCATCAACCCTTTTTTGCACTTAACTGAATTAATAAAACATTTTTCTTCAGTGTCTTTACTCATCATCAATGTATCTAATTTGTTCCCTTTTGCACAGATGATTTGTTCGACATGTAGTCATGTCTTCCCTTCATTTTCACAGTCGATTCCGTGTTCATGTTGTTGTTATTATTTGTGTAATCATCACACCTAGGCATCTCGGTCATGGATGAGGGCCCCACTGTGCTAGGGGCTATGCAAACACAGAACAAAAAGATGGTTCCTGCCCCAAAGAATTTATAATCTAAGTGTAAGAAAAGAGACAACAGATGGACAGAAAGACAGACAGACTGACTGACTGAGAGTACAGGGAAACAATGAGACAGTAACAGCAAGAGTAATTAATTACTGGAACAATGTACCAAGGGTCGTGATGGATTCTTCATACTGACAATTTTCAAATCGATATTAGATGCATTTCTAAAATAGATGGACTAGGAATAATTTTAGAGAAGTTCTATGGCCTGTGTTATACAGGAGGTCAGACTAGATGATCACAAAGGTCCTTTCTTGCCATAGAATATGAATCTATGAATATTTGTCAGCATGACAGACACCAGCAGCCTAACCACTGTCAAGATTTTGTAAGCTTCATGGCAAAGAAGCATTTTAAGGAGGGTTTTGAAGGAGGATAAGAAGTTGGTTTTGTGAATATTTACAGGGAGCTCCTCCCAAGCTTGAGGTATAGCATGTGAGAAAACATGAAGCTGTTTGTTTGAAAACGTAACAATTGGGGGATGGAAGGTGACATCATAGGCCAATCAGAGGCAGGAGTCAACATCTCAATGCTAAATGTTAGATGATAGTTAGGGTGACTCTAGACCATAAAGGCCCTTACAATTGAAAACAAGTATCTTACTTTTGATATACGACATAGAAGAGGGAGCCAGTGGAGAAATGCAAAAAGAGGAGTGACATGGTCAAAGTGATGGGTTAGGAAATGATCTTTGCAGCAGCATTCTGAATGGATATCAGTGGAGCAAAACTGTATATGTAAATGCCAAAGAAAAAGATGTTGCAGTCATCAAGATTTGAGATGACGACGACAGCCGAGATGAAAGTTTTAGATGTGGGGATGGATAGGAAAGGCCAAATCTTAGCGTCGTTATGCAGATGGAATCTGCAAGATTGAAACATATCTGGGATCCTGGAGAGAGGTTAGAGTCAAAGATGGGCCTGACTCATAGGCAGGATGGTGGTGATGAACAGTGATTGAGAAAAGAGGCAGTGGGAAGAACTTTTAGGGAGGGGAGATTAAGAACTGTTTTAGCCGTGTTGAACTTGAGCTGATGGCAGGACATCCATGAAGAGATGTCAGCTTTTTTCCCTCTCAGAGTGATGGGTTTTTCTAGTACACTGGAATCGCTATCACTCTTATATTTGCTTTCCAGAGTTATTAATCCTTATGCCAGAATATTTAGTTCCAGCCCGTCATCATTGTCGTCTTTTTTTTTTTTTTGGAGAAATGCAATGCTTATAAATTAGCCCTAAAACAATAGAACTGGCCAAAGACTTGCTTTTTTCCTCACATTACCAATATTGTTTCAAAGAAATATGTAATTTCCTCTCTCGTTTGTTCTATTATTGGGGTTATCAAAATAGAAAACAACAAGGAGAATGAATGAGTCTTCATTCTCTCTTCCCTATATGCATCTTATCAGTTTTGAGCAACATTACGTATCTCATCCCATCTAGTGAGACGCTTGCATCTACCGCCTGCTGCTGATCTCCTGGTAACCTGACCTTGCCTGCCTCCCAACACCTAACTTCAAATTGCCTTCTGGCCTGTCCCAAACTCTGACCTCCTGGTTTCGGACCCAGCCTGACTTCCAACACCTGTTCCGCCCACTAAGTCAGAACACCCACGTTCTGCTCATGACAGTTTGCATGGACCACTTAGGTCACAGGAGCGGTCCTTGTGCCAGCAGAATAGACCTGGGTAAACCTTTGGGAGCATCGGATGTTAGGATTCCCTCATTCCTTTCAGTTCTTAGTTCGCTGACAGAAGCAGAAGTCCAGAGTCCAGCAGCAGGCAATACGACAGGTTTATTGGGATCTTTTCAAGCAAGCATCCATTAGACCCCCCAGTCCTTTATACCAATAAATCTCCCCCCCAGCTCCTGTTTTACCTTAGTTTTTATAATGTATCTTAACCAATCATTTCTTTAACAATATTACAAGATGATCCTTTAATCAATCCTAACATATTGTAACATAATTCTTTAACCAATCATATCCCGTCACCTTAACTGATCACACTTACTGGTAGTTATGCCACAGACAGAAAATCAAAGAACTAGACAGAAATCATTCAAATAGATAATAGAGAATTGGGTACCATAAAGACAAAACTATAAGGAATGTAGATTTTACAACCACAACTGTTAATGTGGGCTCTCAACCTTAAAATGGACAACAAAGTCGATGTTGTCCAGCTGACCTTGGAGAACCAGTTTTTGCAGGACCGAGTCATCTAGTTGCTTGCTGAAAACATGGCACTCCAAACACAGCTGGTGCAGCCCCGTTCTCCGATATCACTGCCAGATAGCATTGCCAGTCCTCCAGTATTGTCCTCGAGTCTCCAGGAATTAAAGATTAATCTTTAATTAAAGATTATGTCATGTGATGACACCTCCAGAAATACATCCAACCAAAATTGGCAAGCCTACTGCCAGAATGGATCAATGGTAATCACCAGTGTTTCCATGGTTTTATAAACCAGTGCTTTCCCTATGGTTTTTATAAACCAGGACTTTCCCTCACAGGACCCAGCCACATGGTACAGGTCCAGGACCACAAGGAATACATGGTTCACGAAATCCTGGACTGTAAACTGGGGGTTCTCAAACTTTTCTTCTGGGACTCCCTTTGAAAATATTTTAGGCTGTGATGCCCCCTCTTTTTCCCACAAAAAAAAGTGAAGACCCCCACTTCATGCCATGCCACCCTTACTTCTGCGCTGCTGCTGGGAGTGGTGCTGCTTTCAGAGCACCCGGTCAACAGCTGCTGCTCTCCAGCCACGCAGCTCTTGAAGGGCTCTGGCTGTCAGCCATGCCCAGGGCTGACAGTCACAGACATGACATGCATGGGGGGCTGACAGCTCGTGACCCTTCCCCCTTAATAACCTTACAACACCTTGAGGGGTCCCGACCCCCAGTTTGAGAATCCCTGCTCTAAACAGAAACATGGAAGTCTCTGGTACCTTGTTCTCTGGGAGAAGGTGTGATCCTGAGGCATGCACCTGGGCATTTGCAGAAAACATACATGCCCTCTCACTTGTAGAAGCATTTCATATGAATCACCCTGAAAAGCTTGGACCCATGTCACCCTGAAGGTGACTTTTGGGGAGAAAAGAGGGGGCGATGTCAGGGACCACAGGTCTTGAACCCTGGTCCATAGGGCTCCTCAGAACTAGTAAGCATCAACCTGCCAACTATCATCAGGATAGGAGATGAACTCTGACAGAGGACCTTAGTCCTGGAATCTGACTGGCACAACACAGGCTGTCCTGACTGGTTCACAGCTTCTACATAAGCACAGCACAGAAAGTTTTCTATGCAACTGGGTTCTCCATGGTTTGGACTGCTTCCCCTGAGATACATGCTCCAACTGCCTGCTTCGGATCTCCTGGTATCCTGACAGTGCCTGCCTCCTGATGCTTAATTCCCAGTTTGCCCTCTGGCCTGTCTTGAACTCTGATCTCCTGGTAACCTGACATGCCTGACTTCCAACTCCTGCTCTGACCACAAGGTCAGGCCGCCCATGATGTCCCACTCATGTCCCACTCATGATGGTGTGTGACTCCCAACTCATGTAGACATACCCATGCTAACTCTGTTTGAGCTTGTGCTAAAAGTAGGAGTACAGTCAGGGTAGCATGGGCAGCAGCTCAGGCTAGCCGCGAGAGTACGTATCTGGACAGTCTGGATATGTTCAGTTCAGTGAAAGTACTTGTCAGTGTTAATGTTAATATTATAGATGCTAACTATGTTATTTCTCTTTTTAATTGCATTTGAAGTCTTAATTCTGTGTTCAATCAGTTTAAAAAAATTAGCTGGCACATGAGAGGGAGAGAGAGAGAATATAAGGAAGTTTAAGGGAAGTATAATTAATATTGAAACACTGTACAGCTGCCATAACAATGTTAAAGTCGACATACATACAAGAGAGTCATGAAATTCAAAATTGAGTTTCCCATAGGACCTTTATCTCTGCCCTCTTCTGAGGTAAAGTTCTTTCACTAAAAGCTCATAGTGCATATTCAATAATGCAGTGTGCCACAAGGATTTTCATAGGTCACCTCTGGGGAGCAAATAAAACATTTATGGTGCCATGGTATTTGACTTTACATTTGTTGAAGACAGACCTTCAATACCCATGGCATTTCCTATTTTAAGTTTAGGAAATAGTGGAAACACCACAGTCAATAAAACTACTACTATCATGCAGTAAATGTCTTCAAGTTGGTTTGAAGAACTTTTTTTTTCTCTTAGATCTTCAAATGTTCTTGAAAATTGTTGATGCCTGAAGACAGATTAAGTAATTTTTTCAGAAAAGAGCTTTGGGAATCTAATACCAAATACTGAGAATTGTAAAAAGGAAACAAATAGACCAGGGATTACTAAGGTCTAACGAGAATTTGTCTCCCTCTCTTCCTTGGAAATGAATGAGCCTGTTTCATTCAAAATGGGTGAAATGCTCCAATTTGATTATCAAAAGTACCTAACGTTAGATCCAATTTTCCAGTGCCTTATACCTTTTGTGATCATATATATGAGTGCAAAGGCAAATGTAAAATGCTATCCAATCAAAATGGTAGCGTTTGCACTCACACTGCAGAGGCTTATATGACTCCAGGAGAGGTAGGGGTGGTGGAGAACCAGGCATGCCACACTTGCACTTTTTCACACCAATAAGGAGGTATTTGACTTCCTGTTGGGTATTTGGCAAAAACGCTAAGTATAGTATGCATCTGATGTTTTAACTTTGGTCCATCTCAATTATGTAATTAGGAATATGATTACCAAAGCAAGTGGAGCTTCTCTTTGGTTCATTAACAAACAGCAAGATTCCAAGTTCATTCTAGTTGCTTTTTACTTGAAACACATAGCAGCTAATTTCCAAACACCAATCTCATGGGGGGAAAGGAATCAGACAGACTGCAAAATGTAATCCCAGAAAGAAATGCCCAGGTTTTTTGTTTGGTTTTTTTAAAGTATTCAATACAGAGTCATGTATGCCAAATATGTATGAGCTCTGATATTACTACTTTATAGTATCATAAATGTAACAGACGGGATTATCAGTGCCACAAAGGAAATGATGTAACAGCCCACTGGATATCTCTGAAGCCACAATATAGGTGGCTGTGGGTTAATGTAATTATTACTTCTAGCGCCAAACCACAAGGAAGTAATATGACTTTCCTGTATTTGCTAAATGAAGAACCAGAACTATAATTACCCAGGAAACAAATAACAACGTATGGTGTGATCTGATACTTCATATTGGCATTGTGTGATACACTCTAAAAACACCTCTTTTGAAAAAAAAAGAGAAGGGTTTAACTCATTTGAAATGAACCATTTTAAATGTCTCACCTTTCCATTTAATTGACTGTCCCCCTTGATCTTGTATTATCACAACGGGTAAATAGGAACACATTGTTTCGCATACCTCTGCCAAGTCCCTCTTTTTGACTATGCAACAGTCCCAAACTTTTCAAATCTCCACCTATTTTTTGTACATCTTATCATTTTAGTCACCTGTCTTCAAATCTCCTTTATTTCATTTTTGAGATAGCTATTTTTATGAACCTGCACATTTTTTCTGTTAGCAGTCGGCTCACTTTATTAAGCTCTGGTCTTTGTGTCTTGTTGCTCTTTATCAGTTTGTTCTAGCACCTCTTATTTTGACACATTAATTTCTCATGGCACCTCATCTACATTAAATGAAAAGAGTAGGTATAGAGTACGTATTTCCCTAACATCCTCCGTGACACAAACTAATGAAAAAATCATTATGTCTTCTGCAGTGTCCTTATTCTATTTAATGTATCCATGTTAGTTTTACTGATTCCTTTGCAGATTTCCTGCTTCTGATATACTTTTTATTTTCTTGGGGTAGGGACCAGGGTTCTTTTTGCTAATTGCTCTTTACAATCCCTCTTAGCACTCCTAAATTAGTTTATGCTTCTATTGACTTCACTAGGGTGGATTTCCATTTTGTGAAGTATTCCTGTTTGGCTCAAAAATACCCCAATGAATCTCATCATATAAGATTATTTCTTGCCTTCCTACTCCCTTTCTTGTTTAGGGTATGAGTGCCTCTGTTCTACAGAATACTCAAACTGCCTCCCACACTGAGCCTGAGGATTTTAGTTTCCCTATTTTTTATTTTAATCTTTTAACTAAAATCTAATTTTTTCTAAACCATCCTTTCTAAAGTTCAGTGTTACAATTTTAGTTTTGGTATAGCATCCTCTAACAATGCTGACCATAATTATTCTGTGGTTAATACTACTTTTGGTATCCTATAGCCACCATTGTCACTTATCAGTTATTTTACACCAATTCCTACGTTTTAAGTCAAGAATAGTCACTCAACGTGTGTGTTCTAGAACTAACCATTCCAAAGAAGCAATAATTTAATGTGATGAGAAACTATTTCCCTTAAACCTTGTCCCACTGTGATATTTGACCAGCTGAAGGTAGCTGAAGTCACCCATTATTACTGCTCTGTTAGACTTAGTTAACTCTTTGATCTCCCTCAATATTTTGCACTCAATAGCTGTTTCCTGACCAGACGGCCAGTAGCATAGCCCCTATGCTATTCCCCCAGCTCTATGACCTAATCTGTCCTTCCTGTATACTTCATAGCCAGGTATTACAACGTCCTATTGGTTTTTGTCATTCCACTGTTCTTCAGTAATGCCTATTATGCCAAGTTCCCCTTTCCTTGCCAAGAATTCTAGATTTATTTGCTTTACACTTTTCAAGTTGGTATATGAACATTTAGAGGATTTGTATATGTGAGGGGAAAGTGTGTGGGGGGGGTAGAGGTTGGCCATCTGCTTCTTTTTATTTAACTCTCTAGTCTGACATCCTGTCAGCTTTCCATAATTCCCTCCTTCATTTTTGCTGTAATTTCTGTCCTATGCATTACTTAATACAGTGATACATTTTGTAAATGATCTTCCTTCCAGAAATCTTTGTGCAACCTGCACGCTCCTTAACCTCGGTCAGTTTTTCCCCAGTTCCAATCTTAAATAATCCAGAAAACCTTGTTAATTTTCTGTGCCAGCCGTCTGGTCCCTCTTTGCTTGAGGTGAAGCCAATCCTTTCAGTATAGGTTCTCCCTTCAACACAATTCTCAACTTAGTGCCAAATTTAAACCCCTCTTCTGGAGAGCACCTTCTCAGCCATGAACTGAGGTGCTGAAGTTCTCCCTCTGTTGCTAAATCTCCTCGTTAGTCCTGAAGTTTTCAGAGAAATTTACCATCCAGGCCAAGGATCCAAGAAGTCTCCCTGTTTCCAGGACCTCTCTCCTATACCGCCCTACTTTACTAGTCTTAAATATATACCTCATTTGCAAACAGGAGTTCCTTCCCAGTACTCATTAGAAATTTGTCTAGATGTCTCCTGAGGTTCACCACCTTTGCACCTGACAGGAAAGTCGGCAAGTGGTTCTCACAGTCAGTAGGTATCCAGCTATTAATATTTCTAGAAATGTAATTCCCCAATTCTTTCAAATTAAATTACTGTGGGAATACTTGATTAAGATAATATTTAGACTGTTTTCTGGATTAATTTTTATTTTTCCGTTGTACTCACTTCTATAAAATAAAAACCAAAAGAACAAAAAAAATCCACATCAAACCACGTCACCAACCATGAAAAAATAAAAAAGACAGATTAAGTAATCACAAGTGTTAAACAATGAAAATCATTCATAACAGTTATAGCAGAAAAACCTTCACCATTGTCTAATGGGCAAACACATACTTATTCTTAGAGGAAAAGTCCCAAACTCAATTTATCCCTCACAACCTAAGTAAATATGAGACAGCTGCTAAATAAATCTATATAAATCTCAAATGTTTTCATCAGATGTATTGGAAAATAATGAAAGTGAAAAGAGAAGGTGTTTTTATTCTAACAGTGGATGGCAAAGAAGCAAAGAGTCAGTTGTGGAATTCTTTTAGAGACGCAAATATTTCAGAGGGTTTTATTATTACAAGCCAAAATTAGTATCTGTGGGGAATTACATAGGGATTTGGAAAAGAGGAATTCATAATTTAGACCAAAATTTTCAAAACTGAATACCTAACATTAGGCTCACAAATCCATAGTCAGTCACCTAAATAAAATGACCTGAACTGTGAGTGCTCAGCACTTTTGAAAATCAGCACACTCCTATTTAAGTACTTCAATATAGCCATAGGCCAAGATTTACAAAAGTAATTGTTATATGGGGTGTCTCATTATTCAGGATCCGAAGTGGACATCTTAAAAGGACTTGATTTTTAGGGGATGAATGCTCAGAACTTTTTGAAAATGTGGCCCTTTTAAAGTGTCTCCAATTGGGCACCCAAAGAGTGATGCACATAAAAATAATAGAATCATAGAAGAGTAGGGTTGGAAGGAACCTCAGGAGATCATCTAGTCTAACTCAAAGCAGGACCAATCCCAACTAAATCATCCCAGCCAGGGCTTCGTCAAGCCGCACCTTAAAAACCTTAGGGATGGAGATTTCACCACCTCCCTAGGTAACCGATTCCAATGCTTCACCACCCTCCTAGTGGAAAAGGTTTTCCTAATATCCAATCTAGACCTCCCCCACTGGAATTTTAGACTTTTGCTTCTAGTTCTGTCATCTACTACAACTGAGTACAGTCTTGTTCCATCCTCTCTGGAACTCCTTTTAACATAGTTGAAGGCTGCTATCAAAACCCCTCTCATTCTTCTCTTCTGCAGACTAAACACACCTAGTTCCCTCAGCTTCTCCTCGTAAGTCATGTACTCCAGCCCCTAATAATTTTCGTTGCCCTCCGCTGTCTGTCTCCAATTTGTCCACATCCTTTCTGTAGTGGGGGGCTCAAAACTGGACAACTTGAGCGGTTATTAGTCACTTTTGAAAATCTTGGCTTTGGGAATTCTAATTTTAGGCATCTAGATTTGAAATTTTAACAAAAAACAAACACCTTTGGCTGGATTCTCTGTCCCAATCTTCCCATTTGGTATGACTCTGGTGGTACAAAGTGGATGTAATCTGGCCTATATCCCCATCTGGAAGTTTCTAGAACAGGAGTGTCCACGATGGAGATAGAACTGCAGGGAGGTAAGTGAACGTTGGGTGTGGAGGAGGCGTGGCCAGAGTATGCTGTGCTCCAGCTATCCTCAACTGGCAATCTCTTGGGGAAGGTTGCCAGTTGGCACAGTTTAAATTGGATACGTTGCTCTAACCTGAACCAGGGAAGGGCAAGGAGGCAGGGGCTGAAAATGGCACACTGACGGACTCCCGCCTCATGGAAACTTGGCATAGCAGAGAATCTGGTCCAAGGAATCAGTACAATCTTGGAAATGAAAACTGAATGTGATTTTAAAATCACGTATGTGCTTCTCCACTTGTAAATTTCATATTCCTATGCAGAGTAATTATGCAAAGAGAATAGGTTTGATGCCCTCCTGATACTTTCTGACATATGAGCGCCACCGTAAGAAGGATACATTTGTCTTCAAAGCACTGGACTGGCAGTTAAAAGATCTGAGTTCTATTCCGAACTTCCTGTGTGGCTTTGTGCAGATCATTTAGGGCAAGACTAAGTCACCCTTACTCCATGTTAAGTAGTACTTTATACTGGCAACAGCCCTACCAAAGACTAAAGTCAACAGGACTAGCAGGGAGTAAAGGACTACTCGGAGTGAGGACACGTCAACACGGGCGGCACAGCTGTACTGATGCAGCTGCGCGGCTGAAGCGCATCTGGCAAAGACGCTCTATACAAATGAGAGAGAGCTTTCCTGTCGGCATAATAAAACCACCTCCACAAACAGCAGAAGCTGTGTTCTTCTCCTGCCGACAAGTGCTTCCGTCAGTGTAACTTATGTTGCTCAGGGGATGGTTTACTGAGCGATATAAATTACGCCGACATAAGCTATAGTGTAGACATAGCCTAAGAGCAGAACTATCTGGTCTTTAAACTCTCTATACCTCATTTCCCCTACTGGTAAAACTGGGATAATAATACTTAACTATTTCACCAGCACATTGTGAGGCTTAATATATTAATACACATAAAGTGCATTGTGAGCTTTTGATAAAAGGTGCTATGAGAGCAAGTAGTTATTATTGACACACACACAGGAACAAATTCTGAACCAACTGTCATTTATGCCCTTTTCAGTCTTAAGAACTAATAATTGAATGCCACCTCCTGTTGCATGGATCATAAATCTCTCATATCGCATCACCAAATTAAAATAATTAAAAATACTGCATTTAAAATTAAAAGCCTACTTTTACAGTTTGTATATTTAAAAAAGAGTAAACAAATCTAATTTAAATGGTAAAAAACCAGAAGTCAAGCAAAGAAATATGTACGTGCAGATGAGCTGGAGTGGGTGAGTGTCAAAAACAGCACCATGAAAGGCTTTCGTTTTATTTTATTTTCATTCAGATTTCATATTAAACAAAAAATAATTTTCCAGATGTTTTCCTTGTGGAGACAGCCTTGGAAAAGTAAATGGATATAAATGTATTGCTAAGGCTGAAAGGACTCTGGGCTCCAATTGGGCTTCTCTGCTGCAGCAGGAGACTGGAAAGGAAGGAAGATAAAGAACCTGCCACTACCACCACCACACACATCCTCTGTATGTGCAATGTGTCAGTTAGATCTGGGGTGCATCCTGACATTTTATAATGTGACGCCTTCCCCAAATCCTCTAATCAGCCGGGTGCGTAGTAGTCTAATGATGATGTAGATGAATTTGTTACAGTTTTTACGGCGAACAAGGGTTTTGTATAAATGGGGTTTTCTGAAGTATCTGCCATGTGGCATGGGATATGGCACGTGTTGTTCTGACTCTGAAGGGCAAACTTTACAGTGTGTCTGTCAGATACAATTGAGAATAACTGTTACAGCACAATGTGCCTGATTTTCCAACCCTTACTCAGAGAGTGATCCCACTTAGTAAGTACTCTAATAGCAGTTCTGTTAAAGAAATCATGTGCATCTTATATGCACATTTTATGTTATGGAAAAATAGATTTGTAAAAGAAAAACAAATCTCAATAGTCAGGAAGCCTTGAATACTCTCAAACTTACTGCCTAGACTAATAGTAAGCAAAGGAACCATTAACAGCAGCATCGTACCATTCATGCTAATATTTCACTCGGTTTTTGACAGCCCATGGGGGCCTCACCTGTTTCTCCATGCACAGAGTACATAATCAGTATAGGTTTTCCAATCTTACACACCACACTGAGTCCCTGAGCGCCTTACTTTAAGTACCCCATCCATCTTTCACCTGCTATGTAGCTGTTGTGGTTTATTTATATATCATTCATTGTTTTGTTAGTGGCCGGTCAGCTCCAAGTACTCGCCCCTCCCACAGCTATAAAGCTTGCTCACCCACTTAACACTGGCACCTGCTTTAGTGTTGTAAAGTAAATCCAGATGAAGAACCTCCCTGTAGACTGTGGCCCTGCTGTGGAGAGAAAGATTCTCTACTTTCCCCTCCTAAGCAGATCATTCCTATAACACCTTGAAGTGATCTTTACAACCTATTAGAAGAGGACTTGCACTCAGAGTTGGAAGAGTGGAAGGGGTTCTGGCTTAAGTCATAGGCATCCAGATATCATGGCGATGATTAAAAAATAAAAACACAGGTAGATGAGATAGACAAACAATTTTTGTGTGGATCAGCTTTAGCTGTTTGTCTTTTTCTCTGCCTCCTGTGCAATCACAGGAACAAACGGGAATGTTCAGAGAACACTATTTGGTGTGTGATGACCATTATGGGGTATGATTTGCACTGTACTTCACTAATACTGACCTCAAGATCATCAAGCTGTAAGTGATAGGGGACTTCTATCAGTCTCATGCTAGGTTAAGGCCCAGAAATGAGAGTCCTGCAAGATATTTACTGAGAAGTAGAATTAAGAGGCAAATAAGCATTTCCAGTGTAGACAATCCTTCTCTTTTTCTCTTATTCCCAGTGTACTTCCCTGCCTGCCACTTCCCCTTTCATGGCTTTCCATGTCAGGAGTATGCAGAGTTAATAAGATCTACCTGTGGACCATAATTTACATAGATACCACTATTAAAAATTTAATAATTTCACCATTAACTCCCTAGAACAATGGCACCATTCCTTCCCAAGACCAACAGATTAAAACAAATTTAAATTTTCTAAAATAAGTTGTTTAGGAATTACGATGGACCAAGGAAAGACAGGAAATTATTACAGACCAGTCTTCATTATCTGAACCATCAAGCCTCCTGATGTCTTACTCAATTTACATGAAAATTTTCATGAAAATAAATTCCCATCTGCAAATTTTCTGACCAATTTGTTTCTTTTTGGATTTAAGCACGTGGTGATTGAATTGGGTTTATAACGAAAGATCACCTTCAATCTTAATGATCGAGAAACTAGCATCTCTCCATAATATCACAGCTTGGCCAAACACTATTATCAGATAAAATAAACAGAATTGAATGTAATCTCTCCTAGTGAAAAGATTTTTTCACACAGCAATATGGCTTTAAGAAGCGGTTCAACACAACTGAAATTGTTATTGGTATGTTGCAATATTGAGACATTTCAGGACTTTCATACTTCAATATAACTAGACTTGGCAGAACTGGATTTTTATTTCTGTATAGTTTTGATGGATAATATCAATGTTTATTTTTAACCATTTTTTTGCTTTTTATTGGTTTAGTTTTTCACAGTTGCTGGAAATTATGGGGAGGGCAGACAATTATTTAATGAAGTAGATGCTGAGATTCAAAAAGTTAAAGTTTTATAAACTGTTAAAAACACAAATTGTTGATATCAAATCAGAATATACAAAGTAAATATCCTTAAATCAACAAATCATACCTGTTTTTACTATCCATTTCTTAGTACACCTGTAACAAGGCTAGTTCAAAAATCTACATCACTGGTTTTTTACTCTAGTAGGTTTTCAAGCAGCATTTTTCTTACTTTGCCTAAATATAAATTTCTATCGCTACTGCATCAATGAGTATGCATTTCCCGTTGGCATCATGCAGTAGAGACAGCGCGGTAAATAGAAATCACGAAGTTGACAGGAGTTACACAAGCTACTCTACGTAGCTTGCATAACGCCCGATAATTGCTGCCGAATTTTGCTGGCAGTGTAGACCAGGCCTAAGTATAACAACATTTTACTACATCTAAGTAGCAAATCACTTTAAGTAGATTTGACTGTAATAAATATTTACAGCATCTGCCAGAAATGGTTTATCATGTCAAGTCATATGCATTTCTTTAAATATTTCCTTTCCATAATAGCTTTTCATTGCTATATGGACAGAAAATAATGAAAGGGAATTGAACCATAAAAACTGTATAGAAATGAGATCTCTTTTAAAGCTATGACTGAAATTTCATGAGCTCAGCATGTTGTCAGATTGTCTGTAAACAGTAAACTTAGGGACAAGCCTCTGATTCTGCAAAAAGAATTTTCTGTGTGGTATCAGGGCTACAATATTTAGACACAAACAGGTGAGTAAAGAATGATATAGCCTTAAATCTGAATGTTGTTGTGTCTGTAGGTTTAATTCATCCTATAAATATAAGCTGACTATGCGACTATATTTTGCCCATTAATTAATGCAGTCTATAAAGCTGTCTTAGTTTATCAGATTGATTACCACCTTCTCAAGTTATCGGAGAGAACATTCAAAAAAATATATTACCCCAAAGGGGAAGTTCTATAGACTTTTGAGATGTGAAGTAAATTTACCTGTATAACAAATATTATACTATAATAGAAGTTGTTATATTAGAAATTATTATATTAGAAATTGTAATTTTTAAGTGCACCATCACAATAGACACTTATACAAGAGGAAATGTAATTTATCTGTTTATTTTATTAATGAATTGACTAACATCATTCTGGGATGTATTAGCAGGAGTATTATAAGCAAGAGATGAGAAGTAATTCTTCCGCTCTACTCTGCGCTGATTAGGCCTCAACTGGAGCACTGAGTCCAGTTCTGGGTGCCACCTTTCAGGAAACATGTGAACAAATTACAGGAAGTGCAGAGAAGAGCAACAAAATTTATTAAAAGTCTAGAAAATGTGACCTATGAGGGAAGATTGAAAAAATTGGGTTTGTTTAGTCTGGAGAAGAGAAACCTTGGGGGGGGGGAGAGGGGAAGGAGACATGGTAAAAATTTTCAAGTACATAAAAGATTGTTATAAGGTGGAGGGAGAAAAATTGTTCTCCTTAACATCTGGGGATAAGACAAGAGGTAATGGGCTTAAATTGCAGCAAGGGCAGTTTAGGTTGGACATTGGGAAAAACTTCCTAACTGTCAGCGTAGTTAAGCACTGCAATAAATTGCCTAGAAAGATCATGGAATCTCCATCATTGGAGCTTTTTAAGAGCAGGTTGGAGAGACATCTATCAGGGATGGCCTAGATAATGCTTGGTCCTGCCTCGAGCGCAGGGGACTGAACTAGAAGACGTCTCATGGTCTCTTCCAGTCCTATGATTCTATTATTCTTTGACTATCCTGATGCTTCATATTGCAAATACTCGTGGATCATATACATGCTTCTAAAGAGTCACTGAATATTGTATGAGCTTATAAAAGTCTCTAAAACTGAAAAGTCTTTTGGAACTCCTCTTCTCAAAGGCAACCATTTTCAAAATTCAATTCCATTTCAGAACATAGATATTTAGGCTGAGATTTTCAAAAGGGCTTCAGAGTAGTAGAGACCAGAATTTTAAAATATATTTAGGTCCCTGAAAATGCAGATAGGATCCTGTTGGGAATATCATAGTTGCTTAGTATTTTCAAAAGCACAGAGAGAAATCCACTAGGCTCCTGTCCACATCTTTAGGGACCTAACTCCCTGAGGCTGGGTCTAAACTGACAGCGGCAAATTCGCTGCCGTCAGATTGATTGCTCTTGATCGACTGAGCGGTCTGTGTAGACCCGCTCAGTCGATCCAGCAAGCGATGCAGGAAAACCACCCCGGCAAGTGGTAACGCTGTTCCCTTCGACGCAGTGCAGTGTGGACGGCGTGCAGAGGAGACACCGTAAAGTCGACGGGAGAGATGCAAGTGATTTACGTCACTTGCATACCTCCCGTTGACTACTGCCGAATCCTGAAGGTAAGTGTAGACCGGGCCTGAGTCTCCTCTGAACATTCTAGCCTTATTCACTTCGGCAATTCAATTAAATTAATACTGTCACTGCTAGGTTTTGGTGAAAGAAACATAGGACAAGACATCCTTTCCACACTTCAAAACTTGACAAATGAACCAAACAAAATCCTCCTGACCTAAATGAGATCTATGCCAAGATAAGTGCACCAGGAAATAAATATAACATCCATGTCAACAAGACACAAGAACACTCAAAAATGTTAAGGTCTCCTGAAGGTTTATTCCAGAAGGCCCTGAGCATTACACCAAAGGGAAAAAATACAAAATTAAAAAATAATTCATGGTCCTCAAGCTGAAGGATGGTTTGGCCAATAACTCAAAAAGTCATGAAGAATGATAATAGTATCTTAATTGATTTTTCAGAAGTTTTCCAGAAGTTGTCAGGCTTCCTCTCTTCATTTACTTTTTGACTTAAATCTAATATAAAAATACCAAACTATACGTTACTGTCAGTGTTCACAAGACATTGTAATGTCAAACTCACAAGGTAGAGTTTCTTTGCATTACAGTAAATTATTGTATATCTGCTTTGGTGTTTCTTTCAGTCTTCTGTTTGATTTTTCTTTTAATTTCTTTTTCAAAGATCAAGGGAATGTAGAGCTCATGAGAGGTGTTGACATGACAAACTGCAAAAACAAGGTCTTTTGTTTCTTAAAGAGGACTAAAGGCTGTTGAGGCAAAACAAGAACCAACTGAAACTTTCACCCAAAAATGTCATGGAACCAAAAAGAAAAAAAAAAATTGGGGATTCAGAAGCATTTAATTAATATTTTGCCTTTTCATTTTCAGATGCCTCTCTACTGCCTGGTTTCAGTGGGGACCAAAAAGCAAAGTACCAAAAACAAAAGTGCCATGTACTTGATTAGGGACCAAAAAGACTTATGAGGACAGAATAAAAGAATTGAATTGGTATGGCTTAGCTAAGTGACAGCTTTGGGAACAATTGTAGTTTACAAATACTTGAAGAGTGTCAACACCAAGGCTGCAGAGGAATTATTTAGTGTGCTGCACTGAGATATAGCTAAGATTAATGGAATGAAAATGAGAAAGGGAAAATGTAGGCTGAATATCATAAAAAACTTCCTGATGCTAAGATCTACCAGGCTTATTAGATAAGTCTCCTAAGAGAAGTGGTGGGAGCCCCAATGATTTGGATTTTTAACACCAGAGTGGACAGAACACTATAAAATATACTATATAAAATAATCCTGAGCTGTCAGGAAATGGATTGGATAATCTAATAAATGGTTCCATCTCTAACTTCCTAGAGTCTGTGATTATATGAAAGGCCACTATCGGTCATTCCAATCAGGATACATCAGAAATCTTCTTGGAAAAGCTGTTCTCATGAATTCCTAGACTAGGGCTATGTCTACACTGACGGTGGCAAAGTCATCGCCGTCAGATCGACTTCTCTGGATCGACTGAGCAGTCAGTGAAGACCCGCTCAGTTGATCCAGAAGTTGACGCTATTAATCCACCGCCACAAGTGGCGTAGCGCTGCGTCAATTGGAACGCGGTTCCCGTCGGCGCAGTGCAGTGAAGATGGCGCACAGAAGAGAAGCACAGCAGTCGACGGGAGTTACGCAAGTTTTCTGCGTAATTTGCGTCACTCCCATTGACTGCTGCTGAAACACCGGGGTAAGTGTAGACCAAGCCTAAGTGCCACACAAATAAGTTCAAATGAATTTTAGATAAGGATGGCTTTTGGGATGGTTATCAGAACCGACGGCCATTCAAACACCCCTTGCTACTATTTACCAACAAAACCGGTAAGTAACTATGGATAGCATCCCTACACTGTCACCGTCAGGGGAAAGCACCTTCTCCACGGCCATGCGTTCTCTGGACTCCCTCCTGAGGCTGCCAACAAAAATGCTAGAAAGTGATCAAAGCTGCAGAGCATTTTGCAACCTGGACAACTGTTCACTGGGTAATGGACCCCCAAGACATTTTAGACAGACTATCAATGGTAACAACTTCCAGTTATTGATGTGGACTGCATTTGAATCAATGACCTAGAAACCCAGGCATCAACGGGAAGAATCATTTTGTGGCTAAGGAAATAGCCTGGGACCCAGGAGACCAAACAATTCCTGACTCCATCATAGGTTTCCTGTGCGACTTTGGGAAACTTAATTTCTATGTCCCTCAGTTTCTGATCTGTAAAATGGGGGGAATAATACTCCCCTACTTCTCAAAAACATTGTGAGGATAAATTAATTAATGTTTGTGAGGTTGTCAGACAAAGAGGATAATGGGGCCCATATAAATAACTGGATACATGCAGGTGGTGGGCCTGATTCTCTTCACAATTGCCTCAATTTTATATCAGAGTAAGTCACCCGACTTTAGTGCAGTTACTCTTGATTCACAACAGCAGAGGTGAGAGGAGCCCCCTCAATAAAATTACACCATGCAATAAACTCATTTTATTACAGACGTTCATCGTAACTTCTCCCACATTTTTAGTGATATAGATATTCCTTAGCTGTTTTTCTTTCCAAAAGCAGCAAAATATTCAAAGGCTTAAAAATAGCACACAAAGGGTGGGGAAGGGAGGCAGTAATACTTTTCAGAAAAACGAAATCCTAGTCTGAATGAGGGTTAAGTGAATAAGGTATAACAGCTCAGTTGTATGTTAATTCAGTTTTCCCTTGTAGTACTGAGAAATATTTCATCTTTAGTCAGGGCTTTTTTAGTCACAACTTAATCCATCAACATATACTCGGGGAAAAAAGGAAAGAGCTGCCACAGAATTTGTCCAACAAAAATACGGAGCTTTTTCAGGCAGGAATCATGGAGACATCCTCTTATTTGTCTTACATAAGCTCCTCAATGCAGCAAAGAACATCAGAAGAGCAGGCTGTCATAAGGCTATGTCTTTTTTTTACTTGTTCTGGTATTTAAGGCAGTTAAGCCTTTGCTGAACTTCATGCAGGTAAACCATGCTAAATTGAAAGAGTATCAGACTTAAGTCACATGGTACTAAGAGAAAATCTTGGTGGAAAAGTGCCAAAAAACAACAGCACAAGTTACAGCAATACTGATGTCCATTGTCACTCCCTCACTTTAGTTAGTTAGTTAGTTGGGGTTCTCTCTTATCATTACTATCCCCCACTTACCAGGCCGCCATGCTTCTGTGAAGAAGTTGAAAAACCACTGAACACCTTGCCAATCTTGCCCAGAGCAAAAATGCCTTCCTGATCCCAAAGCAATCTGGCAGAATCCACAGAAACCCAGGTGTGACAACCAGGGCTGACAAGGGGAGGGGAAAATAATTGTACTAGGCCCCTCAGGGGAGCCCCCAAAACATTTGTAATTGGGGTGAAATGGGAAGGGGTGGGACCAGTGAACGTCAGGTTGCAGGGTCCCATATTTCTCTCACTGGGCGTGGTGACAATTGCACCATCTTCAGGACAAGGCAGGTCAGCAACAGACCTGGGTATATTGAACCAGATAAGGAAGGGACATTTGCTGGAGTCAGTTGGTTCCCTCATCTTCATGAACAGTCCAGTGGCGGCTAGGGGAGGCAAAGACTCCATTTCACTCCCCCCAGCCATACCCACAAGCCCCCACACCATCTATTTATGCGTTCTGGGTAGAAGGAAGGAATTGGGGGGGTACTTTGATGACAGAAGGTACGTCTTCCCTTGGACCAGGATTCTGGGGCTGGCCATCCCCATGACAGTTGGATCAAACCCCAATCCCACCCTTCAAATATGGGGAAGTAAATTTCAGAAGAGAACCACACCAAAAATTTGTTTGGTTATTTCTTATCCTATTAAACCTTTTCGTATGTTATGGCATCTAGAACTGTACTTTATAGGTTGCGATATCTGGAACTAAGTTGTCTATGTTCCTTAGCTACAGAATCAAGCAAAAAATAAGTATTTAAATCTCGACACTTGCTTAAGAGGTTATAGTAATAAAGCAGATATACCTTTGAGAAAAGGGAAATTATGGGTCGATAAAGAAACTGAGGAAATGGAGCATGAACCATGCAGTGTTATTTAGAGTATGTATGCTGACCAAACAGCAAGACAACAGATCCAATCCTGCTTCCATTGAGGTAAATGGGAACAGAAGCAGGCCCAATAATGTGTTGCAGAGTTGCAGTTCACTCATGTTTTGCAGGTTAGTGTGTTAATGAAGAATAAGAGGTGGGCATTTATAGCTGTGTTTTAAAAATTGGGAGTAATAAGTAAAATAGATCTAAAGTTTCATTTCATTCATTAGCAACCATTTAGACATGAGTTTAAAGTGAAGGGTTAAACGTGGCCTTGGGGTATGCAGAATATTTTTCTCTCAATTGCCAGGTATTGGATTGATTCCTTCAGGTTAGCGTATGCTAACCACGACCCAAGTGAAGGGATCAGAAGCCCAAATCCTTTTTCTGAAGTGCTCATACTTTTCTGTTTGCAGAAGCTGCTGAAATGGTCAGTGCTTAGCACCAGTATTAAGCACTGAAAAAGGTTATCTCAAAGTCTAATTAGATTGATATTAATTTTATAGGGCTTTAAACCACCCAGCTATTTCAGCTTGAAAAAATATAATTGCAGAATCATTTGATATTTTAAATGGAAAAAACACAAGAAAACCCCAAGTGAAATTCAAATCTACCACTTAATGAGGACCAAGAAGCAGTCTGAAAGCATAGAGCAAGGGTCTCTCTTTTTTCAATCACTGGGAAGTAGCCAAAAATGCAAAAGTTTCATTTTTTTTAAGGAAAAAAATATAATTTTGATGGATTATGATTTGGCGAAATGTTACCACTCTGTTTTGAAAATGTATATGTTTACATACTGAAACACAACAACAATAATTCATCAGTCTCATGTTACTGCTCTGTACTTGTGATGACTTTAGAAGGATGTTTTTTCCTTCTTGTTAATTAATGCAAAACTTTCAAATGAGCTTGAGAACAACACAAAAACCATATGTTAAAATTTGACAATTGTAACCAAATTACAATAGATAACAATCTATATTTTTCTCTTTAACTTTGTAGTTATCTGTTAACAAAGTTTCTCAAAATCATCACAAGTATCAACAAAATAGTCTAATATATAAAGGAGACAGAAGTCTAGAAATCAGCAATGAAAATTACATTAATGGATTTAGCAAGCAAAGGAAGAAAATCACTAATAGAGGACTTGCTGCCTCTCACAAAACATGATTTAAACATAAGCCATGTATCAAAATATCAACAGCATAATTCATCCATTTAATTCCATTATAAAAGTTTAAGAACCAGCTAATAAATTTAGGTGAAATCCTCTCTTACTAAGGCCATACTCCCACAATAAGACAATGCATAAAAATTCCAGGATTTGGCCTCCTGCTTTTTTAGCAAAATCTCTTCTTCTCCCTGAATAACATTCATGAACCCTGAAACACTACACAGTCATATCTGCCACCTGTATGACACCTCATTGGGAGAGTCTTTTTAGTCTGACTTGGCACTTGGATAAGAAGGTTTCTTTGGTCTCCCAGCACACGTTACAAATATCAGAGGAATTGCATTCTAGGGGCAAAAATCTTAGCTCCGTTGCAGTCAATGTCAAAACTCCCACTGACTTCAACAGAACCAGGATTTCACCCTAGATTATGTGAAAAACCACTATTGCAGTATTTCCAATCACACTGACCCAGGATATATCAGAAATCTGACCTTACTAGGTCAGATCAACCTCGTTTAAATTAAATACACTTGTCAATAGCCGGGCTAAATTTAGTGTGGCTTCCTTGAGAAAGCAGACATGGATTTTCTTCTGGGAACCAAGAAAGGTCTTCCAAGATTCTAGGAACTTTTTACTAATGCATGTACACACATCTTTCTATATATTTGTCATGTTACACATATGAAACTTTATGTATAATATGTTTTAACATTGCATTTAAGGCGTTAAAAAAGAATTACAGAGATTTGGGACTTAGTGACCATTCTTAGAGAAGGAAGGAAGTTGGTAGCTGTCCTTTCAGTAAATTGAAGAGTAAACAATATTTCTGTATCATTCTTAGAACTGAAATTATGAGGTCAGCAGCCGTTGGCGACAGACTCTAGGAGA
Source organism: Mesoclemmys tuberculata (assembly GCA_007922155.1). Lineage (NCBI taxonomy): Eukaryota > Metazoa > Chordata > Testudines > Chelidae > Mesoclemmys > Mesoclemmys tuberculata. The sequence goes on along the minus strand of ML675603.1, from coordinate 83,267,136 downwards.
CAGAGCATTGGCAGATGGTCTCATGACTCCCGCTCACTAATGCTGCTTGCCTGATATCACAGATTAATGTACAAGCTCACCAAGGTCATGGCGGAAGTCCATGATTGTTCTAGAAATCTCCTCCTCTCAGAGGAAAACTCACTAACGGCAATAAAAAACAGCTAAAATATTTTAGACACTATACAGGAAACATATTATTCTGAGATTGGTGGCCCTGGAAGTTTTCTAGAAGCAAATTCAAACTAAAAATCTTCCATTCTTGCTTTAGAACTGTGGGTTTTTTTTAAAGAATCAAATCACACTGTTTTCATATTTCTTCCTTTACTTAGGCTAATCTTCCAGTGCAGCAGGAAAGAGAGTTATAACACTGCTGTCTAAACTCCGCAAATGGAGAATCTACACATGAACCTTTACATGTTCCACTGGCGTATCCTACTATATATTTGCGTGTATTTCATTTTGTTTAGGGAGGCAAGCAGTTGTGTTAATGTGGCCTAATGTGTAACAGGCAGTGTTAACTGTGTTGTTTTAATTCTATGAATTCCTGAAAAGTTCTTTAAGTCATAGAGAAAAGCTGGAGGAGGGGAGAGGAAGAAAGAAACAAGCACATGGTTTTCATTTTTGGAGGGATCTGTTATGAAATTCACTTCACTGCTGCAGGCAATACTGGAGATTAAATGGAAACTGGCTGAACCTTACCTTCAAGTTCATAAAGAACATTCACTCTATAAAGTTTCCTTATAGCACCTTTTTTATGTAATGAGCTTTAACTAAATTCTGTCAGCACGGAAAGCGGTTCGTATATTTTAATGTGTGTCTTACTTTCATGACTTCAGATGTCTTTCTTTCCAAAGGCAGAAATGTGGCTTTTGAAGGAAGGTTTCCGTATGAAGGGTGCTGGAAGATTGGCTGAGGACGAAGAAGGTGCATTTTTTCTGATGCCCCAAGCTTCCAGCTACGGGCCTGAAGAAATCAATGGCTGGAAGCATGAGGCATCACATCTTTTATTTACATCAACCTCAGTCTTTCTAGGCCTCATTATGCAAACGCTACTGAGCATAATGCTCATTATCATGGATCAATGGATAATCACAGTAAACACTAAACTTGGTAGCAACTGGGCCTTCTGATGAGTTTTCCAATGGCATTTATATTTTTTTAAGTTTTTACTGGCATTTTATAGTGTGAACAAAAACAATTTTAAACTTTGTGGCCAAGAATTCCCTTTCCAGAAATCCACCTGACTCACCAGTAGGCTGCCTCTTCCCTTTTCTCCCTTCTGCAGCCTCCCACAATTCACCGAGGGCTCAATCCTACATGGTGCTGAGTACCCAGTGAAGTCAGTGGAATTTAGGAGTGCTCAGCACCTCCCGGGAGCATTCAGCATCATACAGAATTGAGACATATTTTTAAAAAAAGATAAAAAACCAGACACCCTATTAATTATTATTATTAATTATGGTAGTGCCTAGGGAACCAACCAAAATTAGGACCCCACTGTGCTAGGCACTGGACAAAATCAGTAGTAGACAGTCCCTGCTCCATAGAGCTGCTGACAATGTAAATAGACAAGAAAGCTATGAGGCATAATCCCACAAACACTTCAGCATGTGAGCAACTTGAGTGATGTGAGAGATTCGATGAGATGTTAGTAAAGTTACTTCCATGTTCAAGTGGGATTCTGCCCTTGTTTTCAGAACAGATACAGAAAATCAAGAGAGAGTTTACAGGAACCATTTCTTTTTTCTTCCTAAAATCTTTTCTAAATAAAAACCGTGAGGATCGTGATGCAGTCACAGGTAAGGGTTAATGAAAGCCACACCCAGCCGATGTGGGGATGAAAGGATGCTGACATAGTAATGAATAATGCTCTGCTACTCTTACAACAAAATTCACGAGGAACCAGTGTAAGAAAGAACTTCATATTTTATCTTTAAAAATACCTTTTATTTCTTTTTAAAATGTAGTTGTCATTCAAATGAATATTTGGTATAACAACAAATCATTACCAATGCATCCTTTGGCTAAGATTTAAAGCAGGGCTTTGCACACCTGCGGTCATTACAGATCTCATGGTGATTTTTACAAGAACAAGGGTCTTAGCCCCTGGACTAATTCCAATTTTGGCAATTACACTAAGCTGACCTAAAATTCCGCCTGTCCTTCAACTGCATATGTTGTTCTTCACTTCGCTTCCTGAAAAGCTCTCTTAGGTATGTCTCTGCTGTAATTAAAAACCCGCGCCTGGCTCGTGCCAGCTGATTCGGGCTAAAGGGCCGTAACTGTGGTGTAGATGTTCATGGCTGCAGCCATGCTCTGGGACATTCCCACCTTGCAGGGTCGTAGAGCTGGAGCTCCAGCCCCGAGCCAGAATGTCTGCACAACAATTAAACAGCCCCTGAGCCCAAGCCCGAGACTGCTGGCACAGGCCAGCCGTGAGTTTTTAATTGCAGGGTAGATGTACCCTTAGTGTTGATCTAGTGTTCTGTGCCAAAGGCACCTGCAATTCAATTGTGGGTGAAGTGATCCGCCACATACAGCCTCTAGAACCTGATTCAGGAAAGCTTCCCAATACAGGACAGTACCTAAGCACATTTTTCAAGTTAACAGACTTATGTCCAATTGAAGTCAATGTAATGCAAGCATGTGCCTTAGGTGCAGTCTGAATAAGGATATAGTGAAGCACATGCATAAGTGCTTTGCTGAATTGGGATCTTAAAGAACTTTGGAATTTCTTAAGATGAAGAATTTTGTATAAATATAAAGGAATTGTTATTATTAGGCATTCTAATGACTATGCAGATTAAATCACCAGAGCTCTTTATGAAGACCTGTGCACATCTTCACATGATTAATGATTCTGTGCATGTTTTTATACAAATATCAAAACTATTTGTTAGGACTACACCGAAACAATTAAAAGATTGCAAAGCACAGGCAAATATGCACTGCAAAGCAAATCAGTGAGAGCTATGCTTATTGCAAAAGTCAAAATATAAAATCAAATGGCCTGGTTCTGATGTGATTCACACTACTGGAAATTGAGAATTACGACAATGGAGTTACACACAATGAAAACCAGGTGAGAGCGAATTTGGAATCAGCCCAAAAGTGTTTTAATGATTCATATAAATATTTTTTTTTAAACTTGGCAGTCAGAATTGTTTCCTTGAACTTCATCACACAATCAGTAAAGTTTCTGGCATGCTATATCAATGGGCCCGGGCGGGGGAGGGGGGGGGAAGAGAGAGAATAAAAAAAAAGGAAGAAGTACATTTTACAAGTGTAAAATAAAATGTGATATTTATACAGCTTTCCAGTAGCAATCAGCACTGTGTGATGTGCTAGTAATTTGCTGGATGCCAAAGATGCTCCTGTTTGGCTAACACTTATTGACTGATTTTACTGAAAGCTCATGTCATACCAGGAATCTGCTGTAAAATGGTTGGTGTCCAAGAAAGTGGGCAGTTTGCTTCCACAGATTGCACTATTGAGGGCTCTTCCGAGCAACTACTTTCTCCTCTTTTGTAAAAGTTCATGTTCTGAGTGATCCTCAAATTTCCATTGAGGAGGGAGGGTGAGATGATTTATTTCCTTTTAGAATACCTCAGTTCCCTTACTGATAAATTAACCAAAGTAAAAAGAGAAAGATAAAATCATACTCGCTACGCAAATTATTAATTGTCATTTTGAACTAAATACGAACAGCACTTTGCCCTTCTAGCCCTTCTAGGATTTGAAAACTCTTTGAGTGACTGAATTAAGCCCCATGACCTCATGTGAGGCCAGTATTATCATTCCTATTTTGTTCATGGGGAGAGCAAGGAACGACAATATTAGGCAAACTGAACCATAAGTGTTCTGCCCTTAGCAGAAACCATGGGAAGGAACTATGGTATCAAGTGAGTCATAGTTCCTTCCTGGCTTTCCCCTGGAGAAATAAACTGCCTGGAGTACTCTCTTACTTCCCTCCTCATGCAGGCTTGATTCAGCTGGTTGGCGCATTAGGAGAAGGGGTGAAACCAGGGCTGCACCCACTTCCCATCTCTTTGCATCCCAACCCCATCCACCTGCTTGTGGGAGGGAAATACTGGGGATACTGCTTCTATTTCTGTCTCTTTCCCACTTTTCCACCCTTGCACCTGGAATTGCAAGGATGGGAATACTAATGAGAGGCTGTGTTGTTGGTTTTTTTTTACTCCCCACTGTGGGTGCATAGGACAAGTTCATAATCCAGCCCTAAATGATATACCAGAAGCCACACAGGAAGTCTGTGGCAGTCGCTGGAATGGAACCCTGGCCTCCTGACACATAGCTCTAGACCTTAACCACAAGACCATCCTTCCCTCTCCCTAATTCTTTGTGTTTTTCCCCAGGACATGATCGATTCTAATCTATGTAACCCCATTAGGGCTGCATGCCAGTCTCCCACCCATCTTCAACAGACTGCCCTGCACTCCCGAAACCACTTCAGATGGCACTTTTTCAAGAAACATTAATCAAAATGAAATCTCTCTCCATTAATTATCCCTCTAAAACCTGCATTCCAATCCCTTTTCACTAATTGAAAATTACTTACCCATTGTTCTTCACAAAGCCTGGAGTAAATTGGGTAATTTAAGCATTCGTTTTGTTTGGACTGATCCTAAAATTAATGTGGGAAGCTCTTTTTTTCCCTTTTTCTGTTTTGGTAAAACAAGTTAAGTTAGAACCATCTCTTCTCAATCAGGTTTATATCAGGAATCGGGAAGATGAATAGCTCAATTGTTTATTGATCTCATTATTACATTGTGTGTGTGTGGTTACTTCTGGGGCCTAACCCTCTGTCTTACATTATCACATTATTGAAAAAATTATGAAACAACATTTAAAATAAAAAGAGACAAAGACTTCCTCTCCAAGTTCTTCCAGATCAACATGCTTCAATAATCTTTCCCAGTTCTTATTAGATACACATGAGAGCGTTTGCACTTATGATTAGGAATCAGCTCTTGACCTTCCAAACTTGTATTGTTCCCCAAAGAGTGCTTCGCTTCAAATTCCCCAAAAGGCCATGACCTGCTGTCTGCCTAGGGTCATTTAAAATTAAGGCCTTCAAGTTTTTTCATATGAATTCTGATATGTTTTCTGAGAATCATAGGCTCAGATTTAACCCTTTGCTGAATAATATTTTAACATTATTATAAAATGTTGTTATAAAAATTATATTATAAAATTTTAGCAAGCATCATAGCATGCCACATTTTCTAGGGCTCTTTCCCTCCACAAAATAGTGCTTATGACTTATCACTGTTTCTTCCATTTCTCTGTCTCTTAAAGAATCACAGTAAGTAGAGGTGGTAAAGAGCTATTCAGTCATTGAGTCCATCTCTCTACATATGCAGGCTTATTTCCTACAATATTGTTCATACCCTAGTGATCTAGTGTTCCAAGTGATTAACCTTCCATCACTGCACTGGGTGGGGAGCTTATTCTACAGACTGATAGGTCACTTTGTCAGGCTATTTTGTTATAATCAATATCAATCTTCCTTTTCAAAATTTAAGGCCACTGCTTCCATATTTACCCTCTTGAACCCCCCTTTATTATTGTAATGTCACCATTCACATATTTGTAGATGACCAAATATTTGTAGATGACCAGGGGTGTGTGAAGAAACTGGAAAGGTGGCTAGCTGGGCAACTAGAGATAAGGCTAGGTGGGGAGAAGGAAGTGAAGAAGTGTTCAGATCAGAATTGGTGTGCCCAGCTCTGAGGGGAGCTGCCAGAATTTGTAGACACAACCCAGCTGGGAACTGCAGAAGTGAGGAAACAGGTGAAGAGCTGGACCGAGAACTGCAGGAATTCTGTGGAGTTCTAGAGAGACGCAGCTGGAGATGCTATTGGTCTGGGAGTTGCAGAAGGAGGTTGTGCAGAAGGAGCTGAGAAAGTTTACAGCCATCCTTGTCCACTCAAAGAGTTGCAGCATTACAGGAGTACTGCATTGAGAATATCTGGGTCAGGTGAAAGGTTTACCCCACACAACGCCCCGTAAGTAGTAGTATTCTCCATTTTTCAGATAGTGGAACTTAAACAGAGAAGTTAAGTGACTCCAGAACTCCACAGGGTTTCATTTTCAGAACTGGGACTTAGAAGTGTTGTACTCAGATTATGACTCTTTCACAGAATTAAAAATATAAAGCACGGGATGTATTAATTAATTTTGAGTTTTTATTAATATATTTTTAATACAGCACATTCATTAATATGCAACATATATGACTTAAGGGGACATTACTAATTTGAGGGTTTTTTTAAACTGACTAGCTTTTAAAAAAATATCTATTGTGACAGAGCACTCTTTAAACATCATGGGTAAAATCCTGTCCCCACTGAAGTCAAAGGCAAAACTCCCAAAGACTTCAGGGAAGGAGCAGAATTTCACCCAGTGTCCTGGCATTTTTTTTTTTTAAATAAATGTTTCCATTTATAAGGATTTTTCTGCTCACCTAGTGATGTTTATATGGATTTTTTTCAGTTAGTGCGTTTGTGCCTCTGCTAACTGACGATATGATTGACTATAAATCTGACTACAGATTTATAACTGACTAAATGACTATGTAGATATGTATTTCAAACTCCCAAATGCACAAAGTAAATAAACTGCAAAAATAGAGCATTTTATTTGTTAATGTCTTTTAGTTATACTGACCTAAGGTGCTACCTGTAAGCATAGATGTTACAAGATGTTCACACAGAAGTGTAATTTTCAAACTGAGGGTGATGGTTTAAGGTATAAGAACATTAACAGATCAGTTTTAGTGTTATTCCTTTGCAAAATAACATTAACATTAAGCAGGAGGAAATACCTACTGGGATTTTACACTGATTTCAGTTAGAATCTAGGCTGGCAGTAACAGTCCAAATATTCACTTATGTATACAAATATTCAGCTGGCACACAGGTGTTTGGCTTTCTATTTGCAAGTTAGACAAAGAGCCACCGGATGCTTCTATGAAATAATCAGGAGTGTAGGAGAAAGAGAAAGATCCACTAACACAGGTGAAATGAAAGATCTACTGTTGCTGCTTGCCTACTTGTTTTTGAAGTTCATATTGTGAGAAGCATTTTTTCTCATGTATAAAGTGTAAATATTACATTGTATATGGCCTTTCATCCAAGAATCTGAAATCACTTTACAAAAAAAAGTATACATTAAATTAAGTATCAGCCCTCCACGAGGTGAGTAGTTTTACAGCTGCTAAGCTGAGAGACAGAGAGGTTAATGGCATGATTTTAAATGTGCTAAGCACCCAAAGCTTTCAATGGGAGGTTTGGGTGATCAGCACCTCTGAAAATCAGGCCATCAGAGACACATTCAATGTCTTGCAGTGAACCATAGGCAGAGCTGGGAACAGAACTCATGGACTAGATTCTGATCTCAGTTACACCAGGATAAAACCAGAGTAACTCAACTTACATTAACTGAGTCTGGATTTACACTGGAATAACTAAGAATCTAGAGCCCCGTACCTCCTGACTCTCAAACTCCTGCCACAAACAACAAAATACAACCCTCTTATGCAGCAGACTCACTGCGCAGATCTATGCTGTTTTACAACTGCAATCCCCAATTGTTTTTGTTGTTTCAGGATCCTGCCTTCATCAGCCTAATCAGAGCTGCTGTCCAGCGTGAGGCTGCTGGTAACTGTAATGAAGTGATGCTGCTGTAGACTTCCTTGCAGCTAGAGATTTTCCAGCACCGGGCAGGTGACTGCAATTTCCATCACATCAGGACAATTACTTTTAGGAATGGAAAGAACCTTCTCCCTCCCTCCTTTTCCTCTACCCCTCCCAGCTTAGTTTGCACATTGCGATCCAGAAACTTTCAGATAATACTGTGACTGTGATTCTCAACATAACCGGTGCTACAGGAAATTGAACTGCAAGACAGCAAAGTATTTTCTAAAGGAAACGCTATTTGAAAAGCTAAGCCTGGGAAAGAGATCATGGAAAATCTTATGAATAAACTCTTGGTTCTTTACCTTTTGAGCAGGGAGATGGTACTGTGGTCCCTGTAGAATACACTTTCAGAAACAGTCCTTAAACCATGTTAAAATGTAGGGTTTAATTTAATACCAGCAAACAATGGAAACGGAGAAGTAGGAAAATTGAAACATGCAGTTCAACTGAGTGAACTGAAAATCTACCGACTACCACCATGGTATTCACTCTTCTGGCATTTTCAAATGGCATGGAAGGTTTTCTTTTTCCTGAATGATCATCTTTCTAAGCCAAAACTTGCTAGAGTAATAAATCATAAACTGAAATCATTTCCATCAAGAACAAAAACCTACAAATGAACAAGGTAACAGAAAGGCGCTATACACCGGGCATTCAAATGTTCCTATTATCAGTCTGTCAGCTATAACTGACCTGACACCGTTCCTTCACTCTCATCTGAGACAGATGTGCTCTCATCCAATCCATACTTGAAATGCCATAGTAACACTCATCAAAAGATGATTAGAACAAGGATGGCTTGACTTTTGGGATCTATTCTTAGTGTTGCCACTGACTCATTGCATAACCTTGGACTAGTCCCTTGACCCTTCTGTGTTTTAACTTTCCTATCTATATAATAAGTGTGACAACACGTCACTATAGGTGTTGTAAGACATAAAAGAGTTCCTTGCATAAAAAAACCACAACAATATTGTGAAGTATTATATTATTTTATGCTGGAAAATAGAAGATTTTAATGTCGGCACAGTTATTGTTTTAATGAAAAACCAGTTACCCTTTTACCACAACAGTAAAAGAATGGCCAAGCCCATGTCAATGGTTTCTTTGGGAAGTAAATTTATAGCACTGACATCTGGTTGTCACTGAGCTAGTTGTTGAGCTCACTCCGGCTCTGATTCATGTGGATTCACATCTCCACAAATCTTGTAGAACAGGTTACTACTGCACAGTAGCTGACCTTACAAAATGTGTATGGGGATGTACTCCCCGTACTAAACAGCAGGAGACAAGCTGTTAACAGTATTCTAAAATACATCCAAATGGAAAGCACGGGAAATATCACCTCTGTATTTAAAACCAGTTGGTGGACTCAGACCAGTTCCTAGTGGACATCTGTCAACTTCTGGAAAACCATCAGCACTACATAACTGGCACCACTGGAGAGCAGAGTAGTCCTCTCAGCAGAGATGACAAGTTTTAAAGGAACTGGAAATGTAACTATCCTCCCTATGAGGTGGTCCTTCAAGAACTGGATTGACGTCCCCTGACGGACAGCCTTGGGAGGCTTGCTGTGCCACTAAATGTGTGATAGCGGTATTGCGCATGAGCATGGGACCTTTCTAAAGCACTGCATTGTAAAATACAAAAGATTTACATTAAAGAACAGTCAAATAAATTTAGCTTATTAGCCATTCTGTCCTTTTGCCCAAGTGTGTATAATGCTTCCTCAGCTCAAAGGAGTGTTGTGAGGCATAATTAAATTTGCAAAGTGATTTGAGAGCTTTGGCTGGAGGGCAGGCACTGCTGTATATTACCACAAAGCATTACTATTTTTGTAACTCTAACAACAACAACAACGTATGGATGGCTCGTTGCAAATTCATCTTGCTTAAGTTTTCAATAAATGAAGAAAAAAGGGTGCAGACCATATCCGGCCTAGATTTTCAAGAGTGACTAGTGGGATTGGGCATGCAAAATGAGACACCTTAAAAGTGGCCTGATTTTCAGAGGGAAGTTGCTCAGCTCTTTCTGATAACACTGGACAACAAATTTTTTCAAAAATGTTGCTTCTGCAGATTTTTTTTTTTGATTATGCTGGACACAAATATAATTTCAGACTACTTGTATCACATAGGAATTTGGAGAAACAAATGGACTGTTATTGAATGTAATGTGTTTAGTCACAACGGTGCTGATGCTTTGCAATAGTTCAACTGAGCTAAAAATGTTTTGTTGATGATTTTCGTTTGTACTCAGTGCTTAAGGCTTCTCGTTTAAGTGTCCAACAATAATCGGCCAGCATTGATGGATTCCAGTTGCCCTGATACCGTTTTTCCATGATCGCAATGTCCTGGTGAAACCTTTCACCATGCTTGTCATTGACTGCACCAAGATTCGTAGGGAAGAAGTCTAAATGCGAATGGAGAAAATGAATCTTTAGTGACATGTTGCACTTCATGGTTTTGTATGCTTGAAGCATGTTGTCAACTAGCTGCACGTAGTTTGGTGCTCTGTAGTTGCCAAAAAAATTTTCAACAACATCCTTGAATGCCTTCGATGCGATTTTCTCCGGCCCTACTACAAGTTCTTTGAACTGCCTGTCATTGATGACCTGTTTGATTTGTGGACCAACAAAAATGCCTTCCTTAATCTTGGCATCAGTTATTCTGGGAAACATCTGTCTCAAATATCGAAATCCTTCACCTTCCTTGTTCATCGCTTTCACAAAATTTTTCATCAGTCCGAGTTTTATGTGAAGAGGAGGCAAAAATATCTTTGTCAGGTCTAAAATATATATATATGCCACACTTTTCTGCCCTGGAACCAACTTGTTACGGAGTAGCCAGTCTTTTTAATGTAATGAGACTCTTTTTAAAGTCCTTTTTAATGTAATGAGACTCTTTAGCACAGTACGTGATAGGGAAATTTCATGGTGATTTTCCTAGTCAGCAGCCAAAATCCATAAGATACTCCCAAAAGTATTCAGGAAGCAAAATCTTTGTTGTCCAGTGTAATCTTTAAATTGGGCCCACCAAAAATAACACACTCAAAATCACTTGTCACATATGAAAATGTTGTTATATATAATATATATATATATATATATACACACACACACACACACACACAAAGTGTGTTTTATAAAGAGTGCACTGGGGGCACTCTTTCCAACTTATTTTTACAGTAGAATTGAACAAGATGGATTTGCAATGAAACAACTATCCACCTATCTATGATGTATAAAATGTGTTCTTGGACCACTGACATTCCACCACCTCAGATGGGATGGAAAATTGGACATGCATACCTGGGCAAATGCCTACTATTATGAAAACTGTGAATCTCTCACATCCACAACAGGTCCCCTTCTTTAAGATCTCAACAAAAAACCCACAGCTGAAACTCAATGTATCTACCTCCAAAATACAAAGTGCTTAGTCAACCTTGCCGGGATTTCAGGTTGTGGCTCTGTAGAGTCAAGGTATTCAAGACAGAATGGCTTGCCTTTGCTTGCACTGAGAGAATACTTAAAAGCCATTTTATTAAGCTAGTAATGTTTGAACAATGGCGAGAGGACATTAATAACATCTTCTTACAATGCTGATCTTTGGGGCTTCCCAAAATGGGAAGATTACGATCATGTGCACGATATGTCAGAAAGGGACTGTATCAATAATGGACTTCAATGAAGCCAGTAGCTGGTGAGAGCATAATTCCTCATAACTTTTAAAATGGTGGGGATACATTTCATGTCACATTACAATGCTTCTGGGGTCTACAAGCCAACACTCAACAGTGCCCTAGAAATTTGGGCATGTGTAGACATGCGAAAGAGTAAGGTAGAAAGATAACCAAAATCCTGGGAATACATAATTTTGTTTCTTTGGGGGTCAAATCCTGTTCTTGTTGAAATCAGAGGAAATTTTCCCACTGACTGGAATTAGATGGGGATTGGACTCACATATTGTTAGTGCCTTATTCAGTATTTACTCCTTACTCTGGACAAAACTCTGACTGAAGTTAGTACTAAATGTAATCCATTCATCTCTGATTTCACAAGTGCTCGTGATACTTCCTTTTACTTCCTTTTACAGAACTCCCACCAGTGGATACCAACACACCAGATAAATATGCCAATTTGGGACAGTTGTGGATGCTTGTAACCTGAGTTGCTCCAGTCACACCACCACACATAAAGTTGTTAAAAAAAACAAAACAAAACTGTATGTTTATAGAAAAGACAATTTGAGGGTCAACCAAGACCCCTCATAAATCTCAACTTCACAGTGATCCACATTTTTATCATCATGAATAATTTAGCATCATTAAAAACATCTTTAGTCAAATAATCTGGATTATTAATGAGACAGGCAATCAAAGTTCATACCTGGAGGTGTACCCTGACTGCCTGCAACAGTCAGGAGAAAACGTTTTCTCCCATGCCCAACATTGCGCAACTGGATGATGTAATACAATGATAGTGATGAGGGGAGGATTAATTTTGCTCTAAAGAATCAAGCATTGGACACTGAAGCAAGGAGGTTATGAAACTAGATGCACCACTGGTTTGATATGGTATAGCAACTCCTATGTTTCTAGACTGATTGTGGTTGGAAACCTGGAACATCTGGGATATGACAGCCAACCCATTGCATAAGTCTATGTTAGGCCAGTACAGCTATCTCCAGGAGATCCTCCTATGACCACAGTGGAGATCCCAATTAATCCAAAAGTAGGGAAGAAATAGGGAAGATAACAGTGGACAGAGCCAAGCATTTGAAGTACTTGGCAGTATCAGCAGGAATATGCATCAGACATAAAATGAATTTCAACGGTGGCCCAGAATGACAGGACAAAGGAGAATCTGTAAATCTTGCTGTTTGTAATACAAGCTAAGGGGGAAGGATGATGAATAGGCCAAGCTCTGATGCCTGGAACATTTTTACAACCAAAAACTAAGTGATGCTGTTAATTTCCTTTGTGAAAAGCTGAACAAGTGCTCTGGCTTCAAATGCTAAAGAATTTATTTGTTAATATAAACTCAAGAAGTTAAGTAATTTCAGTGCTGGTTAAAGGTGCCATATTGCCAGTCCTTGAAATACAAGTGTTCTGTTTATCTATGAAAAAGAAACTCACCCTGGATACATTGGGTCTAGACAATTATTGCCCAGTGTCAAACCTCCCATTTGCGAGCAAGCTCACAGAGATGCTAGCCAAAGGCCAACGACAAGCTCATCTAATTAAAACTAGAAAATCTGGATTCAGTCCAGGACATGGAACTGCTCCAGTGACACTGAATTTAAGGGCCCATGGGTTTAGAATCCAGGCCTGAAGAGCTACCAGGTAGCTGGCATCTCCGAGCTGCCACCCAGCTGCAGCTATAACCAGCTTGTGCTCTACTTCTCATGACCCATTGTAGACACAGACTAGGGGAACCTCCACCTCCAGAGTCTGACCAACTGCAGCCACTTGGCTCCTGATTGGCTCCCTGCCCTATATAAGCCCAAGCAGCACTCAGGCAATAGTGAATATCTTCTGTGGCTGCCATGACCATTCCTGCCCATATGCTCCTGAATTCCTGGCATGACCTCAGCTTGATTTGGACTCGCCTCCTGACTCGACCCCTGAAACCTGACTTGGACTCTGACTCTTGGTATCAACCCTGGTCTGTAACCCAACTAGGAAATCATTGGCTACTCCCAACCTCAGGTTTGCTCTTGCTCTGACCTTTGGCCCTGACTGCCCTTGTTGGGATCCTGACACCGATGGATGATCTTCTGTTGTCAATGGATGAAGGGCAGACATCCAGTCTCATCCTCCTGTACTTTTCTGTAATACCCAACACTCTTGACCATGAAATACTTCTGTCATGCCTAAGAAAGATGACAAGAATACAAGATAATGTGGTAAAATGGTTTGAGACTTTCCTGGAATGAGGCATCCAATGAGTAATGACAGAAAACTATTCCTCCATGACTAGCCCCCCTGTTATGGAGCTGTCACACTGCCTGGAATGGCTCACAAGCAAGAATACCAACCTCAGGGCAAACTGTTACAAAGCACGGTACCAAACCCAAACTGGTTGAAAGTTCTAGAATTAGATTTCATCAATCTAAAAACAAGTGTCAACTCCTAAAGCACTATAACAGTCTTACCATGGAGCCAGAGAAGTCCCCTTGGGCTTTCCAATCTATCTTGGCAACCAAATCACTTTACACCAAAAATCACAACAATATTCAGGTTACTAATAAGAACGGCCATACTGGGTCAAACCAATGGTCCATCTAGTCCAGTATCCTGTCTTCTGACAGTTGCCAACATCAAGTGCTTCTGAGGGAATGAACAGAACAGGTAATAATCAACTGATCCATCCCATCCACCATTCCCAGCATCTGGCAAACAGCAATCCCTGCCTATTCTGGCTAATAGCCACTGAGGCACCTAATTTCCATGAATTTATCTAGCTCTTTTTTTAACCCCTTTATAGTCTCAGCCTCAGAGTTCCACAGATTGACTGTGTGTTGTGTGTACTTCCTTTTGTTTGGTTTAAATCTGCTGCCTATTAATTTCATTTGGTAACCCCTAGTTTGTGTTATGAGAAGGAGTATATAACACTTCCTTATTTATTTTCTCCACACCAATCATAATTTTATAAACCTCTATAATATCTCCCCTTAGTCATCTCTTCTCCAAGCTAAAAAATACCAGTCTTATTAATCTCCATCCTAAAGGACCAGTCATTTACCCTAGGTCAATTGTATTCAGATTTCAAACCAAAGATAACATTAGTAGCCAATTCTGGAATAAACTAACTAAAGACCTATTAACTAAGAGAAGAAAAAAGAGTTATTTATAAGGTTAAAACAGGAAACATACATTCACATATAAGTTACAGTCTTAGATTTATAAAGGTAACATAAGTGTCTATAATAAGCAGCTCTTCATCCTTTAGGGCTGACTCATGCCAAGCAGCCCAGGGATCTCCTGCTAATGTTTAGGAATCTTTGCCCCTCCGAGTCCAGGTAGCACAAAGATCCCAGTTTCTCCTTGTCAGGGATTTTTATCCCACTCAACCCAGAATCCAAGCTGATGGGATTAGTCCAAGTGCAGTCCTCCCCTTTTTGGAGGGAGTGAGTAACGCACGCAACAAGGTTTCTGTCCTTCGATGCTACACAGTGCTTCATTTGCCTTCAATGGACCATCTTATGTGCAGGATGAGCACTTTACCTAAATTAATGCTTCTTTTTTTTGACTGATGAGCTACACAAGTGCACACAATGCAAACACTCAGTACAATTTTGTGCCTTGGGATACAGATATTAGTAGTATGATTAATACATGCAGCATTCCATTAAGTCTAAACACATTCTCATAACACGTCTATCTAACTGTACTAATCCACAGGCAAGCCAGACTAGTTTCCAGTTCTGCATTAGTCACTGTTCAGTGAGGCCCTGAGCCTTGGCATGAGCTTCACAGGAGCTCCCAGCATCACAGGAGATCCACAAGGGTCTCTCGCATCCTTTTCAACATCTATATGCAACCACTAAGTGAAGGGGTCAGATGACACAAGGTTCTACCTATTCTTCACCGCATACAACCACACCATTACCACCAAGATGGCCCAGTGCTTGGACAAGACTAGCTCATGGAAGAACAACAGGTGGCTGAAACTGAACCCAAGCAAGACAGAGGTGATGTTCGTGGGCAGAGGAATGTATTCTGAAGAATTTGCAGCCATGGTGAAGTGTTCTTTAGTTGAAAATTCAAATCCAGAAATGAAAGTTCCTCACCTGTAACCGAGGTTCTTTGAGATAGACTCTACATATTCATACTCATGGGATGCTCTGGATCAGTATAGCCTGAATGGTAGAGCTTTAACTAGCAGTAGCCACTAGAGCTCTCATTCTTCTCCCTTGCCCCTTCCCTCAGAGAACTTCGAACATTCCAAGGAGAGGGTATAGATGGGACATGGTGCTGCCTCAGTTCCTTCCCCTGAGACTACAAACCAGTGATGATATCCCAAATTTCCAATAACCAGTTCTATAAAGGCAGGTGATATTTAAGAACCTATTCTGAATAGGTTCTTAAACATCATGCACGCAACACCCGACACTCTGCACCCCAACAACCCAGCACCCAGAACTTCAGGGCACCCTCCGCCGTTAAATTGACCCTCCCTGGTCAATTTCGGCGGCAGGGAGAATCAAAGGAGAGACTCCCCGCACTGAAATTGACCCTCCCTGGTCAATTTCGGCGGGGGAGCTGGGGCATACTCTCCGCCGTGAAATTGACAAGGCAAAGTCAATTTCGGCAGTGGAGAGGGAGACTTGGCATCGCAGCCGAGAATCTCTGCTGTCAAACTCGCTCTGCGCTGCCAAATTAGAAACCCCTCCAGCGCCCCGCAGAGCGCAACAGGAGGCCGCTAACAACCGGTTCGCTGCCTTTTTTTTTATTTTAAGAACCGGTTCGCGTGAACTGGTGCGAACCGGTTGGATATCATCACTGCTACAAACTCCTTGATAAATAGGAGTCTGAGATAGTGGGGAAAGGCAGACGGGGACTGTGAATATGCTGAGTCCGTCTTGGCAACCAGCTCACTTTACACCAAAAATCACAATAATATTCAGGTTACTAATAACGGCCATACTGGATCAGACCAATGGCTCATCTACTCCACTGATGTGGTTGAAGCCAATTTACCTAGCAGCCACAGAAAAAACAATATTGTTTTTTGTGGAGATTTATGGACAACTTTATAAACCTTTCTTCTGGAAGAAAAGCCTTTGCCACAGTCAAATCTAGTGTTGCACCAATAAAGTGGATCCTCTGAGTTGGGATCACAATTGACTTCTCCCAATTTACTTGTAATCCTAGATTGGTAAAAAGATAATATATTTGTTTTAAATGCAATAGGATATCCTCCCTAGACAAAGCTTTTATTAACCAATCATCCAGGTATAGTTAAAACATCCCTTGTCTTCTTAGATATGCTACTAGCACTGATAGACATTTCATAAAAACATGGGTGCTGTAGACAACCCAAAGGGGAGGAGTATGTACTGAAAATGGTCCTGTCGCAGTACAAAACAGAGGTATTGCTGATAAAGTCTGACTGGCATATGGAAACATGCATCTTAAATCCAGAACTGCAAGAGAAGGCATTAGAGAAGTTAGAGACAAAATGTGGAACCAACATTTCTTTATGTGGGTATTTAATTTTCTTAAATCCAATATAGGGCAAAAGATGGCCTACCTTTTTTTTAAAATTATAAAGTAACAGGTGTCCTTAGAAGTGGAGGAAGAGGAGAATCCCCCAATTCCTCTACATGTTCTTTCCCTTCTGGAGACAGACATATTTTAAACTGTTGGAGCATGGTTTCTCCTTGCTCCCATAACATAACTGACTTCACACCTGGTGGATCCCACATCAGATCTGATCTATGAACCTGTGCCTAAACAGTTATGTGCTGAGTTGCTGTACTACCAGTCACCGGTGTTGCAGTATGCCCTTGCTTCACTGGCTCATCCGGATCACAGCGTAAGGGATCCAAGGAAGAAAGTTTCCTCACCTTCCATGAAGCAGCACGGAGCATCCCATGAGTGGGAATATGCAGAGTCCATCTTGAAGAAGAATTGGTCAGTTTGGTCTGTAATTGAGCACTCTGATTCCTCTCTGACACTAAGTTTCACATAGCAGCATCCGCAAGTAACGTTATCATCTCTGGCTGGCTAGGAGACTTCATCCCACCCTGACAGACAGTGATCTGACGCCAGTTATTCACATTTGCATCGCTTTTACAGCAATGCAATATACTTGGGCAAGAAGCCTTTAGCACTGAAGAAACTCTAACGGGTACAGTATGCTGCAGCACGTCTCCTCAGCAACACAGACTACAGCAAGCATGTACCTGTCCTCTGCTCCCTACACTGGGCTTCCCCAAGAATTTTGAAACAGGCTTAAGGTCTTGGTCCTTATCTTCAAGGCACTCCAAGGTCTGGGTCTCAGTTATCTAAAAGACCACTTAAATGACCAGGATGGACACCCATGGCCAACTACTTTGCTCCTCTGGCATAACAGAACTCTCAAACAAGGGTAAAGCTTATTTGTGCAGGAGACAGGACTTCTTGGAGACTGTGGGATGAATTCTGCCAGGAACTAATGACCAGCAAATCTCACCACTTCCTGCTCCATATGCAGGCCTATTTCTTTGATATTGCCTTTTGCCATAAATACATAACAGAATTCATATTTAAAAAAGCCCCCAATTCTAAAACCCTACCTAAACACTCCATTTGCACATGGTTCTCCCTTTAGGGAGAGGATGAGAGAACAAAGAAGAGGTGACAGATTTTAGTCACATTGCTCAGAGTGTGGAATAAGAACCTATATAAAACAGAACAGAACACATGAGGCAGCAATGCTACAATGGATCCTATCTCATTTTTGATTTATGAATCCAAATACACTTTCAAAACAAAAAAAAAATCTGCATTCCAGCTCAAGCTCGAGGAGAGTCCCAGAGAAATTTCCTAGGTGGGAAGCATTATGTGTTTGTCAGGTGGGTTTGGATCTCACGTGCACTTCTTTGAACTCTTACAGTTATTCTGCACGATCTCTTGTAAATTTTATTTTTAGTTATTTACAACTACATCTTTATATCACCACCCAAATCCAAGAATCAGGTAGCACATTAATTTGTTCTTATTCACAAAAAAATATTAACGAAGGTAGCCCATTCATAAATAAATCTATGAGCTCCACACTGTAAATTGCTAAATGATCAACTTGAAACATTTGTTGGCAAAGTCCAGCAGATCCTTTGTGGAATTTAGAGAGAGAGAACGATGTGTTCAAAGCTTCATTTCTGAAAGTTAAAACTATTTTCGTTGAGTGAATCAAGAGACACCCTTTAAGATCTTACAGCCACATTACTCTACCCAATCATTGAATGTAAACATGTTAATAGGGCCGACACATTACATACAACATACCAGGACACAGTCGTAAGCTAACATCATTTTTGGTGGATATGTCCTTCTATCAGTTTGTACTGGAAAGAGCTATTCACAAATCCCACCAGTACTATTAATATAGGGGGGAGCTGGCAGGAGGGGTTTAAACACTCAATGTATGTGTCTGTTGGGAGATCTTACAACACTATGGAATGTTTCAGGTGGACTTCCCAAACGCTTAAACTTAGCCCTTTTCTGCAGTATGCAAATATATCCTGCTCTGCTGGGTTGGATAGATGCCCTCCTTTGCTCACACTGTGGAGCCTGTATCTAACTAAAACTCTGATAATGAAAAAGGTGACTGCTATGAATAAAGGCCACATATTGGAGTTTTACAACATCTGGAGACCCCTCCTGAGAACAATACCTGACAGAGGAGGCTGTAGTGCAGAGTCTGGGCTACATGAACTGGTGTGGGAATTTGTGAAATGCTGGATAATATATCTTACAGAAACAGATGTAAGGATACAGACTTATTTAATTTATCAGAGCTGTGCAAGTCCTTCAGGGGTCTGGAAGCAGGTCAGAGATGAGTTTATGTGAGGTGATTTTCTTGCAGTTCTTCGGAAAGAATTAAATTATTTTAATTGGGCACGCTGTCCTGATCAACTACCATCCACCTCAGTTAGAGATGGAAATAGTAAATTCCCAGAACTAAGTACTAAGAAGTCAGACAGTACTTCAGTTGTTTTATCAAGAAGACTGAAATTCATGACCAATAAGAACATGTACAGTTGCATGTGCAGAGATTAGGGTAATCAGAATTCATGCTTCACCCCATTCCTCCCAATGGAAGGCATTGCACAGCCAGTATATATATACACAAGCATTCTTTTGTGATGGAAGAGAGGGGTGACAAGGGGAGTGAAGAAGTGCAAGCTGTGGTTGATGTCAACTGAAGGGAGGGAAAGTGAATATGATTTGGGGAATGACTTACCTTGGATCAGGAACAAAGCTTGCAATATTAGGCTGAATGTGTGAGAGGTTACCCACAGCACTGGACCATGCACAATGGTACTGTGCCTGCATCTCAAAGGTTTATTTAGCCCAGTGCAGTGAATGCCCAGCCCTATACTCCACCGATGAGGAAGGCCAATGGACCATGCACCTGCACTGCAAATAGCAACTGCAAAGGCAGAGTTGCATTGTCTTTCAACCTGAGTGCCCAGCCAGGATCCTTTCCCAAAGCATTCCCCAATGTGATCTGCTCAGGTGTGAAGATAAGCACAGAAAGTTTAAAAAAAAAATACTATCAGGCAGGAGCAGCATCTGCTGACCACAGATCTAAAGTGAGTTTGAGTGATAACATTTCAACTTAAAGTGGTGTGTAATATATAAAATGGTGTGTAATATATAAAATGGTGTGTAATATATAAGAGTAAAGTGATGGGAACCAACTAGAAAATTAAACTCTCTCCAACTTACAAGTAAACGACTTTTCTGGCACAGAGGAATACAACCGTTGATTACTTATATAAGAGCTAGAGATGGGCTGTGGCAAGGTGGTTTGGGGTTTTATATTTACATTCCATAAAAAAATACAATGTATAATGTACCTTCTAATTTTCCCCTTCTTAGTGACTCTCAAACTACAATAATACTTTCCTTTTCCTCTTTAAATAATTCTCACCCTGTTTTTAGGACTACATGACTGCAATTGTATAAAGACCCGTAATAAAACCTCTGCATTAACAGGAAAATTACTCATAAGAGCAGACAGCAAACCAACCCCTCCAGACATATAAAAATTTCAACAGTTGAAAAACCTGTATCAAACTAGTGCAGGGGAAATTCAGTTCAGATAAGCACAGAAAAGTTGGAATGCTCATCTGAGCTATCCAACTTATGGAAGTCACAGAAGCTCCCCCTGACAGCACACCGACATACTATTGCAGTCTTGAGGAGAACAAAGCATTTGTTTACTCTCGCATCTTGGTAACATAGAACTCTACCCATCTTTGGCCCCCTCTATCCATATTATCTCCAATCTCCACAATCCCATTAGCTATGAACAAAATTTTCCCCCTCCAAAATATTAGTCTTTAAAACACCAAAAATGATTAATAAGAGATGAGTGAATGCAGCTCAGCACCTTGTCTGATCAAATGTCACCTTTTGTGATGTTTGGCAATTCTCTTTTCCTGAAGAACACAAGAGGTGACCGTCTTGATCAGACAAGAGGCACCCAAGTGCGCTTGTTGGCGCATAAACACAGACAGTCGCAATTTTCACTTATATAAGTTAGCCAAAAACTGGTTTAATTCCTTCTGGGAGAATGTGTAACTCAAGCCTTTCTGCGTTTGTGATGTTACATTTGGCTGAACACCATTAATTTGAATGATTGTACATGTTACATATTGGGTGATTAAACATTTTCATGTCAAAGAGGGTGTCTAGTTAATGCTGCGTGGAGGGCTTCTTTCTTCCTGCTGAAACCTGATCTTGACTAACGCTTCACATGAGTAAGCAGCACTTCGTATATGAATGTCTGGGCAAAGTGAGGACGTCTTATGTCTCACAGACTGCATCTAGTGACCTATTAGTCTATTTACGGCTAAAGTGTGATCTTCCATCTGGTATTTACGGGAAAACATGTTTTTAAAGGACTAACAGCATTCTTGGCTCAGAACTGTAACTGTGCAAAATTACCATTGCCCTCCAAATGGTAACATAGTTATACATGTACTTGAGGAAACTAAAAAGATGTGACTTGACTAAAGATGGGAGGATTTAAACCCAATACTCCAGTTATTCATATAGGGCCTGATATGGAGCCCATGGTATTCAGTAGAACTATTGTTTTCACAGCACTAAGTGATAAGTGGGAGCAAGCCTGCCACACACCATAGACTATAGCCGGGGGCAGCTGATCATGGTACTCCATGACACAATCCAATATGTAAGTCAAGAAGACAGAAAGGATCCAATGGTTTATGGGCCTGGTCCAAAGCCCATCAAAATCAATGGAAAGTGTATTAGAAGGGGATAATTAAAGCTGGCCAGAGGACAACAATTCCATTTCAGAATTTGTTTTTGTTCTGCATTGGAACAAAACCAAAACCTTTTGAATGTTTTTGTGAAAATGAAATTGTGCTGAAATGTCCATTTTTGGATCAAAGCCTGAGCTTTTTCATTCAGTTTGGGGTTTGCCTGTATGTTTCTGCTGACAGGCACTGACTGGGGCAGATAGAGGTTCAAGTCCCTGCTCTGCCTGATTCAGAGCCATGTTTTTTCACCACAGGTCACTAATAAACCCATTAGAGCAGACTCTAGAACCTGGGTCACCTACATCACAGGCCAATGCCCTAGCCACCAAGCTATACAGTGTGAGAGACAGACTCCCTGATGGAAACTTAGTCAAAAGCAAAACATTTTGATACAACAATAAAATATTTCAATACACTATTATCTCCAACAGAAATAATTCAGCATGATACACCCTCTATATAAGAAAGTAGGCTCAGAAATGCTGTCTTGCATGACAGCAAGATATCCTATAACTGGAATTTCCTCTTTATATTTTCTGCAGTGATGAAGTCAGAACTGGGAGCATAATTTTTGGTTAATTTGTTGTTCTTTCAAAATTGAGTGCTAAATTGTTACTAAACCCAAAACAAGCATTGCAGGCCTAAGTACTAAATGGGAGGCTAAAATGAAAAATACGTGTGTCAACTTTCATGCTGCAATTTGCAAGTGGTTTTATAATGTGGACTAGACAAGGAGGAGGATTTGGTTGAAACTTCTTTAAAGAAAATTTTAAATATGTTCTACATGTGCCAAGAACTAGCTAGTCTACACCCACAAGAGGATTCTTGCAGGAACTAGGATGGATAGAACAAGATGAGCACTTGGTTTGCACTTCACTAAGCCACTTTGTTGATTTCCCCTAAGTTTCTTGAACAAAATTTACAGGTTGCCACAGTTCGTTGAATCAAGACGGGCATTGTTGATTTTGTATATGCCACACTACTGATGCAATAATTGTCCGAGCTACGGAATGAATGAAAAAATAGAAGTTTGAAAATAAAAATCCTATATGCAAGAGATACTCTTGGCAAAACAATGAGGGCCTCACATGAACAGCAGGGGTGGATGCTGATAGCCTGTTCCATTAAAATGATTTATAATACATATAAAAAGAGCACTGCATCAATAAAATAAATTAGTTAAAAAAAAGCAAAAGCCCAATGAATACTGTGATGCGCAGACACAGACAACTTTAAAGTGCAATAGAGAACTAAGAGGGATTTATTGTGAAGTCTATTTTGGCATATTCTTAAAATCTCTACTTAGGTCTATGTCCAACTACATCACAGGCAAATTTCTCAAAAGTTTTCCTGAATGGAATCTTTAATTTCTTAGTTATCCCTACAAGTGTGTGTGCAAGAGACCAGAGTGGAAAAAAGAGAAAGAGAGTGTTATAAAACAACAATCATAAAGACAGCCAAAAGGGAGTTATTCCACGGAGTTAATCAGCCCGGCTTTCATGCCAAGCTACACATGTTTCTGGTCTCTCCCATTCACTCAACAGCAAGGGATCAAATATTATAGTTCCTTTTCCATAGCTATCCCCAACAAGCACAAGCATAAATCCAAATAAAAAAGGTAAAATAAAATTTAAAAATTGGAACTCTCAGGTTGTATGGTGACCATATGCATCAGTTCTCAAAAACACAAAGCAAAATATTCATTTCCTTTTTCTGTTGCAATACTTTCGATTTCTGACATGACGAACTGTTCCAAGCAAGTGGTAATTTACAGTGGCTCTTTATTGCTTAAATGTGGAAAATCCAGAGGGGTAAAATATGGCAGTTTAAAGATTATTATCCCAAGTAATATGCAGAGTTAATCCTAAAAATTTGAAAGGCCTGTCTTTTCACAATTAAACAAAGAATGCCATATGGAGTCTTGGTATTGGGAGGAACATCACCACTGCAGCCAATACATGAGAAAAAATAACTTCCTGCCTCATGGTTGAGTCTTGGTAGTTACTGCTTCCAGATAACAGAAACAGAGACTTTGTTATGGCACAAGGGAATGGGATGTTTTGTCACAGAAGGATTTAATCTTTATTAAAAACCAAAAGGCTTGTGCCAATAAGAATTTTTTTAAGCTGGCTTTTCCACTGAGATTCTCAAGCAACATCTTTTCTTTCTTTCCTACTTTTCTTTGCTGTGCTGAAACTTTGCAAAGAAGCTAAGCTTTTCTTCTGCTAGGAGAGCAGAGCTCTTGGAAAAACCATGCAATTCTTCTTTCACTAGGAAATTTGTGTTTCTATCTGACTAGAGACATAAAGCAGATATAAGGAATTAAGTATTCATCCAACTACCCGAACATCCCCTTCCCCTCAGATCAACCTAAGTTTTTTGGATAGGCCATTTGCCATTCAGTGCACATCTGACGGTTCAGCTCCAACAACGCAGCCTATGCTAGATGTAGCTGGATTTTCAATCATTTGGTATGCTGAAAAGGAATAAAAACAAGAAAAAATGCAGTATGGAATGATGGAATATGTATTAAGTTAGTTCATGGCCTTCACCAAATATCCCACTTACAATGAGTTTTAAAGAAAACCTGAATTTGGGTCTCAGCACCATGGAATAAAAACAGCTTATTTTTTCCTCTCCTGGTTGCCAAATGTGAATAAAGCAGATACTATGTAAAAATCACATTTCAGCTCTCTTGCTCTTCATGCTGACCCTTTAATGAATACCTCCTTCAAAGAATATTTGTCACAAATACCAAATCACATATATCCGGTTTGTTTAGTAATTCTGTTCTAAAACATTAGCCTCAGGTTTATTTGGTTTTCTTCTGGACATCATTATAACACTGATTTCTCCCCAAATAATCCAATTTAAGATTTAATTCAATTAAAGAAAACAATTTTTCTATCACATTAAAAAACTGATCATATTTCATTTGGTGAAATGATCCATTTCATATGAATCAGAAATCCCAGCAGAGGAGTGAGTGCGTCTGTTGTAAAGAAATCTTCTTTCTATACTACAAATCATTTATATTATCTGTCTGCACTGCCATCAAAAGGTCTAAAATGATCACTCGCTGCTCACACCAGGCCTGCATAATGAGGACATTTTTTCGTAATTAGGAAAGTTATCATTTAAGGTCAGCAAGCAGCTAATGAAAGGAGAGCTTTTTATTTCCTTTTGCAAACTGTGTGCCAGCACTGTGAACAAAAATAGATTACTTTTGTTATTTGATTTACTTCTCAAAAGGAGAGGACAGATGTCAAATATTCAAAGCATGTCTGTAATGGGCTAGTCTGAACACACGTCAATTTTTCAAGAAATATAGCAACAGAGTTAAAGGTTTTTTATCCATTCCCCCACTTTCTCCCCCCCCCCCCATTTCTGAGCAGGCAAATATGGTATTCCTCTGACTAAGGGGCCTAACCCCAGTTGTCACATTGTCTACTTAACCTTGGAGCCCTATTTATTTTTAAAGAACTAATTCAAAGAAAACTTCTTTGTTTGCCTAAGTTCTGATGTCATTTTACAGCTCTGTTTTATTGTTACACTGCATTGGCTGACATCTTGTGCACAGTGCCAGCAGTCTAATTAAGAAGCAATCTTTTTTCACTTTCTTCTTTCTAAAGAAAGAGCATTCAGAGCTTTTGGCCTCTTCCAGAAACCCACTGCACTCCAATAGTCCTAGCATTTTATACCTCAGAAACACGAGAAAATATTTGCAACTGTATTTAAAAAAAAAACCAAACAAACCCACAAAGGGCTTATGTAACAGTAGCAACAATAGAAAGAATAGTACTTTTTATTAGGCCAATAATTTATAACACACAATTCTTTCAGACAAAACATGTCCTTTCCTCACGTGATGATAAACTTGTTCAGAATTAGATACCACTTGACACTATAAATCAGTAATTTTTAGTACAAGTCAATAGACTAGGTCCACTCACACTGCCCATTTTCCCAACTAGTGGAAAATGCCAACTACCTGTGTGGAGGCATGACTTTGCATTTCTTTTATTTTTGCTTTATTGAAGTTGAAAGGTAGACTACAGTCTAGTACAGGAAAGACTTTTACAATTATTGCAACTGTGAGACACTTAGGTACTAAAAAAAGACACTTGCTGATTTCCAAAATCTTTGCTATTTGCCAGTAACAGACAGTGACATGGGACATTAGTATTGTCACCATACCATATGATAATCCACTTTAATGCCTGTGTTTAGCAACTGTGCCCCACTCCAGCCGGTATGAACCTCACAGGTCAGATGTCCTGTGTTTGTCATTACTCTCACTGGTAACTGTAATGCTTTAGTTATCCAGGATTATTTGCACTAAGAATGCTATATTTTATGTATTCTGTGAAACATCAGCATGTCATTACCATTAATAATTAAGTACATTATTGTACATCTCATAAAAGACCAAAATGTTTCAATCATCTTTGAAAGCCTGAAAGCCATGTTCGGAATCAGTGTGTACAAGAATCTCTTCATGTGTACATATGCTGAAGATGACAAAACTGAGGAATTACACTCTCTTTTGGGTGGGAAGAAAATGCTGTGCTAATCTTACCAACAGTTTCCAAAAAGGCAGAAGGATAGCATGCTTTAGTGGTTCTCTGAAAATCAATGAAGAGCATGTTTCTTAAGATAGTCATCCCAGCCAGTTTTAATAATAAATAACAACAAATAATAAAAAAGAAATACTACTATTATAAAATCATTATGACAGATTTCTGCTCTGTGAAGAAGTTGATTAAATCTAGAGAAAATACAACCCCATAATTCACTTAAACCCTTCAAAAACAGGTCTATACATACCAGTATAGAGACTACCATAAAAAAGAGGACCCACTGCCATGACAACCACTATAGTGAAGAACCACAAATGACTGAAGACATCCCAAAAGCCACAGAACACTAGAACTTTCAAAACTAGCCAGATTATGTCACAGCTGGCCCGACCAGATTTCCTTCCCCCTCTCTCCGCCAGTATTTTTAGGTCCCATAAATTCAGACCTGGTGTTCATGGGTAAAACTCTACTGAAGTCAATCAAGTTGCACCCACTTACATGAAGTCTTAATTATTTCAGGTCAGCCATGTCAAAGCAAGAGATTATTTTCCAAAAAATCCTGGCATGAAATCCAGGTTCCAGTGAAGTCCCATTGACTTCAATAAAGCCAAGACTTCACCCTGGTATCCAGAATTTTCTGCACTTCCAGTGAATAGTGGTGGGCGTGCTGAACCGATTATCTGATGACTCCCTCTCATGAGACTCTAGAGGGCAGTAGTTTGTAGGCAACTATTTCCCAACTGCATTAGTCTTCTGTTTTGTTACAGAGAATCCCGGATGGCAGGATGAATCAAACAGCAGAATGACCATCACACAGACTTAAAGAATCACCCTTTTATATTTCAATCTGAAGGACTATTGTAATCTTAGTTTACGAAAAGCAAGAATATTTCTTTATGTAGGTAATGCTGGACAGTAATAATGCTAACATAGGAATGTCTTGCACAATCAAACCAGCTTAGATAGGAATTGTCTAGAGTCTTGCATAAGGGTTTAGGTAAAAGAACACAGGCTGGTCACTGTAGATTGAAAAGCGGCAGGACAGTTATGAGTACAGTGTTGGACGCAGATTCAGTTTCATTTCTAGAATGCTACAGTCCACTTAGTGCGGATTGACCTTATTTGAGGGCTGCTTCATAAGGAGTATGTGCTGCGACTTCCATCAATCAAAGGAGAAATTCAAGAGAGAGTCAGCACTTCACTGACCGCTGTGAACCCTAACCACTGCCATACCAGGATATGCCTCCTCCCATCTCACTAGAATCCAGCCAGCTCATTTAGCAATATGGAAAAGGCAAAGTAACTGAGATCACCTGACACTTATTCATGACCTGGTGGGTCATTACCCTCACCCGAGAGTCTGCTGTACTCAGAAAAGTCAAACTACCATCGTTTTACAAAATCAGGACGATACATTAAATAAAGTAAATCTAAAAGTGTCAATGTATTTCCATTCTGTTAAAGTCATTTTCACTCAGTTAATGGGGGAGCAGGTGGCACAATAAACTAACATTCTACTTCTTCATAGGCAGAGACTGGGCTCAAATCTGAAATCAGCAAACAAGCAGAAACAAATGGTATGGTTTCATTCTATCCTTAGTGGATACGTGTCTGTATCACAAAGCCACACATGACTCGATGCTATTTCATACCACGGTCAGCCTGTGCTCACAGATTTGACCCATGAGTGGCATGGCAGAGGTACTACAGAGGTTCACTGGTAGAAATGCATGGGAAATTTGACACAGACGCTGCCCGCTCCACATCTGGCTCTGCTCAGTGCTATCGTCAGCCCTTGATTGTTATGAACGTGATTTACCCCTATTTGGCTCGCTCTCTCTCTCTCTTTTTTTTTTTTTAAGAGGGAAGTATTTTATAACCACTATATTTTGTATTCATTAGGTGGCATTCTAACCTCTAAGTCTGCATAGAATCATAGAAATGTAGCACTGGAAGGGGCCTCAAGAAGTCATCTAGTCTTGACCCTCATGCTGAGGCAATAGCATGAAGGGGCACTGTGCTACCAAAGATGCCCGTTTGGAAGATAGTTCGTGCCTATGCAGCCATTCAAGACCACACTGCTTTTCCTGAACATGTAAGAGTTAACCCCAGTGTCCTGGCCAGATTCCAACTCAGGTAATTACATTCTGCTTCCCTGAATTCCTCCTGCAGTTGTGACTGGATATGGTATTTTCCTTTACCTCCTCTCCTAAACTGATGTAGTGTTGCTGATCTCCCAAGTGGCTGCATTTTAGTGACAGGTGAAGTGATCCCCATATAGTAGCAGAAGAAGGGTCTTGAGTAAAGAAATCTGAGTTCTCTTCCTGGCTTTACACACTTCCTTTAACTTGCTCAAAAGTTCACTTAACTGCTCTGTGACTCAGTTTCCCAAACCATAAATTTCTACTTATTTAGACTTTGGGAGCCTCAAGGAAAGTTAAAAGCAAGTCAGTGAAATGCAAAGGCATGTAACAGATGATGTGAAATTTCCATTTGTTGTTATATCATAGTACACTGCAGAGTGCACAATAGCCCCTTGCATCCAGAACAAAAAAGTGTTTGACTTCAAACCTCCCTCTGAATTTTGCAAATGGCCCCTACATTTTTTTTTATAATAGGAATAACGGAAACCTCAAATCCAAACACCTCCAAAACTCTGGGATATCTCAAACCAGGATCCAGATATAAATTTTCCTGCTTAAAGCCATTTCACAAGTTTTACAAACAGCTGACTGTTTCTGCTCTGAAAAAAACAGCCTACAGTACTACCTTTTGATGCTAGCACATGCCCTTGATATTTCAAGGTAAAAGTATTGGAAAATATTTTAAAACTTTTTTTCTATCTACTTTTTGTGTTTGCAGTATCTTCTCTAAACATTTGGTATGCATCTGGAGAGATCTGTGATTTAAAACTGGCTGAAATGCATCAGACAGGCCTCCAAAGTAACAAAGATGGATGAATGAGCCAATGGAAGGACATCAGAAAACTTAAAAACCCTCCTTTTCTTTCTCCACACTGCTCTGGACTATCTGCAGTTTCTACCTATGCTAACTTAACATTTCTTTTATTTAATGTACACTGAATATTTTGCAGTTATTAAGTAAACAGAACTACTCCTGAGCATGCACTAAAAACCTTCATCCCTCCCATATCTAGTCTGGTAAATGTAACTAATTTACACCAAGCCTTTCAAAAGTAACTAGTGTTTCTGGTTGCCTCCATTTTAAAAGGGCCTTATTTTCAGAGAACAGGTGCTCAGCATTCAAAGCAGTCAAGTGTGAGTTCAGGCATCAAGTGCTTATTATTAGTTCATTACCATTTATCATGCTTTGTATTAAATCACATTCTCCTCATACATACTGCCATTTCCTACCTTTTTCTTCAGCATAGACTATGAATTTTTTTAAAAACTTCATAATCCCCGAGAGCTACAAATGCATTTTCCATGAAGTAACTAAAATTCAGTGCTGAAGGGGTTAGGACTGGAGCCAAGGCTGTTAGATTTTATCTCTGGGATAAGTGAAAAGGGGGCATTTATTATCTGCACACACATCTTCCCTCCCTCTCCACCCCCCCTCCAAAAACGTACCCAAAACACCTGAGAACAAGCTAATAACAAGGCAGAAACTTTTTATAAATGGTCTAAATTTTTAATGAATAATTCTTTAGCAACTGCTACAGCCAGACAATTGTCTTGCTCTGGGGAATGGATTATCACAACCCCACCTTTGCTAACTTCGTAGCCATCTCTCAATCCAACTCACAACTGACTTCCTTGTTTCTCAAAACTTTCCAAGAACTCACTCCACCCTATCTCTCTGACCTCATATTCACCTACTTCCCCACTCACTCACTCAGCTTCTCCAGTCTTGGCCTCCTCTCTATCTCTTCCCTATGGCCTTTCACAGTTGGGTGTCTCTCTTTTGCTTGAGCTGCTGCATGCATCTGGAATGCTCCCCATAACCACTGAGTCATTTCCTCTTTAAATCTCACCTTAAAACCTTCCTTTTCTCTTTACTCATAACTGAAGCATTTTGTGACTCTGTGCATTTCGGACATGATATAAAAATAACATCAATTGTTTAACTGTCCGTCAGGATTTGTAGGTAAAGGACAACATACAAATGGAGGATGTAAGATGTCACGGACAACTTCTGTGGTCACATATCACATAATAAATGTGAGAGTTAAACTTAAATACAGTCTTAAATGCATATGGATCATTCTGTGAGGATAGTGCTTGTTAGCCAATTTGCTATCAGTAACAAAAGTCCAAAATGATGTGTGTATTGTAAATCTGCCTGTCTTGGCTTATACTCAGAAACTCACTGTCCAAGCTAAGAGATTTTCTCTACCTTAGAATATATTATGAAGATGACAAAAATTAGGGGCTTTTTGAGGGGGAAGGGATATAAAAAGATGCTTTTAAATTTAAAAAGGGTCTCTCAACACACACACATATACAAAGACTAAATTAGATGCAGTGGGATCTACATTTAAAAACCTTATTGTATGTTTTGGGGTGGGGGGGTTGGGTTGGGGGGGTAGTTTGTAATTAGCAGTCAAAGAACAAAATACCATTTGTGTCTGGAAAGAATGTGTTACTTACAGGGAGTGACTACTTAAGAAAGAAGCTTTCATCACAGGATATATTCTGTGGAAACATACAGCTTACCTCGTAGCTTGAGCTGTTTTACTGCAACTTGATTCCTGTCTTGACACTCAGCTTTCAAGAAAATAGCCCACTACTACCCGCCAAGCAAAAAATACACAAGCCCTTCCAAAGAAATTTGCAACTGTTTTTAATTTATGTTGAATTAAAGAGCTACAGGGCAAACGCTGACAAGTATTATTTTCCAGTCACACCACATCAGGCAAATACTTACTTTAAAAGATGGATTGATGTTAACATATATTTGGGGACCTTTTACAGATCAGCCACAACAATATCTAAGCATTTACAAAGCAACAATCACCATGGTATCAAGGTGTGAAATATCAGTTTCTCATAACTGTTCTTTGAATACAGAAGATCAACTACAGAAAATTCCCATCAGCATAAATATCAGCATTTTCTATTAGATGGGTATTGTTAATGTAAATTATCTGAATTCCCATTTCACCTGGATACATGGGATTGCAATGAGTGCAGTTGCTTAGTGTATTATATAATTCTCATTTTAAGCCACTTGGATTCCTGCATCAGAGCAATGAGCAGTGAGTAAAGTTTTGTACTGTCAAATCTTGGTCTCTGTTATACTCTTGCAAAAGCTATTGAGCCAAATTCTCTTTTGTATCAAGATCAGTTTGGAACTAAAGAGATGGGGCCGGAATCTAGAAGCCAGATTCTGTGAACTGACCTGCACCAGGTTGAGAAATAGTGGACCACAGCTTCATTCCACCTTGGCACATCCCCTTTCTGCCTCCAAAATGGGACTAGGGATTGGTGTGAGAGCTGGGATCACTAGCAGAGAGCTTCCTCCATCAGGGGAATTTGCACCTGGTCAGGGACTGGCAGATACTGGCTGATTTGAGTTGAATGAGCAGCTCAAAGGAGCCAGTTCTGGGGGAGAGAATCTGGTCATATTGGATGCAATTGTGTCTCCATGGGTGGGTGTATCTCAAGTCAGTGGATGGCCCTCCACGTACAGCGAGAATGTGCATAAGAACGGATGTTGTTTTATGTCGTTTGTTCCGAGTAACTGTAAAAGCCACACACAACGTAATTAATATTTGTACAATGACATGGCACCATCACAAACCTGTAGCTTCCATACTGAGAACTATATGCAGTACCCTTTCCACCTTGACCTTTAAAAGTAGGGCATTTATTTCATTTTAATAGAAATCTGACAGACATTTTCCTTTTTCCTGTTCTTGAAACCTTGTAACCCCAATCTATCTTTTCCCTAAAGCCATGAACATGCCTCCAAGTTGTTCTTTAAAAAAACAAAACAAAACAACTGGATAACGGTTGGAGTCACACAAAGTAGATTTCAACTTTTTTTTGCTTTGAAAAATTTCCCCCAACACAAACCTCAGAGTGCTGGTGCATACCAAATACTTCTGTTATGACAAGAGCAGTGTATCTTCACACCCAACGTGTCACATAATGATGTGTGAACTAAATGCTAACTGGAATAAAAGAAACAAGATACAACAAAGTCCCAGAAGAGCATCGGGTATAGAAGAGGGACTAAGTCATGCGAGAATTAAAAAAAAAAAAATCACAAGGCTGGTGGTCCAGTGGGAATCACCATTCCCCTTTTTCCTTGAAACTTCTGCTGTTACAGGAGCAGGATATGCACATAAGTTGGATTTCCAGGTCACAGAGCTGCATGAGGGGTCTGCGTCTAAGAAAGGGCGATCTCCACACTGGCTGTTGTGACAAAAGGCATTCTGCCTCCAGAGAACACATGTAGGCAGAATGCCTCCAGGGCACTGGGATGCACAGAACCAGACCACCAGCTGTTTGGGGTATCTACTCTCACTGAAGGCCCTCCTACCCCCTGCCCATTCAATCTAGTGGAACAAACCCTAGTTCTAGTGGAACCCCTCCTGCTTCATAAACAGGACAGAATTTAGCACAGGACGTGAAAAGTGCAGGATTCACAGGGGGCAGAGCCCTCTGCTCCCTCTTGGGCACCAGAATATAAGTACTTTGTACACTGTGGAGCATGGCTCCATACAGCTTGGTTAACTCACTACCCACACAACACCCTTTGGAGGTAGCTCCAGAGTTGTAACAGTTATTATTATCCCCATTTTCCATTTTATTTCTGCCAATTGCGTTAAAAAAAATAAGGCTAATCCAAATCCTTCTATGTAACATTCATTTTGCGGCTAGACCTTTTCTAGCTTAGAATATAACATGCATTTACAGGCCACGGAAACGACAAGCAACTTCGGAGATTTAAAGTTCCAGGTACCTTTTTTCAATTGATACAACCTATCTCAGGGCCAGATCCTGCATCCTGTTTACTACAAATGTTATCACTCGATTAATAAAACTTCCATTGGCTTTAAGGGGCTTTGGATCATTCTCCTGCATGCCTAGCAGGAAGTCATTGCAGGATGGGGCTCTAATGGCTTCCCCGTGGCTTCAAGATCCCTGTATGAAGCTTCTGTAGCTGCCGCTGGGTATTCAAGTCTGTATGTTTACGCACTTCATGCTTTAGCCAGCACAGTAAAGAATTCCACTTACTGCATTCGGTATGAGTAACATCTGATGGTGCCAGGAATATATGCAAGAAACATGAAGTAATCACAACCTGTTAAAGGCCACAGAGGTAGTGTTGAATTTTAATTTATATGCACTATCCTCTTGACCAACTTGATGCTGACTCTCTAACCTACTGGTTCACTTTCAGACAAAAACTGTTTGTGAAGTTTGTTATTTTGCTTATTGTTCAGGAATAATTTAGATTTGCAATTAAAATGTTGAATGCATCCCAGGGCTTGTGAAGTTGGTAACAGCATTTCACTCTTGAGAAGCTGGTCTGTGACCTTTCAAGGGAACTTCAGCCAGGACTTTTACTTCAAGTTAACACCACTGGGCAAAAAAACCAAAGTAATTATTTCTGCAACAGCCATACGGTAATGCTTTCGCACTGAGTCACCCTAGAAACTTAAATTCATTTTCTGTATACAAGTTACTCTATGCCTTGGACTCTTCACTTTTTAGAGTTATCGAAAAAGTAACCAAAACCTGGGCAGACATGATCCATTAACTCTCTGGTTTGCAAGATCCTCCACAACTTGCTTCAGAAATAAAAGTTCTTTGCTAAAGCTGAGATAAGGTGCAGTGGAAAGGGTGTAGGGAAGAGGGGGAAGGGAAATGACATTTAAAAATGCTTTTTAAAACACCAGATGTGCAGAACCAACGAAGTGGAACAATATATTTGATTTATCAAAAGAAAAGGGTTGTTTGTCTACATTTTTAAAAACTCATGGGATACTTTTAAGGCACTTAGTTGTGGTCTTTGTGTGTGTGAAGAACATAGCAAACGCCCTTATAGATTTGATATTTAAATGACATGCACGACAAGGGAACCGCTTGATGTGGTTCAGCATTTGCTCTCGTTACACTCTGTTCTGTCTATAAACATTCCAGCTGTGTGAATAATATAATAACTATGTACAAGCCTTTTACCATTCTTAGTGCATCTCTCTGGTGCATTTTTGAGTTCTATAAACTTGCCATGGGCATGTCACAAAGCAACACTAAAAATGTACTACTGTATAGTTCCAATGGCAGATGTGGACAGCTGACAAGAAGATTCTGCTTTCTAAAGATATTAACTTGTGCCTACAACTGCAGCTTAAGTGAATTTTAGCTGGAGGCCTTAGAGTTATTTAAACTTTACATTTCAGAGGTCTGAGGAGAATCACTTCTCATATTTTTGTCAATGAGAGAAAACCTCTTCCTACACACATGTACATGCATACCTAGCCGTTGCCTCATATCAGCAAAGAAAATAACACATCCATTTAAAATCAATCCATTCTTGCAGGGTACAGAGCTGCTGCTGACATTTTATGGAAACTGACAGATGTTTTGTTTGGAAACAATTCTGCTTACATATTACATCATTTCTATATTTCTGTAGGAGCATCTGTAGTGGTTAGGAGACAGAGTCAGGAATTCTGAGTTCTATGTCTGCTCTGCCATTAACTCACTGTGCACTCTTAGACATATTTAATCTCTCCGTGCCTCAGTCTCCTCATCTGTACAACACGGGTAATAAGAAATAC
This sequence comes from Mesoclemmys tuberculata, assembly GCA_007922155.1. Taxonomy (NCBI): domain Eukaryota; kingdom Metazoa; phylum Chordata; order Testudines; family Chelidae; genus Mesoclemmys; species Mesoclemmys tuberculata. The sequence goes on along the minus strand of ML675603.1, from coordinate 83,232,074 downwards.
TTAGCTGCCTCATGGGCGTGTTGTGAATGTCAAAGTACAGTTCAACTCTGAAATGTGACTATGCAAAAACTGCACCTTCTTACTCAACACAGTTGCTCCCTACGTGAAATTAACACAAGAATTTATATGGGCTTGGCGCTACATGAGCACTATTCTGTGCACTTAAGGGGGTTTAAGTGGAACACTGACTACATGCTGTGCTTGTATGGAGTAGTGAATTTCACTCCCTAAGAGTATTTAGCCACATGAGCCAACTTTAGTGGCAAAAACTAAATTTTACTGATTTTGCTCCTATTAAGTGTACAGAACCATAGTGTTAGATGATTCCATTCCATCTTGTACTCCTTCAACACAATTATTATATTTCAATCAGTAATAACCTATGCAAAGAAGAATGAGGGCGGATTTGATCGCAGCCTTTAACTACCTGAAAGGAGGTTCCAGGGAGGATGGAGGTAGGCTGTTCTAAATGGTAGTAGATGACAGAACAAGGAGCAATGGTCACAAGTTGCAGTGGGGGAGGGCTAGGTTGGATATTAGGAAAAGGTTTTTTACTAGAAAGGTGCTGAAGTACTGGAATGGGTTACCTAGGGAGGTAGTGAAATCTCCATCTTTAGAGGTTTTTAAGCTGCGGCTTGACAGAGCCTTGGCTGGGATGATTTAGCTGAGGTTAGTCCTGCTTTGAGCAGGGGGTTGGACTAGATGACCTCCTGAGGTCCCCTCCAACTCTAATCTTCTATGATTCTAACCACACTGAAACTAAAACGGGATTGCACAGATATCACTGAAGACATAATTTGAAGCTTGTAGGAATCAATGAGACTTGAAGAAAATTGTGTTGTAAATGAGGGCACAATTTGGCCAGCAGGACCTTTTTTTTTATAGTGATGGATGAGATGGGAAGAACCCGATTAGCTCTCAGAGCACAGATTCAGTTACCAAGAAAAAGACCCCACATATTTTTATTTGTAAAATGAACACATTTGATTAGGAGATGCTGAGGAAAACAAACATGGAAGTGCCCAGCACCTCTTTTATGATCACTTTTCAGGGTACAACCACACTTAACTGTTTGTAAAGTACTGTGAAATCCTGAGATCAAAGGAACTGTAGACGATATTAATATGCCCCTCCTTTGCTTTTTAGGTCATTTCCATGAAAACAATCTCCATTTCTTAAGAGATCATCTCCAGCTTATGCCCCAACTGTTTCTGTTTGTTGCATAATCATTTCCACAGTAACTCATTATGAAAAATAAAAGGATTATGGTTTAAGATGAGGGATACAAGAAGTTGATGAAAAATTAAGAAACAAAAGAGGTTGTTTGTTTGTTTTTTTTAAACAAAAATCTCCCACCTTAATAATAAAGAGGAAAAGAAAAGAAAGAGACACAATATGATGTAGGAGTTGAATTTGTTTAAATTGAGGGGCTGGTTTTCATTGAACGCCAGACTGGATAATTTATTCATTAGCCTGTGCTGTAATTGGCCCTGTGGCTCTGCTCACGGATGCACTGTGCCATATGGAACTTCCTTGCCCACAAAGAGAACAATCCTGCTGCACCCTTAATGGGTGACCACATTCTCCCTTTTTGCACCCGGCCACCTCCACAGACGGGTATGTATGGAGGTAAGTAGGGACACCATCTCCTCCCCATCATATGTGGGATGCCTCGTGCCCCTGTGGGTACCAGGAGGGAACACCTGCATGCAGAGACTGTAACTCTGCTTGGCCCCAGGTAAGCAAGTGGCTTTGTGTGTCCTCCACTCCCTGGCACATTCGGTGAGGGGCTAATCAAGTTCTGATATTAAGGCTTTGGCTGTCTGCTAAGAAAGAGCAGGGCAGTGGGGTTGGTTGGAGGGGGCTTCAAGGGAGACATTTCCAACTCTCTGACACGAGTTCATCTGCTATCGGTGCAAGTTAAGGCTTGCCTAACTTACAGCAGACCTAACTTACACCACTAGCATAAGGTCCCACAGGGAGCAGGGGATCTACAACAGTAGAGGGCTGGGCACAGCAGATGGTCTGTCATGCCTTCCCAACTTCCTGTCCCACCTAGAACCTGTCCCCCATATAGATCTTCCTTTCCCTCACCCTAGGGCTGCTGCCACCATAGCTCAGCAGCTCCCCTTCTGGCAGCCTGCTGAATCACAAAGGAGAGAGTAGCTAGGTCCTACCCAGCTTGCTTCTTTATCCAGCTGGACGGGCCCAAGAGAGAGCAGGGCAGGAGGTCCTACCAATGCATGGGTTCTTTCACCCAGGCAGCCATCCAGAATAGCCCAGGAGAGGAGAAAAAGAGAAGAGGAGAATCAACAACCAATTACTGGTCCCAGAGCCTCTGCCCCAACTCTGGGGCTTCTCTAACTCGCAGCAGCTGGTAACTGTCCCCTAGCGACCATCTATCTGCTCTGTATAGCCAGAGAGCAGCACACTCCAGCCATTTCTCTCTCCTCTCCCCAATATGCCCCTTGTGCCAGGAGCTGTAAGGAGTGGAGCACAGGAGCTGGCAATAATCTACACCTAAAAATTTTGCCGGCATAGATATGTCAGTTAAGAGCATGAAAAAGAAAAAAAAAAAATCACAAGGCACCCCTAGCTGATACAGCTTGCCAGCAAAAGCCCTAACATAGACACATCCTTTTGACAGTGTAGCTTATTCAGTTCGTGGGCCTGGTATAAGTTATACCAATAAAAGAACTCTTTTGCCAGTATAAGCTGCGTCTCCACTAAGAGGGCTTTTGTGGGTTTAGCTTTATCAGTAGACAATGCCTAGGAAATGCCTTAACACATTACACCAACGTTAATTGAAATGGAAAGACAACATAAAATCCTGACCCCCACTCCCGAAGTCATTGGGAGTTTTGCCATCGGCATTAGTAGGGGCCAGGATTTCACCCAATAAGCCCCACTAGCAGTACCAACTCCCAGCACAATGTAGGTAGTTTGGCCCAGTTCTCCAGAAATCCACACGTGCCGTTGCACATGCAAAAATATGCCATATTTGTATAGATGCATTTGCCCCAACTGTGATCACCAAGAAGACAAAAGTGCATGAATTTTTGTTCCCTCATTTCTAAATACCAGGCCCTTAATGTTTGTCCAACCCTTTGAAATTCAATAGACGTTATGTACTGTTGTTAGTATGCTGGTTTACTTGATACAGACCTACAAAAATACTCAATTTACCTCCACCACTTCACAAAAAGGTAGTTTATTGACTAAACTTTTTGGGAGAATGATCCCAATAGAATGTTTTTAGAGCCCTGCTATTTCCACTCTGTATATATACTGCTGAGTTAGCTGTAGGAAATTTTTTCAATTGTAAAAGCCAAAATATATTTCAAGTCTACCTCCGCCTTCGAAAGAGACCCAGGCGAACAATTTCTCTTCCTAAAAGATCATGGATGTGAATTTTATGCTTTTGATGGTGCCATATTATGAAACCACTGTGGGCTGATGGTTTCTATTTGCCTATTAAAAAGAACATGGCACTATCTTCAGTTTCCCTCACCAGTGTGCCTTAACCAGTAACAGAGCTAAGGGCTCTTGATTTCTAGGCTGAAACTAAATTCTAACCATGGAATTCCTATTGTAATGTGGACACCTTTATTCTGTGATGGACAGATGCCATTTCATTTCAGCCCCAAACAGACAACAGACAGATGCTTTCTGCTGACTCAGGATGCAATCTTTCTCTCATTGATATCAATATGAGTGTCACTATTGGCTGTAACAGGAGTACATTTTGGCTCTAGAACTGCATTTGTGCCAGTCACCTAGAAGCTAATGGCTCCATATCCATCACAAATTACCCTAAGCGTTCTAGTTCCTGCAAAAAATCTCCACAGTTAAATAAATTACAATCCTCTTCAAATTATACCCTTTGATTAATCACAAACAGTTGGCTATGGTTAAAAAAACTGTGCCGGTATTCTTGGAAATTTTAACACGCTATGCTGGCAAACCAAACATCAGTAAACCTGTTTGTTAAAATAAATAAATAAAGCCCCTGACATCAAACAGTCTTGTGTATTTATCTTCAGAGCAGTGTATTACAGGTGACCTCTATAGATTGGAAATAGGATTACATTAACAAACCTTTCACTTTAAAGTGGTGGATGGTGCAAGATGAAAGGGTGCTTTCCCTAACGTTTTGCAGCGCTACTAGCTCAGGTTTAAAGAAAGTATGCAACCAGGTATTTGTGTCACATTCTAATCTGTGATATTGACAGGGATGTGAAAAGCAAAAGCCTTTGAAAATGATACTTTCATATGATGAAAAAAATCTGGAGAGCTCAGTGCAAAAGGGTGTGAGAAATGAGAAGGGGAGTAAAGATAAGGAGATAAAGGGAAACCTTTACAATGAACACTGCTGCATACTTCTGCCATCAACAGCAACTCATGTCTGTAACTGTGTGGATTCGCATCAGATAAATTGATATTGGACTTTGAGGTTTAAACTAAATACCAGTGCTCAGTGCCTTCTTGTTCCTGTAAAGGTTTCAAGAATGCAGTTGTGTTCACTCCAGGGAAGGCATGGAGTTACATGACTGGACTGTGTTTGATGAACTAAATGATGACTTATTTACAGAAAAAAAATTAAATTAAATTAAAGTATGCCCAACCCAGATATTCCCTTACATAACCTAGCTCTTTTCCCCGCTGTGTTGGCTTACATGGCCCTGCGTGTTAATATCACAGAGCTCAACATATTCTCTTGTAGTCAGATTTGTTCTTTTCCATTACTTGGAAATGACGGATGTGAGAGCCTGCATCTATCTATTTTGGGATTTATATTGTGCTCATCATCCACTTCCACATAAAATCAATAGCAAAAGAGATGAACGTCATGGAGTCTGTAGCACATCTTCCTTCTCATGGTCAAAAAAACTGCTTGGGGTAGTTTTTTGGGTTTTTTTAGCGGAGGAGTTGTTGCAGGGTTTGTGAACAGGAATTGGTGATATACACCAATTCCTAGGCTAATTCTGCCATTGATTACATTCAGTTAACCCTACTGAAGTGACTTGGGGTTGATTTCAGTGTGGATGTATGGTATAAATGACAGGAGAATTTGGATCCATCAAGTTTCAGGAACTGATCTAGCACCATTGAAGTAGGCAGACAGTTTTGCCATTGGCTCCTTTGGGAGCAGGACAGAGGCCTAAATTATGCAACAAAATATCTAAAGAAACCAAAATCAAATCCAAAATTTCACCTTCTGTGCCTACCATTATAGGCACCAAAAGGCAATAGTTACATGGCCGTTGAAACCACAATGTGCTATCAATCTAATGGAACTATTTCAAATAAAGAGTCTGCCAGAGAATTATCCAGTTACCCTGATAACTCCCTCTACACAATATTTCACAGCACTGAATGGGTTAAAAAAAACATTCAGAATCAACATCAGCTCTCTGCTGTTTCCCAGTTATATGAAAAACAGTTCTTAACAGTATTATACAATACCATTCAATATTTTTAGAGGCTTTGTAATGTCCCCATGCTCCAGGTTCTACGGTATCTTGGCAGAAAGCCAGCCTCTGGTTCTCTTTAAAAAGAGATGGGACCCTGTGTTGCCTGATGCTTCCTTAATTCTTCATAGTTTGAGTTTCCCTGGCACAGATTTCAAATCTGACCACAACAGTTAAGAAAAAAAGCTTACATTCTACTATAAAATATACAAATCAGGAAATATAGACAACTAACGAAAACAGTTTCAGTACTACTTGATGAGAGGCTTTTTTTCCCCCTCCAACATTCCAGTAATGTAAAACCACTGTATAGAAAATCATTTTTCAATTTCAGGAAACATCGTTACTAGCTGCCAAAAGCCGATCCATATAATAAGAACTATTTGCTAAAGCTGAACACCTGCAGTTTTATAGAAGGCCTCTCAGGACAGCTGTAACTAAGTATCCCAGTCTACAGCAGCCAATCAAAACCTTAAACTTTTGTCTAAGAAAACAATACATTTTGCGAGCTGAGCTGTGTGTGCATGCATGCACACGCATGTGTGTAAATGTGCATAAACACACCTTGTGAAAATGACAGAAAGTGCCCAATAAGTGAAAGCCAAGTCTAGTGACATAGGCCTAGGCTAGTCCTAAGAATATGGTTTCTTGCTCTCAGAAGGCTCCTGGAAGCACTCCAGAAGCTAAGAGTTCACACCCTACAAAAAAGGCTGTCAGACAAATATGTGAACATTACATGCATTCCAATGGTAAATCATGATGCAATTGTTTTTAATAGTTCAGGTGAAAATGACCAGCATAAATTAAACACCTCCTCACAACAGTCATGAATGATCTGGAGGATGGGGTGGATTGCACCCTCATCAAGTCTGCCGATGACACTAAGCTGGGGGGGAGTGGTAGAAATGCTGGAGGTAGGGATAGGATACAGAATGACCTAGACAAATTGGAGGATTGGGCCAAAAATAATCTAATGAGGTTCAACGAGGACAAATGCAGAGTCCTGCACTTAGGAAGAAAGAATCCCATGCACTGCTACAGACTGGAGACTAACAGGCTAGGTGGCAGTCCTGCAGAAAAGGACCTGGGGGTTACAGTGGACAAGAAGCTGGATATGAGTCAACAGTCTGCCCTTATGGCCAAGAAGGCTAACGGCATATTGGGCTGCATTAGTAAGAGCACTGCCAGTAGATCAAGGGAAGTGATTATTCCTCTCTATTTGGCACTGGTGAGGCCTCATTTGGCATCCAGTTTTGCCCCACCCCCACCCCCACCCAACCAGAAAGAATGTAGAAAATTGATGTGTCCAGCAGAGGGCAACACAAATGATTAGAGGTCTGGAGCACATGACTTATGCCGAGAGGCTGAGGGAACTAGGCTTGCTTAGCCTGCAGAGAGAAAAATGAGGGGGGATTTGATAGCAGCCTTTAACTACCTGAAAGGGGGTTCCAGGGAGGATGGAACTAGGCTGCTTTCAGTGGTAGTAGATGGCAGAAATAGGAGCAAAGGTCTCAAGTTGCAGTGTGGATATTAGGTTGGATATTAGGAAAAACTCTTCCATTAGGAGGGTGGTAAAGCACTGGAATGGTTTAACTAGGAAGGTGGTGAAATCTCCATCCTTAGAGGTTCTTAAGGTACGACTTGACAAAGCACTGGCTGCGATGATTTAGTTGGTCCTGCTTTGAGCAGTGGGTTGGACTAGATGACCCCCTGAGATCCCTTCCAACTCTAATCTTCAATGATTCTATGAACAGACACAAATTACATTCCCCAAACCCTGGCAAACTGAATCTTAAAAAATTCAGAAGACTCATTCCTTGTTTGATGAGTGGGTGACTGGACTGCCATAGGAAAATAGTAGTAAGGATCAGATGGTATTACTATTTCTCACACGATCTCATACACATTGTCTTAACTTTGGGTGTGCTCCCTAACACTCAGTCCCACATATCGAAAAATCCAGGCACACTTATGCATGACCAAAATGCTGCCTAGTCAGGGTTACGTGAGCACCCGGAATCCCACTTGGACATAATCATTAGCATGAGGCTGAGATAAGGAGAAGCAGTAAGAAGTACAGCTTTTCTCACCTTGGCAGGGGATCAGTAAACCTTCTGCAGCTCACCATCCTCCTTGACTGGCACAGCGAGAGCGCTCTCTTCAATTTCAATCTGCCTCCACCATCGTGCATGAAGTATTTTGCATGCTCAAAGTGCATGCACACTTGGCACACAGATGTTTAAAAATGTGGTCCTTGTTGCTCTCTGAGTAACTGAGCCACACAAAATCAATACTTTTAGACTCGCCAGGAAAGAGATATATGTGGAGATAACTAAAGGAGACACTTTTCTTAGATTTTGGTCCTGCTCTTTGGAGATGAGCTGAAATGACAGATGCCACTTGAGGCATCTGGTCTTAAACTCTCACCACCTGCATAGGAAGAGGTCGAGAGTAACGGAAAGCTACAGTGCAGAGGGTTATTTTCCCCTCCCGCAGGGTAAAGAAAGCAAACTAGCTTTGAAAATATGTTCCTGAGAGCATACAGTTTTGCCAGCTGCAAAAAGGCTGCGTGTCACACTAAGGGCATTTAGCATGGATTTCAGAGAAACTGGAATTCAACCTGTAATAACGCACTGTACAGAATTCCCTGCAAAGAGGAGGGTCTGGAAAAATCACTTGAGAAAAGCACAGACTGTAGTTAAACTTAGACATACACACAATCATTCTGGAGTGGAAATAACAAGAAAAGAAACTCAAGGAGCTTGAACTACCAAATGGTTTTAACGGGTGTTTACAAAACCATGAATAGCATTCATTCCTGAATTAAAAACATAAATTCTCCTCGATTTTACTTCTATGTAAAAAAACCAGTTCAGCTCTTATCTCAAATTAGTAGACTGAACATTATGCAGATCTTACTAAGTTAAAGGCTGAAATGAATGTTGTTAACTGCACTGAAAAGAGTGTGGTCTATTCCCTGGTTGGCTGGAAACCTGAAACTTCAGACGCTTGCAGATCTCAACCAGCATTCCATGAGCCCAGGGGTCACTTGAGCCAAAACATACTGCGTGGTTAATGGCAGCATTTGAAGCATGGAGACTGTTTCAAGGAAAGTTTCAACAAATTCATACCTTGACTCCAGCCTTACCTATAAGGATTTGCCCTGATCTCAACCACCAGGGCAGCTGCACCTGGGCAAATCGAGAGCACAGACAGGATAATAAACCATGACAAACTGTGATTTGCACCAGAAGACTTTATCCTAGTTTCAGGTAGGGGTAGGCTCCTTGCTAGTGGAAATTTTGATTATACTATGGGCTTGTACCACTTCAGTTAAACTGGTGGATGGTCACTGATGGCTGAAATCAGGGCAAATTCCCAGTGCAGACAAGACCTGATAAACAGCTGAGGACTTAAAAGGAAACCACATATACAATAGACTCTATTTTATAGATATTTTTCTTTGCTATTTATTTCTCTAATGCTCAGCAACTGTTTAGAAGCTGAATAATCCTGGTGCTCCTCAAACGATGTAAGATCACATGGTCAAAGTTTCAAACTAATCACTTGGGATGAAATTTGGTCCCATTGAAGTCAATTGCCATTTTCTTCAACAGGGCTGAGATTTCACCCTTGGTATTTAGGGAAGGTTCAAATTCTGCTATCACAGGCTACAACGCCACTTCAGATATGCACAGGTGTAACAAAGCCTGAATTAACTAAATACCTCATTTATCATTTTACTGTATGTCAATAGTTTCCAGTGAGCTCTTTTTTATAAACTGTCTTTATGTACAAATTCAATCCACCCAGTCCCATACTGTTGTACAGTGTGCTATATATCAGCTAGCCACCACTCTGCACTTCTGAAGGGGTTACATTTTATTGCTCTTATGAGAAAGGATCATAGAATTTAACAGAAATTTTATTATTTATTAATATTATTATTAATTAATATTAAATATTAAATTTTATTATTTATTATTCTTATTAAACAACATTTATACTACCTAGAGGCCAACTAGATGAGCGCTCCATTGTGCTAGACACCGTACACACATACACCAAATGAGAGTCCCTGCCTGGAAGACTTCAAATGATCATCTCTATAGATTTTCTTTTTAATAATCATGTCCCGGTTCTAGAATCCTATAGGCTGGACCCAGAAATCCATAAATCACCACCACTATAGAAAGATATATTCTATTCTATGCTATAGGTTTTTGCCCCAGAATTGTACAGTTGTAAATATATGCAGAGCATTATCATTTATTAATCTTGTGTGTGCTGTCCAATTATTTTCTCTCTGAAAAGAAACGTTCCACTCCTAGGGCCGAAGGATACTAAGAGTTCGGTATGTCATTATATTAAACAAAATTAGAAAGTAATCTACTCACAGAGACAGAAGGCTTATTATTGAAGGGACACACGTCTGAAAGGTTAGGTTTAAACTAATTACTCTTACCCATGTACAAAAAGCTACCATTAATGAAACGTTAAGTTCTTTAATCACACAAAAGAAGGAAATTCAGAGCTGATGTTCCCACAGCAACCTTAACTCTGTCCCATTGCGTATACTCATTACATACTCTTTCTTTCCATGGCCACGTAACAAATGGGAATAGAAAGTGACAGAACAGCTACAGTTTGAACAAACCATGAGCCCACTGTTAAGAATCACCATCTCGGAGAAAGGTTTTGAACAGTTCTCTCTCTGAGTAAAAGTTCTGAATGTCGTAAAGTGCACACATTCGCCGCATGGTAGTACAAAATAACACCAGCTTTCCTTCTTATTCTCGCTGCCTGTGTCTGATCGCTAGTGCAAATAAACATATATAATGATTTGGAGGCACGTCTCCTATAAAATCTGACAAAAGGCCAATGCACGGCCAATGCTATTTTCAAACCTCTCAAACTCTTCTGTCAAAATCACCTTTTTCACTTTAGGCAAAAGCACAATTCTTCACTGAAGGTTAAGAAATTCGGCAAGGTATTTAAATACATACCTCGTGCTTCATGGTACTTGCACGACTTGAGTGGGACTACTTCCCAGCTTATACATAGGCACATCTTTAAGTACTTTTGCTGAGACATGTGATGTGTGAGTTCAAAAACAAAACAACTTTTGACTTCTCAGCAGGAAAACACATCCAGCTCAGTTCTTTAACAAAAGTAAGGTTTTTCTACATCCTGATAACTCAAAAGTTACCTTTCAGGTATGGAGGAAGATACGATGACAAGAGTACAAGGAAAGCAAGTAGCTAGAAAAGAGACTTAAGCAGAGGAAAATGAGTGAGAAGAGGATACTTAGATACCCCAAAAGTAATCAGGACCTAACCATAAAGTATCTGTGTATCATCCCTTTCCCTGTTTCATCTAAGATATGTTTAAATCTGAAATACGGCATTTGTAAACTGAAGTGGAGCAACAAGCCCTGCTTTAAAATATGTTGATAGTCATAGACAATTTTGTGTGTGTGTTCTCTGCAGTGACAGTGATCAATTTTCTGATTCCTGGAAGTTAATCCAATATTAAGTCAAAATCTATGTAAACCCCACACAGAAAGGTAGCAATGAACAACATTTACAGTTAAAAATATACCACCACATTTAGAACACAAACTCTAGTAATTCAAGGTAACCAGAAAAATTTACTAATACCCAAATCTGTTGCATGCTTAAAAGATTAGTACCCTGTTTTGATTTTGAAAAATGGAAGGAGGTTATTTTTACAGTGCAGAGTTATTTCGCTCCTCCTTTTGCATGAAGGAAAGTTCTTACTAATGTGTTTGCCCTACATAGGCAATTTCTCTGCGCACATGCATTGTAAGTGGCAGTAGCTTAGTGGTGTCAAACTGTACATGCATTGAGGCAGGGATAGTTTTATCATTTGTATTTGGCAAGAGGGCAAATATTCTGCAGACCCTACCGCCATCTAAAAATGAACTTGGAGGACGTTTTATACGTGAGAAGCACAAGTATGGTATAGCACAGAAGCTACTAACACGCTCATGCACAAGCACATCCATCTTTTTAGAGATACCAGAAATTGAGTGAGGTATTCAATGTACCTATAGCTCGAAAACCTGAGGTCAATATTCACTTTAAGCTCTAAAACTAAGTAAATACTGAGAATTTGGCCCATAAAGAATAAACCGAGTGCTTTATCTACATAACATCTTGCATTAAATCAGCCTCCTTACTGTGATTTCTATGTTTCAGTTCAATTCAAGGAGATCATGTTGGCATGACAAGTTCTACAAGCATTTCCAAAGGGTCAGAAAATGACAGACCCCTCAGGTTCCTATCAGGTTGGTTCAACCCACCCAGGATAGGATCAGAGAGAGACTCGTAAGCCTGGAGCCATCAGCACTGGATCAACTTGACATTGAGAGGATACATTTGTTGACCTCTATTTGTTTTTTCCTACCTGTCCATTCCAACATCAAATGATTGGAATGATTTTTCGAAACTTTGGAGGACGTCCAACAAAACGCTGACAATTCACAGGACAGCGACAGTACTTTCTTTCCAGGGGACTTCCCTGTGTAGCTTCATCTGTTTGTTCATCCCTGTTTTAAGGTGATTTTTGTTTCCACCACTTGTGAAATGGTGCATGATACATCAAAAGAAAAATTAAAAATAAAAAAAAAGAGATCATCATCCAAAAGTCAGCTCAGCAAGGCAGCTAAAAACTTACACCAGGACTATAGTATGTATACTAGGTAAGACAGTGAAAATGCAGATAAACGGGCAGGTACATTCAGACTCTGAAGACTGAATTTCTTCTTAGACGCAGACAAGAGGATTTGCCTATAATGAAGTCTGTTGACATGAAACCAGATACATATTCCATTGAATACCAAAATTTCTATTAAAATGGCTATTTACTACTAATTTAGTTCCACTCACTTTTGACTGAATCATAAAACTCCAACTAGGGACAGACAAACGGCACAGTAAATTAACTGAGTAGCTTGCTCGACCTTACCCTTGGCCCACTGTAATGATTTCAGCTTTTGGACAATTAAATATTAACCACTTCATCCCTGGTAAATGTTCTGACTTCCATGGGCATTGGATCACATCTTAATGTTCCAGGAATGTCAGGCACCAACATACATCCAAAAACTGTTCTGATGTACAAGGTATAAGTTAATATGAGAGGAAGAATTGTCCAGTGGCTAGAGCACTAGCCTGAGACTTGGGACACCTGGGTTCAAGTCCCTGCTTGGCCACAGACTGCATTAGGCAAGTCATTTAGCCTCTATGTGCCTCAGTTGTCCATCTATAAAATGGGGATAATAGCACTTCCCTACCTCACAGAGTGGTTATGAGGATAAATACATGAAAGAGTCTGAGGTGCTTAGACACTATGACAAGGAGAGGGAGGGGGGCATATGAATTTTTAGTGCATAATCCCTGTACCTAAGTGAATTCATAGTCACATGAGGTAGAATGACATATTAAAAGGCCTGGGCTGAATAAGAATATAATTTAACTCTAAATTTATTTTCTTGTGGGATTTTTTAATATTTGAATTATTTTTAACAGAGTAACAAATGTTATATATACCTTTGCTCCCTGAACCAGCGAAGAAAATAATTTATCCTCCACTAAAAGCTGAAGTAGCTTAAATGTGGAATACTTTGCTGCTAAACATTTCTTGAGTGACCTTCCCAGTGGCCTCATCCACCCTCACTGAATTTACCTCATTAACCCTTGCCCTGCTCACAGTGATGTAACTCACCCATCCTTGCATGTGTATATATACCTACCAAACTGAAGTTTCCACTTCGTGCATCCGACATAGTGGGTTTCTGCCCATGAAAGCTTATGCTCAAATCAATGTGTTAGTCTTTAAGGTGCCAAAGGACTCTCACTGTCTTCCCAGTAATATAATGTACTAATATAATTGCTTTCTATAAAAGGAGATGTTTGGTTGTCTACAGATGATTTGTAGAGGCTCATAAAACAATACACTGTGCTTTGATTGTATAATGCAAGTACTGGGGGGAGAGGAGGAAATAGTCACCTTTGTTCTACGTACTACAGCTGTACAAAAATCTACAGGATGGTCCTACTCTGTCACTTCTGTTTTATATGGATGATCTGGCACCACATCTCATCTGAAGCGGAAGGAGGAGAGACTAGTTTTATTCAAAGGCAGTGAAAAAGGCATTCTGGTGATTTGGCTCAGTAACAAAACAGCAGGAAAGTATCTTGTACTGATCATTACCTTGTATCAAGGACACAGGAGGGAGACGGAAGGCGGATGAAGAGCAGGTTATGGCATCAGCTGAATTATCATGAGTAGTAAATATATTAGAGTAGTGCGCCAAAGCTCCAGTTGTGACTGGGTCCTATTGTGCTGGGTGCTGTACAAGCACAGAAATGAAGCAATATCCACCTTGGAAAGCTTACAGACTAAAAGACACAGGCAGACAAAGGAGCTATTTCATGGGCCTTTACTGGCAGTCTACTGAGAAAGCCCAAATTCCAGTAATGAGCAGTTTAGATGGACATGACAAGATGGAACTTAGCAACTTGTTAACACAGCAGGGTTAGGAGCTGATGAAAAGTACCAGGGAATCCTTAAACACCACTAGTAGCCATTGCCTTGGGTTTTTTGGTCTCAACAGAAAAACAGTACCTCCAGCTACACGGTGTGTTCTCTAACTCCTCAGAGGAGCATTCATTCAGTACTGACTCAGAGTGGGAGAAGGCTGTGTAATGAATCTGCAGCACCAGTTTCTGCAGCAACTAGGTGTTCTTTGGCGGTCTTATGTGCATGCCCTGACCCAGCTCAACCTTGCTTATCAAGTGAGATTTAATGGGAAAGTGGCAATGTGACATGGACGCATGCTGCTTAGTGTGCTGACTCTGGAATTCAATGTTCTAACTGAACAAGGAATATCTGTTTTGTTCTTTCTTCGGTGGACTATACTACACACACTTCTAATGGAAACTGCAACAATGTTCTGGAAAAGCATGCACCAAATCCCTCTAGAATGTATTATTTGGGGCCCATATTATAAACCAATCTGGCACATGTCTGCCTGATTTACGAGCTATACTTCTGTTGTTTCTTTGGGTTTTAGTTGCTTTAAACCCTGTGCTAAGGTACAGCATACACAGCATCTTATCTCTGGCTGAGACAGAGGGAAAACGAGAGTAAAGCCCACTCAAGGGCCTTTTAAAAAAAGGAAGAATTAAACAAGGAAACTGGGGCTCTGATGTCAAATAAATCACTAGGTCACAGTATTTGAAAACTATTTTCCATAGTTGTCAGAACTAGATGCAGAGTGTAAGTAAAGGGGGAAAAAATATCATAGCTCAAAAAATACAAAATGTATTGAGCAAATGAGATCTACAGAAGAAAAGGAAGGACAGGATGGAAAAATATGCTCACATACATACTGATACTGAACAAATGTAGAGAGCCGAAGGGAAGTCAGCTAATTATGTGTTAGGGCTGGGAAGGGCATAACCAAATAAAAATTAAGACAAAAATATTATTTACAGTCCACAGAGAATTTGGTCTTATTATATTTTACCATCTGATATTTGTTGTTAATATTATTATTGCAATATAAAAAAGGAAAACATGCTTCAACTCTTTTTTTCTAAATCCCCCTTTTAAATATGAACTATGACATGACCCACAAAATCTTTTAGTTAGGTCAGTGCATGACTTAAACAAGGCAAACTGGATGCTCAGATGCATCCGTGGAACAAGAAAACACATATTTTATTCGATGAATCTATTAAGCCTCACGTAAAATACTACACCAACAGCGCTGTGCTCATTTTCACCAGGGAAGGATCTGGCCCATTGTGTTTATTTGTATTCACATTTTCATAGGACAGCAATTATCGCCCTAGCAGAAGATTCTATATATTGGAAACTCTGGACGAATGCCAGGAGATGCCAAAT
This sequence comes from Mesoclemmys tuberculata, assembly GCA_007922155.1. NCBI lineage: Eukaryota > Metazoa > Chordata > Testudines > Chelidae > Mesoclemmys > Mesoclemmys tuberculata. The sequence goes on along the minus strand of ML675603.1, from coordinate 83,216,667 downwards.
TGTGAGTAGCACACCCAGGATGAACTCTGGCTAAGTCCTTGCGTAATATTGTGCTGGTTCTGGTGTGCAGACATCCACTCCTGTGCAACTGGGTAGCAGGCAGAACAACAGGGAGCAACAGCTGTGATCCCCTAAAGGGATGCTAACCTTCTGTGCAGGACTGTAACAGGAAAGGAAAGGTGCATGCCCCTGCACAAGGGCTGGCCACAGTCTGGTCCCAAGAAAGGGTGCAAAATAGAGCAATCAAAATTCCAATAAAGAGCACATAAGAGGAGGAAACCACAACATAACAGTGCATGCTAGTCAAGGAAATACTTAAAGTGACACAGTTACTCAAAATTCGGAGGGAATTGGAGAGAATGGAAAGCAATAAACTGTTCATGCTGGAAACTGGGTCAGGTCTGCAATGTAAAAAATAAAGCACTGAAGATTAAATAAGGAATTAGGGTACAGCTCTAACATGGTATATCACTCAAAGATTACTAAACAGGTGGAACAAGTTGTCCTGTGAAATCATCAAAGTAAACGATATAGATGATCTTAAAAGACTCTGAGACATTTTTATGGAGATGGGGGTAGGGGTGGAGACTGAAGGATACAGTAGACACAAACCAGGCAGGTGGGGTTATAATAAACTTAAAGGAGAGGCTTCTTGTTAAAATGTGCTTTTCCTGGCCAAAAATTCCTTTTGTCCATTACCGATGATTCAGCTGAAACTACCTCATTATATGTTGAGAATCTGTCGGTACACATTATAAGCACAATAATCATTTCTCCTTAAGTTAAGATGATCCATACTGCATACAGAAAATCATCAACCAACTTCACATCATATGTGAATAAGAACCAAACCCCTGACATTCAGTTCCAAAAGCACTGGCTTCTCTAGCCACTGAGCCAGTAGAGAGAACCTTACCACATGGTAATATGGACATGCACTGCAATACTCATACCTAGGTCCAACGTATTCCATCCCATTACTGTAGTAGAGAGGTATAGACAGCACACACAAGCTAGTATATATTTCATATACCTTAATTCTGTTCCGAGTTTTACTGAGAGTAACTTCATTGAAATGATTGGCGTTACACTGGTGCAACTGGTGTGAAGGAAACAAGCCAAAACTATGTGCTTTGAATAAAGTGAAGTAAGTGAATACTTATCTGACAAAGGTCTCACATTCATCTTTCAAATACAAAAAAACAGAAATCGTGGAGAATGCTGTAATACAGATATGCCAGATAGTGAAAATGGGGAAAAAAAATTAAAAATTTTAAAAGAGCACAAGCTGTAGGACTTAACATATATGATTTTTATACCTGTAGCATTTCAGGTTTTTGCTTCCGCTTTACTAAATAGCTTCCTGGTACTCATATATTACTACTTAGCATTTCATTCTAAGGATCAGCAGTGTTTCATGAACTGTAACACCTGGTTCTATATACGGGCAGGATTCCCTATAGTTCTTAATTGGCTCAAAATTGAAAGGAAAACACATTCATGGAGTCTCTAGGGAATGTTCTGTAATTTCAAAGCATAAGTCCTAGCTGTTCTACTGAGGCAAGGAAAGTGCTGCTCTCAAAGGACACTAAAAAAATGGAGGATGGGTGAAATAATAAAATATGTTGTTGTATCTCCCATATTATAGGGTATGTATGGTTGCAAATCCTATATACAACAGATTAGACTGTTGTTTGGTCCATCATATATGGTTTGCTGTCTCTAGCAGTGGACAACGTCTGGTAGTTCAGAGGAAGGTGAAACCTATCATGCCTCCTACTCAATAATGCACTTAGGACGGTGTTACGGTCTCACACAGGAACCAGCTCTTTCACAGATGGATGGGGAATAAATGATTCCCCTTAGAAATGTCACCACCATAGGGTTAGAGAAAACTGACTTCCCTTGGATGGGTTGATGAAATTCTGGGAATGCTCCCAAGTGAACCCTCAATGAGTTGACCAAGAGACCAGAAGACTGAAGGTGCAATTGGTACTTCAATATATCCTGAATACAAGCCAGCAATGGGGCCGAGTACCCCAAGAAAGTGACCAAAGTGAAATATCCTTCCATTTGGACAAATCAGTTGCCCTAATAGAGGGCTTCCTGCTGCTAAGCAGCACCTGTTGAACAACTTCAGAACGTTGTTCCTCCTCATCTAGCCACGCAGCATCCTTTCTGTGAGATATGGAGGGCTGAACGCTGGATGCAAACCTCAACCATGTCAGTAGGTCAGGATGAAGAGGAAGTGATATGGGAGGCTGAACTGATAGACTGAGAAGTTGGAGATCCAACATTTGCCTAAGCTGGAACAAAGAGAATCAGTTTGGCATGATCCAGCTTTGACTTGAGAATGATCTGTGGGATGACTGGGATAGGAGGGAAAGTAGTACATCAAACTCATGATTATTTGGGTGACAGACCAACTCCAGCCATGCTTGAAGAGGGCAAAGGTGTAGCCTTGCATGCTGGACAACATAAGTGCACGCAGCTATATGGCCTAGTAATCATAGGCATGCACAGATCATAGTTGAAGACTGAGGTTGTAGTGCCAGATAATCGCTTGAATTGCTTGCAATGGTTTTTGGCAGAAATGCTCCCACATTCGTAGAATCTAGTCAGGCCCCAATGAAATCAATTTTTTGAGTTGGCGTTAATGTGGACTCTTCTCTGTTCAACATGAGATCCAGAGGAACGAAGAAATAGTGCCTCGCACTAAGCAATTGTCCAGCTACGGGAAAACATTAATACTCTTTTTTTCTGAGCTAAGCTGGGACTACAGCCATGCATTTTGTAAAAATGTGAGGTGCTGAGGACAGGCCAAAGGGAAACAGAATGTACTGACTATGTTGACCTGCCCTGACAAATCTCAGGAACTTCCTGAGGCTTGGGAGGATTGTCACATGGAAATAAGCATCCTAAATGTCCAGAGCAGCAAACCAATCATTGTTCAATGCAGGATGACCATACAGAACCTCATGTATCTGTTGAGGTCACATAGATCAAGGATAGGTCCCATCCCTCCTTTGGATTTGGGGACCAGGATATACCAGGAATAGAACCCCAATGCTGTGAAGGAACCTCCTCTATAGTTTTCTGTGCAAGAAGACTCTGGCCTTGCTAAAGGAGGAGTATCTCATGAGAGGGTCCCTAAAGAGTGACAGAGCGACAGGAAGGTGTGGAGGGGGAGATGCACAGGAATTGTATGGCATGACCCAATCTCAGACGCTCAGGATTCATTTGTCTGTGGTTACCATATCACAAAGCATTGTACAAGCAAGACTGACTATCCCCAAACTGAGGAGATAGAGATGAGAAGGTCACTATGGGAACGCTGCCCTGGGCATGCAAATCAACATGGCTGCTTGCTGGATGCTGGAGGAGGATGAGCTGACTGGTTGAAACAGGACCCAGAGGATCTTCTCCTCTGAAATTTATGACTCTTCCTGTAAAAATCTTTCTGTCTCACAGGAAGCGATGATCGATGGAAAAATCACTGAGAATGGTATTGCTGCCCCCCCAAAGTGAAGCCTCTTCATTGCTGCAGTATAGCACACAAGGAAACCAGAGTAGCCCAACAGTCCTTAAAGGACCATAAAGTTTCATTGCTCTTTTCTGCAAACAAAAAGTGACTGTCAAAAAGTAAGTCCTCTATGTCCTTCTGAACATTAGGAGCTATACCAGAATTCAGCAACCATGAGGCCCTCCTCATGGTCACAGTTCATGCCATAATTCTGGATGAAGGCTTTGCCACATCCAGAGCTGACTGCAATGAAGTCTTGGCCACCAAATAGCCATTTGCAATGAAAGCCTTAAACTCTTCCCTGAAAGCTTCTGGTAACTCCTCTGTGAATGTGGACATAGCATCCCAATTAATGAAGTCCTATCCGGACAGCAGTGCCTGCTGATTTGCAATGCATATCTGCAATGAAGAAGTCATATACATTTTCCTTCTCATTAAGTCCAGTTTCTTGGACTCTTTGTTCTTAGGGGTGGACTTAGATATCTCCTGTTGTGATCTGTCATTTACTGCTGCCACCACAAGAGAGTTAGTAGCTAGATGAGACTAAAAATGCTGAAACCCAGCATGGAGATATAATATCACTTTGCCGAATGCTTAGCTGTAGGTGGAAATGAAACTAGGGTATTTCAAAGGGACTTGGCAGGCTTCAATAGGGTTTCATTTATTGGGAGACCCACTAACCTTGGAGCTGAGAACTGGCAGATCTCTGGCAATTAATACATGTTCTTCTGCAGCATCTTGGCCTGGATTCCCAGAGTGAAGCCTTATGCCTGAGAAGGTCCTAGTATGACATAAAAGCCCTCAGGCACCAGAGGAGAAGAGTCTGTTATTGCACAGTCATCCAGGGACAAAGAAGCAGGGTCTTCCAGGGCCCTCCAGAGTGCCAATGAAGACTGCTGTAGGAGGCAGCTTCCTGCAGGAGATGGTCAGCCTGGACTGACTCAGGAAGAATGACCCAAACTGGCCTGTAATAAAGGTGGCTCAGAAACAGAGACGGCAGTTGGAGTCCGTGATCTTACCCTGAACTGTGTTGAAGAGCAGGCTATCCTAGACCAAGGCATATCCCAAGGATTCCAGGAAGGCCACTGGGAATAGGGGTAAGGCATTGCTGGCCAGTAGGTATTAGGCCAGGGACTCCCGTGCCTGTTCTAGTACTGATAGTGATCTGAGGATCAAGAACATTGTTTCAAAAGGCAATAGGGAAGAGGAAGACATCCATGAACAGGATGTCAAGGAACCCTGGTGGGAACTGAGGAACCACCCCTGCGGGGAACAAACAATCAGCCTCATCCGGAACCCGATACAAAGACGGCATCAGTGCCATCTGTACCAGAGAAGCATCACCCTTGAAATCAGCACCAGAGCAAACAATGGCCCCAAGACCAAGGTCAGCAGTGAACCAATGAAGGGGTAGTAAGGACATCATCAGAGCTGACAACAGCATCTGTGCCAACGAACCCACTGGCACCACAAAGGACTTTGGCTGTGACTTGTCAAAATGTGATGCCAATGAGTCCAACAGCTCCGCGACCCAAACAGACGGTGCCAGGAGGGTTGGGGCAGTGCTGCCCATAAATAGCCTGGGGAGAAGCTACAGCCACAGGGCACAAGTGTCAATCCTACAGGTACTGCTAGGCATAAATCTCCAGCTTCAATGCACTGGGCTTTTACATCCCTGAGTGGAATACACATCTGCAGCCACTTAAATAACATTTTTTCCAATATATGGTATCTTCCCTCAGTGATAAATGCCATTAAAAATTTTATATGCCGTTGAAAAAAGGACCTTCCCTTATTCTGGGCCTTGAGGGATGAGTAGTGGATAGCAGAGGACAGATTCTGATATCCTCACTTATGTTGTAACCGTACACCATGAACTGCCTCAGTGGTATTACTCCCAACAAGAGCAAGGTGCTGCTGTAACTCAACATGGTTAAGGCTATCAGAATCTGGCTCTGTGAATTTATTTCATATAAACTCTGCCCTTTTACTCTTATAGTCTTTACTTATGTGCTGTATGCAAAAGGAAAGTTGTGGCACCTCTAAGAGGTAGGCACCTGGGCACTCTAAGAGGTAGAGACCTGCAAATGCAAAGATATCTGCTTTATCTCCGCAGACCATTTTTTGTGGATGGTTGATTGAATGCAGATCGCAAAGGCAGGACAGCAGCTGTCTGAGCTTATAGCCTTTGAGGCTGCTTCCTTGCCTTTGAGATTCGGGGATGGGGGCTGGCTGCTGATCAGTTTTTTGGCAGTGGCCCCTAAGGCGAGCCACTGATCAGCTGTTTGGCGTCCCTCCTCCCCCAGAACACTGATCAGCTGTTCCATGAGCCCCGCCAATCAGCTGTTTGGCGGTTGCCTGGAAGAACTAGCCCCTGAACAGCTAATCGGCAATGGCAACTGCAGCAGGGCTGGCCTCCAAACAGCTAATTTGGGGGGCCTACAGATGCAGGGGTGCCCAGGTGCAGATGCCATAGATGAGAGAGACTGCAGAGGTGGGTCAGATGTAAATTGATTCTCCACATTTTTGTATCTGCGCAGGGCTCTACTAAGAGGTCATACTTCCCCTCCTGCAAGCACTGAGTCTGTGTATAGAAAAGAAAATGTTTAACAAAAAGGGGACAGGAACCCAGCATTAATTTGGGAGAACACCACAAGCATGATTTGAAAGCATATGACCATGAGCCAAACACCCACACCACGATACGGAGTGTCCTTTGCCTCTACTTCTCACCTTGTGCTGTGAAACGCCAACAAACAAATGTTCCTTTAACACATCAATCCCTTCTCCCTCCAGTACGACCCACTCACCATTGCCGTCTTTGGTCAGCGAAGACCCAGAGTTCATAGGGCAGTTCACCTCCTACCCCAGTGAGGGGAGGAAGCCCTTGACCACTGCCTCAGCTCCACCAATGCGTCGTCGGTCACTCTCCACTGCACAGCTGGCTGTTGCCTGTGTCATTGTTCGTTCCTCTGCAGCACTGTCATTCACTCTATTGCTACGCCACTGACTGCTGCATTGTGGTTCGCTCCACTGCTGCGCTGTCATTTGTTGCAAAGTTGTCCACACCGCTGCTGTCGCTCGACTGCAACCTCTATAACCTCTTGACACCACTCAACTCGGCTCTCAGTGATTTCAGCAGTTAGTTACTGGGAGTGTAGGCTCGTCAGTCTCTTTCATCAGAGATCCTGCCCCACAGCAGGTCTAAGACTTAGCACTTAGACCTGGTTATCAGTGATTTCAGCTCTAGTGATTCGTAATAAAACAAAAGACTCCCAATTGAGTCTAATCAACTTTGTCATTCCCCAGTAGAGAGGGGAAGGGTCAAACGGCATCCAGGACTCTTTGGGCAGAGACCACGCCACCACGTACAAGTACCTGTCCCCACCCGCTCTCTCTTCTTTCACTGGGATTTAGCATCCCCACCCCCTGCTTAGCAAGTGCAGCTCGGCTGAGGATGACCCACCTCAACCAGGGCAGGCCAAGCACAGCCCTGCTGCCTCCACAAGGACAACAACCTTTCATCACCCCTGCACCTAACACCAAAGTGACTTGCAATGTAACACCAGCCAAAAGTGTTCATTTGAGGAAAGACACTCCATCATTCTGGGCACCTATGCAAACAAGGCCAGTTCCTGATGTCTTTTGCCCCAGCTCTTCACTCGATGTCAGGGGAGAGATAATTTAGACCCTGCTTACATATGCTTGAGTCCAATCTTCAAAGGAGGAAAAGCTTATAAATGTAAAAATGTCTTGATTTGTACTGAACTGGTTTTCAGCAACTTCACAGCTATAGCAATCCCTTTTTGCCTCATAATTCCACGTGGAATGAAGCTGTAAAAAGACCACCCCCCAAACCTAAAAAGAACACTGCCAGTACCGCAAAACAATGGATCTGCCTGACACGCTTTAACAAAAAACTCTAAAACGTTGTGTTTAAAGGTCGTTCTCATGCAAGGTATTAGTCCTGGAGACAAACGTCTGTTAACCCCAAAACATTAAGAATGGCAGTTCAGGCTTCCTCTCAACAGACCTCACTTCTGACCTGGAAAGAACTGTCTCCAGCAGGAAGAAGAGAATTTAGGCTCCATGTCTACTCAAATATTTCGTGTCTCTGCTCAGACTCCGATTGTAGGGCTGTCTGTTGTGATGTCACCAGTGAACATCACGGGGGGTATGTCAACACTGCAATAAAAAAAACCCCATGGCATTGAGTTTCACAGCCTGGGTCAACCAACTTGAGCTTGTGGGACTCAGGCTGCCGGGCTAAAAATTGCAGTGAAAGCCTTTGGGTTCGGGATGGCACCCCAGGCCGTAAGACCCACCCACATTGCAGGGTCTCAGACTCCAGCCCGAGCCTGAATATCCACACGTTCGCAACACCAAAAAAGGTCGTAATCAAAATACGCCCATGCTCTCTAGAGGTTATATACAATTCTTGTGCCCTACCCACAAGTTATCATTTGACCTACATAACTGCCAACCCACCTCCCCGAATATAAATCATTTGTCATTATGAAAACAACCTGTAAATCTCCTGAAGATTTCAAAGGACGCACGCGTGCTCATCTGCTGAAGAAGCTTCTGAAAAGTCAGCATTGTCTAGTGGTTAAAGAAAAAGATTGAGATTCAGCAGGCCATGGCCATAGTGTCACACTCTGCCAATAACTGGACATTACTTTGACATGGCAAGTCCCTTAACCTCGCTATGCTTTAATGAAGGGTATTAACGCTTCTGCGTCGTTACAAAGCACTTTGTGTTCCTTAAAAAAAGGAAAATCCCTGCAGCACATTAAGTGCAAATCATTATCTTAATACTATATTATTCTTAATGTATTGCTACAGTCAGAAGTTATATGTAGGTGCTCAAAACATCGTTATATCTGATACAAATTTAGTCACATGTGGCAAAGCACATACAGGGACTCATCCTGCAAACACTTATGCATCTGCTTAACTTTACTAATGTGTGAAGTCCCACTGACGTCAATGAAACTCCTCACATGAGTTCAGCGAAGTGGCAGCATTTTTACAGGATTTCTTTGATTGACATAAAGAGGATCCCTGCACAAGGCCTACGCACCACTTCTGTCCCACTCAAACCCTCAAAAGAGGACCTGATTTAGATTTAAATGAGGCAAAGGTCCAGGGCAAGCTTTCCACACGGGAGAAATTTCATCCTAAGGCAACTATATGTATGCTAAGTCTGCAATTTATAATTCAAGTCATTTTTAATTCTTCAATTTTAAAAATTTTTATTTTCAGTTGCTATTTTTTTTAAACCAATTGAACCCTCCTTTCTCTGGTAATATAGCACTGCGAATAATCCAAATTCAACTACTTAATTCAACAAGTGTAAACTCTTTTTCTGTTCAGGACATTTCAATTTACAAAACTCTCAAAATTCTCCCCTCCTGCAAATTATTTACCAAGTAACTCCAACATGAGATATACCTCATTTCCTAGACATCCCTTGTGAGCATCTGATATGTGGAATTTGAGACGTGGGCTAGTTTTGATGGACACCAAAGTCACATGGTATTGTTTCTGTTCCCTAACTGAAAAGGGTGCAACTCTTAGCCTCTAACACAAACACTCACATTTGTGAGTTCAAACTTTGCTCTCGTAGGACTAGATTGGGAACAGGTCTGGACAGTTACACAGAGGGTGAACAAAAAGTTGCCCCATTTACACAGCTGCTTACAATAATATACGCCAAGTAACACAGAAACTACTTGCTCCTACCTACCACTCCCTGTCCTGGGAGCTTAGGGCAAGAAGGGATGGGATAATCCCCTGCCCACTGTCTGCACCAGCCCACCAAGCAGGGCCAGCTACCACAGTCACACACACACCTCCCCTTCCCTCCACATGTGCTAGCAGCAGCACCGAAAGGCTCTCTCTTCCTGAGGCACCGTCTATTACAGCATGCCTCCTGTGTGGTGCAATCCCACACCACCCCCTACATGGGCTGTGCTTCAAAACCCACAGTTTGGCCTTAGCATTACGTTTGCTTAGCATTCACTATTTCTACAACTTTCCTACCAGTCAGCTCATTGAAAACAAACACTAAAGGGGCAAGGGAATTTGGTGTTTCATTTGCGTTAATATTTTTTCCATTTTTCACTGTCCCTGAATGGCAGCCTCCAAATATCTGAGAGATTCTATTAGCAATAATGGAGACTTGCAGAAATAGATGAAGAAAAAAGAATCCAGAAACTTCCATTTCACTTGCCTGCTCCGTTTCATGTGAAACTGGCAGTACAATCGTTTAATCCCTCAAGTGGAAAAATCACAGCATGCAGCTGGATGCAACATCCAAGGCTGCCCTTTCTTGTGTTTTTTCCATTTCTGGCAGCATACTGTCATATATACAGCATCTGTCCATTTCTACAGACCATGGCTGTACATTCAATTGTACTAAAAGGGTAAAAGAAAAAAGAAGAGGGAAAAAAAAGTTCAAAGATCCATGAAAAGCCAGGACTCCTAGAATGTTGCAGGTGTGGAATTCCAGATCACAGCTAGCTATCCACGCTGCAGGAACGACTGAAATTAGTTGCAGAATTCTCACACCTGTCTACTTCTAACAGAATGACACCTGAATTACAAGAGTTTGATTATGCTACCATCAAAAGTTCAGTAAAAGTGACAATCTGATCCATGACCCTGAGATTTGTGGATAAGAGGGGTAAGGAACAGCTATCCTTCAGGAAAAGGCATTACTATGAATACAGCAGCATGAATGTGGGTTAACCAGACACAGAATATTGTATGCAAGACATATGTGTATGGATAAAACATAATTTTCCTTTTCATGTGACAAGCACATTTTTTTCCAATACATATCCAAATGTCATACAGTCCAGTCAAAAAATCCATTTTGTGTATGGTGGCACTTTGACACACTTGAGAATTATGTTCAGTAACTTGTAGGAAAGTTATATAAAGTAGAGGAGAGGTACTTAAAAACTTGTTAATTATCTTAGAAAATTAACCAAAATTTCCAGTTATTCCAGTAGCACCTACAGGCTCCAACTAAAATATTAGCCCCGTTGTCCGAGGCACTGTGCAAACATATAGTAAGAGACAGCCTCTGCTCTTAAGAGTTTACAATCCAAATAGATGAAACAGACAAAAGGGAGGAAGAAAGGAAATGGGATAATCCTATTTTGCAGATGGAGAACTGAGACACCGAGCGAGTGATTTGTTCAAAGTCACACAGGAAGTAGGTGGCAGAGCCTGGGAACTGAGCACAGATCTCCTGCATCTCGGTCCAATGCTGTTACCACACAACTGGTTACCACACAATCCTTCCTCCCTAATATCCACAGTATTCATGTTATTTCCTATAGCAACAAGAGGGAAGTAACAAAGAAATTCTGCAGACACTGAGGTAACTACTTATTTTATCGTAAGGAAAAGTGAGAACTATTTCAGTGCTACAATTCCAGTAAAGGATGAGGAAGATAAAAATGGCAACCAAATGCCAAAAAGACATGGATGTCTGACTGTTTACTGTGTATTGTTTATTGTGCCATGAGTTGAGGGCGGTGCGAAGTTTTTTTTAAAAAAAATCAGACCCCACTACATCTTTTATACTAAAAATGTAACTGATGAGTTACCAAACCCAGCTAAATATAATTGACAGTGAAATAAAAACAATTAAGCGTGTTCCTCTTAAGATTTTACTTGCTGGTAGAACTTCCTATGGCTCTAAATGACTAATCCAAGTTAGATGAAAGCGAACTAAAGCTAATGCTGTGACAGCCTCCTGTTTAATGTCTATATACAGATCCAGCAGCAGTCTAAATAACATATCCACTTTTTGCAGAAAAACCAGACTATGCATGTTACTTTCTGCTCGGAATTGTGGGCTGACTGTGTTTCTGCAAGCTTACAAACTTACCCCACTGCCTTGTGATACTGGCTGACAAATAATACCTTTTATTTATGTAATGCCTATCTGCCAATGGCATTCTTGGCACTTCACATAAAAACAAACATACAGATTAAAGAGACAGAGAGTCACACATGATTAAAAACAGACAGCCAATTAAATGCAATTTAAAACAAACATGTAGCCATTGTGCTATGGTGAAGGACTTAAAAAGGTTTTAAAACTTGATTTAAAATTCCATGATTCTTCTTAGATCAAGAGGAAACACAGGGCTGCAGAAGCTAAGATGCAGCTACTACCCGTTCTGCTACTAGACTGGCTCCAATAATCAGATACCCTTTGACCTTAGATGCAGGTAGGAAACTAAAGCTCAATGAGGTAACCAGAAATTAGTCCCAGAGGGGGTCAGAAATTGTCTATCTATGTTGGGTAAAAATGGCAGCCTTCTCGCTCAACAGATGTGCACCTTGCATGTAGGCTGATCGGACCAGCTGACTTCAATGATGAACCAAGCTTGTATTGTTTTTTTTCCTGCTGTTAGTTCAGCAGACACGATACAGCTAAGGGTTTGTCTTCTCTGCAGAGTTAACCTAGGTGCCTGAGCAGCCAGTTAGTCGAAATCAGGTATGAACAGTCTGACTGCAAAGCCATACCCAAGTGACTGTCTTCACTGGTGCCGCACTCACCCATCTGTGTCACTAGGACTTCAGGGGGTATTCCCATGGTTCTCTGGGCTACGGTAAGCTGAGCTGCTCTGTGCGTCTTTCCCAGTGAAGACATACCCTAAGGCCGTGTATGGTGGAGCTCTTTATTATTATACATCATTAGCAGGCTTGGTGAATGAAGTGACAACTGAAAAGCCAAATTCTCCCCTCAATTACATACATTTTAAACCACGGGGTTGCAGATGTATAACTGAGGGCAGAATTTGAAGGCAACTGGGTTGCATAGGGACTTGGAGAATCCTTATCATTGGTGAAGATGGGATAGAAGCCAAGAATCCAGACATTCAGGACCCAGTGTCACCATAAATGGCTGCCAGTTAGGAAAAAAACATCTTTTTCCTTGTAAATAGAGCACATTTGAATGTCACAATAAAAACTGAACTTCACAATACCATTTTTATAATCTTCAGAGTAGAACACCACTTCAAATGTTCAAAACTAAAATCTTCAAATCAGTCTATGATCAGTAGAATGAACCCATAGTAGATAAAAAGTTACACAAATGTGATCGAACAGAATAGCCATTTGGAATGTGGACAGATGGTCAGAGACATTTTTTCTCCACCAGTTCTAGCTTTAACAAAGCCCTTTTGCACATCTCATTAACAAATGTATGGCGTTAACTGATCTTTACCAATTCGCTGTTTTCTTCAACATGAAATCTTATCATTTCAAAGGCAGCATGGAGTTTTTCACAGCCGCCAAAAGGAAGTTAGAAGGGTACAAGATTCAGAAATGCATATCTATCATACATTTTTCATAAGGGGATGGGGGGAAGAATCAACTCCACTGCCTGAGACCTAAAGGTGTGTAAATAGGACATAAAAGATCAATATTCTATCATTACTCAGGTAACTACAAAATTCCATAAGTTAGCTAATTCACCAGTTCTAAGTGGGAAAAAGAAAAACTCATATTTTATGCAGAAATAACTCTGGGTGGTTGCCTTGAGTAACCCAAGGTCTGCAGAGCGCTATCTTTCCTGTGTTTGCAAAGCTGCTGAGTTTGTTTTAACTACTGAAAGTCAAACAAACCCAGTGTTCAAGCCCAAGCAAAAGGTGAACCCTCATTTCTTTGACAAACTGGGAAATTCTTTTCAGTACCACGATGCCTTGGGCTGCCCCCTTTCATTGCATTTCTAACATACTACCATTATTAAACTGTAAATGAAGGAAATAAACTTCTGACAATAAGCTTTCTAAACAAAGAAAAGGAAAACAAAAACAAACAACCCGCAAAACATAGGTTGGAAATGAAATAGGACAATTATTACTATGTATGCTCATTCCCACCAAGACTTCTACATAGCTAACACTCAAAGAGGAACTGGAGATTCACGTCTTGATAAGTAGTCCAGGAATTGCCATAGGTACCTGAAGTATAATAAAATAGTAATAAATAATATTTTGTGCTTCTATAACGTTCTCCATCTGAGGCTTATGTTGTCAGATAACAGTAGCTGGATTTAAAAGGGGGCTAAATAATTTGATGAGCAATGACAACTTCGTGGGTCAAATTTCAAAGGAGACTTGGCAAGACCTCTTTTTGAGTATGCAAATATTTTAATGCCTATTTTTGAGAACTATCACCTGCACACAGAGATGTTGGATTATATCAACTTGCATACATTGGTGAGAGAATTCACTCATCAATCCCACACTTAACACACTTGTCAATCCCAGCGGAACAAATGGGACTTATATGTATCAATGATGGAGTGTATCATCTGTATTTGTGCAGAAATGTACCTGTTCAGGTGTTTGCAAAGCTGCAAACACACAAAAGGTGAGTGAGTTTTGAAAATCAGTCCCTAAGAATTGTGCACACTAAGAAAAGAGTATTCAAATCTTACGTTAGAGGGTCAGAGATGATCACAAATAGGATCAAGAAGGGATTCCCTCCTGTCATCTCCTCAGAAACATACAGTTGTATATACCTGGCAGACTCCCGTGTAAAAAAACTGTCATCCTCCTCTGGATTGTGAATTACAGGTCACTGTCAGAGGCAAATGCCAGAGTCAATGGACTATTGGTGCAATGTGGCATAACAAACCATATTTCTGATGAACTAACCCTAGCTCTCACTAATATTGTAGATGGATTTACATCACTGTTAAAACTATTGAGAGATCAGAATTGGGATGCTTATTCTCCTAAAAAGAACAAGTTTACAAGAAAAGGGTAAGGGGAAGAATAAACATAGATCAACAAGAAGATTTAAATTAGGAAGCCCGTTCACCCTTCTTGGAGTGATCCCAAAGTATGTCTGGTGTAGGGGAGCTTTTACTTCCTTTTCTAGTACCTGTGGATTAGGATGGGACACAAAGTATTTTTGTTTTTTAATGGCGGATGTTGAACTGATGAGCTTAACAAAAAAACCAGCTTCTTATTCCTTTAAATGAATATTTGTGCCTGTGCTCCAAAGGGATGCTGGGGAGGGGGGAGGGAGGAGAGGCGGAGGAGTTAAGCAGGTAAAAAAAAAAAAAGAGAGAGAGAGAGAGAGAGAAACAGCAAAACATATTCCCTTTCTTTTCTTAAAATCACCAGTGTTTCCCAAGTACAAGGTTGTTGTACTGAATCGCCTCTTGGTAGCTCAACATTGTTGCCAAAAAAGGGCTGCTCACTGAAGTGATTACAAAGTGACTCTTTTGTAAAAAAGCTTTGAATTATTTAGCCTGTCCTCCAACAGAAACAAATGAGGAAAGGGCAGTGGTTATTTAAAATAAATGAAGACAAAGAAAAAGATCAACATACTGGGATTGGGTCACTTGTATCAATCAGTAAATGTATCTCATATCACATGTTGGCTCAGAGTGGGAGGGAGGGATTCCCCCTCCCCTCCCCAGCAACCTCTTTGAGAGAAATAGAGAAGAGAATGCAATTGTTTCACTTCTAATTGTATTTGTTGCTAAGCCATGATGCCAGCCACATGCTGATTATCACTTGTGTTACATAAAGTGCTCTCCTGTGGTGCCAACTGCCTGCCATGTTGTCTGTTTCCTGTTATATAAAGCGCTATCCTGTACTGCCATGCGCTGTGCCAAAGTGCTATTCTCTGCTACCATGCTCCATCTTCAAAGCTCAAATGCTCTTTGTTTCTCCGCCTGCCTCTGCCCACATCTTAGCAGCCGCCTAATGATTCAAACCAAACAAGACAACTTCTCAAACAATGATTTTTCAGTAATGCTGAGAAATTAAGAACAGAAAATAATTATTGTTTGTTTGTGGGGGGTGTGTGTGTGTGTGTGTGTGGTGAGCTATAAGAAAAGACCTATTAAAGGCATTGTCATTGCATGACCCTTATCATTTAGATAGATGTGATACCAGCAGTTTTATATCATTTAAGGTCCACTCTGAAGGTAGCAAATTATCTAGACCCAAATTAAACAAAACCTACTTGCAGATCAGCTGTTCTAGTGATCCACAAGCCTGCCACATGCTCAAAATGACACAGGAGTATCGATTATGGCAAATATAGCATCATCCAAGAAAGAACACATCTAGAAGCAGATTTCACCTGACTGTAGGCGAAGAGTCAATTCACACAGTACAGTACAATAGAAACTGCTCTTTTGGGTGACCTAGAGAGAATGGAACTGCTAAATCAGCTGCTCTGGCACTACTGTTTCTGGAAACTTAAAATGCAAATCAGAGGAGTGTGTGTTAATCCATCTCATGCACAAAAAGACGAAAGTTAGGCAAGTGGATTGATTCCTAGTTGAGGAGGGGAAGTGGAAAAATCACATGATCAATTTTTATTTGGCCATACAGTATCAGTTCTCATCTTACAGTGTTTTCCAGAGCCCAAGTTCTCTTCCATAGGGCTTAGTGTACAATGAAGGAGGATAGACCCCTTGCAATGCTAGGTTGGGGGGGGGAGGGTTTACTTCTTGAATTAATGTGTTGGGGGGTATTTTGGCAAATCTTTCAATGTCTAATTAAAAGTGTCTTTAAAGTATTAAAACAGATTTTATTTATTTTTTAAAAAAATTCACATCTGGATAGAGTTTGTATGCCAAGTTTCAGCCTGACGGAGCTTCAAAGATCTGAGATACCAAACCCAAAAATCAGGGGTGGTAATGAACATGCCAGCTCAAACTTAACTACAGAGCTAAAATTCTGGGCCCCAGAAATCCTGGCCCCACTGAAGACGATGGCAAAAATCCCATACACATTAATGGGGCCAGAATGTCACCCCTCGGGCAGATGTTGGTGTTAATTGTCATTGCTCCAAGAAGGTCATCATCCCCTGATATTTAATTTAGGAGAAAATGTAGAGTGAAATCCGGGCCCCACTGAAGTCCATAGGACTTTTGTCGTTCACTTCAGTGGGGCCAGGATTTCACCCATAAACCCCATACTGCAGGTAACATTGTAAGTATCAGTCCCCTTGCAGCTATACATTTGGTTTATAAACCAAAAGAGGCTAAAAAACCTCTCTTACTATCTTCTTTTCACATCACTAGTCTTACCGCTCTTAGCAAGAGCTATTGTCATTAATGAATCCCATAGTCCTGACAACAAAGAGTTGAGATCTGCATTTCCTACTAACCTAACAATTCCTACTGAGATCAACAGAAGCTTTAAATTGCAGAGACAATGCAGGATTTGGCTGAAAGGAGGTACATTAAGGTTCAAACAGCATTTATTAAAAAAAACCCAAAACCTTGTGTAATCTTGAATTTACCTGGTGAGTAGATCAGATGGACTAGTACTACTTCAGCCCAAATTGCTCAAATATTTATATTTCACCTACTATCTCAAAGAATAATTCAAAGAAATACAGGGGGGTTGGAGAAGCTTGTCAGAAAAAAATTCCAATAATATATAGTAGCTTCACTGTGCATAAAAACAATGCCAATGCCTTTTTTAAGTGAAACCAATAAATCAAATCTGTCTTGGGCAGATAAGCTTTTTAGAATCAGAGAAATTTAGGGTGGCAGGGACTCAACAAGTTATTAAATCCAGTTTCCTGCACTGAGGCAGGACTAAGTAAACCTGGACCACCTCCGACAAAGATTTGGCCAACCCGTTATTAAAAATTTCCAATGATGGGGATTCCCAGACCTCCCTTGGAAGTCTATTCCAGAGTTTAACTACCCTTTAAGTTAGATAGGTTTTCCTAATATCTAACCTAAATCTCCCATGCCGCAGATTAAGCCCATTACGTCTTGTCCTACATTTTGGTAGAGATCAATTGATCACCACCCTCTTTATAACAGCCCTGAACATAACTGAAGACTGTTATCAGGTCCTCAATCAGGCTTCTTTTTTCATGTCTAAACGTGTCCAGTTATTTTAACCTCTCTTTATAGGTTATATTTTCTAAATATTTTTTATCATTTATGTTGCTCTCCCTTGGACTCTCTCCAATTTGTCCACATCTTTCTTAAAGTGTGGCACCCGGAACTGGACATAGTACTATAGCTGAGACCTCACCAGCATCGAGCAGTGTGGAACAAATACCTCTCCTTTCTTACATACGACACTCTTCTTCATACATCCCAAAATGATACTAGCCTTTTTTGCAGCTGCATCACATTGCTGACTCACAGTCAATTTGTGATCCATTGTAAACCCCAGCTCCTTTCCAGCAGTACTGCCACCTAGACAGTTATTCCCCATTTTCTATTTGTGCGTTTGATTTTTCCTTCATAACTGAAGTACTTTGCACCTATCTTTCTTGAGTTCAGATCAACTCTCCAGTCTGTCCATGTAGTTTTGAATTTTAGTCCTGTTCTCCAAAGTGCTTGGGAAATTGCTTTTCTGCATGGAATACTGTGTCATGGCATACTATACATTCTTTATTCCTCTTTCTATCACATCCCATGGGTCAAAGGTAGAACACACACAAAAATTCCTGAAATACTATCCCCCAATAAATTACTCCTAAACATTATAATTCAATGTGGCCATATAAACGGCACTTTAAAAAAATTAAATTTGTTGAAAATTAAAGCTAACCCAATGTTACTTTGAACAACAGGCTGGCTGATTGTTTTCAGATTTCCTGTATAAAATAGGCTTTTTATTTTATGTTATATACCCTCTGAGGAAAGGAGTCATACCTCAAAACATATGGGCATGCAAAAAAAATTTTTTAAACACAATGCACCATGCCCATAAAACTTTGCTTGGAAGCCAAGGAATTTACAACAAGGTGCATAAAGGCAAAGCTTCGAGAAGTCTATTGGAATAGAAGTCTTGGGCTAAAGATGAAGACCGCTCATATTCATTAACTGACTTAAATATGAAGAGAACTTCCACATGAAAATTCCTTTACTTCAGAAATAAAGATTTGTATTTTAATTTGATGTCATTTAATTGCTGTCTGTTAGCTCTGAGCACATATTAAAAAGCTTGACAAGACAGACCATGTTTGTAAATGTATGTTTATATTGAGGGGTAGCCACATCACTTTAACAATCAGCTACATGGCGTTTCTAGTTCATTTTATTCCTGCAACATATTACACAAGGACCACAGCAGAGACCAGTCCTACCAGGATTTTAAGAAATACGTTAGTACAGAACTTTTTTTTTTTTTAAAAAAAAGCACGTTCTATTAGAACAACAAGCATATACGTTTTTTTATTTTAAACTAGAGTACCGCATAAAGAGAAAGTTTATCAAATATTCTCTGATCTTATTGCATAAACCATGATAGAGTGTGCATCAGTAAGATGCACTGCACATCTTGGCAGTGTTTAAGTTTTTTATCTTCAAACACTTGTGAAAGCCTGCTAATGCACATCCTGGCGTATTAGGGTATTAGTATTAAGAGAATTAGGGTATGAGTCACTTAATTTTACTTTTTAAAAAATGTAAGTACACAGTTTCGTGTGGGTTTATGCAACATATCCTTCCGGTATGAAAAGTAGTTTCCAGTAAAAGATAAGAGCAAACAAGAGGTGAAAGAGTACACTTTGTCTTTTTGCTAATATACCTTTTGTAATGAGTTAATTCTTTTAAAAAAACTTTTTTTTTTTAAATGACTTCCTGATTGGTCACTTTCCCCACTGCCCTAAGCCCCAGAAACTTTTACTTCTCCTTTAGCAACAGTTGTTTGTGACTCAATGACTATTTTCGCTTTCAGTACAGCTTTTCACTAGAATTTCAGTTAAAAGTGCTGAAAGGATCACAAACTAAAGCTGAAACGTAAGCCTGACACTTTGGCAGGAGGGGCAGTTAATGTCACTTTCCCCTAGATCGCTCACTCTTCCCCATTCTCTGCCACACCTGACTCATTTCATCCCTTTAGAGTTTCTCCCACATGCACATACTGAACATTCTGGGGCAGAAATCGTTTCTGTGTCTTTCAGTGAAAACGCCTAACCTGGCAAAGCTGTGGTATACACAAAAAGGCCCAACCAGCCAATAAGAATGCAGCTTCAAACCATCTGAATCCACAGCTGGATTCTGATCATCTATATGGCCTCTTTTAATATTTGATTAGTTTCTGAGGTTTCAGGTTTTTTAAGCAAATAATGCATGGTCACCGTATTCCTGATCATAGCAGATAATGCTAATACATTCCAAGGGAGACGTGAAACCTTTGGGGTAGATTTTTCCCATGTACCACTGAGGCGCTGCAAGAAGAGAGGACACTGGTTCTCTGGCATTGTTTCTCTGCTAGCATTTCAAATGGCACCCTGTTTGCAGTCCCTGAAGCAGGTGGAGAGGGTATGGCTGGAACACAATGTGCTCTAGCAACACTCAGATGATACAAATGGATAGACACTCAAAAGTCTATTTTCATGCACAATATCTAGTGTGCATATACAATGAAATTAATTGCACAGGCAGACTGTGTGCACAACAGTGAACACATTTTTACAACCAGCCTTGGACTTCTCTAGTTTTGAAAATCAGTCCTCTAAGTAAAAACTAATATACATGATATATGTTACTAATATAAGAAATAAACTATAATTAAAACAGAATACAATGTACTATTTTTCACTGCTTTTTAGGCTTACTTCCCTAGAGCTACAAAATGAGCTTCTAATGAGCTTTGGATAATCACCTAAATAGAAGATCTAATGTTGCAAAGCTCGATAGTGATCTCAACTACTTAGATATGTTTTGTATTATGCCACAAAACAGTGGTTTGTTCATGAAATGGAACAAAATTTCATGTGTTACTCGCACTTTGGCCCTAGGCATGCATGTGCTGAAACCATAATCCCCAGTGCATTTCAGAATATGTTTAGACAACCTAAGTTGCTCCGTGAAAACCACCCAAAAGGAAAACCCCTATTCCATTAAAAACACAAATTACCAAATGCTAAATGTTTAAGTGTAGCCTACAGCGTATAAAGAAAGATTTCCAATACACTGCTTATTTGCCCAGTTAAAAAAAAAAAAGTAGACGATGATGCATTCAGACACCATACAGGAAAGCTGCAAATTAGTTATATGCTGATCCACTGCGCACACATTATATTATACTGTCCAAAAGAAACAAAATATTCTATGCCAAGACAGGAAATCCCTCCACTAAAATGTCTTTGCACGTGACTGTACTGATGTGTCCAAAATACAGAGATGGGTCTTCCCCTAAGGTACACAATAGGCACATTCTCTTTTTTAGTTGTGGGGAGGTTAAGACCAAAAAGCCATAGGTGAGAGGTACTAAAAATAAAATATATCTTTTCCTCGCTGTAAGTTATTTACAGATATTATATGGACCCTGGTATCACAAAGCTTAACGGTGTTATCCTCACAATGCCCCTGTGAGGTAGAGAGTAACTTTTCATACATGAGTAACTGAGGCACAGAGAGACAAAGTCACTCACCCAGAGTCACACAGAGAGTTTGGGGCAAAATCAGGAAATGGACCCAGATCTTCTGAGTCCACCGTTTGGAATGCAAGAACATCCTTCCAAATCAATATTAGCTTACCAGATGTTAACTAGTACATTTATACTACTAGTTGCTAGCCTAAGATTTTATTTGCAGCAGCAGGAGCTTTAGGAGAGAGTTCTGCCGCCTGTGAAGAACTGTTTCTACAGAGATGGGCCCAGGACTGGATGTGAACTTTCCTCAAGAGTCTGTGATTGTTCAGAACTTCAGTTTTCATTCAAGTCCACCTCTTAATGATAAATTTATCTGAAATTATTTAATCTTGGATTCATTTGTGAATTTCCATCACTGAGCAATAAAGCCCAACAACACTTAACTGTAACCCCAAATAAAACAGATGCTGAAGAAATTACATACTGCACTAATTTCTTTCACCGGTGCTCTGAGTGATTCGCTTTGGTGAAAACGCATTTCATAGAAAAAACCCTTTTTTTCACTGCTTAAATGAGCATCAGTATGTGGATGACTAAAGGAACCCATTCGCATTTGATTTGAAATTCATTGCCAGAGACAGCACTACTAACAAATGATAATCTGATCAAGATTTGATGACCACACACACACAATCAATAAAGATGGAAGCAAAAGCGTTACTCCAGAGAAAAGTTACCCCCCAACCCTCCATAAAAAAAAAAAGTTACCTAGCCTGTCACTAGAGTATTTTATTACATTACATTAGCAACAAGGCATGGGATTAATTAATGAAAAAGAAGAAAAGTTAGACAAGGTTACTCACCCTGTCTAGTAACAGGTTCTTCGTAATGTGTGTTCTTATGGGTGCTCTACTTCTAGGTGTGGCAGTGCCCCCTGTGCCTGGGATCTGAGATCTTCATCAGCAGCATCTATTGGGCCGCACATGCCTGCCTGTTCCCACTCTCCCCCAGCACCGTGAGTGGGACGTATATTTAGCATTGTGTGATCTGACCATCCTCAGTTCCTTCTCTGACACAGAGTGCATGTTTTGGGCTCCAAAGCAGAGGGGAGGAGGACGTAGAGTGGATTACCCAGAGGGGCACACATCTCAAATAACCTCAGTCACTGCACAAGGCAAGTAGGTTCTCTTCTTTGAGTGATATCCCTATGGGTGCCCCACTTGTAGGTGACTAGAAAGCAGTGTCCCTAATTGGAAAGCTGGGCCTGAGGTGTGACATTTACTGCTGAAAATAGGACAGCATGGTCTAGGAGAATGTCTGCAGTGGCATCATGGGTACTAGGGCAGTGAAGGGCAAAAATATCAGTAGCAGGATAGATGGGTAGAGGATGGAGTATCCTTCTTTGACTATCTCTAGAACCCACTTGTCAGAGGTGATTAGTCTGCATGATGAGAAAAACTGAGGTGGGTGCAAAAATAGAAATTCTGCATTTTTCACCAGAACATAGTATTTTTTGTTGGCATGTTTGTAAGTCAGAGGGATGGATGCCAAGATATGCCAGAGCTCTTTCGTAGGGTCGAGAAGAGCCTCATTGATCATAGTGCGATCTTAGAAGAAGAAGATGAATGTATGACATCAAGCAGCTTATGCTGATAGTCCTTGACTTCCTCCTAAGGTAGCTGCAGGGAGTCTGTAATCCTGAGGAATAACTCCTGAAATTGTCTGAAGTCATCGCCAGTTGTAGGGGGTGGAGGCATGATAGCCTCATCAGGGGAGAAAGAAGAGAAATGTAATGTTGGTGGAGCTTCCTCCTACTACTCTTCCTCCTCAGTTGGTACAGAGGAGATTCAGCCTCTGGAGGGCAAGAGACCAAGGGAGAAGTGTAGGTCTCCCAAACTGTGCCCTGTACATGGCTGAAAGATCCCAATATAGGTCAGTGTGGAGAGAGTGGAACATGTGGTTGCATGCATGATGGTCCATATCAAGATTGTGGACCAGATGTAGATTGTGCAGTGACAATGAGTAGGTAGGTGTCTGGTAGGCAAGGGTGTGATGTAGACCTCATCCTCTTCCTCTGCCTTCTTATCACTGGGGAAAGAAGGTGCCATCTTCGGGAGAGAAAGGGAAGAGCTCCATGAGTCTGAAGAGGAGGGTGGATGTGGGGGGGGGAAGGTCACGTCTAAGGAGAGATGACTCAGGGGTGTCAGATATCAGCATGTCTTTAGAGTATCTGAAGTCTTGTGGAGAGGGAAAAAGCATCACTGGTGCTGGTGTTCAACTCATTGCTGAAGGACGGATGTGTTCCCCTGAAGAGTCAGTAGATGGAACAAGAGACTTGATGAATGTCTGGTGCCAGTGACTAGGGCTGTGCTGACGGTTTTGATGGTGCAGAGAGCTTGTTTGGTGCCGAAGGCTTTGTTGGTGTCAAAAAGGACACCGGAGCCAGCAGTATTGTTGTCTGACTTGTCTCTGTCTGCAGAGCTGAGATGGTGCTGAGGGCTGTAGGTCTCCCTACTTAGGTCCTTTTTTTTCATCCTGGCAAAAGAGATATTCAGGCGGGCCCTGGAGCTATGGCCCCGTCAGAGGATTCTGAGCTGACTGACCTTACAGGGGATGTGTTTTTCCAGGCTGTCGTCTCAGAGTGTGAGGAGGAAAGCCCATTTCTTCTCATTAGAGTGAGAAAGAGACAACTTTCTCTTCAAGGGACTTGTAGAATAAAGATTGACAGATGACCTGGCAGAGTGTGAGAGGGCCTCACAGGAGGAGAGTCTGGACCCAAGTCTAATGCAGGCCGCAGTGATTTTCCATAGGAGAAATTTTAACCAAATGTCTCAGTTTTTTCTGGCTCTCAGGCAATAGCAGTGGGAGCAATTTTGTGGGAGGTGTCCCTCTCTCAGACAGCAAATACACCACGGATGGCCATCCATTACCAGGAACACAACCCGCAATAGATGTGCCTCTTAAACACAGGGCACCTGGGCACAGAATGAGGGAACAAAGCTTCCCAGTCAGGAAAGGCAGGAAGCAGGGAAACGAAAACTTAAACTATGAAATAACTGACAAGGTCAACTGAAAACAAAAACTTTTTTTTTTTTTAAGACAGAAGAAAGGAGAAAGAGAAGAAAGTACTAACTACACTACAACTAATAGGTAAGGCATTATCTACTGAGAGAACAGGAGAAGCGAGCTCTGTGCGGATTCCTCCCAGACCAAAGGCGGTGGAGAAAGAATTGGGGGCAATCGGATCGCACAGCAGTATATAGACATCCAGCTCACAGCGTAAGAGGGGGAAGACACACATGTGCAGTCCGACGGGCACGGCTGATGAAGATCTCCAGTCCTAGGCACAGGGGGTACTGCCACACCTACAAGTGGAGCACCCACAGGAACAATGAGCAATTCTACTGTATTTTTACAATGAGAAAGGTAAAAATATAAAGAGGAAAAAAACTGAAATGAAAATGTCACTTGGGGGGTTGTATATATGGGGCCTGATTCTCATATACATTAAGGCCCTATTATGTCCTGAACTGGGACATTTGCTCTGTCTGTGTAAAAGGATCTTTTGTGTAACTTATGCTGATTTTAAGGCCCTTCACGGAGCCAGAGTGATGTAAAGGAAAATCTGGCCCATAATGTGAACACTACTAAAAGAACTTTTTTATCATTTAGAAGATTATTTCCCCTCAATATAAAATATGAAATATGCACTCTCTAAACATATTGGACCAAATTCAGACCTGAGGTAAACATTCCTAACCCCAATGACTTCAAAGGACCACTTGCGGAATACAGTATGGCTTAGCATGAGGCCAGGTGGCAGAATCTCACTCTAACTGAGCAATCATGTTAATTTAAATGGGACTGAATTGTAAAATATTAGTCACTATGAATAAATGAGGTAGATTTAGGCTATCAATAATCTCCTGGAATAGCTATCAAATAGTTTGAGTAACAAGAGAGCCATCTCTGGAATTAAAGTAATAGAAACTGCATCCCAAGAGAAGTAAAAAAAGAAGAGGGAGGAATTGTGATTTCAAAATGCACAACATGGCAACATTGACCACCATCAACAAGAAAGAAGAGAGAAATCTGATATCCCATCCATTTTCTTTCTGGAAACAGGAAAGACAATATCAAAAACCAGAAATCGACTTTCTGACACATTCACATCCAACAGCAGGAACTGACAAACATGCAGCACAGCAGTTGTTATATTGTGGTCTGCAGAGCACATTTGATCCCCAGAATATTTATAAATGGGGTGCAAAGCATGGCTTCTTATTTTAGTTTCTATTTAAGAGTCTAGACACAAGTAGAATGCTCTGAAAAAAGGTGGAGGCAGCCTGGCAGCCTCTATAATGTTATTGGCCACTAACAAACACACACTACATGGATTAGCTGGATCACTGCTCTCTTCTAAAATGGCAATTACTGTGTTCACCCAAGAAGGGGAAAAAAAAGGTGTAGACAGCATGGAGCAGGAAGAAAGGAGGAGGAGCCAAGAGCTAGGAGAGAAAGGAGCTGAGTCAGGGAATGGAAAAAAAAAAGACTAATCAGCATGGAGAGAGAAAGACCAGGAAATCATGAACAAGGGGGGGAGACCACACTGATCTCATGTACTGTTCTGCTATTAACCACTGAAATGCTATTGCTTTCCTCTTGAGGTTAAAAAGGACAGTTTCCTTTTATTCTTCAAATTACTTCTGCTCTACCTTCTAACTGCTCTGAGTTTTCAGGATTATTAACTGCACAATTACCAATCAAAAGTGCTTTTGGAAAATATAAAATGAAGTAGTTATACAAATGTTGGAATGCAGAGACAGACAGAAGAAAGCAGCTACCAGTTACTCTGTTTCTTTACCAGGACTCCATATAGACTCTAGGATCATTTTCAGGTGTGGTACAGATGTCTCATTGGTTGAAGACTGGCAGCCTGAAATTAAATGCAAAGGAGACTGATTCAAGCAAGCCACAGGCCAGCAGCTCTGCTGGAAAAATATCTTCAAGAGTGGAAGAAAAAATGAGGGGCAAGAAAAGAAGCTTTGTCAGACAAACATATGGACTCTCCAGATGAGCCCTCGCCCCATGTCGTCTGTTGCAGGGTACTAGCCAACAAAAGCCTTAAAATAGCAAAGCTACTGCAACACTGAGAAATAAATCTTCCTTCTGTGAAGGACAAGCCTCCATGGATTTTTTCTTGTGCAAACCGAATAAATTATAATTAACTCCTCAAAAACTCCAAAGAAGTCTTTATTCTAATCTCACAAACTATGAAGGCATCTTATCTTGTGATTTTTCAAACTGCAAAAGTAGGCAAACCTCACGATACTCGGGAGGAGTTCGTTCTTTCAGCAACAAAGGAAATGATTTAAGTGATCTTTCGTGACAGAACAAGTGAATGGCTGACTCAGTATTGTACCTCTCAAATAATACAAGAAAAAGAATCTGGGACATGGCTGAAAATGTGAAAGAACAATGTTCTCAAATTCACAGAGACCCTTTTGCAATTCAGGTTGGTAAATCAACTGAAGTGGCTTGCAATCCACTTCTCAATTAATGTCAGATATAATTCTGTTGGCAAAGTGCAGTACTTACCACCCAAATAACTGCAAAGACTATTTTTCAAATACCAGAAAGATTCCTGCACCAGAGTGGCCTTGAATGGCTATACTGTGCTGGGATCTGTGCGGAGGGAGCATAACGCATGAATATTTCCAAATGGATGAGAAAACCCGCCGCCTCCTCTCTTGCAATGAAATTTGTTCGTTTCAGGAGGGAAAACACTGACATGACTATTTGACTTCTCCGAAATACAACCCTTCCTGTCTGATCATTCATTTGTGTGGTCCCCATGTTTTGTAGGCCTCTCATGGCTTGTGCAGCTGGCTTACTTATCTGATACTTTTGTCAATTTCAGTGTTGTGAGAATGTTCAGTGAACAGGACAAGACTGAAGTCATGCTTTTAAAAATTGATCTTATGGACTTTGAAAGTAAATGAAGATAGTTTTGACATGTTTCCTGCCTTGGATGGATGCCAATGAACACTTTCCATTCAAAATGAATACACATATTATTCAGGAAAATTTGACACTGCTGAAATAACTCCCCTGTGAACACTCCTCCAAAGGCTAATACACAGTGATGAGTAGATTAGATAGTCTTTCACTGCAGCAAGGAGTGAGATTTAAGGCTTGTCTTCAAAAGAAGTCAATCACCTCTGAGAGACAATAAAGACTTATGCGACAAGTAACCTCTGAAATAAAACGCTGCCGCAACTGATAAATATCTAGCACTTACAGATCAAGCACTGAAACATGGGATGCTTTTGATATCAACATACCCATGGGACAATGGATTTTCAATGCTTGCGGCCTTCAACATAACATACAGATCCAAACTTCAAGCTGGCAAAGATCTGTGACCACAGCCGACCACAGTCCATCCCAGCATCACAGCACTATGTTCAAGAAAGCAACTCATCCATCACATTACAGATATGTGCGAATAGATTACGAATATTTTTCCACCTACGCGTTCTTTGTAGTTGCCACAGGGTTGCTGTATATTCAAAATCTGAGGGTAGTTGGGAGGCTGGAAGAGACAATGAGGACTCTAAAAAAAAAACCTGAGAAATTTGGCCTAACACATATACCTACCTGGAACTTTTATTCAGCTAAGATCTGAGATACTGTATTAACAATGAAACTGCTGTAACTTGAATCCTGTGTATGAGAGTAGCCTGCCTGTAAAATGAGGTTAACATTAAAATACTAAATACCCAGATTTAATTTAGACTAAACTAAGCTTCACATATTTACTGATATATGATGATTGTTTTTAGAAACTGTAGTCATAAATATTAATACTTTGATTGCTTATGCTGTGTGCTGAACCCAGCCTACAAATTCCTCACCTTAGTTCAGAGACAAAGTTAAAAAGGTGGCAGTGGCATCAGTATCAAATGTTTTGAAATATTGTAATACAAAAGCCTATGAAACACTATGAAAGATGAATCCGGGGAAAAGCAATGTGATTTGTTATTTTGAAACGCACTATGTTGAACGAATGTTATGATAATGGTTTAATTTGTAGAAAACTTGCTTGAAATCCAAGGTAACAGAAAGGTTTCTAGCGTTTGAATAGTAAAATGATAAAATAAAACCCATCTTTTCCTTTACAGTTGGCAGTAACAAAGTAAAGTGTAGTCTACCATAATTAGAATCCCAAGTTCTTCATTTTGAAAGCACGTAAGCACAGGTTTTTTCATATAATAACACAGTCATCTGCAAAGTGATTTGAAAGATTTTATCCACGTTGAATTTAAATAATATTTAGCTTTTACATTGAAGACCATGCCCCAAGAGGAAAAAAAAGGGAAGAAATTAATTCTTGTTACTACTTGTTACTTGTCTAGCGTGGTTTTAGAAATGACTATTTCAATATATAAACTGTATTGCTCAGGCCACAATCATATCCATCTGGAACATGCAGGTAAAGGACATATGCTTAAAGTGTTACTATCGTGTACTATCTGACATCACCAGCAGTGGACAGCCCTAAGTGTCATCACATATATGATAAATGGGAATCAATCAAGTCATGCTCTCCCAGAAGGATGCCTTCTACATGGCTCTTTCCAGCAGAGGGAGCACCACCACTGATATCTACTGTACATGCTGCACCACAAAAAGCAAACCTGGCTGGAGTTGGAGCACTAGCTCAACAAACTAATACATCTTAATACGGGTCACTGCACTGACCTTCTGTCCTCTAATGCTCTATGTTCCTTTGTTGTGCAATTCCAGCTCACAATGAGGCTTCAGTCAACTTCCAGATTTGTCAGACCAGCTTTAGAAAAAGAGGAAGGGGAGGCGAGGCGGTTTCATTTGAGGGACAAAAATGGCTGCTCCTGGGAAGGGGAAACTTTAACCCACTTGTCTCTACTGAACACTTTGATTGCCAACATATAAATTCCCCACCTTCAGAGCTCAGGTTAAAAAGTTGGTATTGGCAACAGCACAGAAGCAGAGGTGTGCTTCAACTAGTCCCTGCTTCTATAAGCAGATTTTGCTGTAACACAGTATGGGGTTAAACACGTTTAAAAAAAAAAAAAAGCCCCAAATCACTGAGCAGGCATCAGGAGTATAATATTAAAATCATCAGACTATGGAGCTAAGAAGTTGAGCATGCCAAACTATTTGCATAAAAATAATCCTTAATGAGCTGGAACTATTAGAAACAGGGAAAGGAAAGAAATGTGTTCAGCATCTGATCAGATTCCATAAAATCAGAGGCAGGAGAAATACCCTGAAAATCTGATGTCTGGTGGTGTGCCCCAGAACTATTTTAAAGATCTGTTTCAATTTTATCTAACATGCATTGCTTTGCCACAGTTGCCACTGATCTCAAAAGCTCCCTCAGGAATTCACCTTTGAAAAGCTTAAAAGCAGGAACACTAGGCCTGTGGAAAATAAAACACCTGAAAAGGTACTATGCTGGATTATCTGAATGCAGTTTTGTCACTGAACACTCATTTTAATTTCCTGCCTCTATCTTGGCTTAATGGACTCAACAATAGATGCTGTCCTTCATAAGCAGACTTTCAAGGCAGAAGACAAATTATGTAATATCAACAAAGGATGGCACAAAATATTAACAACTTTAGCTAGTCTGGACTTGAAAAGCTAAAGATGGGCTGAAGCCAACAATTTGAACAGCAAAAGGACTCTGAACTGCGCAAGTTTCAGAAATGTCTGGATTTGGGTATTTCTTTTATACCTTTATAAAGATAGGGGCCATTTGCAAAATTCAATCCAATATCTGGATTCAGAACAACTTCGCAATGTGAGAGTGTATGGAGTCAGAGTTTTCGTTCAGGCCCCAACACTGTTAACCTGAGAAAGACCGTACACTGTTTAATATGGTTATTGTGGAACTACATTTGTTTTATCCAGACCAGTTTTAAATAATTCAAGTCACTGTAAGTATTAGCTCCTATGAGAGAGCATCCCAAAGTGTAACACTTCTTGACATTAGGAATTTGTACTTGATATTCAGCCTAAATTCCTCCTAACTATAATTCCTTAAACCACCCTAAACAATTTATCTGGTTCCTTGATGTTTACATCCTTCAAATACTTGTGCTAAACACAGCCCCTCTTAAGCACCATTTGGGCAAGCGTAGTGTAGCAGGATTTCTAAATGCTGTCTCACAAGTGTTCTCAGAGCAAGCAAATATTGGCTAGGGGATGAATACAACCTAAGATTTGCAAGTAGATAGCCAGGGAGCTTCCTGTCTCTCAAGAGTTTTGTTGAACCTTTAGAAATAGACCAGTTGGAGAGTCTGAAGAGTCAGCTCCAATACCAGAGAATAAGCAGGGAATTCAGCCCCGTAAAGCAGCCCATTTTGTGTCACCTGGCAGAGTGCAGGCTCATTTGCATGGAGGCCTTGTGACTCTACATTTCCACTTGGCTCCTTCCCTGCTCCCTTCATCCTGCCATGGAACCGTGGCCCCTTCAGGTCTTCACGGTAGGTACACCGAAAGCAGCGTGCTGCCATAATGGCGATTTTAAGGATGGTTCACCTAGCAGTAACTTGAAATCCACCCTGCCTGGAAGGGAGCATGGCAAGAGCACTGTCTATTCACCAGTTCTTCCCATTACTTGCAACCGACTCTACCGTCTATCTCCCTCCTAAGCACATCTGGCCATAATTTGCAAAGCAGAGGGTAGAATGATGGTGAAAGTGGGGGTTAACATGAACGTTTTAAACAGGAAAAGATAAAAACATTTCTGGACTCTAGGATCATCTGAAAGTCTCAAGAGCCCAATACCCAAATTAATTACGTTTGTTGGCATGTGCACACGCGTACACACACGCATGCCTTTTATTAAAGCAAATTCAGCGATGATGAAAACTATCAGACTCTTAGCCCTGGAAAATGTATCCTCTACCAACAGATCAGGTACAGCACAGATAGCAGCAGTGCAAACTCCCCAAAATGTCCTGCCAGAGTGATTCAGTCCTGTCCTGAAAAAACATTTCTAAAAGTAAGATGCTACTCCACCCTACGGATTTGTTTAATCAGCAGGTCTTAAGTCTCTGCATTGCCAAAATGCAGTTTATTGTGGTGGTAACATTTGTGACATGGACACTAGCTCACTAGGAATTAAACAGAGACCACCATTACATTTCACATAAATCTCCAAGCATTCACCAGATAGCACCAATATTTGGTGTCAACATACTAGGCCTGTGCAAGGGGCCTAGAAGAAAACCTACTATCACATTATCAATCCTCTGAACCATCAAGACCCCATTAAAGAAGTCAGAAAGAGGCTGCCAAGTGATATAACATGTATAGTGCTCAGTAAAAGTAAAGGTAGTGATCATTAGAATAGGTGAAGAAATAGATTCTAGGATATTTAAAAAGTCTGGCTCTCGGCACATAAGTCAGTATTTTCTGAGGGGACCAATTGTTCATGTAGGGCTATATTGCAAGAGTTAGTTATTGGTCTGCCTTGCATAAAGGGGAATTTGCCTGCTTAGGAGAGTGCAGTGAATACTCCTCTCTGAAGCAGAATACAGGATACACAGAGTCTTAAATTATGGCTGGGTCATGCACAGGGTGTGGAAGGGACAAAGCTCCTTGTGCTCTCCTTTTCTCAGACAACTGGTGCGAATGCCAGTCACAACTAGCCTGTTGTACACATAGAAAAAAGGCAAATCTATCTTAAATACAAATCAACAGAATTCCTGCTGAAATGGGAAACAGATCAGATCTGTACGTTATATTCTGCATTAGGAATTGGTTTTCCTGAAACTAAAAGCTGGATGTTCTTAAAAACACATCATAACAAAATGACAGGAGAATAATGAGAAGTTAGAAATGAGGTAAACTCTTGCCAGATCAGTATCTCAAACTGGCTTAGTGAGAGCTCATTCTTTAACCCACATATGAATGAAAATACAGAGAAACTCCTGGGCTGAAACAGATCTCAGGAGAGGTTTATATCTGATAAGATGACGTTTGGTCCTTTGTGGACGCAAAAGAAAGATTGTGTGCACAGAATAATATCATTTGACCATAAAGTTTAGTAGAGAACCTACCCTGTATATCTTCCTCTCAAATAGCCAATTTGTCCTTCACAGAAGATAGTGAAGGGAACTGTTTAAAGTCTTTCAATTAAAGAAATAAAAGGGTTGTTTTTCCTAATTGGGTAATGACGCTTTGAATGGTATAACTTTACTTTGATTCGATCTTTCTCCAGTTAATGTGTAAATAATTGGTGAACTCTTAAATCATCGCAAAAAGATTTTTGATTGATTGATTGATTATTTGCTTCTGTCTTATATCATGGACACATTCTGTCTCTTCCTTGACAAACTGTCTTACCAGAACATTGTCAAGGTAAAATCATTATTTTGTACGTGCGCACAAACACGTGCGTGAATTTACCTTTAATCTATCATGTTTGTTTACTTTTGGGAGCTTGGATTGTGAAACAAGACAGCAGTTAGTTTCACTCACCAGTTAGTTATTTTCACTTTCTGGTTCTCATGCTCTGGCAAAACGAACTTGTCTTTGGGTTTCCAATATTGGAGGAGAATATTTACATTAATTTAAAGCATGAGTTTTAATTAACTTATTTTAAAATATTGTAAACAGCAAGTGGCTAAGAATCAGGACTCCTGGGGTGAAATCCTGTCCCCAATGAAGTCATTAAGAGTTTCTAGTCACAAATCTGCTATGAACAGCTTGCGTGATCTTGGACGAACTAGTTAACCTTGTTAACATTTACATAGTGTTCACACACTGTCCTTGGTACGGACATGAAGGAAGACAAGTTCCTTGCTCCAATTAGTTTACAATCTAAAAGATTTTTAGAACATAAGGTTTTCAAAAAGTCAATTGATGCTGATGAGTGCTCAGTGGTTCTGACAACCTTGCCAATTATTTACACACCGAAATATGAATTCAGCAACCAAACTTTAGTGTTTTGTTTTTGAAAATCTTTGGCCAAGTGAACAGCTTTCTCTAAGGCATGTCATATAGCAGAAGGGCTGTTTCACCAGTCCCATAATAATGTTATCATACCTCCACGTCACACCAGATCCAGAAATTTACTCCGACGTCCTAGGAACAAGATTTTTCAAAGGAACTCAGCACTTAGTTCTCAGTGGGAGCAGCTTGATGATCAGCACTTTTGAAAACCTGCCCCTAGTCTCTGAGTTGTGCTGACTGTGATACCCAAATAGGCCAGTCTATTACAAATTAATCCGGAGGACAATCTACCATACATTTGGAGGGAGATGTTTAAAAAATATTATGCTGAAAGTGAAAACTATTTATTTTTTTATTCTCCTATAATTATTTTCTAACTTTGTAAACTCTCACAAAAAGGCTATGTGGAACCTTATAATCATTCGCTTCTTCTTTAATTACAAGATGTGACAGTGATCAGCTTGCATCTAACTCCTAGGAAGAGCCTATCTGAAACATTCCACTTTGGGATCTTGAATTTACCAATTTGATTGAGTGAAATAAGAAAAGTATTCTATGTTGACATTAATGCATTCTGCTTCCTCCCAGGAGATTTTCAGTGGATTGATCTTATAAAGTCATATCAGGAGGTAAAGTCCTAAACTCTCCTGCAGTTTATTAAAAAAAAAAAAAAAAAAGTCATGGATCATATTAACTTTATTCAGCAAAATGATGTAAAAACTCTCGGGATTTCACAGATGCATGGAGGTTCTCACATAAAGCCCATAACATATTTGTGCTAACAAGATTAAATTTCATATCTTGGACACTTAAGGGTTGATTCTGCATTCCCCTACTCCTGGGAATGGTCTCCTCGACCATTGCATGACCAAGGACAAGTCATATGTAAAAATTTGCAAGACTGCTCATATCCAGTATGGTAAAATAAGTCTGACCTCAATATATATTTAAAAAGAACACTAGTGGACATCAAGGCCAGGATGATTTTAGCATGTTAACTAAACAAAAATAGGAATGAACCAGAAAGAAATAAAAATTACAAGAAGACAAACTGAAGACAACAAGAGAGGGGATACTATTATATATCTGGAAAGGCCACTTTAACACAGTATCACACCCTCCTATTTATCTGAAAGAGAGGGCTGACCTGTATTTGATAATGCTAAATTATTTCCAGTTTCCACACAGGAACTTTTGGAGACTAATGCATGTTTATAAAATAGTTACAATCCTGAGATTAACTTCATCACCAAAGCTGGCCAAGTCAGACCTCTAAAGGTTCTTGAGAGCAAGTTAAACAACAGTGATTTTGTGCAAACAGCCCTAATCTCCCCTACTAACTTCCCTTCCACAGCGATCAGTTATGCATAAAAAATTTTTATTGTATAATTTACAGAAAATAGTCTGTCTTGCTTCTCACTATGCAACAACAAAAATTCTAGTGAAAATACCAGAAAGCTGGCAAAATAATATAATTCACCAATACTTCAATATTAAAAGAATATCAGCACTCTTGCTTCAATAGATGATAGATATTGTGGGCCAAATTTGACCTCACATATGTCAGTAGAACTCTAGAGTAACTATATTAACTTTAATGCAATCATTCCAGCTTTACACCTGTGTAACTGAGATCAGAATCTGGCCCTGTACCTTTCAGGATTATTATTTTAATCATCAAAATTCTATTAATCTGTTTGAGGTGCCCATCACTACAGTATATAATGACTCCTGAAGAACACAGGTTGTAACCAGTCTCCACTATAACTGTTAAAAAGCAAACATTAAAGACACAAGGTTGGCCCAAAATTTAGGCTGTGTTGCATCTGTGAAGCACACCTGTTGGAATGTTGTGGATGATAAGGAGGTCTCTGAGATAGCCAGATGAAAAGATGAAAAGAGTAGGAAGCCTTTTAAACTTTTTGGGATATATCCAAGAAGAATGAGAAAATCCACTGTAGTACTACCTCTTTTAGTCCTGCCAGCTCTGATATATGCAACATATGCACTGTAGAGTCAATAAATGAGAAATCTAGCAAAATGAGCATGGAAGTTTATATTTTATCTAAAGCCAAAAGAAGGTCATCTGTCAAAGTCAGTAGGGCAAACTCTACTATGTGGTGGTATGAGGCCCTACTGAGAAGGTTCAAGGACATTGACAGAAGACAGGTACTATAGAAATTTGGTTGCCAACACCCTGTGATGATCTGTACTCCTGTGTTCACCCCTTGCACATTATTATAATAATCTTTGTATAAGTGTGCCTTGTGAGGTATCATTTGAAAACTCATTAACTCGCTGGTCAGTATCGTCCTGATAAAATATGTCTGGAAACATTTTATGCAAAGTTATAAAATTCGATTGTATAGAATTTTCCAAGTCTGTGGAGTGGCCAAACCAGTTTCTCAGAGTTAAAAGCTGACGCCTCAGCCAGGTATAAACAGGCCAAATGGGCCATCAACTACTAAATGGCTATTCACTGGCAGGAAAAAGGATATGAGCAAAAAATCTACATTTTAACAAGAAACTGTGGAAATCCCAAACCTCAGCTGGAGACACTTCTCAAAGAAAGGACAGAAAGGCAGACGCCGCAAATCATTCTTACTTTCTCTCTGCCCATGGCATTCACAATACTTGAAGAAAAGCAAGCAGCATTGGACTCAGGGAGAGATCCTCCCTAAAAGCAGTTCAGCCAGTAGGACTGTGAAATGTGGCATAAGAGACCTTGCTTTGAATTCAGTCTAGTTTGTTTAGGCATTAGTTGCATTTTACTTTTATTTTTCTAGTAAACAATTCTGACTTTTATGCCTCATTACTTATAAGTCACTTAAATCTATCCTTTTGTAGATAATGAACTTACTTTATTGTTTTAGTTGTGTTTGGAATGAAGTGTTTGGGAAACTCTATTTGGGAGTAACAGGATTTGTGCCTATCATTTTCTATTAATAAAATGACAGACACTATATGAGCTTTTATTGTCCAAGAGAGAGCAAGGCAGTACAAGATGTACATTTCTGGGACTGGGTGTTTACTAGTGTCACTTAGCAGTGTAATTCAAGAGTGGCTGGCTGCAGCACTCAAACAATATAACTGGGAGTAATTTACATGCTGGAGGCTGTGTGAGAGCAGACCAGGAGTAGTAACTCTCACAGCAAAGCAGTGTAAAAGGCACCACAGATTAGAGAGGTGAGGGGACACAGCTGTTCATCACTCCAGATTGCATGATGGGTAATGTCACACACCCCTCAATAATCTTGTTCAGAAAAGAGAGGTTTAAAAATGGGGGAAAGGATGGGAGGAGGCAGAGTATAATTCGTGAGGTCACTGGTGTTGAGTGCACATTTCCTAAAAATTGTCCAGAGAATTGCACTCTTCAGAGTGGATGGAAGATTGCCTTCTCTGAAGGAGGCATCAATCATTTCAGTTATGATGAAGGCCAGATAATCTTTGTAAGCTTTCATCAGACGCACCAGGCCAAACCTTCCTCAATGCTTCCAGTGCTTTTTCACTCTGTGACTGGCCCCAAGTCAGTCAAGGCAGGTGGGTTTGAGATGCTAGCCTTTTTATTCTGTTTCTTGTTTCCTTGGTCCTAGCAAGATACGCTTTGTTTCTGTTGATTTGAATGGCAAAATCAGATGAGATAAAAGATCTGAGGGGAGGTATTTCAGGTTAATTGACTGGTTTCTGTACAGAACTCTTTGACCCATTATGACTTAGTAGCCTCAACTGTGGGTCTTTTTTAGCTTACTTATGAGTTCTAAAGAAGTAATTACAAAATGGAGTATATATTTACTTGCAAACTGTGATAACCAGGTAGCTCATTACAGTCCAGCCTGCAAGTAAATCTTAGACCCTCAGGCAAAACTATACTACATTCTTGATTGACTTCCATCATCTTTTTTTTTTAATTTAAAATAAAAAATAAGGAACCAAATACAAAAAACCGTTAACTGTGCAACAGAGACAAATGGCTGACCCTTGGCCCTTAACTCACAATGCCCTGCTTTCTTCCCCCTAGTGGAATGAGATAAGGAAGGAATTAATTTAACTATACATTTTCTGGCTTTTGTTGGTCTAAGTATTAAGGTTACTTAAATATGGAGAGTAATGGGTGGGGGTTGCATTTAATAGTTAACAATAATTGATTTTCCACTAAAAGCCATGACCACGGCTAAACAGATTGATGAATCATGCCCGATGGTAATCATTTCTTTTCTATCAGCTCATGAAAACTCATTTAACTACCCCAGTCTCTGAAAATTAGCTGTGTACTTGTGTGTGTTTATTCACAGCACAGCATGCATAATTATTTATATGAGCATAGATTAACTTTCAAGCCAGAAATAATGTTAGCTTCCTGATGTAGAAATAAGAGTTTCTTCAGTCAATGTGAATTATTTGTTTTAACACAGGATAGTAAATCATGCTATAAGACATGGCATCATCAGCCAAGAGATCCTGATTATGTACTAGAAAGACAAAACTAATAATATGTACTAATAAAATATAACAAGCTTATGAATGAATAATAAATCCACAAGGCAATTGCTCTGTGGTCAACCAGAGTGAAAACCTGAAACAACTGAATGAAATTGTACCATTCAGCGTTAACGCATACATTTTAACCAACTTTTCTTGCATGACAAAATAAATAAGGCACCCAGAGTCACTTCTGAAACTCCTAGTCACTGATACCATGCTTTTCCATAGATTCCAAGGCCAGAAAGGGCCGCTGTAATCATCTAGCCTGAACTCCTATATAATACAAGTCATAGAACTTCCCAATCTAATTCATACAGTATATCTCTTTGAAGAACATCCAATCTTGATTTTAAAAAATCAATCTATCTATGCTAAAAAAATAATAATACTAATTACCTTTGAGCCTTTGCTTCATTTTAAGATTCTCATGCTTACAAAAAAGGTTCAGCACATTTCATATTTACATGGAGTTCTTTGCCTGTATTCCCTGAGGCACATGCTTAACACAAGCTGTGAAGGACGGCAGACTGTTTCTCAAATTAGGACAACATCAGGGGTTAGATGTTTCTGCTTATTTTCCCTTAACCCAAGGAACTTACTTCCCTTCATAGATTAGGCTCTTTATGTTATTAGCTAAGTCTCAATCACGCCTAAAGACTCACTTCTTTGGCACGGTATTTTCATATCCTGTTTGGTTTAATTTTTTACATTTTTTTGTAAAGTACTACAAGATGTTTGCAAGAAGGCACTCAATAAATGGGAGTGTCTCAGATATATACTGCTCATAGCATAAATACACACACACTTTACAAAATGTACCCACACATGCAAATTCACATGAACATACACACATTTCATGTAAACACAGAGAAACGTTTCCACTAGAAAAAATTACCAATCATACTATATATAACTGTTGCAATTCCCAACTATTTCTCTGTTGTAAAACCCCTAATCCTCCCAGATGGAAATGTGTGTGGGGAGGGGAGAAATGGGGCTCCTTTAAAGAAACCATCTCCACACAAAGTCATAAACAGAGAAGATAAAAGTGTTTAATTCAACACAGAGACAGTATTTTCAAGTGCAAAAAAGCATCCTGGCAAGAAAGAAGTCCCTAGTGCCTCAAACTCTCACAAGACAATAACCATCAGATCCTGAGCTACTTCTTATAAGCACAATTTCCTCATTGTTAGCAGCTGTTCATTGGTTAGCATTGCACAATTGGCCAGGTGCATTAAGGGAGTGAATGAAGAGGGAGAAGGGTTTTGTCTTCCTCTGAAGCATCAGATGGACTAATAGTTTGCTCCAATACAGCAGTTATTGGCCCTCATCCTGGGCTGCATATCAATTGTTCAAAGGTGACTTTAAGGCACCTGTATGCCACCCACAATCCTGGGCAAGCTTGGCATGATCCTCAGGGCTGCTCTAATTTGTGCCCAGCTGTTTATGGCACCAAGCAACCATTATGGAAGTTGGGGACCACTCAGATGTAGGGACACCCTTTTCTTCTAGCCACCTAAGCCATTCCCTCATGTTTGGGAAATCTTCGTCGAGCCAGATCCACTGGTTTTCCATCTGCTTTGGAAAGCTGGAATCTGGCTCTTTCTGTTCAAAACTATCATGATCACATATACAGTTACTACAAAAACAAGAGCCCTGAAGCACCTTAAAGACTAACACATTTCTGCGGGCATAAGCTTCCGTGAGCTGCAACCCACGCCATGCATCTGACGAAGTGGGTTGCAGACCACGAAAGCGTATGTCCGCAGAAGTGTGTTAGTGTTTAAGGTGCTACAGGATTCTTGTTCTTTTCGCTGTATACAGACTAACACGGCTCCCCTCTGTTCTAATAATACGGTTACTGATACTAAAATGGAAAAAACGAAATTATTTTAAAAAAATGCTTTAAAGTCCAGGATGTTATTTTTGGTAAATATTTTTTCAAGTCTTTTGTGCAATATTTAATGGAAGATGACATGTGATAGCATCTAAGGAAAGAACAACAGCGAGGGTTAATAGAAAGCAAAAATACTACATTTTACCTGTCTCAATACTTACTTCCTGTGCAATAAAATACAAAACTCTTTAGAACTTAAGTTTTTTGCATGCTCGTTGAAAAGGAAGAATGGCTCCCTTTTTTATAATAAGTTTGCCAATGTATATGAATTTTTAAACAAAAATGCACCCATTCTCATCAGGAGAGTCTTTACAGATGATAATTTCTGCCTCAAAAACAAGATCTTTTTTATTTGAAAATAGCTGATTTGTTGAAATTACAAATAAACTGAAACCTAAAGGATGCAAAAATCAAGCACAAGGAAATGGAACATTTTGACACACATCTGTGAAATAAAAATTAAGTTTACACAGCTCTAATGTTTGCTATATAAACCTTAGAACTGTCAGAGCCTGAATGTTGGGAATGAAATTTAAACCTTTCTTCTCCCTGTAAATTATACTTAATATTAATTTATGTAGGATTATTTTGTATCAGATAATGCAGATGTAAGTTTACAACTCAATGAGTTGTTAGGTGAATGATATACTAACTAGACAACCATACTGATTTCATCACAAGAACTGTACTCATTGAGCAAGACAGGGAAAGAATGAGATAACGCATGCGATGGGGATGGACAGAGGTCCCATGTGTGGAGGTTTCCAACAATGGAAATGACAAACTTCATTATACACATACACATTTTAGACCTGTTGTATTGCTTTGATCATTACTGCAAATATGGATACATACATTCAGATCTGGCAGTTAACTGCTATCCATCCTACAAATGAGAGAACATAATTTATCAGGTTCTATTAATATATTTAAGAAGTCTGAAGTCCCTTGAGGAACAATATATCAGTGATAAAAAAACCACCTTCTTCTTCTTCTCTTTCATTCCCCCAAGTCAGGCATGTAAAGGACATAATGTCTAAGTAAACCTGCAATAGAAGGAGAATCAGAATGTCCTGATATCTTCCAATTTTTATTGGAGCTTTGGCGATTCCTCTTGATGAATTTCCCTAGTTGTATTTTGTTTCTAAATCCTCTTATGGGCATGTATAAACAACAGAGTCCCACTGCTATTACAGAATGATTAATGATTCTGTCTGTGTTTGAGAAATCCCAAATAGTGATGCACTGGTGATAATAACCAATAAAAAGCTGCTAACAAGAAGGAATTTGTACTTTTAAGAAGCAGATAAACATCTGATGACTATTCTCCTGAGAACAATAAAAGCACTGGGGAGTATTTCCTTGCTGTAACATTTGTTTCCCCTGAAAATGCTGGGCCAAATAAATTGCTGAAAACAATGAAGTTACTCCTGGAATGATTTTGGCCCATTGTGATAAAATTTTGATGATTTTGGCCCATTGTGTTAAGATGAATTAAACCTTTGGTCAACATCTTCCAACCTGGATGCTTAGAGTTAGGCTCCTGATAAGATTTAGGCACCAAAACAAAAAATTGCTTGCTTTTCAGAAGTGTCAAGCCCAACTCCATTGAAGTTACTGCTCAGCACTTTTGAAATAGAATCTACTTTTATTGTAGGACCTAAATAGGGACTTGTTAGTCTGACTTTAGACACCCAGGTTTAAATATTTTGAATTTTATCTTTACGAGATTCTGATCTCACACTAGCTTTCCTGACTTAGTGCCCAGTGGATGGATGCTAATCTGTTGTGAGTGGATCTAACCACATAATCCAATGGACTTCTAGGCCTCCTGGGTCTAGATAGTGATTCATCACTGTTCCTAACTCTGGGTCTCCCAGGCACACTCCCAGGTGAAGACCCCACAACTGATACACTTCTTGGGCAGTGGGACCCTGCAGTTTAGCAACCTAGACCGCAGAATCACTGTCTCAGTCTTCCCAAGCCCTCTGTTGTTTATATATGCTGCCTCATAGTTTTACCTTGCTATGGACACTCTGAGCTTCTCCATTAACCCCATTAGAGGCAACACAGCAAGCAAGGAGCAGAGGCTTAGCAAAAGAATTTCTTAACCACAGGAACTTTACTCAAAGAGCACTAAAGAGGTATAGATCTTTTGAAAACAAACAATCCTGAACACAGCTCCCCGCCCCCAAGTCTGATCTCACCCCTTCCGTGAGTCTTGGGTTTGGTCAGTGTCCTTAGGGTAGGCAGCCTTTCTCCTGCCTTCTCTCTCCTCCAGCCCTTTCTTCTGACACGTGGCAATGGACCTTCAAAGAGAGCATTGCCCCTGAAATACAGTCTCTGACACCTTTCGTCATGTGTCCGTGTTGAGCCACTCCAGCCCCTGTCCCCATCCAGGTGGCTGTGTCAAGAGTTCATTGTTCTTGTGGACTGGCCAGTAGTTGAGAGACTGAGTTGATGGCTTTGGACTGCTCAGTGCCCACTTCTCAAACACAGTCATTCAATGAGGTGTCAAGCCCCTCCTGCAAAATGAATGTTTTAATCCACAGCAGAGACTGCAATACAAAATGAAGGTCACATTCCAAAATAAAAGTTACAATAGAAAGTGTGGTGCCCCTGAAACAAACTGGCCTACACACTGACAAAGACGTATCCCCTAGTCAGTCATAGTGTTCTCAGAAAAGCTACCATTCTTACGTCTGCAACCATAGTACTTTACCAGTTTTTTACAAGAAAACATTTTTTAATTTAAAAATAATACTTTTTGTACAAGTGGGTAACCACAGAGATAATAAGTGGCATACATACATATGGCAGCTCAGCCCAACCTGTAAGGAAATCAAGCTGCCTGCAAAGAGTTCTCCAACAGTCCATGGAAGACAGACAATCTTGGTAAAGATTCAATATCCAGAAAATCAAAAGAACTTT
Organism: Mesoclemmys tuberculata; assembly: GCA_007922155.1. Classification (NCBI taxonomy): domain Eukaryota; kingdom Metazoa; phylum Chordata; order Testudines; family Chelidae; genus Mesoclemmys; species Mesoclemmys tuberculata. The sequence continues at coordinate 83,174,467 of ML675603.1, read as the reverse complement.
CTTCAAGGGACAGGCAAAGAACAGGACAATGTGTTGCCTTCTCTGAGCCAAGACACAAAACATCATTCTATTTCTGGACATGCTTCTGAAGTCAATAAACAAGGATTCATTGGTGATGGTTCATATCAATGCTATTAACATTACAACGAGAGTTCTGTGGCACCTTGAAGATTAACACATTTATTTGGGCATTAGCTTTCATGAGCAGAAACCCACTTCGTCAGATGCACAAAGATGCATGTTCATGCATCTGACGAAGTGGATTTCTGCTCATGAAAGCTAATGCCCAAATAAATGTGTTAGTCTTTAAGGTGCCACAGAACTCTCATTTTGCTGAAAACAGACTAACACAGCTACCCCTCTGGAATTATTAACATTGTATCACAAGATACTCTGAAGATGTAGAAGACTTCAGGAAAATTCAAAGCATGCTGAAGAAGAATGTGCAAGCAAACTTCTCCAAGATCTTTCCTGTCCCATGATCAAAGGAAAACAAAGGGCAGAAGATTCTGGAAGTGAAACACTGGCTAGGTAAGTGGTCTGAGGGGAGAGTTTTGGTTTTGTGGACGTTGGTTGACATTCTATGGAGAGAAGAGACTATAGTTTGGATTGTCTCCACCTCAGCAGAAGGGGGACCAATCTCTTCAGACACAGGCTGGCTAGAATACTCGGGGGTTGGGGGGAAGGTTAAACTATTAGCAAAAGGGAGGGTACAAAGAGGGACGATATGAGCATTCAGTTAGCAAATCAAGATGTTGAGAATAAAATTGATAGGAACCAAGGACATAAAGAGAAGAAATTCTTGAATTGCCTATGAACCAATGCTACAAACTTGGGTAACAAACAAGAGGAATTGGAATTGTTCCTTTACGAGCATCAGTTCAATCTAGCTGGTATTACTGAATCCGGCACAATGATTCGCACAACTGGAATGTTAAAATCAATGGTTATAACCTATTTAGGAAGGAGCAAATAGAAAAGGTAGGCAGGGGAGTGGCACTCTTAAAAATGGCATTACTTGATTCCAAATCACTAATAACTCAGAAAAAATTATCTTGAATGCTTATGGATCAATGCACTAGCAGATAAAGCACATGATGGGGGATTAGTTGGTTTCTGCTGCAGACTCCCAAATCACACTAGGGAACTGGATTATCTCTTCTTTACACACCTATCTAAAAAGTGTAGGAAAAACAAGCTGCATGGTTATGGGGAGGTCTCATGCTGCCAATACTAAAACATCCTTGGAATTTAACATTATAGATGATAACTTCCTAACTCAAAAAGTGTTACAGCCAACATGGGGAAATTAGACCTTGTCCTAACAGATAAAGAGGAACTGATCACAGAACTTAAAATTAATGGTAGCTTAGGTGCAAGTGATCATGACTTGATCACATTTATAATGTGCAAGCTTAATAAAGTCCAGACCAGTAATATATATACTTGGTGCTTTAGTAGGTCCAGTTTCACAAAGCTGAAAACAATTATGAGCCAATCAGCTGGGAGGAAGAATTTAATCAGAAAAAAATGTGAATGGTAATTGGGAATCATTTCAGAACACCTTGGGAACCATTTAAGAACACCGCATGAGTTCCCAAATAGCCACATGCTCACAATCAAGGAAGAAGTTCAGTACTGGTTAAAAAACCAGTCTGGTTTAGAGGGGAAGCGAAGGCAGCTGTAAATAATAATAATAATAATATATTTAAAAAATGGAAGAAAGGGGAAACTGATAGTAATAAATATGAATCAGAAGTTAGGAATTGTAAAAAATTGATATGCAAAGCAAAGGGCACAGGGAGAAATCTATGGCCACCAGGGCAAGGAACAAAAAGGATTTTTAAAAATATATTAGGAACAAAATGAATCCTGACAATGGTATTGGTCCATTACTAGATGTCAATGGAAGAATTATTAATAATAATGCCCCCACCCCAAAAAACAAAAGTGTTAAATGAATGTACTGTCAGACATTTTTGTTTCAGCAAGTCCAGATATCTTGCATACTAGAGTTTTAAAAGCTGGCTGAGGAGCTTGCTGGGCTATTAATGTTGATTTTCAATAAGTCTTAGAACACTGGGGAAGTTCCAGAAGACTAGAAGAAAATGAATGTTGTGCCAATTTTTAAAAGGAGTAAACAGAATGATGCAGGTAATTATAAGCCTGTCAACCTGACATAGATCCAGGACAAGATAATGGAGCAGCTGATATGGGACTCAGTTAATAAAGAATGAAAAAAGGTAATGTGATTAATGTGAATCAGCATGGGCTTATGGAAAATAGATTGTTTCAAATTCAGTTGCTATCTTTTTTTGACAAGATTACAAGTTTGGTTGATAAAAGTAATAATAGTGTTGACATAAAATACTTACATTTCTCTAAGGCATTTGACTTGGCACCGCACAACATTTTGATTAAAATAACAGATAGGTATAAAATTAACATGGCACACATTAAATGGATTAAAAAGCAACTCACTGATAGGTCTCAAAATATAACTGTCATTGAATAGATATGTTTCCAATGGGGTCTCATAGGGCTTGATTCTTGGCCCTATGCTATTAAGTATTTTTATCAATGACACGGAAGAAAACAAAAAATCATCACTGATAAAAGTTTACAGATGATCCAAAAATTGGGGAGTGATAAATAATTAAGAAGACAGGTCACTAATTCAAAGCGATCTGGATCACCTGGTAACCTGGGCTAAAGCAAACATTATACATTTTAATACTGCTAAATGCAAATATATGCATCTAGAAACCAAGAATGTAGGCCATACTTACAGGATGGAGGACTCTATCCTGGGACGCAGTGACTCTGAAAAGCATGTGTCATGGAGTCACGGTGGATAATCAGCTCTCAATGCAACAGGGAGGTGAAAAGAGCTAATGTAATTGTGGGATGCATAAGAATAGTTACTTTCCTCATAACTTGTTCTTCGAGATGTGTTGCTCATGTCCATTCTGATTTAGGTCTGCCTGCGCACCACATGCACCAGTGCCGGAAGATTTTCCCCTAGTTGTACCCATAGAGGCTCATTTGCCTCTGCCTGTCACACTCAGCCACCGTGACTATCAACGAGCCTGGAGATGGGTGCATGTATAGATATTTGAAACCCTTAGCGGGCACAGAGTTCTTTTTCTCTGCCCGTTTGGACATTAGGGGCAGAGATGCCGGGGTTTGCCACAAAGCCTAAGCTAGCTTCCCTACCCCTTCATGCACCAGGAGGGCCACCCTGGAAGGGCCTGCAGACACCAGGATGCCAAAGAGCTCATTCACGGATCCTTTAATCTCCTCTTTTTAAGGCCCAGGTTAGCTGCTACCCTTTTCAGCAAGTCCTGATGTGACCTATATTCATCTAGCGGAGCAGAGTGTGAGGGGCCCACTATGGCCTCAACTGGAGAGGAGGAGGAGGAGGCCGGTAGCTGAGGGGCTGATAGTGCCTGTTCCCTAGTCAGGATGGTCACTGATGGACTACCCTGATAGTGACTCCCCATGCTCCGTGTTGATGTCTAAGGCTGGTGCTGAGGCAGGGTCTTTGAAGAGCACAGCACTGGAGTTCCCATATACAAGAGTGGGTAGGGCACTGCAGAATGGCAGAATCCCCATGGGTTCCAGTATTTTCAAAGGTCCAGTGCACTGTCCTTGAGGCCATCACCCCATCTGAGGTGGCATGGGGAAAGCTGCAGGGGGGCTTTGTAGCCTGCCCATTCAGGGGATTATAACTTCCTCCCCTGAATCCAGAGAGGTATGTCCCGGTGACCACGGGGGTGCTGACGTCTCCTGCTTCTCCGCATCTCTGGGCCGGAATTCCAGCATTGGGGAGTGGTGTCTGAAGTAGGAGCGTTGACTACGTCTATCGCATCTTGTCCTTCGGCTTCCTGTAAGGACTTGAGCGGTGCCGGGGCTCCGGTGACCTGCTGCATGCCAGCGATTTGAGACGCCTCAGGCTCGATGAACCTCAGAGCTCCAAAGAGAGATGCCAACGCTCGACAGATCAGTGTTGATGCTCCAGGGATCACTGCATAGCGCTTGGCAACCGTTGACATGAACCCAATCTGTCCCGGAATCACTCCGGCGACCGGTGCAAGAACTCAATGAGTGCTTTGATACAGGCGAACAGCAACCAGTTTGCAGGGGATGAGACTTCAATGAACCCCCGGCTGGGGTGTCCACTCCATGGTTTGGAGGCCTGCCCTCTCATGGTGTAGGCGGCACCAGCATGGTCAACAGGTCTTTCATCGTCTGGAACACCTCAGGTATGGAGGGAACCAATAGGTGGCATGGGCCTCTGCCACTCCCTAGTGTCGGCAGTGGCATGGGTGCTGGGCTCGACACCCACCTGGGCAGAGACCCCTTCCAAACTGACTCCTGCTTCCCTGTTTTCTTAGCTGGCTTTGGTGCCAGTGAGTGCTCCCTCTCTGACTGCACCTTCTTTTGGCGCTTCTTCAGCATCAGGGATGCTGAATGGTTCCAGGTCGACTCCGACACCAGAGAAGGGCTTTTTAATGATGCCGCAGTACTTGGTCACAAGCCCGATCGCAGCTCTGACACCAGTCTGAGCGCTGCCTCCATCAGAAGGGCCTTAAGTTTAATGTCCCGGTCCTTGTTAGTTCTCGAGCAAAAGCTTCTACAGATCTTACACTTCATGGAGAGCTGAGTTTCTCCCAAGCACCTTAAACAGCTCTGATGTGGGTTGCTCAGTGGCATAGGTTTCTTGCATGAAGTGCAGGGTTTAAACCTCAGGGAACGGGGCATGCTCCAACCCTGGGAACTTACCAACTAATGGAGTAACAACTAAACAACCAACTTTAAACTATATACACTAGGAATAGCTAGAAAGCTAGAAACCGCTAGGAAAACGGAGACTTGCAAGAGCAAGAGAGTTGTTTCAGCACCATCATGGGCAGTAAGAAGGAACTGGTAGGGAGAGGAGCCAGCAGCACCCTATAGACAAGCACCACTGCAGAGGGCGCTAAAGCCAGCACTATGGGTACCACTAGGGGAAAAACTTCTGGCACCAGTGCATGTGATGTGTGCACACACACCTAAATAAGCATGGACATGAGTAAGCACACAAAGAAAAAACAGGGGACTCAAGTAGGCGTACAGTGGTTGTTTTACCTCTGTATTTGGCACTGATGTGACTGCTGCAGGAATACTGTGTCCAGTTCTGGTGTCCACAGTTCAAGAATGATATTGACAAAATAGAGAGGGGTCAGACAAGACCATAAGAATGATTAATGGATAAGAAAACATGTCTTGTAGTGACAGACTCAAGAAGCTTGGTCTATATAGCTTAACAAAAAGAATGCTAAGGGGTGACTTGATGACAGTCTATAAGTACCTACATGATGAACAAATATAATGGGCTCTTCAATCTAGCAGAAAAAGGTATAACACAATTCAGTGGCTGGAAACTGAAGCTAGACAAATTCAGACCAAATATTAGGTGTACATTTTTAGTGGTGAGAGTAATTAACCATTGGAACAATTTACCTAGGGTCATGGTGGATTCTGCATTATTGACAGTAGGTGTTTTTCAAAAGATATGCTCTAGGAATTATTTGGGAGAAGTTCTACAGTTTGTATTATACAGGAGCTCACACTAGATGATCACAATGGTCCCCCCTTCCAGTCTTGTAATCTATGAAGTAATTATTTGTAATAATTATATACAATAAGGAATGGACACATCAAGGGATTATTAATGTGATAGCAATTATTTTCACCTATGGATCATTAGTTGTAATCCCGCCCATACCTATAATGACCAAAAGTTGCTACTCTTTTTATGACTATTTGGTGTTCTCAGTCAATCTCCCAGTGGACAACTGTCCATGTTACAAAACCACAACAGGATGCATCTAATTAGATCCCCTGATGGCAGTCTCAGTAGAGTGACAGAATGTACTTAAAAATGTCATTACACTCTCAGTTAGGGTTCAGGAACATGGGGGAACTTGAACTGCCATTGCCTGTGCTGTACCTGTTTTGCGGCTAAACCAAGTGATTTTGATACCAGGAGCAGTCAATCTGGCACCTGCTAGGAACACTAAATTCATCTAAAGAAATGTTACATGGAGTATTTTTTTAAACTTCTATGCATATTTCTATTCCCAGCCAGACTGTGGGTGGCCCCACAGAGGCATGAGGAAGGAAGAACTTCTAGACGATTTCCTCTCCTTGGACCCTGTACCTTGGTCCTGTCATCTCTCAGAAGGGCAGGAAGAGGTCTGGTTACAATTTTCTCCTTCCTGCACTAGTCAGCAAAGTTATGGAGGAGAGTGCATACCTGGGACCTCCTCACAGTACAAGACTTTCCAGTGCTCCTGGGCATCTCCCAATGTGAGGCTATGGCTATTAGCCACAAATACAGCCCATCACATTTATGATTCCATTTAAGGAAGAACCTGATATTTGTTCTCGCCAATTTATGTCAAGTAAAATCTCCATCCTGTGTTTGTCATGATGTTTCTAAGGAAGCAAGTTGTGACAACACTCAATGTTCTTCATATGAAGTGTTCAAAGCCTCTGTAGAGTAAGCACAACAAAGCAATACTGCTCAGGGGAACAAACATTAATGGGAAATAGTATATATTTCTAGTCATCATCATAAAAATACACAAGAATTAATGACAAATGGAAGACCACTGAAATACTCTTTTAAAAAGAACAGGTTCAAAACCATTCAAACTGTGCCAAAGTAGTCTTTAAAACAGGATGCTATACTTATGGAATAATGTAATATGTTTGCCTTTCGCAAAGCAATTAATCACTGGATGGAGGAGTTAAGACCCAATCAAAATGTAAAGGTGTTTATGGCTGCAGCTGGACATTAAATTATTTCTATAAAACTTAAACACTGGATTTTATTGTTTTTATTACAGATCCACTTCTATTAAAAATACATTCAAACTTCCCTTTTTCGTGTTTGTGGTTTAGGCTCTTGTGCTTCTGTTAACCAACATTTTGAGCGAAATGTGAATGTACCTTCTGACCTCCCCACCAAAACAAAAAAGGAGCATGCCATTCTGGTCATGTCAGTAGAACCGTGATAGACAGTAGGACTCAGAACTACAGGAACAGGTTGCACTCACAGTTGTATGTGACACTGGCCTTTTCATTGTGTAGCAAATGCCTTAAATGAGGAACATGACACAAAAGAAACGGGAAAATTAAGCAATACAGAAAATATATACCACAACAAAGAAAATGCATTTAAGGAGATGCTGAACAAGGTTTTCAATATTCTCTATCACTAGAAGGCAGGATGACTATGATATAACTTGATTTTGAAGAAGCTGTCCCAAGCTGTGGCATTAAGATTTGGCTTCATGTTCAAAGCTATACCACCTCATGTGTGCCTTCAGACGGTACAATGCCTTCTGGTAGTCCTTGCGAGAGCAATCACTATCACTTTCTAGGTAGGGTGCAGTACTCATGTCCTCTGCAGCAAATTAGAAACAGGCTGGATGAACACCTGATCGGGATGCTCTACATTTACTTGGTCCTGTCTCAGCTCAGATGGGTGGCCCTAACGATTACTCAAGGTCCCTTCCAGCCCTATATTTCTATGATTCCTTCTGCCCTTGGCTCTCCTTCCACTTTGTCCCTTTTTGGGAGGCTAGCTCCCACTGGCATAGTAGCCTTGAGCTGTTCTTACTCTCAAGAAAGTGCCAGGGCTGTAGTTGAGGCTCACTCCGGTGCAGGGATGGAGAGAGAAGGAAGCATCATATGACCTCCTCATATAATGGTCCTGTGCAGTGCATCTGTAGAAAGTTAGGGTGGAATTTTCAACAGCACCTCAGGGATTTGGGAGAATGAATCCCATTAAAAGTCTGGTATCTTCCTTAAAAGAAAACTACACATATACTGCTCAGCACATTCACCAAAACATTTAGAGTGTAAGAAAGATTTTCATGCTACTTACACACTGAAATCCAGCTGAAAACTTTTAATTAAATTTAACAATGTTAATATGATGACTAGTGCCAACCCATCTTGCTAAAAAAAGTGATGTTCTTTTTTCACTCCACTGGAATGGAAGCCCCTCATCAAGACAGCGGAAGCCATTTCTGTCTTTACTACCGAACTGCCACAGGAGAAATGTAATCTTTAATGAAAACTAACAAACAAAAACCAACAGCTAATAGCCCCTTCTTGTGTGAACTTTTGAGAATGAGGTGATGAGAAACAATGTGGGCCTTTCCATTAAGAGTTATAGGCCATTCTTTTAATTTTCTAAGTGCTTTCATTTAACATTTCAATGAAGAAAGCCAAAATAGTCAATTCAATTATGTTTTAGAAATTTCTTCAGTGCTTTGTGATAGATTTCAAGCATGTTATCTTTTTCCAGACAGATTATTGGAAGCCTAAAAATCTTTTATTTTAGTATTAAATCCTTAATTCCTTTCTTCAGCATTTGAATACAGTTTGCTTGCATTCTCAGTGATAGCAATTTGGAAAATGATCCTTAAATATAATCCTTTTAGTAATAAACCTGTAGTTTCATTCACAGACAGTTTTTTAGTGGCAAAAAGCATGTGAAAAGCAGAATGAGGAAATGAGAATAGTTCATGATGTGATAGTTTGAAGAAAATGTTAGTTCTCAAGCCATCAGCTTTTCAGGATGGAGGCGGGCAGGAATCTAACATTAGGAAAAGGAAACCCAGTAACATCTCCTCTTCACTGCAGAAAGCATGTCTCTAGACTTTTGGAAACACTCTTTGCAATATTGGGGGAAGTTATATATTGGACACCTTATTACGTATGGGAAAAATAGACTGGATTAAGCCACACCTGGTTAAATGGGGAAAAGCAGTATTTTGAAATGTCTGCAGAGCTCATTAGTACCCCTATACCAAATGATTCAAAGCTATCTTTGGCTTTAATTCAAACTGTTGTCCTGAGTACTGCAACATAATGACAATTCTAAAAGTTCAACAGAAGTATGCTAGAAAAGTTCAGTTTCATCACTTACTGAAGTAACAAAACCTCCTAGATGGGTTCTTTGACACTGAAGCATTTTAGGGAAAAAAGAAAAAACAAACTTCAGAGCATAAAACCCATGGAAACAAATTGAAATAAAAATAGAGTGGACATCTCATTATCTACACCTTACAAGTAGCAGTTTAGGTTTCAGTGTTTGTATCATTACACTAGGTTTTATTACAAATGCACTGTTCTGACTTTATCACCAAGGTGACAAAACTTTCAAAGAATATAAAACTCATGATTGGCCAATCCCTGGGTAATATCATGTCCAGCACTAGCTAGCAGAGATTGGTCAGAATTGTGGGAATGAGAATGGTCTTTGTCAAACTAGTACATGGATTCCATTACAAGTCAGCACAGTTATTCAACTGTTTAACCATTGCAAAAGGCACTTGTAAAAGTATTTTAGTATTACAATATTAGCATTGCCTTTTCCTCCCTCACATTTTGTTTTTCAGGGCAAGATCAGAAGCTGTGGCCAAGCAACATTTGGCACAACACACAGAGTGAGGGAAAAGGTGGCTCCAAGTGTAATTTAGAGCAGCCTTCGGGTTTTCACAGGTGGTGAAGATTTCTACTGGCTGAGATTCGCCCTCTCCAGCCTCCACCCACACCTGTGTCTTACCCATATGAGGGTGGCAACTCTGAAAACTGATAAAAGGGTAACAACACTGGCTTTATGACTTTCCTTAATTCCCTTCACAAAATTCCCCAGTTGGCCACTTAGGGTAGCTCTTTGTCCCTTTCATGCCACCAGAGCAACATAGTTGGAACGGGGAGCATAGATGGCACATAAATGGGAGATGGAACAGGGAGTCTACCCTTCAGTCTTTTGCACTGGATTTTTTTTCTGCTAACCTTCTTTTGGGGATTGATTCTCTCAGAGGTACTCAACATCTTGCAGGGCTGGACCCATAGTGCCTGTCTACAGCACTTTCACTATTATGTTTCTGCTCATTGACTTACTCTCTACTTTTAGCTGAGATCTTTTAAAATGAGGAATCACCTCAGTGCTGACTCTAACATTAATTTTAGGAACTCTCTATAGAATTACATTTTGTGGGGAAAACAATAAAATATGATGCTATATTTTTACTAAGTTCCTATTTTTGTAATTAATCATGTTTAAATTTTAATTTGTTTCTATAAATTTAAACAAGCAGAATTGCTCTTGGGACCACAATCTGCCAGTGGGAGGTTATGCAGAGCTTGGGCCAGAAGAGATAAAGAGTTAAAAAAAATGGGCAGAAAAGATCAAACTATCCTCTATACTACATCAGCAAGGTCTTCCACGCATCCTTCTAACCAGTCGTCTTGCCCAGGCACAGAATTTTACTCCAATGAATCATTCTAACAGCAGTTGGGTGCTACCATCAGCCTCAATAAACTTGCTTCAAACATTTGATTAGCAACTGGAAGTATGCTGCCAAACAGCCCACCATGGATTCTTGGGATAAGACACAAGGTGATATTTTTACATCCTTCAAGGCTGGCCTAAAATGTCAGTGTCATACATAGCTTTTCCCCTTTGTGGGAAGGATAGTTTCATGGAGAAATACAAAAAACTTATACCATAGACCAAATGTATTCATTAGCACAATTTGTGTTTTCCCCATGAAAAGTTCATTTAGCAAAACCAAAGAAATTCACCCAGCTTTATTCCTGGGAAACCACACACTTACCAAAGGTGGCAAAATAGCTAAGCTGAGGTATTGTGTAATACTAGGCAAATTTGACTAACACATTTCTGCCTGAAAAAAGTTTTGGATACTTACTTCACCCTCATTTTGGTTCCTCCTTATAGATGGTCTGGTCTCTGACAGGGGTTTAGCCAGATCTAATCTAAGTTAGTGGCGGATGACTAAAAAAGTAATACTTCTGTCATAAATTTTGAAATGTGATGAGTTAAATTGCAATAAAAAAACCTTTTTATTATAACATTGTAAGACTATACACACAAATAATGCTTCCTTTTGTTTTCAATAATATGACAATCTAAGTGAGGGTGGCACTAAAGATATGTAATAGTATAACATGATCTGAGTAAGCTTGAATGCTTGTTTCTTTCACCAAACAGAAGTTGGTCCAATAAACGATATTACCTCACCCACTTTGTCTCTCTAATATCCTGGAACCAACATGGTTACAAAAACACTCCAAATCACATGTGGTGAGGGTAAATCTAGGACATCTATTTTCATTGATAATTGATTGTTGTTTCCCATTTCTTGTCTTAATTGGTCTGAGTTCTACACACACCTTATTAAAGAGAGGCAAAAAGGGGAAGTCTGTGCATGGAAGCTGGTGTCCAACGGGGGGGAAATGTTTTCATATTGAATTAATAAATTCAATAACTTTTCAGATAATATCATAGAAGCTTAATGGTTACAGTGTGGTCAGGAAATGAACAGTATTGAATTATTTCATCTTTAAATACAGAAAGTACAGAGTCTAATAATTATCCACAGCAACTTAAATCTTGTAAACTGCAAATAGATTTGCTACTGGGGAGAGAAAAAAAAATACTAAGAAAACCTGTGGCCAAAAGCTGAAAGAGTTAATTTAGGGGTGTGTATGTGTGTGTGTGTGATGGGCGGCAGAGGGGAGGGGGGTTTGTTTATATATATCAAAATCCCTATTCTAAGCACTAGTTCAAAAGCTCTTGATTCAAGTAGATGGTAAAAAAGCCAATATTCTTTTATCAGACATCAGTTTAAAGAAGCAATACAAAACAGCATTTTGTTAAATGTATATATTACACAAAATCAAACTATAAATTGAAACATGTGTTCAAGTTAATTTCAGATACAGCATGGAGATTAACTGAATTGTGTGTTTCCTTCAGTGACCTTTTTAGACGTGGCATTTTTTTTAGAAGGGGGAGGGATACTTTTCTTAAGTTATATTCCTATGCCAATAGTTCAATGTGATAGCAGTATCTTTTAAAATCACCCAGATGAATACCAAAGACCTTTAGTATTTTTCCACTATTGTTATATTGGGAGCTCTAAAAAATAAATGATAGTCATATAAATATAGGCATGTAGCTCTAAGCAAGGTACAGATCATTCATGACACACATTCAATTAAAATTATTTTTATGTGCCATACTCACATTCTGAAAAGATGTCTTGCGGATTAAGCCATATTGCTTGGAAAATTAACTTTAAAAAACAGATAAACAGCTTGGTTTCTATGTTTTTTTTAAAGAAAAGAATTTGTTCCAGTCTGGGGGATACAGAAGGAAGCAAATAAAATTAAGGACTGAAGACTCGGAAAAAAAAATCCTTTATGGGATCAGATTATCTATAAATTAATCTCATGTCTAACTGAAACAATGATTTCAATATAGAAATTTTAACCAAGACAACAAAACAAAAGCAAAATTGTAGTATCTATCATCGTAAATTAGGCTGACTGGGAATAGCTGGATGGTCTAGGGGATTAATAATATGATACAGAAACTTAACTTTATAGGGCCACTTCACATCTACTGATGACCTTTAAGTGGCCTAGAATAAAAATGTTTAGTGTTAGTGTTGACTACACTAGATGCATTTAGCATTCTAAGAAATATTCTAAGCCTCTAGAATAATGGTTCTCAAACGTCTTACCATCAGATCTTACTTTCAGGGTTAGACGCAGCGTTGCAGATGTCCTCTGGCATAATATCTAACTCGTATGATCTTATTCTCCATATCAAAGTTGATGTTACTCAGCTGGAAGAAAGTATCTCTGTACTGGGATCTGACAGAGAATAATACCATGTCTTTAGGAAGTCAGCTGCTCAAAAAGAGATAAAGGTCCCATCTCCCCAACTTGCAGCAGATACTGAATTGTTCTACAGTTTACAACTATGTGCAGTATATAACCTATTATGTCCCACCTGCCAGAAAAGCCACCATTGTATTGTTATTCCATTAAATAAGGTTACTTTTGGCTCACAATTGTTAGCACTGTATACTGTACTACATTCCTTTCTCTTTAATAAAACACTAAACTGAATGAAAATGATTCACTTATTTTTTCTTACATAATATTTACTTAATGAACTCACAATAGTCGTCAATGAAGATAATTAATCACTGGAACAACTCCCTAAGGGTCTCCATCACTGGCGATTTTTAAATCGAAATTGAATGTTTTTCTAAAAAGAGATTTTCTAGATCAAACAGGAATTAATTCAGGGAAGTCCTATGGCCTTTGTCATGCAGGAGTTCAGAGCAGATGTTTACAGTGGTCCTTTCTGTCTTAATAATCTATGAATCTATAAATACTGTAGGTGGCAAGCTGCTCTACTGTGTCAGTGTTGTCAAACAGCTTAAAAAAGTAGATTGCTTACAGGATGAAAGCATAAATCGATCAAACTGGCATTTTGCTGCTGACTGACTTCCATAGAACAGTTCAGATTTGCATACTACACAGAAAACCGACCGTGAGATCCCCATGTATTTTGCAGCGCTTGTTGGGGGAATGGGCTACCGGTGTCTTCCCTCATCATCATCCAACAGCCTTTGCATCTTTGGTAGGGTAGACAATCAGGCTCCCCCATAGAGCTGGTGGGGAGGGACTTGTTTCTTCCATGGAAAAATGTTGATGAAAATTGAGAAATAATTCATATTTCTTTATGTTTTTCACACAAAATTTAGATTTTTGGCAGAAATTTTAAAAACAGTTTGGGGCTGAAATTTTTAAAATTTAGGATGTTTGTTGAAAAATCAAAATTTCTGCAGAAAGCACATGCTTTTAATGAAAAATACTTATAAACAGATCTGTCTATGGTCCACAGTTAGACTGTTAGAACTGGAGGACAGATAATGCAAAGCCAATTTTTTTAAAAGGCTCCAGAGGCGATCCTGGCAATTACAGGCTAATAAACCTAAATTCAGTGCCAGGCAAAATTGTTGAAACTACAGTAAAGAACAGAATTATCAGACACATAAATGAACATGATATGTTGGGAAAGAGTCAGCTCTGGAGATAGAGGTCATCCACTTCCCCTTCATGTCATTTTCTCCTGTGCCTTGCTTTCTTCATTGTATGCCATGGTGGGGACTACAAGATGGCTGCTGAGGAGGCAGGTTCAAGATCCTGTGGCAAAATGGCTTCCTATGGAACACAAGCTCCCAGCTCCAAAATGTCCACCATGACCCAAATACAAAAGAAAGAGAGACATTGGGGGAAATGGATTGGGGGAAACGGAATGGGAAACAGCCCATTGTGGAGCTTTGGCTGGTGGAGAGGAGGAGAAAAGGTGATCAGAGTCCCTGAGGTTTTCTCCTGCACCAGTTCTACTGACTGGAGCTCCTCAGGCCTCAATGGTTCACCATCCTGGGATGGGACACCCAGCGATGTTTCCAGTCCATGTCAGCGCCAATGGAAAAGCGCCTTGCCTTTCTCAGCCTCTTGCTCATCTGCACCTGCACTGTCCTATTAGCGCAGTAGCACCAAGGCTGGGGGAGCAAAAGGAACACTTTCCCCCTTCTATACACTTGGCTAAGTGAGCTGAGCACAGGGTATAGAACCTGATCTTTTGCTTTTTCAGCCATTATCAGGGGCTAAATTTGGGTTGGCAGAGCTAGGTAACAGTCCTCACAATTGCCCGGCACTCAGTGAGGTAAATTTTAATGGGTCTTAAAAAGCCAATAACCCCACACTACAAAGTGGAGAGCTGGGGCGGGGGCGAGAAGACCTAGGAAAAAAAAGTAAAAATCAGGTTATAGACAGTCTACCATGGACTTGACTCGGCCTGCCACATCTTTTGGAAGCAAAGAAAATTCTGGAGGGGCTCTGCAGTACGCAGAAAGTCAGCCTGGCCAAACAAAACATCTGACTCTGCCTACTGCAGAATGGGGGCCGAAGAACTCATCACTACTGAATTTATGGACCATCCCCTGCAGTGAGAATGTTTTGGAGGATGTTTATATCCTCAGTCTCTAAAGAGTTAAAGGAAAGCCCCTGTTCAGTGCTAAAAATATATCTGAGTTGGTGAAAATATTCTTAACACATTTTTGAGACTGACAAGATTTTTCTTCTGACTTCAAGGGGAAAAAATGGCTAATCAATTGTTTAAATGTTTCACTTTTCTGTCTGTACTACTCCTTTGCTAGGACTATATACCATGACTAATTCTAAAAAGATTTGCAGGTTTTACCCAGAAGCCTTAGGGCTCCAAGAATAACTTATTATTTATGTGCACAGAGTACAAACAGGTTAAACAGGGCCTTTCTGGAGGGAAGTAGGCACAGTTCTCTTCACTTTGACTCTCATATTCTGTTTAATGAAGCCATCATTTACCCATCCACCTATCTTAGGAAACTGACAACACCAAATAAAAAAGAATTAATTCACTGCCCTGTTTTTAGGTGGGCCTTAATTAGGCCTCCATTTTTGAGCCTGCAGTTTTGTAAATTCTAATAGATGCATGGGCAATTTGGGGCTTCAGATATCTATGAACTGGATGTGAACTACACCTACAAGTTAAAAAAAAAGATTTTTAAAGACTTTTAATTGTTAAGTCTTTATATTTGGTTGGAGGCTCAGTGTCAGTCACCTGGGAATCATTTTTAAAGAGACCATATGGCTCAGATTTGGAGGCCAGATAACAGAGGAATAAGGAGCTTCAGCATAAATATTTATACACACACAATAGACTAGGAGAAACAATAGACTAGAAGAAAGGAAAAATACTCCCATACAACACAATAATTTTGAGGAAAGCAGTTCCCTGCAGCACTTCTCAGTGCCAGGAAAGATAGAACTCCCTTTCCTCTTCACACCAACATTATTGTTTTGTTGGTGGTGAGTTTGTTTGCTTTTTATTATATTCTCAGGCCTTCAGGTGGGCCAGACCCACCTTCCCTCATTCACAGTCCTTCAGTGCACTAGTAAATCCCACAAACACTTCAATTTCAATATTTGCAACTGGAGGCAGAGGTGAACTGATGAAGCATAGGTAACTGTGCTGTCCTGGAAGCAAGAGTCTCTTTTGTATTAACTCCCCTTTGCTGCCTCCTCAATTCCCAGCAGTTGTGGGATACATTGTCAGCACAGAGCCTTCCTTTGCCTTCTTTTCCACAGCAGAACAACCTTTCACCTGGATTGGGTGGCCTGCCACAGAGCCCAATCCCCAGGGCCTAGTGGGGCTTGCATGGCTTGGAAGACCCTATATGTTTTGCTGGATCAGACACTTAGCACGCTGAGACACAACAATAGGCTGTCAGGGTAGGGGAAGAGAAGAGGATTACATAGTATTTATAGGGATAAGAAAAAACAAGAAAAATCATGTTTCATTACAAATATGCTACTCAGATTAGTCAAACTTTACATTCTTAACTCAACCAATTCCTTGTTGGACAGTGTTTCATAAAAACAGAGCACTTCTCCTTTATATTTCTCTATTTATGATACAAATGAGGATAAACTGGAGCTTTAGAGGGAGGCAGAAAGAAATCTTAACCAATATGTGACCTTAGCAGATGTAATCCAATCTGATTTCCACTACTTTAGCTTACGGATGCTTATGCAACCGCATAGCACAGCAACTGAGAGACAAAACAATGGAAGTTTTAAAGCTTTATTTATTGCTGGTTCTCAAAACATTCAATCGCCATCATGCTTCAACTGCCAAATCTAAATTGGAGAGTAAAAAAAAAAGTGCTCTTCAGGGGAGCATTAGAGCTCTATAGAGAGGTGTTAGCTCAAAGAGATGGAGCATCTGGCCAGAGACCAACTTGCCTATGAGTCCAGACCAAGTGGACACATATGGATAGCTTTTAGAAAATCATAAATGGTATCAAGACAGAAAACTCTCTCCCTTACATGTCCAGATTCCTTGTTTGGCATTAACAATTACACTGTACTCGCTGCCATTAGCAGATTACAGTAAATTCCACCAGAATCTAAACAATTTTCATATAATCTAATCACTTCTTTATTTATTCATGTTTATCTACAATTTTTCCTCCTCTTTCAGCTGGATCGCTATTTGATATCACAAAGCATTCCAACAGCAGTTTCTCTACTAATTAAGTGCCCAAAAGCAGCACATTCATCTCCTCTTCCTAACATGAGGAAAGGCGGTAAATCTCACCAAAGAGGTTTAAGGCATATTAGGATTAGTAAAATACAAAGTGAAAATCATTATTGCATATGTTTTCTATGTCCCAGATCTACAAACAGTGGACAGCAGAGCATCTCATCATTTAAAATATTTGTGCATTTGCCTTCTCTATAAATGGCCAGCTATTAATTATGAATACATAATTGAAGTCTTAGCTAGCTCTAATGTAGCCCTGGTACAGACAATACATCTGTAAATTTCATGACTTTTCTTGCTGTTCAGCACAAAATTATGCAGTGATATATTTGGCATTACCTGTACAATGCATCCATCCACATAAGGCCAGCTGTTATTGTTACTTAGAAATCATCAACACAAATATCTCATGGAGCTTTCTTATTAAATGAATATTTTGCACCACTGGAATCTAGGATTTCTCAGCATTTCCATTATGAACCTTTATTTACAGGATTATACCTTTAACTTGGCTGTAAACATTCACATTAGTTAAAATTTAGTACAGGAAGTAACAGAAGTGAGCAGATATGAATTCTTCTCTTGTTTTATGTCCTACCATGGGCTTTTATCATAAAATTGGAGCAATATTTGGACAGTTTGATATTTTTCAATGAAGTTTCGAACAAATTGTTTTTCACTTTCTGGATGTTTAATAAAAACGGAAATGCAGTTTTATTGCAAAAATTCACTATGTTGAAAAAGATGCTGGAAGAGGAGGATGAGGAAAAAGGGGTAGTGATGCCCTCAAAACTCAGATGTTCTGGGGCATTCAGCATAAACTATGAGGTCCTGTGTTCTTTCCCTCTACCACTGACTTTTTTAAATCATACTTGTTACTTGTGTAGCACTTTACAAAAATCACTGAGTTATGAAGTAACTAACATTAACCCCATTCTACAGATGGGAAAACTACAGGCTGTGGAAACTAGGGCTCTGTGTTCACTAGAACAAAGGTGTATTCTTAGCTCATGTTTGCTAACACTGAACTAATCTGAGGTAAAATCCTTGTGAAGACAAGACAACTGTAGTATTAACACATATTAGCAAGATGAGATAAACTCTGAGGTATACCTTGACCTGCTAACACATGTGAAAACTAGAAAGTTGTCTTCCAGAATTAGAATCTATGTTTTCAGACTGACAGGTTTATGCCTAATCCATTAGATGTTGGTGCCACCCAGGCAAACTAACACAATAAAAAAGGGCAAGTACTATTATTCTGTTCATATTTCTAAGGAGAGACACAGAAACAAATACAATCATCAGATACAGAATAACAGATATGACTCTATAGGGGTATAAATTTCTCATTTATGCACATTCTTGTTAGGCACAAAGGGGGTAAGGATGGGCTGAAATCAACATTCCCAAGAAATTTCAGTTCCCGGAAGTCAGTGAATAATACAGTTTTGATGGATTGAATAAGAAAACCAGGAATGACAAAAAAAAGTAGTGGGAAGCAAACTTAATGGGTAGCTAGGCCATGACTGAGAATGAGATGCTCTCCTCCTCCTTTGCTCCCTCTAAAAAGAGACTATTGCAAAAGATGACATAGATAGTAGGCCTATACTTTAGGGCATAGTTCTAAGTTATCGTTAATTATTTTGCTAAACTTAGAATCATTTAGCCATCCTGACAAGAGGGAAAAAACAGAATAAACAGGCAATCCCCATGATGCAATCTGACCATGATGGATGAACAATAGATTGAACATTTCCATCTGAACAGGAGTCTTGTTGCAGCATCATGTGATATACTAGCCAAATGCCAGTTTTCAATTCCAATCAATAGAAGACAGCCCTGTCAGCTATTTTAGGTATTGGCTTACTTATGAAAGTGGACAATGTGAAAGGATAGACAGAAAATTGTAACAAATTCTGTCACAACATTCCACAGCCATTTAATCATACTCCTATTTCTTTCACTCCAGGAGAGGCGATGGAGAAGGTGGAATTCTTTATTGGATAACATTCCTGGCTTGCCATATACCACCTGCACTTTCATCATAAAATAAAAAGGTGTAAAACAAAACTCAGTGAAAGTTGGTTATTTTTATTCCCAGGGGTTTGCTATAATCTTTTCACCCAGCATCCTGCGTTCCCCGAATTTTGTTTTGTATTTCAGGTTTAAGGAAACTCAAAAATGCAAAGTGAAAACCCAGATGAAACTGCCAAATTTCATGCTGAGACCATGTGAAATCACTGTAGCTTTGCATGGTTTCAAACTCAGAATCATCAATCTGACCTAGTTTACTTGGAAGTTGACCCAGGTTTGCCTAAAACTATGCCCAAGTTCACCGAAAAATTCTCCCAGCCATTGCCAGAGTAGCAGGTATGCAACACTCAAAGAAACTAACCAAGACAGGAACCAGTTTTAAACCTACCAACTTAAATCCAACACATGATAGAAGGTTGCAGTGTAGCAAAGGAGATTGTTATCTACTGTCTTTATATAATGAAGAATAAGTAAAGTGTTATGATTTACTTTAATAATTCCCCTTGAAAGCTTCCACCAAGGGGAATTATAATCCTGTTTTGATTTAATCATAAATAATTTTTTGGAAATTTGTTGCAATTTTTCAATTTTACAGGGAAGTGTTTCTAAGGGCTAGTCTATTCTTACCTCTGAGATCCGACGGCAGTCGATGGGAGATATGCAAGTAACGTAAAAAACTTGCATAACTTACGCTGACTCCATTGCTTCCGTTCTGTGGGGCGCCCATACTGTGCTGTGCTGCTGGAAACGCTGTTCCCGTTGGCGTAGCGCTACGCTACTTTCGGAGGTGGTTTTTGTAGGTCGATTTCTGGTTCGACTGAGCGGGTCTTTACTGACCGCTCAGTCGATCCAGAGAAATCGATCTGATGGCGGCAAATTTGCCACTGTCAGTATAGACCTAGCCTAAGTTACAGAACTTGATCTGGATCAGACAGACTCCTGACTGATTTATCAGTGGCATTAAAAAAGGCCTTTCAGTCTTTTCTATGTCCAGCCTACCCTGTTCTAGATCAAAAGCTTCATACAGATTCTGATAGCAACTGCATCTTTTGCAAGGATGATCTTGTGCCTTGACAACTTTTCTATATTTGGGATCTATGTGTGACTCTCATGACCTGAACATGAAAATGAGAAACTGTATTCAGAGGTGACAGAATGCTAATGATATGCTTTGTACTCCTTTACTTCTTCAACTAGTTGGGATTATTATGTCTTTTTCAAAAGAATTGTTATTTAAGGATGCCCCTTTCTCCTCCTCACCCTTCCTGACAGGTGATAGGTTCAGTAAGTGAATTCTGGACTAGGTGAAATGCACTGAGAAAAGGAATGATGTGCTTGGAAATAAATCTGCACAACAGAGGCAAAATGTACGATATATGAGAGAGAAGATTCCTTTGTATTTACCCCAAATCATCTTTTTTATCTGAACATGTCTAGTCAGGAAAGGTTAAAAGAGATGGACATTTATTAAACATTCCTGGCCTGATTTTTAAAGGTGCTGAACACCGAACAGCCTCCTTTGACCTCAATGGGATTTATGTGCATTCTTCACCTTCGAAAATACAATCACCCCATCTTTTTTTTAAAGACTCCTTTGAACTCCAATATAATAATGTTCTTTTCAAAATGTACATCTTAGCTAAGTGTATAAACTATACGGATATTCTACTGTGTGATTAAAACACCAGGCTCCTGGCCTTCAGGGATACACTTATAAAACCAGACACTGCTCTATATCTGAGACTGGTGGTAATTCTTCTCTTCTCCAATACACCTCACTCTCCTAGTCCAAGCTCCAATGAACCCAGAAGATGAAAAGCTAAGCTGTATTTGACCTAGCACACCATGCACTCTGACCAGATGAGTCAAAAGGGAGCCTTTTTGCTGTTATATAAAATTGTTACAGTCATAATAATGCACTTGATTCCGCTGAGTGAGTGAACCCCATTCACACGATGGTCACATCCTGACATAATACAACACAAGTTATTTGGCCCCCACAAGTTCAGCTCTTTGGAATGTTTGGTGAGCAACTCATCTTTGCAATAGGTTCTGTAACTGACACGTCAAAACTCGGGCCCTGATTCAGGGAAACTTAAATCCATCCCTATTCAGGAAAGCATTTAAGCACATGGTTAACCTTAAGCACATGCTTAAAGATACACTGAAGTCATGCACATACCTGGCTGCTGTTCCTGAATAGGGATACTTTTCTGAACAGGAGCCAATAACACCAAATTTATTTTAACAACCAGTGGCCTCCCACTTCTTAAAACATGACCATGAACAACATGAGAGTGGCTCTTTTTGAGAGGGGATGACACAGTAAGAACAAGAGGTAAAAAAGGAGAGATTTATCATAAAAATCTGCAGGAAAATTTGCAAGAATTGTAATGGACAAAAGTACTGGTCACAGACACTTTGGATAAATGCAATAAGGAATCAAATAGCCTTGAGGTAATTACAAGAACATAAGAATAGCAATACTTGGTCAGACCAACGGTCCATCTAGCCCAGTATTCTGTCTTCCAACAGTGGCCAATGCCAGGTGCGTCAGAGGGAATGAATAGAACAGATAACCATTAAGTGATCCACAACTTTCAGTCCTTGGTGTGTGGCCTAGTAGTGAAAGGCTGCGGATGGATTTAGTCCCCTAAGCATGGCACCGTGTTCTGTAGAATCTGTATACTCCCTACAAGCATCTTATCACACCTAAGTCTATCATTATGATTATGGAAACTTGGTGGGTCATACGTTCAACTTTATAAAAAGTGTGAGCGTAAAACTTCCTTCAGGAAAATGCAAGGAGGAGTGCAGGGGATGCATGCTTCATGTGTGTTACATGCAAGCTCCCTGCACAGCAGCATGCAGGAGGCAGAAAGGGGCAGGATATGTGCATGTAAAAGGAGAGGGAGGGCCCAAGTACCCAGCAAACCATGTGTCTACTTGTACTGACCCTCACGCAGGTACCAGAAATATCTACTTCATTTACTGAGAAGAATTAGCCTCTACAATGTGGCTCCCCATGTACATCAGCTTTGTATCCCATATAACTAATCAAGCCAGATGTAGGGCCCTGGATTTCCTCCACTGCAAATGTGCATAGCGAAACCTCATTTACAGTCCAGTGGAGTAACTGTCCAGAATTGTTACAAGGCATTGAAGAGCCCAAGCTGCAATTGCTGCTATTGTGAACCTCTCTGCTCAGAACAAAGTGCTGTTAAAAAACAAACAAACAGCAGCATTCCAAGAGGGTTCCACTGCATTCCTTTGTCCCATTATATGCTGCCAATTTAGGTTTAGAAGCTCTGGCAGCTGAATAAGAGGAAAACGAACAACAAGAAAAGCATTTCTTAAAATATGTAATTTTTTCCTATTTTTACACCAATGGACTTGCTCTGTCAGCTTATTTTATTTTATAGCAATCATCATGATCCACCCACTGGGAATACAACTAAATATATACGTGTGTATGTGTGTTTACATACATGCACACCAACATACTACAGTACAGTTAGAATACATGTGTAAACTTCAGCTGTATTTACTCATTTGTTGTAAGCACCATCCCTAATGGAAAATAGACCATGTCTCCTCCTTAAGGGGCTGATTAGGACCATATGTTTCAATGTGTCTTATGCGTTTGAGGACTTTGCAGATATTTTCAAAACCAAATTACTAACAGTGGACTAAACTTATTTCCCCAGTGAAAACTGTTGGCTACTAACTTAGTGAATCTGAACACACTTGTCCCTAAATAGGCAGGTAATCACCATAGAGTCATATGTCTAAAGTGAGGGGGCAGAAGGGAACGAGTTTCATAGGTGATGGTAATATATTCTGTAGTCAAATGACTTTGTTTACCCAAGTAACCTGGTATTACATCACTTTTCCTACAGAGAAAATGAAAAAAGCAATTTTTTTAAGAGACAGTTTCTTAATGTGCAACTTGTCACCACTATCAGCTTCAGCATAATAAAATACATGTGGAAAATCCCCTGCAGTGAGCATTCTGCAATGCAGATTCTTCTCTAGTCTGGGTCAGAGGGTGTGTATGTCTCTAAAGGAAATGCTCACTCTTCGTCTTTCACACACCCACTCACTACAGACCATGCAGCAAAAAGCACTTCTGTGATTTGTCTGCTCTATGTGTGGCATCAACTACCTGAAGCAAGGAAAATCATTGTTGTTTCTTAAGGAGGTGGGGGGGTCTGTGCTTTTAAAAAAAGAAGACCAAAAAAAATTTAAATAAATTAATAATAGTGTTTACAGTTTACCTACATAGCAATTTCCAACCCAGGATCATAATCTGCTTTGCAGAGACAGTGAAATAAAGCTTGCATCACACCAGCCACATAGGTAAATATTATTATCCATATTTTAGAAATGAGAAAAACGAGGTACAAAGAGATTAAGGGACTTGCCCAAGGTCAGCCAGAAAGTTTGTGGAAGAGGCAGGCTGTCAGAAACTGAGAAGTGGATAGTCATACCTAGTAGATGGAGCAGTGACAGTCAAACTCAGTGGTTGGGCTGGGGATCAGAGCCAAGGGTCAAAGCAGGAATCAGAAACCAAGAGCAGTCTGTCAGAAAAACCAAATGGCAAGGGATACAGCCAGTGAAGTAACACTGAGCAGATTGGAGCGGCTGCTCTTATTGGGAGCCTATATATCTCTGGCTTTGGGGTCACTGGTTACACCTTTACTTGTGGATTGGCTATGCCCTGGTTGATTGACATGGAGCCCTCGAGTAATCAGTGTCAGAAATGACTCATTACATTGGTACTGAAACCCAAACTCCAGACCGCCCTTCTATTTCTTGAACCACAGAATCTTCCTTCCATAGTTAAACAGGTGACATTTTGTGTTCTCTCATGGCCTGATCTTGAAAGGGTCAGAGTAACTCCTGAGTGGTGTTGAGACCTCTCAACTCCCTTTGACTTCATTGGGAGGTAATGGTGCTTCTTTGGCATCTTGCAGTATCAGGCCCTCACTTAGAGACTGGACACATTTACTAATAGTATGAAAATTGCACCCTAGCATGATAAAGTTTCCCTAGCACAGCTCTGTCAGTGCAATCCATGAATTACCAGTATAACTTCTACCACCAGTCCTGGGCGTCCTATGGGCAGATATTGCCAACTGTGTTGAACAGAAAGCAGTAAGAGGGCCTTTTTCTCCACTCTTTCATGGCAATAAAATTCCAGTGTAGACAATAAAGCATAAAAGCAGTGTAATGGAGGGAAACATATATAGAAAATAAAGATATAGCCATATATTTGGGGATTTTATCTTTACTTGAGAATTATAAATAAGTTGTCTAATGCCTAATTAGGGATCTTCAGCTACAACTAGAAAAAGTTATTTTCCGCTGTGCTCGGATATTAACAAACTCATATTTTCTTTTCATTAGTGTAGATTTCTCCTTAAGGCTGCTAGTAAAACACAATTATGGGCCAGCAGCAGCACAGGGGTTAATAAAAGAAGATCCACTAGTACATAAACCTTTTCCAGTTTGCATCTGAAAATCATAACGTAACCTTTTATGTGACAGAAGGTAATAGAAGATTTTCAAGGCAGAATTCTTGAAACTACTAGATGTTAAACAGATGTACTGTTCAGTCTTCCAGGTTTAAATCATGAGAAGTGCACTTGTAGTCTGTGTATTTATCCCCAAATTTTTTAAAATAAAGTTTGGATGCAGCAAAAGCCCGCCCTATATTAGCCACTTTTTTGGAAGGAACACATTTTAAAATAATTCTTTTTTTTTATTATGAATAGCTATTTAAGTTATGCATTTTACAATAAATCTTACAGTCAGGGAAATCTCTCTCTCTCTCTGTCTATGTATTGCAGGTGCTGGCAACCTGATCCCAGATGTTTGTGCAAAGAGCCATCCATTGTAGAACTAGGCAAGAATGGTAGCAGGAAACAGGAATAAATAAAAGCAGACCTCCTGGCATTTCATCTCACATATGCCGCTAAAATATTTGAAATATTTATAATCCTTACCCCCACCCCCACCCCGTACTTACGGCCTCAGTTTTGACCACTGGTTTTGTTCTGCCGAAGCCCAGGGTTCAGAATGTCTGTCTTGCTATACAGATGAGCTGCACTGCTTGATCAGTCATCACAAGCTTGTGCCCTTTGAAACATACAACATTCCTTATGTATATTGTTTCTGCAGGGATTGCCATATATTCCAGGCAACCCTGCATGAAGTCATTAAAAGGTGCATAAGCAGATTTTCATCACAACACATGCTGTATGAAAATGTATAATTTCAAACAGTTCTGTATCAATCAGCATGATATACACTGCATTATGCAGTCATTTCTTATAATTGATATATATCTCATAATTGACATGACTGACATTATTAGTAGTTGTAAAGGTACATGCCATTTTAAAAAGAGTATGTAGTAAAACAGGTCCCTTGACCCAAAGAGTTTAAATCTACCTCAGCTGAAGATATGACAACAGTTTTGGCACCACAGTGAGACCTTAATGCATCTAGACATTAAACACCCAGCTATTTTCAACAGAAAGATCAACAGGAAGTTTCATGGAAAGACCAGAATTGAAAAGGAGAGACAGAAAGATGGTGCCTGAAGCATGGGAAGTGAAAAAGCAGCCATATATGTCCAGGCACCATGGTGATGCATCCATTAAAAACACCATAATGATGATAATACCGAGTTCTTATACAGTCAGAGACTAGACAAATTAGATAAGGTAGATAGATGCAAAGGGAAAGAAGATGTGAAGCTGTGAGAAAGAAACAAGGGTTGTGGGGAGAGAGGCTTCTGGAGAGCATAAGGAGTGAGAAAGAAATGAGAACAGAGTTGTAGGCATGGTGGAGTAGTGGAAAACCTTGAAGTGAAGGATATGGAATAGGGATTTAAAGTGGAAGGAAACAAGTCAATGACATTCCACTTACATAATATCACTTTCTTTTTCTAGACACACTTCTTTTGCTCTTTATGGAAGAGGAAAAATCTTACAAAATGGCAAATTCTTTAAACCTACAGTACTACAGAATAACAAGCGTGTAAGTAATCCCATTGTGGTCAATGGAACTTCTCAGGATAAGCACGTGCTTAAGTGCTTTGGTGGATTGCGGACAGAGTGCTCAGCACCTTACAGTACCTTCAAGATCTTGGAACTGCTCCATTTATGAAAACAAAGTAACTGCACGCAGGTGGAGTTTCCAGCTTGTTCTGAACAAAATATATGTAAATTGTGTATTGCCCTACTTACCTTCTCCCTAGCCTTTGGCTCTGCTGGTAACTCAAAACCAAGAAAACATACACCAAAGTCTAATCTTTCTCCTCTAAGTTTGGTTGATCCTAGAGTTTTCCCCACAAGACCTTCTCTGTACCAGCTTCTAGTTTCCTCTGCCTCTTCTGTTCCCAACCCTTTTGTACCCTGGTTGGAGTTAACAATGAGCACCTGCTACTGTGACTCGGCTGTGATTTCCCTGCCCTTTTCCAAATGACTCAACAGACAAGCCCTCAATCCCTCTGCAGTCTTGAAGTCTGACAGCCGCCCTATTACAGTAATAAAGTAGGAACCTTGTGAAGAAAGCACCTTATCCCAAACTGTCTACAGCTCTTTGCCTACAAAATGGCTATAAACTATATTTTTCCTCGCTTCCTGTTTACTGTTACTAAATTAGTTTTAATTTTATCTGAGGTTTCCAACCATTTGAATTGTTACTAAAAACTAGTCCTTGCTACTTCTTATAGAAAAAGTCATTAACTGTGGTTTTCTTCCTATATTACATATAAAAATTCTGTTTGTAATTTCAAGTCTATTACATGTAATAGCTGAACACTAGAACCATCATGACATAACCGTACAGTATACTTACAATAAAAAAGTAAAGGTTTTTAAATATGTATTAATTAACTGGAGTCTGAGTTTATCAAATAAATCATTGCAAATACTTTAAAACCATGTTACTTAGTAGAGAATGATGGCCCATTGACTAAGTATGTATTCATATTCATTATTATTAATACTAATACGTAGCTCTTATATAGTACATATATATATATATATATATATATATATATATATATATTCTAAGCTATAGGTGAACACAACTTTCCAAAACATTCAACTTTTTGTCTTAGTTCACAGTTTATTTTAAAATGACTAAACACAACTTTGCAATTCAGAACAAAGTTGAGACATTGTGCATAATAAGGTAGTAAAAAACCCCAACAATAACTGTATTTCATCTTGACTAATGTCATTGCTACATTCTCCCATCAGATAGATGAGGAAGACTTCAGCTAAGCAGCTGAAAAAATGCATACTTGGCAGTAATGAAGAAACATTGATCTGTTGGATGCTTCTGTACTACAAAGAGGGACTTACATGACTCACTCCCCAAGTTGATTTTGGGCATTATACATCAGCAAAATGCTCCTTTGGTTCGGCCACTGCTTTTAACTCAATGCAGATATATTTAGCATTTAATTTCCCTGACAACGGCTGCAAAGAGGACAATACCAGAAAAATACTAAGTGGAGAGTCACCCCTTAGCTGAAATAACTAATACACAGCAGTCTTCTCACGTGTGGAGCCACTAACAAAGGACAGGTATTTTCCATATGTAACTACCTAACGAGATTTCAAGCAAAGATTAGCACTTAGGAACATGATATGGATTTGGGACCTAGTGGCTTTGGGGAAAAAATACAATGTATGCATTTACCTCTGGTTACCATGCTGAAATTTTAATAGGCAGACATTTCTAAGCATAAATAATTTCTAAAATATCTATCAATCTCTATCATTATTACAGATATGACCACGTCGAGTTACAACACATTTCCAATAAATTTAGATTCAATAATGTAGATCTTTTTCAGGAATAATAATGCAGCTGTGGTCTTTTATTGACTCCAAAAATCATCCAGGCTGGGGTGCTATGGTTGCACTCTGCAGTGTTGTATTAATGGTGAAATATTTCTTAAATATGCTTTACAGTGATGAAGGAAATGAATACATCATAGGTTTAAATTCCATTTTTTTTTTTAGTTAACCCCCCCCCACCGCCACCACCACCACCACCAGATTTTTTATACAAATTGTGCAATACGGCTTACTATGTGGATTCAGACATAGCACCTGACAAAAGTTTTAGATAAGTAGTATATCGTGCTTCCTTAAAAGAGTGGATTTATCACATATTTATTTCTGTTGTCACCTATTCTAATCAGCCCTGATCAGTGGCCAGTTGTGACCAAATCTCTTAACATCTAAAGAATGATGGCCAAGATAGAATGTGTTGGTGGTCTCAAGTCAACCCCTAGGATCCAGATTTACCAGCATAACTGGTTTACCAGCATAACCTAGGGTCCAGGTTTACCAGCATAACAACCAGCATAACTGGCACATCTGAATTGGTGCCTCAGTAGAAATACAAGGAGTAAATTGGCAGGGGGTAGATTTATCCTTCCAAGCTTAAAGCTGATCCTCCCAGGTTAGCTTTGAGGCACACTGACAAAACAAATTTGGCCATTGCTGTTTCCTGTGCTGTACCATAACTGTCAGGTTAAATAGAAGATTTTGGTTCCCAAGGCTACCAGTCAGGCCTTTCATTGAATCATTCCACCTCTCAGGGTTGTTGTTTTTTTGTTTTGTTTTTTAATGTCTGGATCACTTGGATCTCAAATTTACACACAAAAACTTTATTATTTAGCATTAATAAGTGTATAATCAAATACAATTAATATTTAAGTACATCAGTAGTCCCGCTGACTTTAATGGGATTACTTAGGAGTTTAAAGTCAGGGAGATGCTTAAGTACCCTGTTGAGTTAGGCCATAGCACTGATTTTTGCCTTTAAGGAGCCACATTGGTGGGAATTCATTGATTTCAGTTGTTACACTTACAGCAGGATGAATTCCTCCTCCTCTCCTAGTGAAAAGTGAGGCTCATGCCCACATGACTGGCATGCTCAAGATGAAGTTATTTAAAACAGCTGTGACACCTTTTATAAATTTCCTGTACTGTGAAATGACAGCAGTGCCTGTTTCAACATTGTCTTCCAGTCAACTTGTAAAGAAATAAACCATCTCCAGATGCTCTTATTTGGTGTTTGTTTTTCCATCAGTCGTCCATAATGAGAGATAGAGAAAGTGTGTGCCGTGAGAGTGAGAGTGTGTTTAGTTCTAATACAACTAGACAACTGACGGAACTGAAAAGAAGAAAAATTTTGTGACAGCAAACATTTCTCAAAGAACCAACAATTTGCAGTTATTTTTTGCAAACCTAGTTGTCATACAGGATGTAGCCACAAATTTACTGGATTAAAAAATTGCTTCTCATTTTTGCCTTTGATTTCATTTCAATTCTAACAGCTAAGTTTAGTTGATCACATTTAAAATTTTTATAGGGTGAGAGAGCATATTTAGGGGATAAATACAAGAAGGAATGTTACAGTGATTTCCAAGTATTTAAAACTTTCAGAGAAGAGATGTTGAATGTCATACTGCTTTGATTAGTATAAAGAGTACTTATGACTGATGCTATTTGTAACGGACTAATTACTGGGTATATGGGAGCCTATCAGAAAAAAACAGCAGTTCAAGGAATCAGTCTTTAACTTAAAGGCCAGATATATTATGTGTATCAAACTATAGGACCAACCCACTGCAAAAACAAGTAAGTGTATAATCACATTAGCAGTACCTAGAAAAAGGGCGTGTAACACATTGAAAAAAAGGAACAAGTCCTTATAATCAAGAAAGGTTTGTTTACACACAAATTTTAACTATACCAGTGAAGGAAGGGGAGTAAGATATTATATATACATGATATCTTTATAATGATATAACTATACAGGTATAGCTATACTGGTAAATAAATCACACCCCTTATAAATACAAACTCTGTAGACTGGGCCTAAAACAAAAGTGTCAGTAATAAACGTGATTTTTAAATCATCCCTTGTGAATTTTCACAGATAATTTGTAATAAAATTTAATCAGCTACTGGCTCAGGGGAAAAAAGATCAGAAAGCAAGGAAACGAGAGTACAGAACTAGCAGTATAAACTACTTCCTGCACAGGTTAGCCTTTTATTTTCTCTATGAACTTCATTATGAAGAAACATTGAGAATGTGCTCACCATAGCTGCATGGGTTAGGTCCTTGTCTGGCTATCTGGGGGAAAAAAGGGTTGTTTTGCCCATTCCCTGTAAATTTTCTTCACAATGTGCATCTTACAACTAAGCACTACATTTTCGTCCCTGGGCAATATTATACTTTTTTAAAAAAGTCATCATGACTTACATTGAATTAAGGCAAACTTCCATTTTGTAAAATATGGGTTGAAGGGGTTTAAGTTTTTACCAAGTGCTTTGAAATGTAGCTTGCATTCCTATACTGTACTGAATAATAAGACTTGTGACCATGGCACAGGTACAGTATTGACATCCATTTCTTTTCTGTGCACCAATAAAAGTACACATTTTTCTCTCTCTGTTGGGAATTTCTTTCTCTAAAGATATCATTGTATGCAGGATTCTAACTTCTGGGTTCTAATGGCAAGACTGGGGAAACTACTCCAGTTCTCTGCTTCCTCCCATCTTGCTCCTTGCCCCTCCCTGATGGTTCAAGCCCTTTTCTCCCCACCCCATGCTACAACCAGCCCTGCTCCCCACCCTTTCTGCCCCACAGCCAGCCTTGCTCTTCCCCCGGCTGCCCCACAGCCAGCCCTGCTCCCCTCCCTCTCTGCACCACAGCCAACCCTCCTCTAGCCCCAGTTGCCCCCCCTCCCACCCCGAGGAAGGGAATTGCCATCACAGCCCAAAGCAGGCAGGAGCTCATGAACCAGGAACCCCTAACTTAGTGTCATTGGCACAAGCTCACCCTCACTCTCACACTGCAGCTCCCTTTTGGGCCAAGAGGAGCTGCCGGGGGTTCCGGCAGGCAGAGCAGGAACTGGTGCTGGGCAATCTCCTCCTCTGCAGGAGGACCTGTCTTCCCCACCTCACTGCTCTGCTCCTTACCCTCCAGGCTTCCTACAGCACAGAGAAGGAGCCACAGCGGGTTCCAGCAAGAGGGTCAGGTGAGAGGCAGAGCAGATGCCAGCTGTGCACCCAGCCACCTGAGCAGCGCAGCCATTACCAGACTGCTGGGCAGCTTAAAGGGATAATTGGTTGTTGCCCCTTTAAGGACTTCCTGTGCAACTGGCAGCACAGGGAGAGGAAGGGAAACTTTTCCCAGATGCAGCAGATAGGTGCAGAAAGCAGCTGGACCAGGTTGAGTGGGAAGATGCACTGTCCTCCCAGGTGACGGGGAAGTGGGATATTTATACATATAAATATATTTATATTTATGGAGAAGCAATCTTTCCAGCCCTCGGGATGGGCTGGCCCCACCCATGAATTCTGAAAAGGTGCCAGGTTCTCTCGTGACCCAATGTAAGCATTATGCTAGGTACCCCTTTTCCCCGGGGACCAGGAAGAAATTTTTTCTCTCTCTGCCAGGTTGGTTGAGGTGGGGCGGGTTTTTTCACCTTCCCACAGCACATCTAGGACCTGGTGACATGAGGCAGGAGGGCTAGGTTATAATGTCACAATTTAGCAGATGAAACTTGAGGCAGATGTCCAATGCAGTTACTCATTACAGAAGGGATACAGTTATAGGATACAATGGATTGAGTGGCAAAGGATTTCAAGGAAAGAATCATTTAAAGGAGCTAAGAAAGGGGGGGCTTGGGGCTCCTACATCTGGTAAAGCAGGAGTCAACTTCCCTCCTTTTAAAGCCTCCTCTCCCCTCATACAAGAGGAGGATGTGGGATTTCAGAAATGGGATGGCTGGAACCAGATTGTGGAAATGCTTATGACCTGCAGTGTAGAATGTATTGCCAAGTATTCCCAGATATTTTAAGTGAAGAAAGTTGCAGTCTAATTAAACCACATCCGTTGCTTCCTGTCTTTCTTTCAGCATGGCCGCACAAGAAAAGAATGCAGAGAATCTTCCAATACTCCTGCATTTCTCAACATGCATGCCTGACAGAAAAAAAATCCGGTGTTCAAAAACTCTGCCATAAAGGCACTGAAAGACTGTTCATTCCCAAGCGGGAGAGATTCAAGCTAAAACTGAGACAGCAGAGGTGCAAGGGTAATTGTTAGCCTGGAATACATGGTGATGTGGCCTTATGTAGATCACGTCCTTGATGTACTCATGCAAGTTTCTGAGCAGGAAGGAAGTCAGACCATCCTAAGGTTCTTCACTAACAATACTAACAATTATGAGCAGAACCACTTGTTACGGACAGGTCGTTTGTGGCATGAGAAGGGCATGAGAGACTCTCTTCTGCTGCCCCCATCCAAAGTTAATGCAGCCTATCTATTCCCGAGGTCTGGATAGAGCGGTGGTATTCTGAGATGGGACACTCAGCAGCACACAAGCAAAATCTTCTTGCAATTAGCTTCCTCCCCTTCTCCGTTTGTCATGTTTGTTGGGCTGTAATTAATAATTATGCCTTTTGAAAAAAGGTATTTGACTACACATCTGATTCTAGATACAGGAAAGTTTACCTAAGGAAAAAAAATCAACCCGGACTCCCGGGTTGGGGCTTTGGTTATATCTGGCAAGGGAATGGATACCGCTGTGTGTGTGTGTTTGGCGGACCCAGGAACTTTCTTCTCCCACTCTCCTCTCCCAATCTCTGGCCACATCGAAGTACAGGATAGGAGAGGTAAATGGGGTTTGTGGGTGCTAGATGGGCACTAAGGCATGGGGCCATGACCACTCTGGGCCTGACTGGGCAGTTCGAGGTGCTCAGCCCTACTGGTCTGTCTTGCCCCAGATCCTCAGCACTGTATAGGCTCTCCCCCAAACTGGGGTGGCCAGCGCATGGTGCTTTCTTGCCCCCATTGTGGGTTTTAATTATGAGTTTGATTCATCTCCTTGGGTGCTCAGGGATTATCTGATCACCATTTGGGGTCTGGAAAGAATCTTCACACACTGCAGAATTGACAATAGAATTGTGGGGGCTATGTCTTCCATTCAGCATTCACTGGGCTTGGTTTAAAGAGCAGTATGGGGGGGTCTAGCTCTTGAGTTAATTTGTCACAAAGACAGAAGGTTCCTAGTACAGACTGCATGTTAATAAGGGTCAGTTTTGGGGACTCCAAACTCCTACAGAGGGCTGGACAGGCACAGAGCCTGGGCCTTTGCACTACAAGTTGGGGTGTAGTCATCAGTGTCTTACACAGCTTGCTGCATCCCTTGTCTAGTCCTTCAAACTCTGGGTAAGATAAGGGTGATGGGAAAGTTTTGGCTTTTGAAGCCAAACCCCCTTTAGCTGGCTGGTGTGACTAAGAGGTAGTCCCTCTCTTGCTCTCTCTTCCCCCCCCGCTCCATCCCCCCATTTTTTTAATCCTTGGCAATCAGCTTGGGATCCACTCTGTAATACCTTGCAGTCCTCAATTGCACCTTTAAGTAGTTAGGTTAAGTTAATAAATTACAGCCTCCACTTTTAGCCATAGTCATCTGTCTCTTTCCACTGCCGAGCTTGGGTCAAAACTCCTGACATATCACCATTGCATTCTCTCTCTCTCTTATACATTGCCCAAGAGCTCCCCTTCTAGCGCTATCACTGGTGGGTTTTTGTTCACCATCCTCTCCCTAAGGCTATTTTTAAATTATGGGAATATCCCCTTTTATGGGCCATTAGACATAACACAGCCACGTGTGAAACTGCAAACACCTAGCAGAGTTTCCCCGGTGTGAACTACAGTACACTTCTAATGTTGTCCTGAACAATTGAAACTCATTTGGGGCATCCCAAAGGACTCTTTAATCACTGATCAAGTGTTCTTTTTTTTTAAATGAGATTCATATATCTTTTGTGATTTTCAGGACTCAAAAAGTAATGCATCAAAGGAAAGCTGACTATACCAACATTGTTAACCAAAATACATGTACACAAATAATTTTTTATGCTTATAAAGTAACAAAAATTGATAGAACCTCCTATTTAATTGAGATTTGCCAATCCAAGTTGGGTGAGAATGCTGACATCTGACTACTGTATGCAGGTTTAAGGTCGGGATGTTTCGCTAAAAATGCAGTAAGGGTTCCTGGCCTCATTGATAATCTGCATGTTCACAGTGAGGTAATACTTCCTGTTTCTTTAAAACTTAACTGCTGGAATCACAATGGAAACATAATTATAAGCCAATCAAGACACAGAGAAAAATGGCAACAACACAGAAAACCTGCCTGACTTACTGGTTCATTTGCGTAGTGTTTTGAAATTCAAATCTCGGGCATACCCTTCCATACTGTCTGTAGGCCTCCTCTCGTGTCACTTTCTCCTCATCAGGAAGAAACGCACAATTAAACCAATATATTTTCTATAAAACTTGTTGGGTCGAGTAGGTGGAGCTCACTGCTTAAGTCATGTTGAGTGGGAAGAAGGTGTGACTTGAGGGAGTGGTTGGATTTAGGATTCTTAAACCGAGTTGAAAAACCCAGAAAAGGCAGCTGGAGAGTAAAAACACACCATAGCTTTGTCCACAGTTTTTGTACTATGATTTCAGTTAGGGATATGATCTTTTTCAAACCAAAACAGGTAAAGCGGTACATTCCCTAGTATGGATGCACTTATGTGTGTATAAAGATGCCTTATCCCCAGTATATCTTATTTTCCTAAATGTACAGGAATAAGTTATACCAGTATAGGCACCTTTATACTAGTATAATGCCATCCACATTAGGAGGTTGCATCACTTGAATTATTCCAGCTTCATATCCATTTAGTTAAAGGAGTACAAAAACTGTATGCAGACCAGCCCTTTTTCCAGAGAGGAGGCCCAGGCTATTTATCTTCACAGAAAATTGAAAATGAGAAATAGAGGGTTTTTTTTTTACCTAACAATCAACAACCTTGCCGGGCTGATAAGCAACATACATATTAATTCACACAACTTTTAGGGGAAAGAGCACATAACAAGTGAAGAACAGTATCTCCAACTGAAATTGCTGAAGAGATTTAAGTTGGCAAAATATTATTTTTCAAACTAAAATTTGATCGGGGCACTGCTATTTATACTAAAAACTGCCTCAGGATCTCTAGTAATCAAACGTGCACTCAACTTTGAATGTACAGTACATGCAAATGATTGCAGTCCAGCAGCACAGTGTCTAGCACCATTACACAGTGGCACTGCTTCAGTACAGACTTTGAGGGAAGAATGCCACCTATAGAACCACCAGCTCCAACTCCTCCAAGCATTTAGATATACTTTAGAAGACAGAGCAAAGACAATCCCATTTATCTTGCAAAACGATTGCAATGTAAGAATTTAAGTATCTGTGGATTCTTATGTATAATGAAACCCATATTCACCAAACTTTGATTAGCTGAAATTCTTGGGATAATTACAGCTCAGTTGTGACTCCAAATCTGTGCTGTACCCAAGAATAAAAATGCCAGTCAGATTTACATGTTGTTAGGGACTTCAAAGCAGTTACACACCAACAAGCACATTTCCTTTAAAGCTCAATGGCATTGTTCTCAGTGCATTCCAAGATTGCAGAACCTTAAGAACAGATTCTTTGAAAGTGACTGGCGTCAGTTTACTGAGCTCCAGGATTAGCAAACCAGTGTGCAACCTCTCCAAAAAGAGAAACCAACCAAAGGGCTTTGAAAACTCTGTGTCGTGAATTCCTAACGCTAGAGCCCAGTGAAGAAAGACAGATGAGGTTTTGAAAAGGTCAGTGAGAAACTTCTCAGTATGCACCTGAACTGAGAACCCATAATGCAACTTTTTTAAAACATCCTGGCAGGCTCCCTCTTTAATTTGAAAACCTGTTCACCGGAATGCTTTTGGTGCTTCCCTGAGGTCATTCAATGACTGTGCTTGAAATAAATGAATTTGTTAGGAAATTTATGATCTTCAAAAAATGGGAGTCTATAATAGAATGGATTGCTCTTCACAACACATGTATAAACACACACACCCATCCCCATTGTGCCTGTCCCCTCATCATAATCCCTCAGAGGTTCCTATCCCCCTTCCTCCCCACTCTGTATCTACTGCACGTCCGTTCTGCCTGGGTGGCGTCAGGGGGAGCATCAAGCCTTCAGAGGACACAACGTCCCCGCTTTCAGTTTCTCTGTCCTGCAACATGGATCTCCCAGCAGCCAGGAGGAGCAATTGCAGGGAAAATCTCAACACATACACACAAGCAGACTTCCTAGAGTGTGCAGGAACTGTATTTTTGTTTCAAGGGGAGGTTTATTATTCTGAAATCTCTTTATTTTTAGAAGCGATCGAAAACAAAAAAATTAAAATTTTCCCACAAACCAAAAGTCTGGAAAAAAATTGCATTTTGGGGTCAATGTATCATTTTGACAAAATCAAGAGTGCAAATTTGGATTTCAACTTTTTATATTACGCTTCATAGTACAAAATTTAAAAAATTGAAATGGAAAGTCATTTTGAAACGGAAAACTGAAACATTTCATTTTGAAAAGGTCTAAATAGAATGTTTCAACCTTATTGAAACGTGTGAGGCTTTTTCTCCAATTTTTATTTCAAAACAATTTTTTTTCAGAGGCCACAGGTTCTCACAAAATGCTTTGCTTTTGACACAATGGCATTTTCTGGAAAAAAAAACATTCCATCAGAAAATTTCCAACCAGCTCCAATACGTAAAGAGAGAAATGCAAAATTTAATTCCTCTCTTTCACTTGTCTACTAGAAATTACTTCCAGAAACTCTGTATAACCTAAAGTCCTTCATCAACTGTTTTTCAGTTGCAGGAACCTCTATATGTAAGAAATTCCTTGCAGTATTACAGACAAGAACATAATCTCACTTGACTTAAATAACCCTTGGTGGACTGCAAAAGTGTTTCAGTAAATATTAACCACTGAAGTGATTCAAAACATACTCCTTAAGTGCATCACTTTTTTAAAAATATAAACACTTTCAAATGCACTTTGTTTCTTAAGCTGAGTTTTGTGTTCATAACTTCAATTGTAGAAGCTTTTACCAGATGCTAGGAAAATTTTTACCAAGACGTGTTCAAATGAAATGTCTTACAGAATATGATATAGTCTAGAGATTAATAAAATCCACCAATTTCACAGTCTTTCACAAATAATGAGATGAAAACCTCAGATAATTTTCAACTATCAAATGTTTCAATCCCTAACTTTCTGTTTGTTTCTGAGGCACATTCAGAATAATAGTTAAAGGAACTGTATTAGTCTTCTGGGACAGGAAGAATAAGGTTTCTGTAAAAATGTTAAATTAATTTTTATAGCGATGCAAAGTCAGGGAAGGGTTGTTAAGGGATGGGCCTTCTGCCACAGGGTGGAGTTTTGTTTTGGTATCCTTTTAGAGCTTGCAGGTGTTTGGCATGCGCTGAAATCAGAGCCAGCTGTGATATTTCAACTCTGATATTTTCCTCCCCATATTTCTCAGAAGTGATGCATCAGGATGATGTCTTACACCTGATGTATTCAACTTGTGTGGTATGTCTGTAACTGTTCTCCTAAAAAAATACCATTTCAGGACTTCCGTTTTTATTTTCTGCTCACAGCATTGATATGATAAAAGGCATTAAGGAGTGTGATTTCAAACTGGCTAACCATTAGCTAACAATTTATAATTGTCCATAATGCAGCCATCTTATTCTTTTTTTAAATTTGTGCCAGTCATTCAGAAACAGCGATGTTATATAGTGACTGTAAAATAAAGTACGCCTAATAAAAAAAGTAAGACGACTACTTGCATTCCCTTTACTTACAGCCAGAGATCTTTATGCTTTCACGGCCTATCTGCAGCATGGTACTTACCTGGTTTTGTTTTGTTTTATCTTTTAGAGGAATTCAAATTGTTTCTGTTAAAAAAATATATTCTCTTTTAAGTTTGTATTGTTTGAAAAACCTCAAACCACATTGTATTTCGTACACATGTCCCCACGGGTATATTAAATAGGACCATACTGAGGTCATCCAGTAAGTTTTTAAAACTTTTTAAGAATTCCTTTAATGTACTGTATGATCTTGGCCTGATTAAAAGAACATATTTTAGAGAAAGAGAAGTTAGAAAAAGTCTGAATCTAAAATGCTGCAAGCTGACAGCCTATACAGTATCTTTATAGGGCTTTCTCTATATAAACACTTTTCTCTCTCTCATTTAAGAAAAGGAAGTTGTCCCTCGAACAGGTCTTAACTATTTCTTAACTACTGTATCAGTGACCTTAAAGAGAAAAAATGCCAGTCTCTCAACCCTTTTAACCTCTGTCTCCCACTCCCTCACACACACACTTAGATTGATTTAGCAGTGAGAATGCCTCTATTATTCATTTTATCTACACAAATGAATAAAAGATTATGATCAGCTTGGAAAAGATAGACAACATTTCATTCCATTCGTAGAAAAAAATGTATCACCTGGTGATGCAGCTTAGTCAAAAACTTCATGTTTTTGGCAGCTCAGTT
The DNA here is from genome assembly GCA_007922155.1 of Mesoclemmys tuberculata. Taxonomy (NCBI): domain Eukaryota; kingdom Metazoa; phylum Chordata; order Testudines; family Chelidae; genus Mesoclemmys; species Mesoclemmys tuberculata. Next base: position 83,135,902 of record ML675603.1, on the reverse strand, counting down.
AAGAGTATGATGGAAGCTGTTAATGATGTTAACAAAACATCCCCTGGTCAGAGCCGTTGCTGCATTAATCTGAGTTTACAAAAGAAATTATATGCGCCCTTTTTGACCCCCATAGTTCCAAACTACAAGGCCATTTGTTTAAAAAAAAAAAAAAAAGAGGGTAATGAGGTAAAGAAATACACCTTGTAGTTGGTTAAATTGTATACCAGTCCTCCTTTTTAGACTTGCTTCCCTTTCCCCTCAGACTTGCTTCCATTTCGCTTCAGTTTAACCCCATGTGCTTAGTCTTTGGCTGCTAAAGGCCTTGTGGTGCACCGTAAAGTATTTTGCAGCATTGCTAACAGCTGTGCTGGCATAATGCTTTGATGGTTGTTGACATGCACTACATTGTGAAGCCTCAGTCACCAGTGGTGTGATCCCACATCTTATAATGACTGCTGCTTTTTATTATAACTGCCAAAAAATTGAAGATGATTAGGAAACCACGGGGACGAAAATTAGTGAAACTGTTTTAAGACTTAACGTTGAGGAATATATATTTTTGAGTACTGTTGTTAGTGAAAGACAGTGAAGAGAAGAATCTACATGTTAGGCGCCCTGATTAAAAGTAAAGGAAAGTCCATCTACACTCAAAAGCCACTGCTTTTGGTATTGCTTTTGGTTCTCTCCAATGAGGCCAAGCTAACGGAATTTAAAAATGTGTTAGCTGGTTTTGGCAAATCCTTGCTAACATGCTCTTAAAGTAATGTTTAAAAATGTACTTATTAACATGAGTTAACTAACATCTCCTCAACACAGATTTTCCTAGTTTAGACAGGTCTTGAGAGAAGAACACGAAAAAGAATTCTTCCATTATTTCAAGAGTGATCACTGAGACCTCATACTGTATAGCATTATAAGTGGGACAAACTTTACATATCGGAATACTTTGGCTATGATTATGGCATGGTCTAGTTGCGAGATGTCTTCTATTCCTGTTATAAATGGGATTTGGGAGTGTTGGGGATATTTGGATTACAGAACCTGAGTGGTTGTTGGGTTTTCTGTTCTTCCAGTTCCCAGTCCACTGCAATGCTTTCTGTGGTTTCAGGAAGTGAATTGACAAGATGGGCTATGAAAGGGTAAAACCGTTAGAGCGAGAATGTGTGTAGCAGATTGGGGGTTATGCAGGCATGTGGCTGCTGCTAAAATACAAGGACAGTGGCTAGGATGCCCAGGTGAAAAATGGCATCCCAGAATAAAGGGGTAGTTGCAAACCAATTAACTTTTTCCCCCCTAGAACTGGCCATACACTTCTGAGTCCAAGTCACTCTTGGGATAGTGGATCAGGAAGGACAATGGAGAACCCATTTGTGGATGTTTGGAGTACTCAACACAATAATATAAATTACTATTAAAAATGTAAACAAAATATCCAACAGAAATGGAACACTGAATTAACTACTCTCTGCATTGGTCCTTTCTCTTTGATTGACCTCTCAGAGAGAGAATGGTGTAGAAAGTATACCTAACGCAGTGACGTGACGCAAATATTTCAACAAGGGAGTCTGGCACATATTTCTTCCCATAATCATATGACACACCCCAATCCCAGGAAAAAGGGGTCCTGTTCCCTTGTTTTTCCATTAAAGCATAAGTATTTTCTCAGAAATATAATCAGGGAGGGAGACAACGCCACTCACTAAATGAACCCATTAAGCTGCACTTCACTAGAAACGCTTATACTTTGTTCCCAAGAAGTAATGAGGACTGAGTGATAGTGTAATATTGAGCGCAGAAGAGGGTGTGGAAAGAATAAATTTTTTCAAAAAGTACTATAAGTGAAGTTGGGAATACATATGCTCTTTTCTGCAAACACAGTTTAAAAATCCTGGCATTTGGTGCAATCTGGGCCATTTCAAAGGCAAAGGCAACACTATGTGTCCCATGGCAGAGATGATTTAACAGTATCCAGAGGGGAAGCAAACTTTTTCAGAAGCAGGGAAACCAACACAATCCTCCCTTCAATTGGGATGCAGTTTCCAGCAGGGGCACCTTAGTGATACTCTGTCTCCTCCCCCTTTCATCACAGCATTGCTTTAACTTCTAAAAAATCCTCATTCTCCCCTCATATTGTCACTGACTTCTTTGAATTTTGTGGCATGTTGAACAAAAAGTGCAGGATCTCCTTCCCAACCAACTAACCCCTGAGTAAAATAAAGCCTCCTGCAATGTAGTGTTCAAAACCCAAGCTTAATCTCTGTGAAAATGATGAAGTGAGAAAGTTGGCCTGGTTATCCTCCATAGGCAAAGTCAGCATGGTGCTACCTCATTTCAAGGAATAACAGTGCATTAATCTACGAAAACTTTCACTCTTATGCAATGGCAGCCTTATAAATGCAGATGCTTGATATACAATAAATGTGTTCCTTTCTCACACATTCATTTGCTGTTCTTTTATTCTTTTGCAATCCTGGCATATACTCGTGTACAGCAGATATAACATAGAACAGATTCATTTATTTCAGTAGTCAGTTGTATTTTACCATTTTCGGTAGTGCATTTTGATTCCTTGAACACTCGCATTTCTTTCTCAGATATTTGATTCAGAGGATGTTCACTGTGCATACATTTGCACTCAAGTAGATTTGTAGCCTTTGTGGAACTGGTTTATTCCAGTACCAGGAATTCATTTAAATGAGATTCACCAAGTAGCAGAATAGGTGCAATATATAGCCTGTTACTCTGTTTGACACAAACTGATTGAGCTGGTGTTAGAAAAATAAACCCAATAAGCTTCAGTGGGAAAAAACCCAGCTTTCATAAGATTATGAACATAAGAAGGTAAAATAGTTTAACCAAATATATAGTATCTGTTATGAATAAAGATAGATTTAACTTTGTGAAAAATTAAAAACAAAATAAAAGACAAATTTCTCTTAGTTTTTGAGAACTCCTAGACAAGAAACGGGTCAAAATATTTCTGCATCATATCTTCATTCAACTATATTCAAAACTTGGCAATTTTTATCAATATAATTTGTAGTTACATCTGCTATAAAGAATAGGATAATTGCTTGTGAGAGTGAAAAAGGATTATTTTCCCACATGGCAATATTTGCCTAGAAGAATGTTATGCATTATTCCCTTCCTGTCCTCTGAGGAATCAGATATTGACCACTGCTGAGAACAAAATACTGTACTAGATTTGATGTATCAATGGTCTATGCAATATGGAAAAGGCTATATTTCCAAATTTGCAATACATTTAATTATCGACAGATCATTATTGTTTCTAATTATACCATGTTTCTGACTTCACACTCAACACAAATTATTTGCATCTCAATTTTGTAAGTAGTTGAAATCTGGTATGGAGAAAAGCAATTGTTGTTTAATATTTTTTGTAAAATGTGTTACTAATGTGTTACAAAGTCTCAGTGAGAACTGACCTGAGGATCCGAGAATACTTGCTGCATACTGTTGATTGGACCATATGGAACACCGCTACCTTCAAAGAGTTCAAGCCATTTGGTGGTCGTTTTTTCTGAAAACCTAGGAATAAACAAGAAGCATGTGGTTTAAACTCCATTTTAGATTCCAAAGAATGTAGAGCACCCCCTCACTGATTTCTTCTCAGGCAGTCAACAATACAACAAAAATGTGCTGCACGTGTTCTCTGGAAATGCTAAGAGTAAGCCTTCGGGCAAATACAATGGTTAGACCAACTTATAATTCTATCTGATTGTCTGATGCAATCTAGCAACAATGCAAACCAAAATTATCAACAGTTTCAAATATGGATCAATGGGTTTCCTCAAGTCCTTAATTACAGTAATATGCTTCACATTTTATTTATTTATTTAACAACAAAAGGCTAGGCATGATGTGGGTAAGGGTCTAATGTACGAAAGTGTTCTATTTTTGATCATAAAGATCACTGATTTAAAGCAGTACAATGTTTTTCCTCCGTTACATTTGAAACATATGTTAGAATTAACAAAACACAATTGTTGGTCAGATAACGACATCAACTACATATTTATTTGTTGTATGATTATATAATCTGTGCTCAGGACATCCGGTTGAGCATATATATGCTCTGCTTATCCTGTGTAATCCAAAAGTCCAAATCTTTTTATACCATTTATAAAGCTTAGCTCATTTCCTTGCAAGCATTCAATTTTCAGAGAGTTGGAAGTCCTTCTCTCAACCGTATTTCCCTCTTTAGATACTTGCATCCTATTTCCGTAAGTATAATTCTATTTCTTGTCTGTGAGGCAGAGTTACCAGTGTCCAGATTGCACAAATGGTCCTGAAACAAAGGTAGTAAAACTGGCAAGTGAGGTGATATTTTATATTGGTTTCTGGATTTCTGAAGCAGTGATGAACTGATATGGATTCCACTGCCATAAATTTCCTGAAGATATACAACATGATATTCTGCCAAGATATTGGACGGGTTTTAAAACTGAGGGAAGGCAACTGGCATACTAGATTCAAACACATGAAGAAACTGAGATGTAATATATTTCCTTTTAAATTCTCCCGAATAATTGGCACTCTCTAGTTCACCATTTCCAACTTCCTGAAGTCTAATATTCAACAACATTAACACCACTAAATTTCAGTTCAAGAATGCAACATGTCCAATCATCTCTGGATCCCTAGTAAAAATGTCAAAACAAATATTAAACACAAGGCAATAGAGACAAAAAAAAAACCAACAGTGTCAAAATAACCTATGGATAACTTGTACACATTACTTGTATTTTCATGTATAGTCTGTAACTGGCTGCAAAGTTTTTGTGATACTTCAGCATGAAAAGTATCAATGCAATGGAGGTAAACGATACAGCAATGTTCTACATTGCATGTTGTATAGGTGCCGATCCAAGATTCTCTTACATTTCTCTTTTCTATACAGAAGGGGTATTCCTCAATTTTCATGAAGTACATTTAATTTATAACATAGGAAGTGAAATTCTCCTGGGCGCACAAGGCATTTGTATTTCAAAGCCATGAGAGAAAAGAAGATGTACTTACCTGGTACTGTAACTAGAGTTCTTTGAGATGCTTTGTCAATCTACATGTGCCCATTTTCTCATGATGGGAGATATCGTCAATGGTGTCCACAGGTCCACATCTGCGCCCTACACATCCTCATACTCCGGTATGAGGGTATATAGGGAAGGATGGACACACTACCACTCTAGTTCCTTCTCAGACATGAAGTCCCGTGATAAGGATTTTGAAGCAGAGGAGAAGGAAGGTGAGTAGCGGAGCACCCTTAAGGACAAAACATCTGGACAAGATGAACAAGAACTCCATCTACTGTACACGTCAGTAGCCTCTCCTTGTTCAAGTTATTGTTTCTCTGGATCCTCCACATCAGGAGATTCCCGAGCAGCACCCCAGTCACAGAGAAGTGGGCTGAGGAAGCGGATACAATAGCCTTGCCACAGGCGGCACCAGCTCTAAAGCATGCACAATAGTATAGTGCTGCGAAAATGTGCACTGACGACCAGGTGGTGTCCTTGCAAATGTCTGATATGGGTATGTTCTTCAGTAAAGCCAAAGAGATGGAATGAGTTCTGGTGGAATGGGCAACCACCATAGATGGAGGATGAACTTTGGAGGCTTTGTAACGGGTCACGATGCACCCAGAAACCAATTTTTACAGTCTTCAGGTGGACTTCGGGTGCCTGAAGGGCTTAGTCCTATCAAGGTAAAAGGCTCTTCCTACATCTAATGTATGGCGAGACTAGCCTCCTCTCTCAAGGAGTGAGGCTTGGGGTAAAACACCAGTAGGTTAATGTCCTGATTAATGTGAAATGCCATTGAAACTTTAGATAGAAACCGAGCACGAGGACGTAATGACACTTTATTATGATAGAACATGGTGTACCATGGGTTGGCCATAAAAGCTCCTAATTCCCCTACCCTCCTGGCCAAGGTAATGGCTATGAGGAATGAAGTCTTAAAGGCCAAATGAAAAAGGGAACAACTGCCCAGAGACTCAATGGGGGTTTTCTCAGGACAGTGATGATGGTGGAGTACATTCTCTGATAGGAGGAAAAGGATAAACAAACCCTTAATAAATCTTGCAGTAATTCAGGTGAAATAAACTGCTGAGATCCCTATACAGTGGGATAGTTACCAATTCCATAGTTTTACGGATTCTGTGCTTAAAGTCTGGGATTTTAGTCCTCTTTGGACGTTTATATAACACATTGTAGCCCTGCTGTCCAGAAGTACTCTGATGCCCATTGTTGAACAAGAAGTGATGGGAAGCATTTGACTGCTCTGAGCTCTAGAAGATTGTTATGGGGAGACATCTCCTGGGCAGGTCTATTTGCCTTAGGCTGTGAAGTCCTGAAAATGACTACCCAGTCTAGCCAGGAGGTATCTGTTGTGATGATCTGTTGTGATGGGGAGGATGGAAGAATGGAATTCCCACACAGCCCTTTTGGGGATCCTTCCATCAGTTGAGTGTATTGAGAACCTATGAGATATCAACACCTGTTGGACAGTTTCTGTTTGTTGGGGGTGTAGGCAGAACTGAGCCAGACTTCAAGACATCAGGAGCACAGCCTTGCCAGGGGAGTTACAAATGTACAAGCTGCCACATGCCCAGGAGTTGAAAAAAGCCTTGCTGTAGTTTGTGGTCTCTCTTGTAACATGGAAATAAGTCTGAACATTGTAGTGAACGTGCCCATAGGCAGGTATGCTCTGGTGGTTCTGGAATCAAGAGTGGTTCTGATTAAATCTATTCACTGTGCAGATGTGAGCGTAGACTCTTCTGTGTTGAGGTGGAGGCCCAAGGAGTTGAAGAGGAATACAGCCTTGTTGGTTGCTGACTGCACATCGAGAAAGGAGTAACCCTGGAGGTGCCAGTTGTTCATCTCCAGAAAGACGATTGTTTCCATCTGGCTAAGATAGGCTGTGATGGCCAAAAGGAGCTGTAAAGATCGTGGCGGTGGTCAAAAAGCTGAAGGGTAGGGCATAGAATTGGTAGTAGTCCTTACCCATAATGAATCACTGGAAACGTCTATGGGAAGGATGCATAGTTATATGAAAGTATGCATACTGGAGATCGAGAGAGACAAACCAATCCTTTGAATCCAAAGTGGGAATTATTGTTGCCAGAGTTACCATTCTGAACTGCTGAGAGAAGACTAAGTTGTTCAAAGCCCTGAGGTACAGAATCAGTGTCCACCCTCCTCTTTTCTTGGGAATCTGGGAAATAGAACCCTTTCCCAACAAAGTCCAGCAGTATGGGTTTGATCACCCCTAGGAATAGGTGGTGTACCAACTATCTTAAGAAACCATCAGAAGGGAGAAGGGAACCTGAAAAGGGATAGGGAGGGATGGAGCTGAACTGGATGAAATAGCTCATCAAAACTACCTGAAGCATCCATCTGTCCAAGCAGATGAGCTCCCAGGAAGGTAAGAAAAGAAATCACCATGGGGAGAGGGGGGTGATTGTGACGTGGTTGGTGCAGCATATGATCCAGAAAAGGGGGAGGGCGGATTCATGACCCTCAACCAGTGGGTCAAAATGGTTGTTCAGACGAAGTCACTGACTGTGATGTTACTGTGGAAGATGGCCCCTCTGTGGGAAATCTAGGTTTCTTTCTGGGAAGTTTGGTGAGTCTCATGGTTTGATAATGAAGTGGGCATGACCACTGAGCTGTCTGAGGACTGCTGTATTTCCTTTTTGTTGCAGGTGTGTAGATGCCAAGTCTTTGGTGGGAATAGAGAAACCCATCCATGAAGCACTGAAGGGCTTCAGCCTTTCCAATGGAAGGTTGTCCACAGTGTTTTGTACTTCCCAGGGAAGACTGGAGGATTGCAATCTAGATGCTCAATGCATGGACTATGGCGGTAGCCACAAAATGCAAAGCTGTGTCATTCTTTCTGACAGTGTCAAGAACCAAATGCTTTAGAGCAAGAAACCCCACAATAGAGAGATGTGGGGAATCTGTCCCCCCTTGAAGGCCATATCCTAATTCCTAAATGAGATTGATATAAACCCTGATGTATTTATCTCTCTTCCAATATTCTTTTTAGTATTAACTATTATAATCCTGCATATTCTTGTTATCCACATAAATGTCCACTCTCTCTTTGAATCTCACTATGTTGGTGGCCTCAAAGACAGCCTGTGTTTCTGAGTTCTACAGTCTAATTACACATTGTATGACAAAACATTTCTTTTTATCAGTTTTTAATTTGCCACCTTTCAATGTCATTGAATGTCCCATGAATTCAGAGAGAATCACAATTCTAGATCTACCTTTTCCAGACCTTTCATTATGTTTCCTTTTATCATGTCCTCTCTTATTTGTCTCCTTTCTAAGGTAAACAATCCCAATGTCTTCAACCTCTCTTAATTTACAAGAATTTATCTATGTCCCAAGTCATTCTTGTTCCTTTTCTCTGAACCTTTCTAATTCTGTAATATCTTTCTTCAGATTGGGCGACCAGTCCTACACACAATAATCAACATGAGGCCACACCACTGATTTAAATAACGGCATTATAATATTTTCCATATTATTTGCTATCCCATTCCTTAGGCATCCTAACATCTGGTTAGCTTTTCTGACCTCAGTTGCACATTAATAAAGATATTCATTGAACTTTCCACAGTGATGCTGGTCCCTGTCCTGGATGGATAAAGTTAATTTAGAACTGTGTAAGGTGTATTAGTAATCCATATTTTTCCTTCCAATGCCATTGGTTTGCCTTATCAACATTGTTTTAATTTGCCCATTCACCTACTTCAAGTCTCTCAAGTTCCTCACACTCCTTTCTGGTCTTGAGTAACTTAAATAATGTGTGTCGTCTGCAAATGTTGCTCATCCCCTTTCCAGATCATTAATATACTGAACACCACAAGACACAGTATGGAAGCCTGAGGCACACTGCTCCTAATCTTTTGCTTTAATGAAAACTGAACATTTAATACCACTCTGCTTTCTGTCTCCTATCCAGCTTCAGATCCATGACAATCCATTCCGCCTTTTTGTGCCTACTTGGTTCATTAGCAGCCTCTTGGGAGAGGAATCTTTTGAAAGCTTAAGTAAATTATGTCAACTAGTTCTACTATACCCACTACCTTTTCGACACAAAGAATTCAAATAGATTAGTGAGAAATATGGTTTCTTTACAGACACTGCATGGATTAGATCCTATTGAATGGTTGTCTTCAATGTGTTTAATTATTCTATTTTTAATTATTGTTTAAATCAATTTACTTTGTACAAATGTAAAGTTACTGGTCTGTAATTCCACACATCAGACCTAGAAATGTTTTTACATATACACAACATTTGCTACCCTTCAATCCTCTAGTACAGCAGATGTTTTTTATGAGAGTACATATTTTTGTGAGTAGTTCAGCCACTTCCCACTTGAGTGCCTTCAGAACCCATGGTCTAGTAACTAATTGCTCTTTAAATTAACGGTTTTCCATCACTACTACTTCTGACCTATCAATCTCTGCTAGTGCCTCATCTTTGTTATCAGGAAAAGCAGATCCATGGTGCCAATCTCCCTAATATCCTTTGTTGCAAAGACTGATTCAAAGAAATTTAGCTTCTCAGAAATATCCCTATCTTCCTTAATTGCTCCGATTAGCCTTTAGTAATCCAATGGACCCAACAGTTTTTTACAGGCTTCCAGCTTCCAATGTACTTAATGAATTTCTTCTTGTTTTTTTCTAACACCCTCAGCAATTTTGCAGATGACACCAAGCTGGGGGGGAATAGTATATACGCTGGAGGGTAGGGATAGGATACTGAGTGACCTAGACAAATTGGAGGATTGGGCCAAAATAAATCTGTTCAACAAGGTTCAATGAAGACAAGTGCAGAGTCCTGCACTTAGGATGGAAGAATCCCATGCACTGCTACAGACTGTGGACCGACTGGCTAGGCAGCAGTTCTGCAGAAAAGGCCATGGGGGTTACAGTGGACAAGAAGCTGGATATGAGTCACCAGTGTGTCCTTATTGCCAAGAAAGCTAATGGGCCAAGAAAGCTATGGGCATATTGGGCTGCATGAGTAGCAGCATTGCTATCAGATCAAGGGAAGTGATTATTCCCCTTTATTTGGCATTGGTGAAGCCACATCTGGAGTATTGTGTCCAGTTTTGGGCCCCCACTACAGGAAGGTTATGGACAAAATGGAGAGAGTCCAGCTGATGGCAACAAAAATGTTTAAGGGGCTGAAGCACAAGACTTATGAGGAGAAACTGAAGGAACTAGGCCTGTTTAGTCTGCAGAAGAGAAGAGTGAGGGGGGATATGATAGCGGCCTTCAACTACCTGAAAGGGGGTTCCCGGAAGGATGGAGCTAGGCTGTTCTCAGTGGTGGCAGATGACGAAACAAGGAGTAATGGTCTCAAGTTGCAGTGAGGGAGGTCTAAGTTGGATATTAGGAAAAACGTTTTCACTAGGGAGGTGGAGAGGCAGTGGAAAAGGTTAGAGAGATGGTGGAATCTCCATCCTTAAAGGTTTTTAAGGCCTGGCTTGACAAAGCTCTGGCTGGGATGATTTAGTTGGGGTTGATCCTGCTTTGAGCAAGGGATGGACCCTTCCAATCCTAATATTCTATGAGTACAGATGTGGCCCACAATAAAACATGAATGGTTATTGAATGAAAAGGATACTCTGAAATTGGAGTCCTTTCAACAAGAGTGTCAATTACTTAAGGCTACATAAACATTATGCTCTCATGGCAAGTCAGATTACTTTTCAAGACAAGTACATTTCTCATCATTGGAGTTACACAAGTGATTTTGAATATTCTGTGAAGTAAATGCATGCCAATTTCAAAACAAACCCCTGGGCTGCAGGCCCTCTAGAAGCAATTGCAGGAGACCTTTTGAAGTTTTAGTATTTGTCTATGTTTTTTCCTGTCAGGCAACAGAGAAGAATTTATGGAAATTGTGTGGAAAACAAAAGGGGCAGTCTTTTAAAAACATATAGCTTAAAAGAAAATCCCATTTTGATCACTGTCTTGATCTTTATTTATTTATTTTTGAGCTGGAGAGATGTCCCAAAAGCATTAAACTCAATCAGTCAGAGATGTACCATCTCAACATTCCATCATCCCTAAAGGAGACATCCATCATTTTTTCCTGCTATTGAAATTTTTGACCTAAATCTGATGTGGGATATCTTCCTCTATCTGTGCTGAAAAGCAGAAAGAACATGGTTTTTATTAAACACACAGAGGCAAAACTGTTAAAAAAAAAAGTCTATATTCCGCTTACTGAAGCAAGAACATGCAAGCTACTGTGTCCTCAGACCAATCCTGTTGTCTTTTGGTATTGTAATACATACTGTCCAGCATGAAAGAACTGGTCTATCAACACCTACACCTAGATATGATAATGTGAATTTTAAAAAGAACGACAGCATTAAGTCCATATTTCCAGACTTTGGCGGGTTTCAGGTTAGGCTGTTAACTGTTGTGTGGTAACTTGGTCTATGGCTTAATCATCAGTGACTGCCTAACTGCCTAGTGTGGTGGTTCTCAATCTGTGGCCCATGGGCCAAAAGCGGCCCACAGGGCCTTTCTAAGTAGCCTGCCACTCCCCTCCAACTGGCTGCATAGGGAGCTGCTGCTTCAGGACCTAGGTGGAGTGCGTGGCCACAGGGCTAAAAGACCAGTGCAGGCTCTTTGCTGCAGCCAAGGGGATAGGAGATTAGCGCTCTCCTCCCCCTGTCTGTAGCAGGGAGCACAGCAAAGCATTGCACCTGGATGCCTAGGTGCTAGGGTCCCTGCTGGAGCCGGAGTGAGGGAGCACTGATCTGCCATCCCCCTGGCTGCAGAAGGGAGCCACTGCCTAGGGTCCCAGGACAAGGGGCTAAAGGGCGGGTGTGGTTTCCCTGCTGCAGCCAGGGGGATGGGAGATCAAAGAGAGAGGCAGCCTCCTCACTGAACTCTTTGCAGAGAGAGAGAGAGAGAGAGAGAGAGAGAGAGAGAGAGAGAGAGAGTGCGTGCATGCCCTGGGGGGGAGGGAAGGGACTGGCAGAGACTGGTGGCCCTTCAGGGTTGTAAAAATGGTGTGTGGACCTCGAGCCACAAAAGGTTGAGAACCACTGGTCTAGTGAGTGAAATTTTCAATAAAAGAATTTAAACTGATAAATAATATAGGCTCTCCCAAGCTGAAGGACCTAAGTTTATATCACCAAAGCAACTGAGACGGTTGATGTTGAAAGTGCTGAATACTCTACAACACAAACTCAAGATAACAGAAAATTAAGGCTCTCTCCATCAGGAGCCAAGGGCTGTGACATTCTCCCCACAAAGGTACTTTTGTGACAATCTTCAGGATTATGTGCATGATTTTTTTTTCTTTTAAAGCATTAAAACAAATCTTTTCTCTCTTTGTCGTATGGTTTTGTATGGTTTGCTGGGTTCCCAGATGTTATATAAACCCCAATTTATTAATATTTGCCAAATTACAATTTCATTTTTGGGTTTTGCTTTTATTATTAGGGCTCCAAACTCTTTGAAAATGGGCCAAAAAATTAAGTGATTAAATAATCCGTCCGGTCTCTAAGAGGAAAAAAGGGGCACTCATGAAATATAATGTACTCAAAATAATGATCTTCCCCATCAGTATTAAAAGAGGCAGTGACCCAGTAGACTGTAACATTGTACTGTGTGGTTCCACAGTTCTGAAATGTAATGTGTGAAGGTGAATCTAACCTTTGCACCTATGAAGAGCCTCAATGAGTCTAAATGGTACTCACTGTGGATGTAAGGGGTTGCCCACACAAAGACCACAGAACTGGTGTCTAACTGTATATTCAGAGAAAGGCTGATTTTCATTAAATGCTTGTCCTTCCATCAGATATGCGCACACAACTTCAACTGAAATCAGTAGGTGCATGAATGGGAATCAGAGCACAATCTGGCCATTAAGGTTTATCTGTAAAGGTATTTTTGATCCATTACTGTCAATCATCTATAATAAATCTACCTGTATATGGACACTTCTGAAATAAGTGGATTTTTGTTTGTTTGATTTTTTTTTTTTTTAAAGAGACACCATTATGTAGCATATTAGTCTGTGGTGAGAAGCCTGGGATGTAGGTTATTTTGAATCCCAGTATTTAACAACTAAAGGCTCAAAGAACAATGAAAGAAAGAACTAGCGCTCTTCCTGCAGAACGTGCAGGTCTTTTTCCTCATCAGAGCAGCATCCAGACCTGCAGTCTCTTTGGTAACTTTTTTAGGCTTCGGAGAGAGATACCAGCTCACTCCGCACTTAATCACACAGCATTTACAAAGTTACTACAACCCTGGTATTAAAAAAATTGTACTGTAACCTGCAGTGTTTAAAATTAAATATATTTTAGATTAGAAAAGTAATCAAAAACTCCTAATAATCCTTATGATTTAATCATCTAAATATGTGAAAAAAATTCCTCAGTGCAAATAACCCAACTAGCACCACAAAATACCTTTGATATTTGATCTCCTGGAAGTTAAAAGCCAAAGCCTGATCCAGCAGCTTTCATGCATATGTGTACTCTCATTGAACTCATGCATTTATGTAACCGTAATTATACATTTACAAATTCAATAAATACACTGGAGTAAAAAAACATTGCTGCTTGCAATGCTGCATCCTAAATTTGTTGCCTGGACAAAAATATTCACAGTTTAGTTATGCAGTCAACTCCTAAAACTAAAGGTAGCTAATCCTTATATCAGATCTAGCATGAACCATGATTTTTCAATCATTCACTCTGCAAGCCAATGCAAAAACATTTCTTGTTTCAACACTATACAGGAAATGTCTAAAACTCAGACTAAAATTGACCAAATTGGATTATCAAACAAAAAGGATTATAATTTCCTCCCAACGATGTTGTTTGTTCTCTTAAAAAAACTCTCTGTTTTCCATTAATTTCTACTGAGAGTCATGAGGCAGCTTTTGCCTGGCAAATTTCTGACCATTAAAATGTCCTAATTTTCATCTTGATCCTTGGGCAGGAAAGAGTCAGAAGTGCTGTAGAAACACACACAGCCTCCTGAGAATGTAGGGTGGGGGAAACTAGGAAATGCTCTGAGGCACTCCTTTCCCAGCCAGTTAAGAAGGAACAGCAATGCTCTAAAGAATGTGTTTCTCAAGCTGGGAGTTGGAAATAGGTGTATGAAACTCTTGACCACCCTGCCTCTTCCATTAATTTCTTAAATGCATGAAAACTTTTCAGTTGTTATTAGGTTTTGTAAAAGTTTGCATCTACAGTTTCCAAATTTTGGGTCCACACTGAATTGCTCTGATAACGTGCCTTTAAATACAAAACATGTTTTTAACAATGAAGGATAGAAGCAGAACTACCACCACAGTAAGCTGGTTTCAGAGATGGCCAAGGCACACATGAGCAAATTGTGAATATCCATCACAACATTGTACTCTCTGCGCTTTTCGATCACCCACCAATCATGTGCTATCACTACTCAAAAGCATTTGATACTGTCAGCTACAACCATCTTTGGATGATATCGGCAGACATGGGGAATCAAGCCAACTGAAATGGTCCCAGATTATATGAGGAGTGTGGAGAAACGATGCTTGAAAGAGGGCTTACAGCAGGTTGCAAATGATCAGAGCACAGGCATGGCAGGTAAGCTGGTTCAACCAACCCTATAAAATCCAAAAATGTGTTTTAAATGGCCAATCAAGATAGCCAGGCAAAGTAGCATACAGCCTCTTTCTTTCTCCAGAGGTAGGAACGGGATAGGAATCTGAGGAGATAGATAAGACTGAAAACAAAGGGGCATTTTCTCTTTCAGCTAGCACTGGCATTCACACAGACACGCTCCAGCTTGTCTGTGAGCTAGTGCTACAGCAGTCCAAGACATGATGTCTACCAATGGTTGCTTGCAAGTTTTGTTAAGACTATCTTCCTTCTTTAATGTAATAAAGCTTTCTAATAGCATGAACAAAACTACTGAACAGTTTGTTAATGTGGTTACTAAATATTTTGTTTCTTTTTCATGTCTCCCATGCACAATGATTTTCACCATATAAACAGTGCTATACACCATATAACAAATGCTATAATTCCCCTGATCGGATCTTTGTTTAAAGGTATATCCTCCCATAGCATAATCCAGGAGACAACCACAGCTATTCTGATCTTATTGCTAGAAAGATAGTGCAGTGTTTACGAACACCTGACACAGAGAAAATAAAGCATAGGAAGAGAAAGAGGATTGGAAAACCATCCTCTCTATCCAGAACAAGCTTAGAAGACAGCACCAGCTTCTTTCACTTTACTCCCTTCCTATCTCATACATTCTTCTGTTCATCTTACAATGCTATCCTCTCTCTCTCTCACTCCACACAAAATAGCCACTTGGCTGCAAGAACTTTCTGCAATTCAGAATAGTGTTTCTGTATCTTTCTGCTCCATCAACCATCCATTTTCAATATTGTGTAGAATCTTTTCTCCCGTGCCTAAAAATTCATAAATTCTCTCCCACTGCACCATTAATTATCTCTATAATTACAGCTAACTTAGTTAACTTAGAATTTTGGGACACAGCTTGAATGAAAGACAGTATACAAAATAAAGTTGTATTGTAAAAAATTTATAAATTTGTGCAAGGCAAACAACAGATCATTAGTCAGAGTGTACAGTAAATATGTAATTAGACTTTTCAAAATGACTACTACAATATCTATTCAATAGTCTGTAAGAGTCTCTTATGCTAGGGCCTAATTAGACTCTTTTAGGTTACTGGTCATTGACCCAGTAGATGATAACTCCTTTCTCCGAATCACTTCGTGTCCTTGAGGCCAATGCAGTTGCTTTTGACATATTTGCAGATACAGTTTGTGATGACAAGCCCATCTTAAAAGATTTTTTATTGCCTGTGGATTATGGAAATGATAATCAGACAAGGTTTTGTCTATAAGATAAATATAAGACACCAATGGGCCATGCTGAAACTTTAAGATATTGTCAATGAGAAAACCTCCTAATTTTATACCCAGTAAAACCTTTTACAATGGAACAACAGTTATTTCCTCCCCAAAATAGCTCAACATTCTAGTTCACCTTGCAACTTTAGGGTATGTCAACACTTAAGTTGCCGCCATCAGATCTACCTTTCTGGATCGATTGAGCGGTCAGTGAAGACCCACTGAATCGATCCAGAAGTCGACATAGTAAAAACCACCCCCTCAAGTGGCATAGCGCTGCGTCAATGGGAACGCAGTTCCTGTCGGCCCAGTGCAGTGAAGACGCCACACAGAACAGAAGCACAACAGACAATGGGAGTTACACAAGCTACTCTGCATGGCTTGTGTAACTCCCGTTGACTGCTGTCGAATCGCCAGGTAATTGTAGAGCAGGACTTAGAAAACATGGCAAGTACTAATTACTTTCTCTTTTTGCTCTTACCATTCAAAAATAGGCAAATGGGGATCTCTCCCTTTGTAGAGATCAGCCTTGTTGTGACCCAAGGGATGGTGTCAGAAAGTCTGCAGGAGCCTCCTGGCATCTAGCCTGCCTACCTCCCACCCAACATTTTTAGCGTTCGTTTCTTCACAAGAGGATGGCCTCCTGGTGACCCCAGTGAGGGGCAGTGGGAGGCCCATGCATACATGGACTCCTTCAGGTACTCATGTGTTAGCATGGATTAAAAGAGGCAGTATTTGGGAGCAGGGACCATTCTTGTTCCTTTTCCAACAGTTTGAAGACATTCAGCACCCCTGGGGAAAAGAGGCAGAATAGGCTATGGTGGTCATATTTCTGAACACACTCCTACTACAGGGCTAAGCTTCAGGATGCTTCAGAACAAGACCTTGAAGGGAATAGTTGCAGGGAATGCGACCTGGGCATTGCTGAGGTTGTTCTTGACAGCACCAATGGCTGTCTAACCTGCACAACAGAAGACAATGACGACATAAGGTCAGTCCTGGAACAGATTTAGGGTAGTACTTTTCTGCTCCCTCTAAGGTCCAGGAGGTACAGAACCAAGGTGGAGGGGATGTAAATGGTTTATCCAAATAAATTAGCAAATTCTGGTAGGGGTGCATCATCCTTGATCACATGCTCAACCAGCAGATCACAAGTCACAGCCAGCAACATGAGCTCCGTGGTGTCATTCTCAAAATAGCAAGGCTGATGAAGGAAGCTTAGCCCATTGAGAGGCAGCTTGGGAATGGAGACAGCACAAACAGGATTGCCAACATGGAAAATGCATTGTCTCCAATAAGGATGCAAAAAGCAAAGTTCAACTTATTAGGAGTAAGAGAAACCTACTCAATAGGGTTTCCTACTCCCAGAATAATGCATGCTATGGCAAAAGCTTTCAGTCTAACTTTGAAGTAGCAAAAATTAAACCAAGGGAATAATGGTAAGTGCCCAATACTTTTGTAGCCTGGCCAACACCCCACTGACATGTGTCCCTCTTCAAATTTGCCTCCAAAATTCCCTGGGAAAGAGAAATGCAAATGATTTGCCTCAAGAAGGAGAAATTGCAACATACTTTTATTTTAAAAGAGATTTGGGGCAGCATTGAGAGCTGTGAAACACACAGCAACTATTCTGTATTCTTAAACACAGGTGAAAAAAATGGGAATTTAATTAATGCAAAAGTTGAAATATTTTCTTTTCCATAGCATTCCAGTTTAAGAAAAGGACATGTTCAAGATACTTCTACTTGAAAGATAAATATATGTACAAAAAATTGCAAGAGCAGGATGTTCTGGGAGGCAAATGTAGGCTGGCAGACTTCATTTCTTATTCCAAAGGTAGCTCTGTAAACAGCTTTATTGATTTTGATTTATGTTCAGTCAGCTGTGTTTTTTTTCTATTCTGCCATATACATAATAAGAACATGTGGGCAGGAGGATTAATAGTCAAATGTGGCACTAAATTGGATCACTTTATTTTTGTGAGATAATCATGGAGATTTTAATGTGCTTGATTTTTTTCCCTTTGATTGTCAGTTTTGCTGGTGATGCTGACAAATTTTGCTGCCTTTTGTCCCATCTCTGAAAAAAACCCAAAATTCTCTTAGGGGGTCCGTCTATTTATGATAGCTCCCACCATCTGAATATCTGTATGGATAAAGGGAAAGGGGGCTAAATAGATGTCCTACTTCCTGAACATCCATTTGGTTGGTTACAAAGAAACAGGGACACCTGGTGTCATCACTCCAGGACTTGGAGAATAAATTGGTTACAAGGTCCTAGTCAAGAAGAAAACAGAGAAACATTCATTTGTTTGAACCTTCCAAGATACTTAGATACCATCGTGATAGGAGCCTTAGAAAACAGATTAAAGAAGTTACCATAAATTTTGCCAAATCTTCAAAATGGCTCTTTCAGTGAGCATCATTTCTGCCTTATACAGACTGAGGTTAAGCCACCATATCACAACTTGTGGCCTCATTTCCCAAAATATAGGCATGGATTGGGACATAGGTGGGGCTAACAATGATGTTGGAAGGCTGTTACTATCAAACAATGGACCCCGTGAACAAATATATTCCTCCCTGATACTAGTATGTTCGGGATGTTACAACTTCTGGGCCGTATCTCGCTGGTGTCCAGGACAAATGTTGGGTTTCTTGGGTTTTCTGATTGGGACCATTAGGCTTAGCAGCAGCCAAGTTAACACACCAGTCTACATTATTTCAATAGAAGTTGAGGTATCTGCCTTGTCTTACATTTCTGCATCAGCCACACATTCTTTTCTCTCCCATTTGTTAGCAAAAATTAACCATACATGCTAAGTTTCAGCTCAAAATGATTGTCCTATTACCCAGTTATAAACACCTGCAATATGGACTTAGAATAGAAATAGTAGCATATCCTGAACAATAGTAGTGTAGCTTCTTCATAAGAACCAATCCTTGTACATGCAGGTCCCTTTTAGATGCTTCATCGGGTAATTGTTATAAAAACCATTTATGTTTTATTAAATACCACCATAAACTGTCATATAAACCATGCACAAATTGTTAGAGTTTCCTTTTACTTACTCTAAGGCAGCAGTATTTGGTGCGCTGTCTTTTATCAAAATTTTCCAGAATTAGGATGTTGGTTTTTTTTAAATGCTTAACATTGAAAACACAAGAGCCAGAAACATGCCCCCCGCCCTTCAAGCCTCTTTCTCCCCACTACTCAAGCCAAGAAAGAAGACTGTAACCCAAATATGAACTTTTCTGTGTATAGACAAGAATGAGTGGAGCTTAACAGAAAAGAAATGTAATTTGTATTTGCAAACAGTACAGAAAGACGACATTTTGAAGTTTTGCAGCATACCTAATTCAAGAGTCAGGGACAAATTAGTCAGACTTCTGTTGTTGTTTTAGGGGCTTATTTACACATGGGGTTTACTCCATACTAACTCGAGGTAGGTTGGTGTGAAAACTCCTATATATGCATAATGCAGTTCCTCAGAGTGCACTAATTCTGCATTTACCGCAAACTCTGGAGTACTTTGTCAAAGGGTATTAAGTTCAATGTGAATTAAGTTAGTGCAGTCTACTGTTCGCGTACACACAATATAGCTACGCACTACTTTAGCAGTTCTCCAAATTGCTATCCCACGCTGCTTTTCGGGCATCTGCGACTGACCTGTCTGCTTGCTTGTGCACCCAATATATTTGTATTACAATGATATTACTTCAAGCAGTGGCTTGAAGCCGTGCTGAGAGCCTAGATCCTATTGCCAAATGGGGAGAAGCTTCACAGCAGCAAGCTCTTGGGGCCAGCCACTGCGATAAAGATGTGTTTGTGAACATTGCTAGTCAGATGTCTGAGAGGAGACACAACTGGGATATCGACCAGTGTTGTATAAAGAGCCAACGGCTCAGGAGGACTTACTGTTTTTTGGCATCCATGGTTTTAATGTGACTGTGGAAATATAACTTGCCCGTTTTTTGAGGAGCTGGTCAGGATTTGATGCAATTACACCACTGCTGAACTTTCCAGCCCAAAAGGGAAGCAGAGAGGATTACTATCTAATTACAATCTCGCAGCCCCAGGGGTCCCCTCTTAACTCTCCCAACCTACATAAGCACCTCCAAAGTGCAGCCTTAACTGCAAAGCCAAACCAGGAATTCCCAATCCCCGCCCCCATCTCCAAGGCACAACTGCAAACCCAAAAATATGGACTGCACACAAAAAATCCCATTTTATCCCTCCTCATGTACTTATCATCTCTGAGGTCCACCCAAGACTCTCAGGGAGAGAAAGAATCTCAGAGAGAGAAAATCAGAAATCATATTAAAAACCACTATAATTGCCCCTCTGGAATCTGAACAATAAAAGAGGGTTACTTACCAGTAACTGTTGTTCTTCGAGATGTGTTGCTCATATCCATTCCACTATAGGTGAGTGCTTGCCACCATGCACTGGTTCCTGGAACTTTTTTCCCCTTAGCAGATGCTGTAGGGTCGGCTCAGGCGCCCCCTGGCGTACCGCGCTCATGTCGCGACACATAAGGCACTGCCGACCCTACAGCCCTTCCGTCCCTTCTTTCTGCCAACTCCCACAGCAGGGACGGAGGGTGGGTGTGGAATGGATATGAACAACACATCTCAAAGAACAACAGTTACTGGTAAGTAACCCTGTTTTCTACTTCGAATGATTGCTCATATCCATTCCAGCATAGGTGATTACAAAGCCATACCTTAAAGGTGGGTAGGAGCTATTGGTGAGTTGCCCTCAGCACGGCTCTGCCGAATCCTGCGTCCTCTCTCACCTGCTGGACGATGGCGTAGTGGGACATGAAGGTTTGCACCGACGACCAGGTGGCGGCCTTGCAGATGACCTGCAGGGGCAACCTTTCCAGAAAGCCCACAGAGGACGCCTGAGCTCTGGTTGAGTGCGCTGAAATGGCCCCTGGGAGCGATTCATTCACCTGCTCGTTGCAGCACTTGAGGCAGGTGGTGATCCATGAGGAGATGTCCTGGATGGAGACACAGGAGCCTTTCATCCGGTCCGCCACCGCGACGAAGAGCTGTGTCAACTTCAGGAACGGCCTCGTCCTGTCAATGTAGTAGGCCAGGGCCTGTCTGACATCCAGGGAGTGCCATCTCTGCTCCTTCTCTGACTCATGTGGTTTGGGAAAGAACATGGGGAGGCAGATATTTTGGTTATAGTGGAATTGGGAGACCACCTTGGGCAGGAAGGTTAGATGGCGTCTCAAATGCACCTTATTTTTATAAAACACCGTGTAGGGGGGCTCCGAGGTCAAAGCTCTAATCTCAGAAACCCTCCTAGCTGAGGTGATGGCCACCAGGAAGGCTACCTTCCATGACAAGACGAGCAGCAGGCATGTAGCCATCGGCTCGAAGGGGGGCCCCGTTAGTCTAGAGAGAACCAGGCTAAGGTCTCAGGGAGGCACTGGGTCTCGGACCTGCGGGTAAAGCCTCACCACGCCCTGAGGAACCTGACCAACATGGGGTGGGAAAAGAGGGATCTCCCTTCCTGCTGCTGGTGGAAGGCCGAGATGGCTGTCAGATGGACCTTTAGGGAGACTAATGCCAGGCCCTGGAGTTTCAGCTGGAGCAGGTACTCCAGGATCGCCTGGATAGGCAAGAGGCTAGGCTGGATGCCCCGGGACTCCACCCAGCAGGTAAACCTTCTCCACTTGGCCCAGTACATGACCTGTGTGGAAGGTTTTCTGCTGCCCAGCAGAATTTGTTGGACCTGCGCCAAGCAGGCTCTCTCTCCCTCTGTCAGCCACAAAGTCTCCAGGTCGTCAGGTGCAGGTCCAGATGCAGCAGGCAACCCTGGACTGGGAGAGCAGATCGTGACACTTCAGAAGCTCCAATCAGCGGGGTGACCGATAGGTCCACAAGCATGCTGTACCAGTGCTGTCTGCGCCAGGCTGAGGCAATCAGTATGACGTCCGCTCTGTCCCTCTTGATTTTCAAAAGGACCTTGGGCAGGAGCAGAATTGGAGGAAACACATACATGAGGGTCCCCCTCCAGTTGATGAGGAATGCGTCGGATATGGAGCCTGGCTCGCGACCCCGGAGCAAGCAAAACCTCGGGCACTTCCTGTTCCAGGACGACACAAACACATCCAGATGGGGAACACCCCACTTTTGAAAATTAAGGGTCACTACCTCCTGGTGCAGAGGCGGGGTAGAAACAACCTGCTAAAGTGATCCACCTCATCGTTCCTGACCCTCGGGAGGTGAGAAGCAGATAAGTCAAAGTCGTGCCTCACCACAAAGTCCCATAGTTGAATGGCCTCTTGGCAGAGGGCTGAGGAGTGTGCTCCCCCCTGCCTGTTGATGTAGAACATTGCTGTGGTATTGCCATCAGCACCTGAACCATTCTGCCCTTCAGGAAGCTGAGGAACACCTTGCAAGCTTGCACGGCTCTGAGTTCTCTCACACTGATGTGGAGGTTTTTCTCCTCCTCTGACCATGTCCCCTGAGTGCCCAGGTCGGCGCTGATGTTGGCTCCCCACCCCATGTCCAAGGCATCGGATATGAGGGTGACCGATGGGGCCAAATCCCTGAAGGGAACACCTGCCAACACCACCCCTGAGTCTCTATACCAGTCCAAGGAGGTTAGTACCCCTGGGGGAACTGTGACTATTCTGTTCAAGGGGTGTCTGCTCGGTGCATACCCTGAGGCCAGCCAAGCTTGAAGCGGCCTGAGCTGGAGGCGAGCGAGCCTCACCACGTATGTGCAGGCCACCACATGCCCTAACAGCTGTAGGCAGTGCCTGGCTGTAGTGGTGGGGCACATGTGTAACTGGGCGATGATCACTATCATAGCCTCGAACTGAGGTTGCGGGAGGAAGGCTCTGGCCTGGTAAGCGTCCAGGGTAGCCCCGATGAACTCTATATGCTGCACTAGGGAAAGAGTCGACTTCTGCTCGTTTATGAGCAGTCCCAGCTTGGTGCAAGTGGCACAGGTGAGGGGGACACTGTCCTGGATGTCGGACCTGGATCTGCCCCTGATCAGCCAGTCAACCAGGTATGGGAAAATTTGCTTCCCTCTGCACCTCAAGTGGGCCACCACTACCACCATACACTTTGTGAACACACTGGTAGTGGATGAGAGGCCAAAGGGTAGGGCCATAAACTGGTAGTGGGTAGGTAAACTGGTAGTGGGTAGTGGTAGTGGATAGGTAAACTGGTAGTGGGCAGGTAAACTGGTAGTGGGCCTGGGGAGTGTAAAGACCCAATGAGCGTAGTGTGGCTCTTGAGTCCTTAAGGGCATGTAGCTTGTCATCGGTCCGCCCCATCAAAGGGCAGGTCCTGTATAGAATGCTGAACCTCTTGGGACAGCCCTGATGACAGCAGCCACAAGCACCATCTCATGATAACTGCAGAAACTATGGCCCTGCTCGCTGTATCCACAGCATCACTGGCGGTTTGTAGCGCTGCCCCCGCCACACTGATGCCCTCGTCCAGGACGGTGGAAAAGTCCCCTGCCAGGTCATGGGGCAACCTCTCTGTGAACTGCTGCATGGAATTCCACAGGTTCAAGTTATAGGCTGTTTTCAGTGGTGGCAGATGACAGAACAAGGAGCAACGGTCTCAAGTTGCAGTGGGGGAGGTCTAGGTTGGACATGAGGAAAAAGTTTTTCACTAGGAGGGTGGTGAAGCATTGGAATGGGTTACCTAGGGAGGTGGTGGCATCTTCATCTTTAGAGGTTTATAAGCTGCGGATTGAAAAAACCCTCGCCGGGATGATTTAGCTGAGGATAGTCCTGCTTTTAGCAAGGGGGTTGGACTAGATGACCTCCTGAGGTCCCTTCCAACTCTAATATTCTATGATAATGTCCCAGCAGGGCCTGGTGGTTAGCTATACAGAACTGCAGGGCCCCAGTCGAGTATATCTTCCTGCACAAAAGATCGAGTTTCTTATTATCTTTGTTTTTGGGAGTGGCAGCTTGGGACCTCTGCCTGTCCCTTTTATTAACTGCATACACCACCAAGGTCTCCAGGGCTGGGTGGGTAAAAAGGAATTCAAACCCCTCCGCTGTACATAATATTTCTTCTCGATGCTCTTAGATTTGGGGCAACCGAGGACGGGGTTTGCCAGAGGGCCTTAGCCAGCTTGAGAACCCTCTCATGTACTGGTAAGGCCACTCTTGAAGGTCCCTCTGAGCCAACCACACCAAAGAGGGAGTCCTCCTCCTCTGACAAGTCCTTGATTTCTAAATTGAGGTTCAAGGCCACCCTCTTCAGGAACTCCTGGTGAACACTGATGTCTGTCAGGGATGCTCTGTGGTCCCTGGAGGTCGCCTCATTCGGAGAAGAGGAGGAGGATTGTCGACGGGGCCCCGTAGAGGGTCCTTCCTCTTGGTTCATTTCCTTCTCCAAGGAATGGCCCTTACCCTCTGTGCCAGGTGCAGGGGGTAACAGCTGGGCCTTTAGGGATGGGGCTGAGGTCATTGTTTGCCCCATCTGCACCCCTCATGGGTCCCAATAAGGCTAATGCCAAGGCCTTTGGGGCCAGCCCGGTGCCGGCATTGGCATCGGCTGCAGAGCCTCCTGTCGGTGCCGGTCGTCCTTCCGGGAGCCCGAACCACTAGACCAGTGCTGACGGTGCCATCTCCAGGTTCCGTTCTGGCCTCTCGAGGACCCCAAGGAAAACGAATGTCAGTGCTGACGTGATCGATACTGGCGAGATGATGCCCACTCTGAGGACGTGGACAATGTCCGGCACCGATGACTTACAGTGCCTTTTCCCTCCCAGGGATCGGGAACGATGCCATCTGTGACTCCTCAGTGCCGAGTCCGACTCCGATGAGTGTGAGCGAGAGGCGAGTCCACTGTGTGAGACCACCCTGGACCAGTGCCTTCTGGAGCGTGGTGCTGACAGATGATGTCAGTGCCGCAGGGAGGATAAGCACGATGAGTCAGACTCAGACCTGATAGGGGAGCCCTCAGGTACTGTGGACATCTAATGGGAGACTTCTCCTTCGAGAGAGGCCTCAACCATCCACCGGGGGCACCCAGAATGGGTTTTCCCTGGGAGACCAGCCCTCTCTCCCTCAGCCGAAGGGGGGGGCGGAGGCGGGGGCATGGTCCTCAGGTCCCATGGTGCCTGGAGAGCCTCCAGTGTTGATGGGTCTTGCAGGGGCACTCCCCCACGCCCAGGAGTCGGGGGAGGCTCCCTGCATGGAGGTGCGGGCCACGGAGCTGGCCTGAAGGGACGCAGTTCAAGAACCTCTGAGCTCGACCCCGACCGCAGTGCGGGGAAGCGAGCGCTCCGTGCATTGGCGCTGTTTCCTCCTCTGCATCGAAGATAGACGGTGTCAGGTGGATTCCGGTGCCGACGGAGCTCTCCGCACCAAGGAGACACTCGGTGCCGAGGTGGAATGTGGCAGCTCAGAAGCCAGACGGAGTGCCGCTTCCATCAAGGTAGCCTTCAGTCTAATCTCCCTCTCCTTCTGGGTTCTCGGTCTGAAGTTTTTTGCAGATCTTGCACGTCTCCTTCACTTGCTGCTCCCCCAGGCACTTGAGGCAGCAGTTGTGAGGGTCACTCACCGGGAAAGCCTTGCCACACGCAGTGCAAGGCTTAGAGCCTGGTGAACCGGGCATGGCCCGGCCCTAAGCCCCCGAGGGGCTTTCTGTTCTAACTCTTTACTTAACACTAACTACTGAGAACAACTAACAAGTCCAAAGGGGAAAGCTACTTGCAAGAGGCAAGAGATGTTCCAGTAACCGTCATGGGCGGAAAAAAGGAAGTGAGGGGCTGTAGGGCCGGCTGTGCCTTATGTTGCCGCAGCATGAGTGCGGTACTCCAGAGGGCACCTAAGCCAATCCTATGGCATCTGCTAAGAGGAAAAAAGTTCCAGGAACCAGTGTACGGTGGCAAGTACTCACTTACAGTGGAATGGATATGAGCAATCACTCGAAGTAGAATAGTT
Source organism: Mesoclemmys tuberculata (assembly GCA_007922155.1). Taxonomy (NCBI): domain Eukaryota; kingdom Metazoa; phylum Chordata; order Testudines; family Chelidae; genus Mesoclemmys; species Mesoclemmys tuberculata. The sequence goes on along the minus strand of ML675603.1, from coordinate 83,110,021 downwards.
TTTTTCCTCTACTCCCCCAAGCATGGCATCTGCAGCAGTCCAGACCCTCAAGGACAGGGCCTTCAAAAGCAGCTAGGTGGCTGGCTAACCCGAGGGGGAAGAAACTGAGAACTCTGATGAAATGTTCTCAGACCTCACTGCAGACTCCCCAAAAAACTCAAAACAATGGAGAGCTGAGGTTTGTATTTGAGGTTGGAGTGGGAAAAAGACAGGGAGCTATCCAGTGAGAGCGATAAAGTGGCCAGCACTGCAGTGGCCAGAGAAAGCATTGCGATGGCCAAAGACTCTCTAGAGAAACACAGGGACATGCAAATTCAAATCTTGGAGGCTATACAGCAGCTGAATACTCAGCTGTAGTGCATGCTGCCAGCAGGCACACAGAAAATCCAATGCCCTCGACCAGGACACAGCCTTATTCTGCAGTCCATGGATGATACAGGGTAATGGGACAGCAGCCTATGTTACTCGCTATATCCCTGCAACCATGCTCCCTGACGCCATTGCCTTCACCGGCCCCAACTGAGGGCAGTAAGAACAACTGCACCTGGGAGTCCAGCTTTTACAAGCCATCTAACAATCCTAATAAATTTGAGCCCCAACACTCAACACCAGAATGCAGTTGCAAACCATATAGACACCTGTGAATTGGAGTCCCACATCCTCTGCATCATTGTGTGCTCTCCTCCACTCCACTGTGTCACTTTAAAGCTATGTTTCATTGCTGGTTTAATCAAAGGTTTATTTCTGGTTGCTACAGAAGAGATTACATTTTTAACTGGCTTTAATATTAAACAAGAGTGGATGTCCCTATGATGAACTGGCTAGCTGTGGACTGGTAATATTGAGGGTGGCTAGCTTCTAGATGGCAATGATGAGCAGCTTCTCCAAGGGTACAGGACACCACCTGATGGTATGCTGTTGCTGCAGCTTCTGGGCTAGTTCAACACAGATCTCAAAAAAGGCTGCCTTGCCATCTTGAAATTTTGTCACCAATTCTGATCATCCCAGGTCTGCAAAACGATGCTTTCCCATCAACTGAGGCTGGTCTCCTGAGCCCAGAAAAGGTGCTGCACTGTGTGAAGCTGCTCCAGAAACAGCTCATGAATAGAAGTTGCTTGGTGTCATCCTTATCTTCCTCCTCCTGCCTCTGGTGCCGCTGGAGAAGTCACTGCTACAGCCACATCATTTGCCTGGTGGTGCAGCAGGCAAAGTCCAAAACCAAAGCCATGGGGGTTTGAGAGCTCACATAAAGCCCAAACAGCCTCTGCCTACTTGCAGTTGCCAGCACAGAGCAGTTGGGTCCATTCTGGCTTACAGTAATTCAGAAATGATGCTAGCCCACCCACCCAGAAAGAGAAGATGCATGGGACAGAAGGAACAGAATCATGGGAGATTTTTAATTTAAACCCAGCTCCCACAATTCCACTGGCTTTTGCGATACTTCCCACATTGCACAATGAGAAAAATCCCAGAATGCACACAGCTCAGCAGCAAAGCAAAGGACCATGAGATATCCCAACAGAATTCCGTAGGCTTAGTGTGCACCAGGTTCTTGCAGTGTGAACACAATGATGCAAATTGAAAGAGGGCAGGCAGAGCTTTTCATGCAATTTACATATTGTACACCAACTAGTGCATGTTCAACTCAGTGTGAACCTGTGCAGACAAGCCTTAAGTGTTCGTGGAAAGTGAGAGCTGAGAGTGAGCTGCTTCAACATTCAGTGAAATCAGTGGAAAGATTTCCATTAATTTGCATAGGGCCAGGTATGAGTAAAGGTCAATCTCTGAGTAAGTGTCCTAAAAAGTCCCAGCAACATGCACCATGTTTATCTTTGGAATTTTTACTTTGGTCCCTATCCTCTCCCATTTACTTCTCTTCTCCAAGTAACAGAAATATTCAGAGGGGTTTTGTTTTGAAGTGTTTGCATAAACTGTGCTGAACTGCAGGATGGTCTTGTAATGTATGAATCAATGTCACGTTGGATGAGGGAGCAGCTTTATGGAAACATTCTAACGCATTCTCAAATTTGTATTTTCACTCCTAGGTACCACAATGATTAGGAACTTTTTAAATGGAGAGAGAGAGAGAGAAGACAAAAACCAAATGTCCGAGAGCATTCAACTCCTTTCACTTGCAAATGACTGCAAATATCGTAATGAACACCAGAAGTGTCAATCTCCTGAGTTACCTAGGTCAACAATTTGGACTGCTGTATTTGTATTGTTTTATTTGAATACAGTCATGAAACTTAAACACAGACATTCAAAAAGAGAGTTCTGCAAAATGTTAAGACACTTCACAGGAAATTGTATTTGGAACTTTTCGCCATTTCATTCTGCACAATTTCACACCCCTGAAATCTCATATTTCCTAAAATTTTGGAGCAATCTTTTATTTTGTTTCCTAACCTTTGAGGCATGAAAACATCTAAAAAAAACAACAACCCACTTTTTGCTTTAAAAAATCCCTGGGGACAAGCATCCTGGTTTTTCACGTGAAAAATCTCAATGCCCTAAGCAGGAAGTGCAAATTTGCTGTGCTCCATGACAACTGCAAGACAACGCAGGGTGGTAAGTACTAGTAGCCTGATTCTGCACATAATTACTACCAGCTACTTCACTCAAGATCCTGATGGCAAAAAACAAACAAACAAAAAAAACCCTGATGGGATGTTTGCAGAGAATGGGTGTGTTGTTTCAGATGTGATCTTAAGTACTCTCTTCAACATGCAAATGAGGCACTTCAATATGCACTTCTCTCCCAGGTGCTCCCATCTGGTTACTAGGTGGGAATAATTAAGCAAATCACTCATTAATGGAGAATCATGTTCCTCTGTACTTCCTTCCTGTGCTCCTTTCTTTCCCCCTTGCACTTTTATATGCTACATTCCACAGCTGTGGTGTGCAAGATTAAGACTGAGGTGACTAGAAGCTTAAAAATATAGCGTTACAATGCATGTGCTACTATAGGTACATTCCAGACCTAACAGTTCTGATTCTAAGTCTGTAATATTTTAACTCTCCAGATGATGAAAATTTGTTTCGTGATTGCTGTGGGAGCCTCTCTCATGATGAACTGATTTTCTTTTCATAAAGATTTTCTTTGTGTTTTTAACATAAATGGAAGGCCTCTCTGGGCTGAAATTTTCCAATACTGATGAACAAGACCTGTTTACTTAACTCTTCATGTACCTACTTTTCAGATGCTTACCACAGCAAACTTAGCCACTCTACAAATAACTATCCAAAGCAAAGTTTCTATGGAATGTGTATGGCAACATAGGGACTTCTACAAGAACGCCTAAGATGTTTGTTACAATCAGCGTATCGACACTGAATCCCTGATGAATTCACAATAACGTGACATAATGAAGTACAATTGGAGGCATCTACACTGGAAGTGTGTGTGTGTACAGGCAACAGCTGTACTTGCACATAAGTTACATGGACATTCAGCCTCAGACTACATCTACACTATGAGCTAAGGGTGTGATTCCCCAGACTCTGTACACATACTCACGGTAGCTCAATGAGAGCTAGCATACACATAAATAATAGCATAATAGTAGCTACGGTGGCATGGCATAGCTTAGCCGTGCCAAACACAAACCTGCATGACATCCTTAATATCATAGTATAGACATAAAATAGGACAAACTTTGCCGGTAAGATGTAAAACAGTAACTGAGACAGCAATGAGATCATCTGATGAATGATCTAAGGAGGTAACAACAACAACAAAAGTTGATGAAACAACTTGAGAAATTAAATTGCAACCAAACATGAGGATCTTTTGGCATTCAACAAAGACATCTGAAGGAATGAAACACTTATTAACAAAAAAGAAAGGTTAATCAGCTGTTTTCCTTTGAGTAGACGGTCAACACAGATCCACTCTCCTTAGGAAGGCATATGCGCCTTCTGTGCCAAATCAAACAACGTAGATTCTAGAAAGCAACAATGCTTGGGGGATGCGCACATGACCTCTCATGGAACCAAACATTCATTGTGCAGTTCTATAAGAAGCCATACAGTCCCAACTCTACCTCACTTCCTTTCAACTTAATCTGAATTCAGTGGAAAAAGAGATGTCAGGAAGGCAGGTGGGAAGTATGACTTTTTGCTAGGAATCTACTAAAAAACCAAGTGTACCTAGAATGTTAGCCTTCTATCTTCTTCAAGTATAGTCCGTATAGAGTCTACATCCAAGAGTATCTACCAGCATCAACCCATTTAAGAAACTGGTGTGAGGATTAGCAATTAAAAAAGATGGCAGAACAGCACTACCAAACTGAGCACCAGAGATCTAACCATGAGGGAAAGGTATTCATGCTGAGATTAAAGTTATGAACTGAACTCTAGGTTACAACCTTACATATCCTTGTGAAGCAGTGATTCCATCAGCTTTGGAAACACTAAAATTAAGTCCTGAGAAAAGACTGGCTCACAAATAGAGGAGAAAATGTGAACTAGTCCTTTTCAAAAACATATTAGTGACAGACAATGTAGTGACATTTGTGCTTTTTCGTTTAATCTTTACCAGGAACCCTGGCAGAAGAGGCGCTAAAGAAAGTTTTAAGCAGAAGTTCTGAAGTGGAGGAGAAAGATACACAGACAGGCAGGCAAAGTAGCTTCAGGGATATCATCTTCCTCATTCTATTAACATATCCTGTTCAGTACTCAGGACTATTTTTGTGATTCTTTATTATTGTCTCATGAAAGAACGTGCACAGGTTGAAAATCTTTACACTGGAGCTGATATGGCTGCCATATGGATTTACAAAATCTTTGTCTTTTCAGATGATATGGCTGCCAGATGGACTTTGACAGTATTCCAGAATAATTCAGGGTGCTTTAGTGGTAACAAATAGTTCAAACTTAAAGAGACTGTGGAAGCTAAGAGATGGTGCTCATTAGAACACAAGGAAGAATTTCTTCCACTTGGAGTCAGAAGTCTCTCCCACTGAGAGTTACAAGTGAGATGTGTTAAACTTCCTGAGAACTGCCCAAATGGGAACTTGACAACAGGCCATGATCCAGTCCACCCAAAACAGAAATACTGAATCTGGATGAAGAGCCTGTTAAACACTTACAGAGCCCATATCACCATAATATCAGAGTACCATGGCTTTGGCCTTCTGACAGGAGATGTGGCAGACCTACGAACCCTGAGACTGAGAATCAGTGAACCAAGTGGAAACTATTAACATTGCATGAACTCTGTGCTGTTTGATCTCTCTGATGATCAGAGACTAGAGAGAAGACACAAAGTGTCTCCTGACTCTAGTCCAAGAGAAGGACAACCAGAATATCTGCAACCTCTCCAACAGAATCAAAGGACCTCCATCTTCTTTTTTGTGGCAAAGAGGTCTAAGACGTTTTCTCCACTTGTAAAACACATAGTTTCCACAGTTTCCTTGAGAAACTATTTATACTGAGCAGTGAATTTCTGGCTCAGATCAGATGTCAAAATGTTGTTGATCTTCCTGGAAAGTGGTAGAGTTGTGATGGGATGATACACCCACCATTTGCAGAACCTGGCATTCTTCCATCAGTGTGGCTGAGAATGAGTTCCTCCCTCTCAGTTCATATGGTTACACACACTGTCCATGAAGTTGTGCATCAGCTTGTTCCTCATTTAAGCAAAAAAAGCATTATGAGATAGCTGAATTCCTCTTGTCTTGACGATATTTATTAGGATATTCAATCTCTTCAGATTTACACCAAGACTGTATTGTGGGATGGTCTGAGTGAGCCCCATCCATTATCATTATATTCATTACAACGACAGACAGTGGGTAAAGGAGGATTGACGGCACACTTAGATAATGGTCTACCACATCATAAATTCTTCATGCTTTCAGGGTGTGATTATTAGAGACTGCCATGATTGATGTGCTGTTCATACCCTGTTGCATAGGTATCTCAACCTGAGATTGAGCAGTGAGAGTCATGAAAGGTCTTGAACCAATCAGTGAGGTAGGGATAAGTGTGAATATATATACCTCTTAACTGAGCTGAAAGAATAGCTAAGCAATAAGTAAAAATGGTAGGAACTGCTTAGAGTCCAAAAGGGAGAACATTGTATGAGCAATGATGCTCACCCATACAGGACATCTGGAATGTATGCCATATCAGTTTGATAGATTTAGATATACATCCACCCCACACTGGCATGCATGGGGTTAATAGAACACTAAGGAGGCTGTGTGGGAATCAGCCAATAGGAGAGGGGCCGTGAAGGACAGCCAGTCAGGACCCAGAAGGTCCATACAAAAGGGAGCTGCACTGCAGAGTTGGTCATTTGCTGCTGGGAGCCTAGGGAGTAAGGATTGCATCCCTGGAGGGCTAAGACAATGGTAAGCACCTTGGACAGAGTAGGGGCTGGCTCCTGGGACTGAGCAGCTGAGGCCCTGAGACAAGGCGAAGAAGGTGCTGGGGCCATGGGGAAGGAGCCCAGGGAAAGAGAGTGGCATTTGAGCGAGGTTACAGAGGAGCAGTAGGATGCTGCTAGTTACAGAGTCCCTAAGTTGGGGTCCAGAGTAGTAGGGCCAGGTCCCCCACACTCACCATTAGGGAAGTGGCTGGACTGTTGGACAGAAAAATACCTCCCCCTTCCTCCCCCGTCTCCACCCCAAAGTGGGAAGCACAGACAAAGACCTAGCAGGAGGGCTGAGTCAAGAAGAGAGGCTGAGAGAGGAGCTGTAGGCGAGAGCAGAGACAGAGTGCTAGCGTGCAGATCATGAACACAGGCTTCGAGCTAATTCCCAGAACAACCGAGAGGAGGTGCCAGTCTAGTGATAAGAACTGTACCCTGTGACACAGATATATAGAAAAAGATACTCTTTAAACTGAGAGCCCCAAACTAGTTTTGTGGCTCTACAGAGGGGAAGACAGAATTTGAACCTTCAGGTACACATGCTCATCTTTCTTACAGCTAGTGTGGGATGCAACCTTTAGTTGTTTTTTGGGGGGCGGGTCTGGACTAAAGGAATTAAGGAAATAGCACATCTTCCAATGGTTTTGGAAAGGAACATCTTCTTTTACTTTCAGTTCAAAAGGGAAGTTACTTTGTCTCTCAGTATTTAGGCAGGAGTGGGAATAGGGAAGGAAGGGTCAAAAGCTTCTACAGAACGCAAATGGACAGAATAGATCTTTAAATATTCTTTAGCATCACATGAATGCAATGTAATATCATTTCATTACAACTAAAAAAAAAATAGATGGTACGCAAATATAAAGCAAACAGGTGAAGTGGAACGGGTAAACATCTAGCAGCAAGTTTTCTAGTGCACAAATAATCTGCAGTTTGGATAATACAGAATCATAGGGATCAACACATGCTCCAGCCTTAAAGTATCAATATTTTGTACATTACCATGTTGATTAATGTACTACAGTAATATTTTCCACTTTAATAAACTTACCGGCCTGATAATGTTTCAATAAGTTCTTTCCTGTTCTGCACTCTGAGTTTGTTTGTTTTATATCTAGAATCTTTACTAACTTCAAGCAAATTCAGGATCTAATGAATGAAAACAAAAATACAGTGAATTAAAAACAGTTTAGAAGGTAAATGTAAAGACCAGTTATGCAGCCAAGCAAATTCACAGGACCATAAGATAAAGAGATGGTGTTTAGAAAGTCAACTTTTTTTAATTAAAAAACAATGAGGAAATTAAGAGGAGAGAGGAAACATTATCTATCCAATGTCATGAGCAAGCTGGGGAAGAGATGGGAACAGAACTGGAATCCTAAATCCCAGTCCATTGCTTTTTCTATTAACAGTGTCTCCAGGTGCTGGGACTAAACCTTCTAGTACATTACAAAGATTGCAAGTAACTATGGTCAGAGTGGGGAAGGAACAGAGAGACACACACACAACACAGACTAAAAGAGTCAGATCTGTAGGGTTGTGCTACACTGACTTAAGTATCACAGAAATAGATATGTTGATTGTAACTGATAATTCTGGAGATTGGGAAAGTACTATGTCTAAAGGATTCCTTCTTCTTCCTCCTTCCCCCCCCTCCCCAGCCTTCGGTGGTTTCTATTAAAAGGACAGAGGTATTTTCTTCTGAGGTCTCCATTTTTTCTTCTTTATTATTTACTGAAGTATTAATGAAGTAAAAAGTGGTGTAACTTCACAAAAAAGAGAAATATATCTTCTAAAAGTAACTCCCACCTGAGATCTTGGAAACTTGACTATCATGCACAGACAAAGTGGAATTAGACTGAAAAAGGGCTTTTAAAAATGTGGCAACAAGAGTCTGGCTGTTTTATAAGAGCATTCATAGGAAAGAAGGCGGCCATATGAGCTATCAAGACCTATAAAATCTCTATTAACCCCCACATTTGTTTTAGATGGATGGATGGATGTTAGTTATGTGTTGATTTGTTTTCCACAAAACAAAATCAAAATAAATCCCGTATCTTTATAAAGGGAAAGGGAGAATTCCTAAAAAGAGAAAGATAATTTGAGTTCCCTTTGTCTTGCTTGGGCAGGGGGGGCAAGGAAGAGAAATCTAGTTTGCTTATCCTGGTTCCACCAGGCCATTGCAAGCTAGCATCACCTAAACATAATCAATATTTTCAAAGGTGCCTCATGTCTATTACCGTAACAAAACTGATCCTTGGATGGTGTTGCTATCTCTAGATCTGGTCTCTATCCTTTAATCTCTAGTAATCTATCCTAGAATGGCAGTGACCCGAAGTTGTTATCATTTAATGACTGTTCAGTTGTGTATGTGAATAAGGTGTGGTCTCAGTCCAGCTCTGAGTGAATGACTGTTCATGTGAGCGATAAACACAAGTACCAGCAGTTATCCTTTTATTTGCAATTCATCCTGTCATTGTGTGTCACCCTGCCAGTGTTATTTTGTTTATTTCACTGTGATTATTTTGAAATTAGACTGCTCCCTTCATTCCCTAATCTCTCAAGCACACTGGCATTTAACCACTAGCCTTTAAAACACAGACCTAAGCATGGATGTTTGCATTATACATTGTGCTATTCTTTTCCAAAATGTGTGCATTTTCTTTTGTTAGCACATTTTTTAGATAAGCCTTGTTTTAGAATTCACATTTAGATCAAAGTAGTCCCACGTTAGAACACAATTTTTTTAAATAGTTGATCAGTATGAAATATGTTGCTTCTGTGCTTGTGTGTGGAAAATAGAGAAGTTTCACAGAAAGTCTTCAGCAATTAATCAAATATCAAAAGAACTAGCTCGACAAATAATTTGTGGGGTTTTTTCCTCCTCTTTTTCTTTAAAATTACTTGTCCAAAAGCATATGGTACAGGCAGAAAGTCTGCAATCATTTACAGCTCTGGGCTGGCTGCTACATCTCTGTAGTGAATGTCTTCACAGGCAACAGCTTCCGTATGTTCCATATTTTTAACACTGACCATTCATAAGACGACTCTTTGATACCAGTTCAAATATTTGAATTAATGTTCTCTGTATTTACTAAGGGTCCTATTGCAGCTTAAGTGTTTTGAGCCTTCCGGCAATTAAAGTACTCATAATTTATCACCTCTTCCCTTTTCCTATGTTTTTTAGTTCCACAAGTTAACTTCATCTTAAAGCGGGGAAAGCCTTATGAGAGTTTTAACAACATTACATCTGGCTCAAAAGTAGGCATTCCTACTGAACTTCTGGGCATCTTAACGGCTTCAGTCTGTGTCTATAATTATTCTTTAAGAGTAGCCGTATTAATCTTTTTAAATAAGAATATGAAAACTGATTTAGAAGAAAAAGCAATGATAACCGTTGCACAAAATTTGAACCAACATTTTTCCCTCATTTTGTACAGGAACTTTTAATTTTTGCACATCTCTACGGTTCTTAGTTCTGGCAGTGGATATATTGAAATGCATTGCGTAAGCCTATTCTAATAGTATTTATCTCTTCAGGATGAGATATAAAAGCAAGATCTGGACCATTTGTTATAATTAAAATTCTCATGGCACTTTTCATAAAAGTAGAAAAGTAGTAAGCCTGGTTTTCTGGCTGAGTTCCAACAAAGTAATTTACATGATGTTTATCTAAATTCTCCTTACCGTTTAAATTGGATAAAGTCCTCTTTTTTTTCTTTTAAATCTTCCTGTATTAAACTGTCATATAGTTTTGCTGTGCACTATTAAACACCTGTCACTTATCAATCCAGAAGTGGGTGGATTGATCTCTCTATTTCTCTTATCTGCTTCCCCAGGGCTGTTGTTAGATCTAAGTAATGTAATACAAGCTTGATTATTCAAACGTCTTAGCAGACTCTAAAACCTTTGAGTAATTGGGATCCTGACTAATTACAGGAGCTGGTTTAGGTTTGAAGTCTGCAGGCTAGAAACCTATGTTCAGGATCTCCAAGGCCTCCCAACTCTAAAAACAGATTTCAAAGCCTATGGAAGCAGTTCCCCAATTATAGAAAGTCATGCCAACTTACTCCAGGATGGCCAACTACACAGCACTTCAATGTGCAATTCTTTAACTACTAAAGTCTCACAAAGACAGAGCTCCCCTATTCTCCTGGGACACAGAGCCCCTCTCAAATGCAGCTCCCTCTTCTGGGACAATCACACTGAGAAAAGTACCTGCAGAGGGACTGCAGCTGTTGGTCACTAGAGCTGGGCACAATTTTTCAGACAAATAGTTTATTCATTGAAAAAGATAGTTTCAGGTCAACCAAAATTAGTGAATTCTGGTTGAAACTGGTTAACAGTTTCAACTGAAAAAAGGGATTTTTTTTTAAAGTCAAAACATTTCATTTCGATATTTTTTGAAATGACACATGCTGACTTTTATTTATTTTTAAAAAAAAGCAAAATGCAGATTAAACAAAGCCAACAGCCAACAAAATGACTCTTGAAAATGAGGGGGTGGGGGAGGAACCTTCCCTAGATTTTTTCAGTTCAGCTACAAAACCGAAAAATCAATTATTCACTCAGCTCCATTGGTCACCCTAAATTCTGAAGAGTGTGTTGGTTTATTCAGTCATCCTTCTTCCTCGTGGGGTTCATAAATCAGACAGTGATGAAGAGATTACTGTGCATAGAAACTTATGTGCTGAAAACCTGTTGAAGCTAGCCAGCCTGGGCAAGTTGGCCAGCTGTGACCAGGAGAACATAGCCAAGCAAGAGGAATCAGCCCACCAGAGAGCAAGGTGGCAGATACAGCCACAATTACCTGGATTTCCTGGGGAATAAGACCCAGTTTTTAAGTTACAGGGCTTTTGGATAAGTGATTTTCAGATAATTGTGACTGTGTTGCACCTTGGAGTACTTGGCTATGGGGCACTAAAGAGGTGCAAATTATTAGTCCGATACAGACAAAAGCAGGAAAATAATGGAAATATTAAGACGAAGCTTTGCTCTAAGGAGATTGCCAGCCCAATAAGGTCTTGATAAGCCTTAGGATAAACATCCAAGCTTCTGGATGCACATTCAAACTGAAGTGTAGAGGTTCAAAAAGCACTAATTTAAAATTGATTAAATTGGTAATAAACTTTGTTTGTGTGGTCATTTACAGTAGGAATAGAGGAACTTGTCAAACCAAATTTCTAACCCATTTAAACATCATAGTTTGAGAAGTTTGACTCCAGCCCAGATGTTACTGGTTTTGCATTCTGCTTATTAAAGATGTAAAAAGAGCAACAAATGACAAAAACAGACTAAACAAGAATCAAAGAGAATGAGCAAAATGACAAACAAATAGGGAGACTGAATAAGGGGGAAGGAACACTAGACAAAACTGGGAAAACCTGGTTAAAGAACCTGAGGATAAGTTAGATGTATTCAAGTCAGCTAGGGCTGAAAGAAATTCACCTTAGGGTACATGAAGAACTAGCTGAAGCAATCTCAGAACCATTAACAATTATCTTCTAGAACTCATGGAGGATTGGTGAGATCCCAGAAGACTGAAGAAGGGCAAACATAGTACCTGTCTTAACAAAGGGGACCTGGGAAATTATAGTCCAATCAGCCTAATGTCAATACCTGGAAAGATAATGGAGCATATTATTAAATACTCAATTTGTAAGCATTTAGAGGATAACAAGGTGATAAATAATAGCCAAAATAGATTTGTCAAGAATATATCATGCCAAACCAAGCTACTTTTTTTCTTTGGCATGGTTACTGGCCCAGTGAACTGTTGACCTAGTCCCTCATTACTTTCTTTCAAACAAACTATGGAAATGTGGTCTAGATTAAATACTATAAGGTGGGTGCATGACTGGCTGAAAAACCATACTCAAACTGCAACTATCAATGGTTCACTGTCAAACTGGGAGGATGTATCTAGTGGGGCCCTAAGGGGGTCAGTCTTGGGTCTGAAACTATTCAATATTTTCATCAATGTCTTACATAATGGAGCGGAGAGCTTACTTATAAAATTTGTGAACACCACTAAGCTGGGAGAGGTTGCAAGCATAATGGAGGACAGTATTAGAATTCAAAAGAAATCTGACAAATTGGGGAATTGATCTGAAATCAACAATACAAAATTCAAAGAAGATAAGGGCAAAGTACTACAGGTGAGAAGGCAAAATTAAATGCACAAATACAAACTGGGAAATAACTGGCTGGGTAATAGTAACGAAGAAAAGACTGTGAAGTGGATCACAAACTGAATATGAGTCAACATGATGCAGCTAAAAAAAAGGCTAATATTATTCCAGGGTATATTAACAGGAGTGTGATATGTAAGATACGGGACGTAAATATCTCACTCTACCTGGCACTAGTTAAGTATCAGCTACAGTACTATATTCAGTTTTGGGCAAAACACTTTAAGAAAGATATAGACAAATTGCAGAGAGTCCAGAGGAGAGCAACAAAAATGATAAAGATTTAGAAACCTTCCCTTATGAGGAATGGTTAGAAAACTGGATACATTCCATCTTCAGAAAAAAAGACGGACAAAAGGACCGGGTATCAATCTTCAAATATGTTAAAGGCTGTAAGAAAGAGAACAGTGATCAACTGTTCTCCATGTCCACTGAAGGTACAACAAGTTATCAGATTACTCTAAAGCAAAGGTGATTTAAGTTAGACATTAGGAAAAGTTTTCTAATTGTAATGATAGTTAAGTACTGGAATAGGTTGCCAAGAGAGGTTGTGGAATCCCCATCATTGGGGGTTGTGAGGAACAGGATAGATGAACAACTGTCAGTAACGGTGTAGGTATATTTTGTCCTGCCTCAACATGGGGGGTGGACTAGATGACTTCTTGAAGTCTCTTCTAGCCCTACAATTCTATTAGTCTAAAGGAGCAGAGGGGAGAAAAGAGAAAAATTATAATGAAAAAAAAAAAAACCCAACAGTCTCTATACCACATAAAAGCCACCATTTGTTGCAGCCTGGTTTTATTCATGTTCTTCTGTCCTAAACACTGTGCCATGGCACAGGCTACTTTCTAGACTTTTTTTCTTTATTCATTTGAGAGGGAAGGAGGAGGAAACTGTGTTTCAAGATAGGTAATAAAAGTTTTGAGAATTCAGAAGTTAATCTAAGATTGTCCTGGGAACGTCAATAGAAACAGGATGCAGATAATGGATGTAGTTTTCTTAGGCCCAGATTCAGCCAGGTGCATAAGCACATGCATAACTTTAAACACATGCTTGAAGTCACATGCTTAAAGTTAGTTACAGAAATGCTGAACTTCCATGCTGAACTGGGCCCACAGTCCTGTAAAGGGGGACAATGCCCCCTTTTCAATGTTTGCAGGCTTCCCACACACACAGAAGTCAGTACTGAATAGTGTTCCAAAGGAATCTGCACTATTCTATCAGTGGAATGCCACAAGATTCCCACATCCCTAGCTGAAGATTCCCACCTGTAGTATGCTCATGGCTGTATTAAGCATGAATGAATGGCACAACCAGTCCCCAAAATGCCCCAAGTATGTGACTTAGATGATGCTCACTATCCACAAGGCTAGGAGTATTTTGGGTCAATTTAGACCCCTTCAAACCTAATGGCCTAGTTTTCAAAAGTGTGCAGCACTCAGAACTCTAAGTAACATCACTTGGAGCTACTGGGTCCTGCGCACCCCTGAAAATCATGCTATTAATCCACTGTGGCTATGTTCACAACATGCAACATTAAACAAAATCATAACTAATTGCTTCTCTGTAGAGAGTTGTAAGACTATTGTAGTGCAAATACCTCATATTGTCAATCTTAAGCATCATTACCTTGCACACGGTGACAAATTGCTGATCATTTCCAGCTCCCACCACCAGGTAGCCATCCTTAGTTTTGAAAGCCTAGAAAAACAAACAGATGTCAAATTATGACTAAAATATACTGTGTGAGACTATCTTTAAAGTTCTGCCCCTGTAATGAATTTCCAAAGGTCTTTTTCAAGTGAACCATTATGTTCACATTCAATTTATGGTTTTATAAAAGCAGTTCAAAGTGATCCATGGAGAAAAAAATCCGTAATTTAAAGAAGTTGCTCCTTTGATTTTTCCCATTCTGGCAAGTCTTCTTTCAAAGGCTGACAATGCAAACAGATTTATTTTACCGACTATACCTCTCCTTAGTATAAGGATATACAACTTGGCTTTAAGCTGTTTGAATTACACCTATGCTTTGTTCAAGAACGTGGATAAGCCTGTTTCACAATAGACATGACTTCTATGCAGAGGACTAGCACAAACTTGGGGCTTAAATGGTACATAGGTCTTCTGTTGCTTCTATGTACAGAAGTAAATTTCACCCTACATTATCAAAGAGCAGCTTTTTTATGCAACATTAAGGTCTGATCTATACCGTTTTTATACCAGTATAACTATTTCAGTTGGGAATGTGATTTTTTTTTTAACCCAAAATAGTGAAATCATTACAACCCCTAGTATGGATAGAGTTATGCAGGTGTCTTATACCAGTATAGTTTGTTCCTCTCCACACAGATGAATCAGCTATAGTAGCATAAGGCTCTTCTATACCACTGTAACTGCAACCACGCTCCAGGGGGTGTAGCCCTTTATAACAGTATAGTTATACTGTTACAATTTGTGTCTGTAGACAAAGCCTAATCTGCTGAGATACAACTGACAGTAAGCTACATTTAGAGCAGTTGTTTACTGTCCCTATAAAAATGAATGTTCTAGCAGAAAGAATTATACAGATCAAAGAGAAAAGTATTAAAACAATTTTCCAGTCACATAATGAGTCATTTCACTGTAAGATTCTCACACAGAAAATGGAGACCAAATCCTGTAGGCTTACTTGGCCACAAGCATTCAAAATTCCTGTTGATATGGCCCTAAACTAATAGAAATATAAATGCATGCAGAAAATATATAACTGTTTTTACTGCAGTCTCACATTGAGAAGCAGACAATGAACACAAAGAAACTTTGGGAAGAACAGGGAGAAGAATTATGCAAGGCTGTATGGTTCTTAAACCTGTATTATGTAAACATTTATTTATGCAAATTTCAGTCTAAAAGAAACACTGCAGCAGTTATCGAGGACTCGCCTAGCAATATTTATACCACTTTTTTGCATATAAAAAAGTATCAGTAACTAAGATTCAGACTTTTTAGCAGTACTTGTGTGCAATACTACAACTTATCTTCAGTGACATGCTGAGTCTATTTCAGTAACCTTGCAGTCGAAATAGCAATATTTAATTGTTTATGCCCAATCCTCTAAACCCCAGGCACACACACATTATACAATGTGTTTAATTAATGTTTAATTTCTAGTTGCTCTTTTATGTGTATTGAACAGTTATTTTTAGTTACATGATCATACACAATTTCTCTATTATTGCAAATTACAAATTCTTCTACAAATCTTTAGTGCTTTGCAATTTCTAATCTTGAGGTCTCCACTGGTGCCACCATTATTAGATACAGAATATGTACATACATACTGAAAGAACATTTCTCATTATAAAAGGTATACATTGCAAGAAAGATGACAACTGCTATAAATACATATTCCAAAATATTCTCAAAATCAGCATTGTGGCTAAACAAAGAGTTTGGTACTTATCAGCAATTACCTCAGAGACACATGCAATCTCTAAGAATTGTAGCCACATGACAAACTGCACAGCAGCATTAAACATGCATTCATACCCGTGAGCTGCCAACACGGCGGAAGTCACTAAATTTAAGGGGGTCCGGTCATTAGCACTTATGCTTCAGTGGCTTTGTGGTATGTGTGGGAAAACTGATTATTCTTAATTGCATTGTATACTTAAAAAGCAAAAACAACAATCATGCCATCCTTACTCAACAAAAATAGTATCATCATAAATGCAGCAGTGTCTTTTTGCATGAAGCTTACTCAACTTCCTTCAGCAGCTATTTCTGAGCGTCCCATTACAAAACAGCTGATTACTTGCCAGTCATTGTTGCTGATAAAGCAGAAACTTTCAAATGTTATTAGCACAGCATTGATGCCAATATTTAAGAGCAATAACAATAGTTTTATTCATCTCTCATAGATGTACACACACCGCAAGTTACTGCAGGTTACTGTTTGGCCACAGAAAGCTTTGCTATCTTATTATACAAAGGAGATTCAGGGCAAAGTGCAGACAGACTTTAATGAGATTTTGTTTGGATAAACTGCTGTATATCACATCGAATCATTTCAAATTAGTGCAATAAAAGGCATTTCATACAAGACACACAAGGCAAAAGTCTTTTTTCCTCCCCTATTTTTGGAAGAATGAAGGCTTATGACAGGATCCCTGAAAGCATGATGTACATTACATACATACTGATATTCTAAATATCGTGAACTTTGGGGCATATAGCAGGCAAAGACAAAAAGCACAAAATTGCTAAAAAATGGAAAAGAAAATTATTTCAAAGCTTAATCAAGGAATCAATAGAGATGGAAGATGGGAAATCCCAATGCAGTGTTTCCCTACATTGCCTGAGAAGCCAAAGGGCCTCTATGCAGACAATCTATCAGAAAGGAGATTGTATGCTTCAATGAAATATTTACACATGTCAATTAAGGGCCAAATCCCGAAAGGTGATGGGCATGCTTCCACAACTCCCACTGACTTAAATTACAGGTACTTATGCAAGCACTCAGCGCCTTTCAAAATAACCTCACATAAACATGTAACACACTTTATATCCATACACAAAGAGTGTTCCATATGGTTTGCAAGCATGCTCCAAACCATGCTATGTTCCGGATTCAATACCAGTTCAATCTGAACCATTTCAGCCTGAACCATTTTAGTGCCAGTGTGGGTGTAGGGGCTTGCTGATAGTTCTAGTCAGGAACAACTAATCCTTCCATTAGCCCTTCCCTCCAATGGCCTTTCAAAATGTACTAGTTACTTGTGAGGAATTTAACCAGAGAATATGTCTATCAACTGTTTCTGTGTCTACTAGATTTGTTGTTCCCTTAATAAATTTCAACAAAATCATGTACAACAAATAAGCAAAATATTTTTGCAAATGTTTCATACCTGGTGATGATTTCTACAAACAAATCTGTTGGATTTAAGGAACCATAACGTATTCACTACTACTAGAGAGGGACAAAATGGTTGAAATTAAATAAAAACCGACCCTGCTTTTGATCAACACTTTAACTGAATCCAAGCCAAGCCAAAGCCAAAATGCAAAGACAAAGTGGTTGGTTAAACTTTTTTGTGCTGGTGGTGATTGTTTTCATTCATGTACAGCTCTGTAGTTCTTGTCAAAAAATAAATAAATAAGTTGTGTTTGGGGAGAGAAGTATCAATATGCTGTGAGAATTAGTATGCTTTCACTGCTGCTGTTAAGATATTTCAAGATAATTTTTAACACAGTTAGGGTAAGTTTAGATAAACATCTAATCTTTGCCTGCTTTCCTGAGTCAAATCACCAAAACTCTTGGTGACTGACCATTATTAACTGCTACCTGATTGTACCTTGTGCTTTTTACGACAGAAATACTTACATGATTGTACAGGGATTTTGTTCATGTTTTTGTGAAAATATTAGTTTCGATGAATGTTCTTGCAAATTCAGGAAATTCCAATTCAGGAAATCACTTAATTACATGGACAATAATAAAGAACATGTTTAAGTCCCATTGACTTTATGTGACAGACAGAGATGCAATCACAGATACAGCTGAATCTTAGTCCACTGCTGGCCTTAAAAACCAGGACCAAAGCCTTAAAGTGACACTGAAAGCAGACTAGAAGACAGATGAAGGAAAGGAGGATGGGGGAGATGTACATTTCTGCAGCCTATCATGTAGGCATTCTGCACCAGCTGGATTCACAGCAGTGCTTCCACATTCAACACTGAGTACAGTAAATTAGGGTAATCTAGTCTGAAGATGATAAACACGTGCCTCACTCTGATCAATTCTTCATCAGAGAGGAAGGAGCAAGGTGCCTAACATGATGAAAGGTACTTTCCAACCAATGCTGTCTGGTTGTTTAGGGTTTATAAATCCAAATTAGACCAGAAGGCTTCACATTAGGTAGACAAACGGGGAAAGTCACCTCAATGAAAGGGGAGGCCAGTATCCCAAAGAGATCCTCAAAGGGTCTTCCCCTTCTGACCTACACTACTTGGTTCTCTCTCAGGAGGCGTCTGAGTCAGCCAGTACTAAGTAATTATTGTATTACAGTAGCACCTATAGGTCTCAATTGAAATCCTGGTTTCATAATGCGAGGCACTGTACATGCATATAGTAAGAGGCAATCGTTGCCTTTGTAAGAGGCAGTTGCTCTGTGCATGAACGACCCACTTGACGGTGCAAATGGGTGTGCTCACAAATTTTGCCAACTTGCAGGCTCCTTTGAAAATCTGGTTTCTAGTGATTTGGACCATAGAAAAACTACCATTTTGCCTTTAATTTACGGCATAAACTGTCTTCAACTGCAGTTTTAAGTTACCATTGTGGTATTTCAGCCAAAGCAAAGGTCATTTAAGGACAAGTGCTCTCTAGCCACAGTACCACGTAAAGGCTGCAATTAACAAGAAGGTGATATGTTCAGAAGTTGGCTGACCCATGAAGGAGCACCTTTCAGCTGCCAGCCCAAAGGATCTACAGCATGTGTTCTATTTCCTCTCCCCCCAAACTTAATTTCCAAAAGTTATTACACAGCACAAGCTTCTCAGTCTCACTTTAGACAAGAACTGATACAAAACTACTGTAGCTCCTCAAAATGGGGTAAACCTGCCACATCTTTTCCATGCTTTTACACATTTCTTTGAGTGAAAGCTTCAGCTGTACTTCAACAACAAGGAACTCCCTCCCTTCTTTCTCTCTAGTGGAAAGGGCACCCCTCTTGCTGCTAAGTGATACCTAATACACTGTAACAAGTGGGAATGAGACCAAGAAATCTGGTTAATGGTAGTTCTGAGCAGCATGTATAAATCATACAGACCACACAGTTTGAAACTATTTGCCTACATTGTGCTCTCTTCTAGTAAAAGCAAACAGCCAAAATAAAAAATGTAAATTTCAGACTTGAGCAATGTATGCTGTATGCCCTCACTTGGCAGACTAAAGCAGGGCATTCAGCTTATAAAGAACTTAACTTTTTCCTCTTTAGATTTCTCAAAATGCACCACTTGGCTCCCACTCCACTGTCACGTCCCAGCATGAACTATACTGTCACATCACTGCTACCAGCACAGTTTATTGGATTAAGCATAGCACTGATAATCAGGAGGCTTTAGCTGCTGAGAATCAGGTCCAATTACTTGCTGTCTAACCACTGGTAAGACACTTGGGCCCAACTATTCATAAGTGTTCACCAGTTCTGTGGGCCTCAATCTTTCCGTGTCCAGCTTGATACACCTGTTTATCAAGAGCCAGCAACTACCCACAACTCCATGTGAAGTCCATGGGAACTGCAGAGGCTCAACACCTCTGAAAATCTGGCTCTGCCTTTCCACCTACAGCATATTCTGCAAAATACAGGATCTTGCAAAACCAAGATCCTTTTAAATACTAGGTTTAGTTCACTCCTCACCCCATCCTTACCAAAGCCCTGCACCACTGTCACATTTCTCTCTATCATTAGATATGCACAGTTTGAAGAAAGAAACATAAAACCAATATATCCCATTTTTGTAATGGAAACATTAGTAAAGTTTTAACCATAGGTTAAATAGTAAAAATCACATGTGACATAGGAACAGTTGGTGTACACAAGTGTCAATGTCTTATCCATATGTAGCACTATGAGGGTATGGCTATGGATATATACAACTATACACTCAGGTGGATGGATCACTTGTATTCAGATTACAGAGCACGTAGTAAGAACAAAAAACAACAAAAAAGAGGGGAGCCACTGATTTCCAGCTCCCAATCCAGTTGTCCAATCAAAGCCTCTTTTAATGTTCCTTTCTGTCTCATCTCCAAAATGCACATGCAATACTGCCAGCCCATGAGTCAAGCACTGGCTTAAAAATTAAGAGATTTTTTTAAAACAAATACATTTTGCGTTTCTTTTTATTTGACCTCTTGGGTTTCTGAGTGTTTACTTGGTTCATGTTTTCAAGCATTTCTCCACAACCACCAGGGCTATTGGCTTATTTAACAAAAGCTGAGATTCTCCGCTCCAGTTGCTGGAGCTTTAAGTAAAACAGTAAGTACCATGAGACACACAATAAGATCAGGTGAGTTGGTGACTCTGTGATATGGAATAACCAGACATGGGTCTGAGTCAAACATCTGAGATACAAATCTGAACTGCCCAAGCTCTGAGGTTTTAGTTCAGGCCCATTTCTAGCAATAACAGAGATTAAATGTGGTGCTACCAAGACAAATAACTGCAAAGAAAATGTGGAAGTAAAAATGTGACGCACTCATTGTCTTCTGCAATATATGTCTTAGGGACACTTTTCTTAGAGTTCAAAGTTTGCACACAAAACAGTTCTAACATACTGTTTACTAAATTAGTTTTCAATGCCCTAAATGATTTATCTCAGTCACTTATAGACTCATAGACTCATAGGTCAGAAGGGATCAATATGATCATCTAGTCTGACCTCCTGCACAAGGCAGGCCACAAAACCCTACCCATACACATTTATAACAACGCCGAACCCATGACTGAGTTATTGAAATCCTCAAAAGTGAGATTTGAAGACCTCAAGCTGCAGGGAATCCATCAGCAAGCGACCCATGCCCCACGCTGCAGAGGAAGGCGAAAAACCTCCGGGGCCTCTGCCAATCCGCCCCGGAGGAAAATTCCTTCCCGACCCCAAATATGGCGATCAGCTAAACCCCGAGCATGTGGGCAAGACTCACCAGCCAACACCCAAAAAGGAATTCTCTGCAGTAACTCAGTTCCCATCCCATCCAACATTCCCACAGACCATTGAGCAGACTTATCTGCCGATAATCCAAATCAATTGCTCAAATTAAACTATCCCATCATACTTCAGTATTATAAACATGTCAGTTGGGAAAACTGCTCACTGAGGAGACTTTACACAGGTTTTTTTATAATGGTTTTTATTGATGCAATGGAGATGTTTTGGACTGTATATCCAGTTTTAGCCTGCACAGCCACTTTGGGGAGAAGCCTGTTGGCTTTTTTTTTTTTTTTTAATATTTCATTCATCAAAAAAGAAAAAGAAAAATACAACAGTGCTCCTATAAAATTAGATAGAGAAACCATATTCATGAAGTAGATTTTCCTCTTTTTCCAATTCTGAATGGAACACTACTAAATTCACTAGCCACAGTACAGCACGACTATCTATAAACACTTTGTGAAAGAACAGTGAACAGCTTAAAAGTGGGAAACCTGTTCAGTTTCACAATGATGTCTAAAATATGAACATGCCTAAATTGTGCCCAAACTAAAAATAAGTTCTTTTGATATTGTAAACACGCGCCAACTGTTTTCAATAGCCAAGAAATAAACCACTGTGCACATTCTCCATTGCCACATTAGTTTTCCATTAGCTTTTCAACAATGAATTTACACACACACAGACACACATGCACATGCAAAGTAAATAAACTTTAATCACAGTATCGTGCTGGAGCCAATGTAATTAAGGTTATGTCAGCATTTCCATTTAAGCCACTATTTTCAGGAGGTTTATGGCATGGCCATAAAAATTCAGTTAGGTTGAAATTAAGCAAACAAGGTCTTATACAATAAGCAATATTTTTTTAAAAAGGCACACACACATACAGGAGCCATTTGCTACTTATATGAGAATTAAACAGAAGTTTACTGGTTTTACAGGGCACTGCTGAGCTATTTTTAAAATAATATTTTCCTCAATGTTTATAATAATCTCTCAAAAGCCTGAAACAAAATTCTTGTTTCTTTCTCTCTTATACAATGGTTATTTTAGAACCTTTCATGATCTTTTGGATTGCTGACGTTGCTTTTTTGCTTTAAAAGCAAAACAAAAAACAGTGAAACATTTATGTTGGAAAAAATATACATACAAAGACCGATCCTGACTGGGGTCCCTAGGCTCTGTTGTAATACAAACAACAATAAATAGTTCTTGGCCCTTGTAAATATTTACAAGATATAAACCTGGATGGTCAAATCTGAGGCCATTTTAGTATCATTTGAAAGGTAAATCAACAAATTCTGCTCTTAAGTATCTTAGTGTAAATCTATTGAAGCTTGACTGATTTCATCTGAATTTATACAGGTGAAATTGACAGCAAAATTTGGCTCATTATTTTTGTCCCCCGTTTCTTGGCTCTCTACAAGTGGATTTGGAGTTAAAACTGACCTTTGGAATAGATTTTAATACTGAGTACTTTCCAATTAACCCACGTTCCACCAACCAGACTGGCATTTCAAGGTGGGAACCAGATGTCCTAACATAAGCAATCCAAAACTCACAAATGAGCCAGCCAGTTCAATTACCTTAAATTGTCCACCTTAAAACAGACCTTAAGAAGATGTGCTGAGTGCTTTATAGGCTTGTCTGTCAATCAGCTAATCAAGAAGAGCAGCAGATTAAGTGAAACTGCTGCATGAAGACAGAGGAAGCAGAATGACAACCAGGCTCCTCTCTATCTCCCTAACTTAAAAAGTGCTTCAGTCTTTTACATGAGACCCCTCTGAAGTTACACATGTAAATTTGGTGTGGTTTTGCAATCTGGCTTTTCACAATCTGGTCTAGGAGATTTTTAAACTCAATTGTGCTGGAGACTGAAAGCCTTCATTTATCTGTAGGATAGAATGAGGAAAGGCAGAGCAAGAAACCCCTGCCCTGCAAATGTGCCTCTGCCCTATTTTAAAGATCTTTCCCATTGTAAGTCTCTCAAACAGTAAATGATCTTACATACCATTCCGTAGACACAATATAATGAGCTAGGGATGGATGTTCATAAAATTCAACCTTGACTCTAAATTTCCTTGATTTGTGGTTTTAAGTCAGACTCATTACCATTTATTGCATGTAGTTTGTTGTGGTTTAAAATACTACTTATCTTTAATCAAGGATTTAAAAACTGCATTGGTCAGACGTTCAGGATGCACACTGTTAAATCCTGAACTTTTGCTGAAAAAGCACTGCCAGATCAAAGCCTCAGTGCTAGTGGGATGGATCAATAGTATCTACTGAGCTGTCGAATTAATGTTTGTGAGATGAAAATTAATGATTTAGGCTGGAGTTTTCATATGGCGTGGCAGGGAATTAGCTGCTTCCCCCATTGCATTTCCAGCCTAAACCATTGTAAAACTGAGAAACCCTTTTTCCTACAGTATTTCATATTTATGTATCACTAGTACTTTAAGAAATATAGAATTTTAAAATATTATTGATTACCATCTTGCCTTCCCTCTTCCATACCCATTTCAGATCCAATATTAATTTTAGTGTCCAATAACTAGGGAATCACTGGTGTTATTCCATCTGAAAGCTTAGAATTCCAGCTTTCAAATATTCACTTGACTGAAATACTATTTTAAAATGAAGTGGAGAAAAATGTATATAGACAGGAAAATAGGCACTAACACAAAACTTTCCATCCATAGATTTCAAAGTGCTTTCCAAATATAGTTAAGCAGTTCTTGATCCATTTTACAAACGGGGAATTGAGGTACAAAGACTGACACCTTGTCTATACCAGAAGGATTTTGCCAGTATAGTTATACTGGCAAAACACTCAAGGGAGGATGCAGTTTTATCAGCATAAAAGTGTTTATATGGGGAACCAGCATAAGCTACACCACTGTAAGCAAAGTTATAGTGGCATAACTTCATCTACAGTAGGGCTTTTACCAGCATAGATATGTCAGTTTAAAAAAAAAAATCACATCCCCTAACCAACATGACTATGCTAGTAAAACTTTTTAAAGAGTAGACCAGGTATACGTATTTCCAAGGTCACACTGTAACCTGTAAATCTATAACACAGCTGAAAAGAGTAACCAGATATCTTTGCCTGTAGTTATCCATAGTTCTTCGATATTCACTTCTGAGTGGAAGTCAAGATGCTGCACATCTATAAAGGCCTACAATTTTAACCTCTTCTTCAGAAAATCTTTTGATGTGGACAATCTTACAAATTAACATTGTCTTTAACCTTCCTTGTTGGGTAAGATTATTGAAAAGGAGGTAGATAAGCATGGAGCCATACAGAAACCTCAGATTTTCTGCTCTTTTCTCATTGGTTGATGATATCATCCGGGTGATGGACTAAGATCAGATGTCCGCATTAAATCTTTTCAGATTTATCAGCAAACTTGGACACTGTTGACCATGAAGTTTTTGTTGAATCCTCTACAGTCCCCAGTTTATAAGTGGTCCTGTTCTTTTCTAAGAGGTTTCATAAACTGATTTGTGGAAATTGGTTGTCTTCACTGAGCAATTTCTTGTGTCACAGGACTCAGTTTGTTACCCATATGCTCAACAAGCATGTGAGACCATTACAGAAGCAAGTGAGTTGATCTGGATTGTGATGCTGTGTACACAGAAAACAAGCAATTCTGAATGATCAGTCTATTTGCTTCTCCAACGCCTGGCTGAAATTAGTGAATGGATGACTGTAAAGTGGCGGAAAATTAATCTGGTAGCGGGTTGCACAAAGGATCTTGAGGGTCAGAGGTAATTTCAGCTGTCATTTTGAGGGGTTTGCCCACCCTTCATCCAAAATGTTCAAAACTTGGAGATATTTACTCCCTTCTGCTTCTGAAGTCATGGGTGAGTTCTGCGGAAGCTTGTAATTTTCCCTTAAATCCAGACTTCGAAATACACGCCCTTTATGACTTCTAGATTAGATTACTGCAATGTAGACCTGAAGACCAGTCAGCAGTTATAGTTGGTACAGAATGTAGATGCTCATTTATGAGTTTTTATCAGACAGAGAATGACTTAGGCCTGTTCTTTGACAAATAAACTGGCTTCTTATTAGTTTCAAGGAAAAATTCAAAGTGTTGGTCTTGAGCTACAGTTACAAATGGTTTGGGATCTGAGGAGCTGAAAAACTGCCCCCTTTGTGAGCTGCCACTAACTGCAGTCAATAGACGCACTTGAATTAATAATCCCCATCTTTAATCATGTTGGAAAGGGAGGCTAGGCATTCTCAGTGGCAAGACTTTGACTCCTGATTGGTCCAACAGAGTCTGCATTTGTTGACATTTAGAACATAAAGCACATTGACTACAATAGAGACACATGGCTGGTTAGACAAAGGCCGCTGGGAGACTAAAGGAGTTAGCCAGCTGAGTTTGCCGGAGGGGGAAGGCAGGAAGGTTGGGTTTTTTATTTATTTTCCCCTTTTAATTTGCAGATACTCTACATGAAAGAACATGCAATGAGAGGAAAGCAGTACATCACCAACACCACTGCTAGCTCTTCCTCTCCCTGCACATGTGGGCCCCTTGCCAGACAGGCAACCGGACCCTGGAGACTTCTACTCAGATCATGGTCTTCACTTGCTGAAAATGCAGCCTGAATGTCCCTGCCAAAGAAAGCCAGGCAGGGGGAACTACCCACCCAGTGAGAGAGGTGTCTGTGGAATCCCTCAGGAAGCAGGCCATAGAGCTGCAGGAGGAGGTGATTCATCTGTGTGGCATCTGGGAGCACGAGGAATTCATCAACAGGACACACGTGGAAACATCTGGGACAGAGGGTGCTAGTTTACCACAGATGACTACCGCAGCACCAGAGGAGGAAGCAGAACTGGCCACTCTGTGGGGAAGAGACTGGCTTCTGGCCACCTCAGGCAGGAGACAGTGCATCACGCCAACCCAGGTCCTCAATCCACTGAGGTCAAGAAGCAGTATGCTGTACTGGCAACAAGGTGTGATAAGGAGACCCCAGTGGCTGAGGAAGCTCAAGGCCACAGCACCCCAGATGAGGAGAAAGGCAGTGGTGGTTGGGGAGTCCCTTCTGAACGGAAGGGAGGCGTACATCTGCCGATTTGGCCTGATGTCCTAGGAGAGGTACTGCCTCCCTGGAGCTCACATCCAAGACACCATGGAAAGGTGGCGAGGCTCATCTCCCCGTCAAACCACTACTCTATGCTGCTCATCAATGTGAGCACTAATGATACTGCCAATATGACCCTGAGCAGATCAGCAGAGACTCCAGGGCTCTGGGAGAAAGGGTGAAGGAGTTGGGGCTGCAGGTGGTGTTCTTGTCCATTATCCCAGTAAAGGATAAGGCAGGAACACGTGCATCCTGGAGATGAATACATGGCTGCTCAGATAATGTCGCTGAAGGTCTATGGCCTCCTCAACCACAGAATGCAGTTCCAGGAAGGAAGACTGCTGGGAAGACATGAGGTCCATCTCACCAAGCAGGGAAAGAGCATCTTTGTATACCGACTTGCCAACCTAGTGAAGAGGGCTCTAAACTTGGTTCAAAGGGGGGGGGGCAGGTGACAAAAGCTCACAAGTAAACATAAAAAGGCAACCTTAACAGAGGGCTAGATGTTGGGGGCATGGGCAATAGAAAATTAAAATATGGACTTAGGAGTAACAGGCAAATTAGTTGGGGGAAGGGGGGTAATCTGCTTAGATAGCTATACAGAAAAGCAAAGAGTTTGGTGCATAAATAGGAACAACTGGAAGTATTACTACAAAAGCTAAAATATGATTTAACTGGCATCACTGAGCAGGATAAATATTATGATTGAAATATTGGTGTAGAGGGGTAATAGCTTATTCAGAAATTTCATAGTTCTATAGCAAAGAACAGTATTATCAGACACACTGATGAACATGACTTATTGGGGAAGAGTCAACATGGCTTTTGTAAAGAGAAATCACCAAATTATTAGAATTCTTGGAGGGGGTCAACAAATGGACAACATGATCCAATGGATGTAGTGTACTTGGACATTCAGAATGGCTTTGATAAGGTCCCTCCTTAAGCAGTCATGGGATAAGAGGGAAGGTCTTCCCGTGAATCCATAACTACTTAGAAGACAGGAAAACCAAAGATAAGAATAAACGCTCAGTTTTAGAGTGGAGAGAGGTAAGTAACAGGCTCCCCCAAGGATCTGTACTGAGAGCTATGCTGTTTAACATGTTCATTAATGCTCTGAAAAAAGGAGTAAACACTGAGGTGGCAAAGTTTGCAGATGATACAAAATGTTTCAAGATAGTTAAGTCCAAAGCAGACCGAGAAGAGATTCAAAGCAATGTCACAAAATTGGGTGAGTAGGCAACAAAATGGCAGCTGAAACTCAATGTTAATAAATGCAAAGTAATGTACACTGGTAAATATAATCCCAACTATACATATAAAATGATAAGATCTAAATTAGCGGCTACAATTCAAGAAAGGAGATCTTGGAGTTTTTGTGGATAGTTCCCTAAAAACCTCTGTTCAATGTGCAGCAGAAGTCAAAAAAGCTAATGATGTTAGGAACAATTAAGGAAGGGATAGATAATAAGAAAGAAAATAGCATAAAGCCACTCTAAAAATGCATGGAACACCCACACCTTGAATACTGCATGCAGTTCTGGTCGCCCCATCTCAAAAAAGATACATTAAAATTGGAAAAAGTACAGAGATGGGCAAGAAAAGTTATCAGGGGGTATGGAAAAGCTTCAATATGAGGAGGGATTAAAAACCCTGGGACTAATTCAGGTTGGAGAAGACATAACTAAGAGGGGATATGATATAAATCTATATAGTCATGAATGGTGTGGAGAAAGTGAATAGGAAAGTGTTATTTATCCCTTCACATAACACAAGAACCATGGTCACCAAATTAAATTAATAGACAGCAGAATGAAAACAAACACAAGGAAGTACTTCACACAATGCACAGTCAACCTGTGGAACTCGTTGCTCTGCGAAGGCCAAAAGTATAAGTGGGTTCAAACAAGAATTATATAAACTCATAGAAGAGTTTATATATCCATCAATGGTCAGGGATGCAACCCCATGCTCTGGGTGTCCCTAAGTCTCTGACTACTAGAAGCTGAGACCGAATGACAGGGGATGGATCATTGGATAATTGTCCTGTTCTATTCATTTCCTCCGAAGCATCTGTAACTGGCCACTGTCAGAACACAGGATACTGGACTAGATGGACCATTGGTCAGACCCAGTATGGCCATTTTTAGTGAGTTATGATTCCAGTTATCATGGGAATCAGTCTAGCTATGGCCCAAGGATGGTTCCAGCAAGTCTGCTGGGGCAGCTTGGCACCTAGCCTGTGTTCTTCTCACACTCAGCCCTTCCCTGTTTGTTTATCCACGGAAGTCAAAGGGTTGGCCTTCTGGTGACCCGGTTGGCCTTATGACCACGTTCAGTTTGGCACTAAGAGGGCAGCAGTAGACCCAACACACAAATCACAAAGAACTTGTTTTGTGCTGGCAGGGTTTAAATGGGCTGTTGGCAGCAGCTGGCACAATTCTTGCTCTCTTGTTGACAGCGTGAAGTGCTCCCCATCCACCATCTTCCGAAGTTGGCTGAGGGGTGACCTTTTCACGATGTTAAACAGAAGTCACATTGCTGGCCCTTGCCCACGTGCAGAGATTGATTCTGATTGCCATGTTTGGGGATTAATAGAGTTTTTTTTTTCAGTTATTGGTGAAGCTAGTAGTGATTTACATCTTCCCCTGGAGAACTGTGTAAGGACCATTTGATGGAAATCTGGAGCTGAAGAGTAATACCAGAAAGTCATAGCTGGAGAGGAGAGTAGTGTTGAGATGGTCGATCATGCTAATTACAGATGAGTAAGTAACAGATTTTGTTAAGAGTGGTATACAGGCAATTTCTCTTTTTGATCTAAATGTGCTTTCATTGTTAGAAACCCTGAGCTCTTTATTGTCCACTAATAAAATTTTGTAGAAATAAGGAGAGACCCATCATAGTTAGTGCAAATCAACAATCTGGATACACTACTATTCTCCTTCATATCAAATTCTGTACTGATAACCTGACAAACACAAATCTTCTTTATATACACAATATATTTGTTGTGATGCTTAATACTCACCTACCCTTTTTTTCTGAGATCCATCAAGATTAAAAAAAACCTCAAAAAACTAAGCTGCTCCTAAAATCTGGCTCCAATTTCATCAGTGATTATGATTTCACACAGAAACAAGCTGGATATAGGAAGCAATTTCAGCAACTAGAACTAGGATGTAAGGAACTTAGAGCAACATAAATCCAATTTTTATAAGTAAGCAAACCCACATATCAGCTGAGCTAAAACTTTTGAAGACAAAAGGTTCCTAGCCTTATGGAATGCATGCTTATTCCATTCTAACATCCCAGGAAAGCCACAGTGCTGAAAGGTATAAAAAGGGCTAGGAAGACGTTACAATACTTTCCTCTCCCAAAAAAGTTTAAGCAACAGGCAAAATCTGGTCAGCCTCCACAGGGGGTGGCACAACAGCAATCTCCAGATTCCTAGACTGATTTTCAACAGAACTTGTGCTCCTAAAGTCACTTAGGTGCCTTTGAAAATCCTATTCTGTAAGTCTGCCAAAGACTGCAGTAGAATCAAGAATCATCAACGTAGGAACAAAGAGGGAGAGACCAAGGAAATTCTGAGTTTGTGTAATTGTTTATTATGTTATTTCTATTCTAACAAAAGAAACTTCCATATATAAGTTTTATAGCTCCACCTACTAAGCAGGAGTCAAAAGAGATCCCTTAACTCCTTTCCCTCAAGTCACTTCTAAGCAGAACATACACTTGAGAGTTAGAAAAGCTACATTAAATGGGGAGGGGGAAGGATTATAAAAGAGAATATAATAGGGTGGCTACCCCTAAAGGGCTAGAGGCCTTGGGCCAACCAAGCCTACTTATCAGGCATACCTGAGCAAGGATTACTTGATTTCCCCTATAAAGGGGAGCAGGAAGCTCCACAGAGGGATCTGCTCAGGGGGGACCAGAGTGGAGTATAGAGTGAGTAAGCACCAGTACAGAAAACCAGGGACTTGGGAGTGAGACTTAAGACACCAAAGAGCTGGACATGAACTGAAAAGAGGAACTTAAGGAGGGGCGGTATTGGATGGAAAGCCTGTATTTGGAATTTCAGAAGAGAAAACTGAAGTGGGGGCTGTCACAGTTCAGGGCAACTTCACTTGTATTCCCCCTCCATGATCCACCAAGACCATTCACTTAAGTCTCCCATGTCTTCAGCCATCACCTTTCTTGGACGAGACCCGCATCTCTTTTCCTCCTGACCAGGGCTGTTCTAGGCTGCACAGTTCCCTGCCTATGGTGTGATATCTCCAGCAAGTCAAACTGTTTAAAAGGCCAGTCTCTGCACTTTGCTCTCCCCCCAAAGGTAATGAAACTGTGTAATAACTCTGCTGTTACAGGTTACCACACAGCTTTCTAAGCAAGCACATATATTCTTAAGGTGAATGCATTTAACCTTATTAAACATATTAAAAACAATAAAAGAACCTACATGCATGCTAACAGGCTTACCAGGGGTCACCCCAACTCCAACCTCAGGCTCTGGCAGGTGTCAGTCCTTTAAAACCCACAACTGGGTTTACCCTGGAGATAAATAACTACCTGAGATTCACAATCAGAAGTTCAGTCTTTCCTTTACATAGCTGGACCTTTGACCTTGGCATCACATAACAAGTGAGGAGCAAACAATAGGTCCCTTCTCAGGGTTTAGCTTCAAAAGGCTGAGTTTTTGCATAAATGAAGGTGAGGAATTTGCAATCACCTCTCCATAGATATCCCCCAATAAACCCACTTGACACCTTTCATTCCAAAAGTACTTTCTTCTCTGGCACACTGTTCAATATAGTCCATCGAACCTGGGTTCTCACATCTCCAAACCAGGTTACATACAATAATACATAGACCATTCTTTTAATACAATGGACCCAAAGGTTCTTAAACATAATTCTGTAATGTCTCCCAAGGATATTCCAGAAAATGGCCATATCTGTCACATATCCTGAGGCCATGAAGGAACAACTTAGTACAGCACTAAGAACCACAGGATATGCCGCCAGTGTCTAACCTGGGTTAGAACAGCACCAGTGTAGGCATGGCTACATGGGTTTAACTCAAGTATGGTTTAGGAGTGTGGCCTTAAGTAATCTGGATTCCAATACCCAGATGACCAGACCTAGGTTAACTCTTCAGTGAAGACATATCAAAGAATGTTAACAGGCCCTTACCTGTCTCCATAGTAATAAAGCAAACCAATCGACATAATGGTGGGACAAGAAATACTACAGCAGTCAGACCCCCCAGTGAGAGCACAGAAGGGACCGTTCTGATACATATGGGAGAGAGAAGAAGAAAAATGGAGGGAAATCGCTGGTCCTGGAGCTCATGACTGGACAAAGGAAAAAGAAAAGCCTGAATGACACATGTTCACATGAAGAAACATTTGAGAATCACCTTGGAGAATCAGGTAGGGAACTGTGGCAAGAGACGGCCCACTGTCCCAGAGCCCTGCACGCACAGGGAAAAAACCTGGCGTACCCAATCTATGCTTCACTGAATGGTCTGCAGGAAAGCGTGATTGCAAGGTGCAGAGGGAGCTGTGAAATTCCCTGCACAGCCTTTCCCAACTCCAGCAATTCTTCACAGCAAAACCACAGTGGATGAACTGTGCAGTGGGCCATCCACAGCCTCCATGATTCACTCTGCACACATATATACAATGTAAAACTGTTCTCTCTCCTCTCCTTTTTTTTTAAACTCACCCAGACGTTTCAATTTCACGTGTAAATCTCCTTTAATGACACATTCAGTCAGACTGAAGAGTGAAAGATTTATTATTGAACACTTAGGCTCTTTCTGTCTCTTTGGCTAGAGTTTTTCAGACAGTGGGTCAGGGACCTTTCAGTTTCACTGCAACACCCACGGGACTAGTTTATCTGGAATCTGAGTTTCCCATACCTTCAACAACCTCTACTAAGATAATATCACCACTATTCATGAGAGAATTCAAACTACCATTCTGAACCATCCATCTGTTACAGAGAAGCAGCATAAATCTTTGTAATATCAATGCTTTGTCTCATGCTCTCTCCCCTTTCCCAGTGCATCCTTCTCTTTTTTAGTTAAAATAAAAAGTTTGCCATTGTCTTAGACACTTGGTCTGGTTTAGTTTTTTTAAAGAGCCAAAAACGCAGCTGGGTAAACTGCAACTGTCCTTGTCTCAAGACAGTCTCATATTTTCAAACATTAGATTTTATTGCTTGGCAAGTCAATTCAGGATTTTTGAGTGGGCAAGACCTTCCCCTGACTTGACCTGGAGACTAGCAAAGGCAAAGACATGTTGATGCCTCCCTTTGGAATACTTGCGATAATGTCCTTTGAGTACAATCCCAAGACACTATTTCATGTTATTGCCAGTCCTCCTGCATTCTGCATGTACAATCTGGTATAGCCTAAGACAGTATTTCTGCCACCCTCATTAAAATTTCAAAGAACTGGGTGATTTTGAATAATGAAATGGAAATTTTTAAGCAAAGCAAGACACTACTTCAATTACAGACATATCTAAGACGCCTGTGTTGCTTTCATCATCCAAAAATCAGCAGTAGCTTCCGTTATTCGGTTTCACTAACGTGTTGGTTTTTTACCCGCAACTGTTTGCAGTGTCAAGGCTCTTACAAAATGTTTAGAATTTCTAAACATTCCTGAAGTCCAAGTATGAGACTGGGTACTCTTCACAATTTCCTGTTTCCATTATGACAAAACCTTGGATAGCACAGAGCTTCAAGAGTAATTTTTTGAAAATCTTACTTATTAGGGATGTGTTTCATTTCAGTTGGCAAGAAAACATGAAGAAAACACTAAAATCATTCCAAAAAGTCTATTCACCAAAGGCAAGCATTAAAATAAAATTATTGCTCTGGCTTAAACTCAGAAGAGCAATGAAACTAATAGTTCAGGATCAAACTTTCAATATCCACTCACAAAAGGGTGCAGTTGTGTAAAATTAAGGCTGGCACTACATTGTGCCCAGATATTTGAGGTTTGGATCCTTAGTTATGAATTTCCTTGCTTGTATGATCTTAAGCCAGAGAACAACAGCTGTATTTTAATCCTGCCTTTTGTGAAATTCTTTGGACTTTTAAGTGTTTACATACAACCACACAACACTGAGTGATGGCACAAAGTAACATATCCACCAATTCCAGCTGTTTACCACATATGCTATGATATCATTCTAGGTTGAATAATCAAAGTTTTCATGTGGAATGACAAAACAGAATCCACAGCAAAGAAGTGAGATTTAAAAAAAAACCCAAAACATGTCACACACTACCTCTGAAAATACTGCAAGTAAACCTTTCTGATTAGAATTTAAAATCTGGTTTCCCTTGCTAATTTTAAATTTTTTTCAAATAGAGGAGAGAGCAAATTTCTGAGAACTTTCCTCAACATCATCCAGTTTGTTTGGCTTTGATATTTTATAAATACTGTAAGCTCTTAGGGGCAGGGTCTGTGAGCCAGATGCTCAGCTTGTGTAAAGTGGTTTAGCTCCATTGAAGGCAATGGTATCTTTTAAGTGTTTACATGGCTTAGTGCCACTGAATTTATGTTAACACTTAAAAAGATATAGTTGACTTTAATGGAGCTAAACCACTTTACACCAGTTGAGTATCTGGTCCCATGTAATCGTCTGTGTTTTCTACAGCATTAAACTTGTTATTATTTCTACAACATTAAACTCATTATTAAGACTTCAAAAAATAAATAAAAATAGAATTAACATATGTTAAACTAGGACATAATCTAATCTGGTATCGATGTTGAGTTGTCAATCAACAGAGTTTTAGAATTACATTTGCGGGACAGTCCGAAAAAAGCAAACCTTTTGGAGGGAGGCTGAATAAAATGGGATGAATTTTCTTTTTACATTTTTGGTTGTAGGAGTGGGAGGTGCAGAACAACTTCC
This sequence comes from Mesoclemmys tuberculata, assembly GCA_007922155.1. Lineage (NCBI taxonomy): Eukaryota > Metazoa > Chordata > Testudines > Chelidae > Mesoclemmys > Mesoclemmys tuberculata. The sequence goes on along the minus strand of ML675603.1, from coordinate 83,075,724 downwards.
TTCTTGAGGCATGCTCAGTTTCACCTTCAGGGAACGTTTATGGCCAAAAAGCAGACCTCTGAAAATAAAATTTTATGATGGAAATACTAACAAACCATTAACTATATGGCAGCTTTAGCAGACCCTACTATAATATTTCTTCCTCTTTTTATTACATACATTAAATCTATTGAATCTGTTCCCCATACTGTTTTGAATGTGTGTATGATGGATGGTATATAAGTTTCCTTATTCTTGGCAATGCCCTCTTGTCTTATGATGTCTGAACCAAACTACTGGTGGTCTTCAACAGCATGTTCTCTCTCTCGCTCTCTCTTTGTCTTATAAGTATACCTGTTAATAATTTGGGAGTCGCTTCCATCACTGAAACCCAGTTAAAATGGTTTAGGGTCAAATCTGATACCCTTACTCATTGTGAATAGCAGACTTAATTCCATGAGTGGTCCTATGTGATTTAAAAGTATCACAATGAGGCCCTTAATTGAGATGATTATTTCTTTGTTTTGTAGCCAGATGAATGTACAGCGCATATTGTTGGGTTCACCTATTTAGCTGGTTTCTATTGTACTTGAAACATTCTTCATGGAAAAAACTGTTTTGTTAATCAGGATGATTTTGACAGGCACTTATAAAAGTTACATGCTGTGGCTATTTCTGCCTTTCTAATACACATAAGAGCACATTTATTTTTGCTTGGTCTTCAGTATTATATTACTTTATTATACAGCATGAAGGAGACTCTTTTTATGCATATAAGTGAATTTAGTGTTTATACAAAGTGCCAAACCGCAACCCTGGAATTGAAGTCTTCATGCCTACAGAGCAGATGTCAAATATGCAATAACAGTGATAGGTTTCTCACACTACCCACCAATGTGTCTCAGCCAATCCCAACCGGGAGGTATCACGTCTAGGAGTGAGATGGCAGTTCAGTTTCCATAAATCCTTGGACCTGCTACTAAGACTATTAACAAAGGTGCCAACAGTGGTAATGAGGTTTGTAATGCTATTATCTGACCACTAAAAACTAGAGTGAGACTATCAACTTTTTTCACCAACTGGGCAGCTATCAGAGTCATTTTTCTAGTGGTGACCTAAGGATAAACATTCTACCACATTCCTGATAGTCATTAGTGTAATCAAGTATTTTGTAAGATATTAGAGTTCTCACTTAAATTCAAAATTTTCCATGATTAGATTTCATTGTTATTCCAAGCACCCTCTTAAACTATATTAAAACAAACAAAAAATGTTAAAATAAAAGGCTGATCAGAATCTCAGCAATACATTCTAATCTAACACAGCCTCTCTTACTGAAATCCACTTTAGGATAAGCTTTGTTCAGTCATTATTCCTAACAGGCATAACCAATGGTACATGTGGCAATTCAAAAAATTGGCAGGAAAACCTAAAACTATTCTCTTTATTAAGATAAATAGGGCAATGAACACTTGGTGGTCAGAATGAAGAAAAATATCTGGGGAAAAAGTCACTTCAAAATTCTTTTAAAATCATAGTTTCTGCAAATAATTATTTTATATTTTATATAAAGATATTAATCCTGTTTAGCCTTTAGCAGAACAACCACTTAAATAGTCATTTTTTTGTTTAAATTACTGTCTTCTGATTATAATTTTAAGATTGTAAGTACCAAGATGCTACAAACATTTTTTGGGGGAAAAAACACTTCTCTCTTCTTTAGACTGTAAGACTGCAAAGCCATTGTCTCTTTTCTATGTTTGACTGGGACGTTTTGGCATTACCATAATAAAAATATTTACAATTAATAATACTGGTTAAGATGCAGGGCCAGATATTCAGTTGGTGAAAAATGTTGGCCCACTGAAATCAATAGAGGTATGCTAATTTATCCCAGCTGAAAATCTCTCTCATAATGCTCTTGTTCCATAGTTAGCATAACAGAACAGACTAGGGCCTTGTCTACATTAAAGAAAGGGTTTGCCAGTGAAAGTCTGGCAAAAATCCTAGTGAAGAGTTCTGTTACTGGTTCCTTAAATGAAATAAGATGTACCTGCAAGAACTTTTTTGCCATTGTAACTCTTTCTATAACAAGGCTTTTGAAGGAATAACTAAGTAGAATCATAGAATCATAGAATATTAGAGTTGGAAGGGACCTCAGGAGGTCATCTAGTCCAACCCCCTGCTCAAAGCAGGACTATCCTCAGCTAAATCATCCCGGTGAGGGTTTTGTCAAGTCGCAGCTTGAAAACCTCTAAAGATGGAGATGCCACCACCTCCCTAGGTAACCCATTCCAATACTTCACCACCCTCCTAGTGAAAAACTTTTTCCTAATGTCCAACCTAGACCGCCCCCCCTGCAACTTGAGACCATTGTTCCTTGCTCTGTCATCTGTCACCACTGAAAACAGCCTAGCTCCATCCTCCCTGGAACCCCCTTTCAGATAGTTAAAGGCTGCTATCAAATCTCCCCTCATTCTTCTCTTCTGCAGACTAAATAGGCCTAGTTCTTTCAGCCTCTCCTCATAAGTCTTGTGCTCCAGCCCCCTAATCATTTTTGTTGCCCTCCGCTGGACTCTCTCCAACTTGTCCACATCCTTTTTGTGGTAGGGGGCCCAAAACTGGACACAATACTCCAGACGCAGCTCACCAATGCCAAATAGAGGGGAATAATCACTTCAGTTAGGGCTGTGAATTTTCAAACTCATATTTTCAAATGACATGGCTATGCCAGCAATACTCTGTTTACCGGGTTTAGTTTGTGGAGACTATAAAAATAATATTTTCCAAATCCCCATGCAATGTGACAGTTTTGGTGAGATGAAGAGGTTATGAAAAGTCTCTCTAAGTTCAAGTCACCTGTTTATCAACAAGATCCAAAGGACAATAGTCAGATGAACATGTCTTATTTTCATCACACTAGATAAATGGGAATTAGGTAGTCTCCTAGAAGATATTACAATGTCTTGCTTGCATTAATTACAAGAACATTTGAGTCAACTTTTCTTGGCTTGTATTAAGTTCATGATTCATGACTTTACAACACATATATATATGTTTAATATTGAGATAATTTTAATCTAAGTAAATTAAGAGCTGCAATGCATGTTTCATCTTGTATTTCATTACACTTTGTTCCCTTATTATAACTACCCACCAGGATTCAGAAGGCTTATTATATCAGCCAGCAGTTTAAAAACAAGAAACACTGGCTTCATTAGGGTACATTACACAGTTGGAATTCCTTGTCCTCTCCATTCACTAAGGAAGTGCAAGTGTAGTCTGGGGACACTCTGGTTTGCACATTTGCACCAACCCTGGTGGAAAATATTTGGCGTGTTTTTTTCCCTTCAACATGTGTAAGATATGGAAGAAGTGGGAATTGCTCAATACAAAAGTAAAATAAACTGTCTACAGCTGCACACAATAAATACAGAAAGGTCAGAAACTAACAACATTTATCTGTGCGTGTAGATCTTTCTTATGAATAGTTCCATTGGCTTCACATATGCTGCTTCCATGGTTTCCCGTAATATGGTGGCTATGACATACTATTACTAGGAAAACAGAAGTGGCGGGGAAGGGGAGATGGGAGGAGGCAGAAACTTTTTTCATGCTAGTTTCCTGTATTTTTAAAGAAATTCTAACAGTAAAAATTAAGTCATAGAACATCTACATTAAAATGTTATAATTCTGAATTAAACAAAAGCCAAGAAATTCAGAGTTCAGCCTGAAACCCTTTCCTGAACACACTGCATTGTGCCTATCCATTCTGAAACACACAGCCACACACACACACCACACATAGTAAATTCATTCATTCCTATGGGCCTGATTCCGACTTTATGTTCAGTGGGTCCTCGGTAATTCTTAGGATCAGGCCCTATCAGAGCCTACCAGCAAAACCCAGTGTTGCAATCCAGCACAATCCATTTATCACCCCCAAATTATTTTCAGACACGCATAGGGTGACTAGATAGCAAGTGTGAAAAATCACGACAGGGGGGTGGGAGGGTAATAGGCACCTATATAAGAAAAAGCCCCAAATATCAGGGCTGTCCAATATAAAATTGGAACATTTGGTCACCCTAGACTGGCAGAATATTATCAGGTCATGATGCTGCATGGTGATGTGACATTGTACAAATGTCATGAAGTGGAATGACAACATGCATGTGTTTTTACGGATGTCATTACACTACCTGGCCACCTGATGATGTTTACAACAATCATCCTAACAAGTTGGCCTGCAGGAAAAACTTCAAATGGCAATAAACCTTTATATGACTGTGATAGTTTAGGGAATATTTCTTCAATTTATGAATTCCTTTTTGTTTTGTGAAACATCATTTATGATTGTTACCTTCAGTGTGGATTTCAATCTCCATGTTGTAGCAAAAACAGACCGTGTCTGGGAAGCTGAAACATGGCCCTCAAAAAGTCATCAATAGTCATATAGTTCTACCCTGCTAAAACAACAGGGTTGCTATCGGCAGAACCACTGACTTTTAAAAATTGTATGCCCAAAAATCCCATATAGCGTTGAAGCATGAAAAAATCACCAGCAAAAGAAGAGAAACAGAGAAAGGTGACACAGATTGCTTTTGGAAGGAACAAGTTCTCTAAGCAAAGGGACTCATTACAACATTGAAACAAAAGACATTGCTGGAGGAGTAGGGGAGGAGAGTCTTTGCCTTTCCCCATGGCCTCTGACCAAAACCAGTGATTTTTCAGGAGTGATGAGGACACAGCAGAGGAGGTCGGGAGGAGCGGTGGATGGGAAGAGGGAGATTGTGGTCAAGCATTTATTGTTTTACATAGATCTGTAATTCTCCTTTGCTGTCTAAGAATAAAGCATGTGCTTGTCATATGACACCCAAGAGTTGAACTATAAACCAGAGTGTCCACGGAAGGGGAAAACTCTGGGGGAACATGCATAAATGACTGGGGAGACTTGAAAAGTTCAGCTCTGGTTTTAGGGTGTCAGGAAGTTGGACTGCAGGCTCCCCCTCCTAAGGAAGGAGGACAGACAGGGAGTCTACATCCCAAGACCATGTGCTGGAGGCCTAGGGACAGAATCAGTGCCTGGACCTTTCCCAGATCCAGCTGGCTTCTATGCACATTGGAGCCAAAGGCTGGCTTTGATTAACAGATTGGCTGTCTGTTAGGGGGAACTCATCCAGGGTTGTAACAATGATGTTTCAACATTAGATCTAATCATTTCCCCATCAGCCATCACCATTCACCGAGTAAATTTATAAATATATGTAAATATGTTTCCAAAAGAACAAATATTTTCTCTGAATTTATTTTATTTAAAAAAATAAAACCCTAAACCAACAGAGCAATAGTGTAATATAATCATTGGAACTGATATATTAGCACTCTCGTTAGGTACAGTGTTTTGAACCATTATTGTGAAGTCAGAGTTCAAGGCCAGAAAGGACCAACAGATCATTTAGTAAAGTAAAGTAAAACATAAAGTAAAACAGGCCCCAGGAGACTAAACTATTGTCTGTCACGGGCAGAGAATAGGTGGGACCAAGGTGCACTCCTATAAAACAGATGATCCAATGTTCCCCTGGTGTAGAACATGTTACGTGGATTGTGTTGCATACCCATGGAGCCAAATGCCCCTGTGAAGCCTTTTCACATAGCAGTCAAGGGCATTTCACAGGCCCTAGAGTTTCACTCTACAGTAATACTGTATACTGGCACCTCTGTAATATTCTTAAGTGATCCCAACTAGTTTTATCTTTTTTCTTGCTCTTTAAACTGAAACGTATTATGAGGCAGAAGTACATAGAGTTTGGGGCGCAGGAGGAGGGGCCAGGGATGGGCGAATGTAAAAGAAAATTAGTAAACATACAGACGTTCAGATTTAAAAGAGAACTTGTCTAAAATCAATGTCATACGTGAGATTTGCAAGGAAATCTTTTAAACAAAAATCTGATATAGTTTCTATTTTCCAAGTAAACCTTTTCTACACCAGCTGGTAAATATTGTTCCTCAAATTTCATTTTTTTTAATGTTTTGAACACTGTCATCACAACACACAAGAAAGATGAGGAAATATGTGAGACCAAGAAGTCACTTGACAATAAATTCCAAAAATTTATCTACTTTCTGACCTCAGGAATTCCTAACCTAACCTAATTCATTCAGTTGCTTCAGATAAAATCAGCATTCTGCATGCAGATTTTACTTCACCTTATAGTGTATATTTTTAATAAACTGTACTATGATATACCAGATAAAAGTCCACACACAGTTTTGTTCAAGCTGACAGGTCCTATGTTATTTATTAGCGAAGAAAACTTGCATGGGACTTTCTAATTTTAGACAGAAGGGTTTTAATGATGTTTGGCTTATCCACATCTTTATATTTTCTGCCAGGTCAGCAGCTAAAGGACTTGACTTTTGTACAAAACCTAATAAAATTATGGAAAATGACAGCGAAGAGAAAATTAATGCACTTAAAATGTATTTTATAGTCTAGTGCAGCCCAAAGGGAAAAAAGAAAATGGGAAAATGTATGCATGAAAAAATGCAGGCCACAAGGAACAATAAGAAAAAGCATATTAAAAAAATGAATAAGTTACACAGACATACAGACCAGATACATGATTTGTGTATACAATCATTTCTTGGGCTGCCGCTTCCTGAATACAGTTGCCTCTGACCTATTGGAAAGTGGTTGAAGTCCAACCTGAGGTCTCAAATGGAAAGACTGTGGTGTTCTCACCTCAGTCCCTAGAAGACAGTAGTCCTCTTCACTAAAACCAGATATAATTCAGAAAATTGGCAGTCCTTGTTCAGAAGAGACCAAGTCTTAAACTGTTTGGAAATTGAACTTCCTCTCACCCTGAAGAGGGTGGGTCATGTCAGATGAGGGTGAATCAACACGGAGAAGAACTTTTATAGCCTGTCTGTTTAAAAAAATACCAACAAACAAAAATAAAGAACCCCCACAAAAATACACAAAATGGACTTACGCTTTCAGCTCTACTTACTCTCCTTTCCACAATCATTTACCATAGCTATTAATAAACAGTTTCTATATCTTTTGTATTTGAGATGCTTTAGGCCAACAGACAAAAGCCAGATGCACTTGTAAAATGGTATTTTAACTAGAAATTGAAACACGTGTGTGACAGGAAGAGATCTATAGCTGGAAAATAAAGCTCGTTGCTTCAATGGCTGGAAACAAGTTAAAACCAACTGCTTTTTTCGCTAGGGATTTCTGTTGGGGTTTACAATTTTGCTATCAAAGTCACGTTTTTACTCTTGGACAATTTTCTCCTCAGATTATTCAATTTACTTCCTATTTCTGGCTACATGCACAGTGCTACAGTAACAATCACCTGGTGCATATACTCATAAGTAGAACTGATCCAAAATTTTCTGACAGAATGCTTTTCTGTCAGAAAATGCCAATTGTTGAAAGCAAAATGGTTTTTGGAAATGCTGCACCTTTGACAAAAATTCATTTAAAAACAAAAAGTGTTTTGATAAGATCAAAATGTTCCATTTTGACTTCTTCAGAACATCGTTCCGAGTTTTCATTTGACAAAACTTTTCATTTTCATTTTTTAAATATATATATGATAAAATACTATACAAAATGAAAAAATGTCAAAACTGGAACAAAACATTTCAGTTTGTTAACACTAGATGTTTCAATCAACATTTTTTTTTTTTTTTGGCATTTTGGTTTGTGGGAAATTTCTTTTTATTTATTTAGTTCCATTCTGGAACAGAAGAAATATCAAAATTGTGAAACTCTCACTGAAATGAAAAATCTGGTACCCACCCTACTTTATTCATAAATAGTTATCTCCTACAGGTCAAATGCTGTTAAAACCACCTCTTGTGCAAAACCCAAGTAAATGGGCTTTGTGCAAAAGACATAGAAAGGTCTCCTACAACCTGGAAACTGCATGTGCAGTAACTGTATAGCCCCTTTAGATCCTCTACATGGCAGTTTAGACAAGTGGGTGGAACTGCTTGCAATTCATCTCCCTCTCCACCAATCTATTCCTATCACAGCTCCAACTGTTTCAAAGAAGTGCATTACAAACAAGAGCTCTGAGGTACACTGGGATTGTGGCATGACTTTGGGCAACCTGTCCTCGTTACATAGTGGAATCACAACAGTCTTGCAACACCCATCACCATCATACCAGTGTCTCTCAAGCAGTGTATGTTCACCAGGATGCACAGCTCCACTGGACCAAAGCCTGGCTCAGAGCTCAAGTAAAACCTGATCTTTCCACTTTATTGCCTTTTTCCAAAGGGCAGGAATCACCATTATTTCCCATTTGTTCTCTATAAAGTCTCCATTCAAAAGTGCATTACTACAGCATTGTCATGGAAACCCCAAAGGCATTAACTTTATTTAGGAAACGTACTTAAGGAAGTTTCTAAAGCTCTCCTTGGATCAGTTTTGAGCAGAAATATTACAGTATAGTTAATTGATATATATTTTCAGGAACAACCATAGTAGAGCTTACTATGACTGGAGTAGACTGTTACCAACCTTGTTTGCATAACATAAAAGCATCATTTTAATGAGGAGGATACCAGAACCAGCTTTACACTATTACCACAACTCATGCAAAAGCTACTCTCCCGTAATAGGTCAAACCAGTTCTGGTCCCTCTACAATTAGGCCATCTATTCTCCACAAAGGAATCATAACAACATTGGGACTATCATACTGGATCAGATCCAAAGTCCATCTAGTCCAATATCCTGTCTCCAACAATGACTTGCACCAGATGCTTCAGAGGCAGATCTAAGAAGCCCGCAGTGACAAATGTGGGGTAATCTTCCCCTCACATGGGTCTTGTCCTGGTCTACAAGGTCACGTCTATGTTACAAGCTAAGGGTGTGATTCTCCTACTCATATATACGTGCTTGAATGCTTACTGAAACCAGTGGGCATGTACTCAGCACAGCTCAGGCGTGCCTCCATTGCTGCTACCTATACTGACAGCCAGTGCAAGTTTGTGTCTCCGAAGCGGGGACTCACACCCCTACTTCATAGTGTAGACGTAACCTAATAGTAAATATTTTGGCTTCTAGAATTATCCTGAGTACCAAAACATAACCACTCCTGGCAAGATCCAGATGCCCCACCGTTAAGAATAAATTTTAAACAGGTATTTATTCAGGTACCTGTCTCTATTAAGTTATTATCAAATAATTGTATCCTTTACAACCCAACACATTTCAGCCCAAATCCTAAGCACCAAAGCAACCTGGCACCAAGTCACTCATCTCGTTTGGGTAACTATTCCATCCTCATATTATAAATATATTTTTTTTATTCTACATCTTGTATTCCTACATCAATTTGTTTATAAATCAAATTAAAACTAAACAAAATGTAGATTTTTTTAAGTTACCTTTTAGGATGCTGACTTTAGCCTTCCACATATGACATATAATCACCATCTTCACAATGGTCCTCTCAATCATCTGTCCCTTCTCCTACCCCTCCATGTGCTGTTATCGCCTCTTCTTTATTCTCATTTTAATTAAATCTCCAGTCCTGTGACAGGATCAGCACAAGGAGACCTTTTATCCATGACTTTGATAGGAGTCCCTGAAAACATATGGGCCTGCAAAGACCCTGCTGTAGGATACAGGCCTTAAGTTGCAAGCTCCTTAAGGCAAAGCATTCTACTTTAATTATACTACTAAGTTCCAGGGATATCTACAGCATCATACGGTAGACAGTGTGTCTCATGGATAAACACTGATCTGGGACTCAGGAAACCTGGGTTCTATTCCTGGCATTGCCACTGGCCTGTTGGGTGACCTTGGGCAAGCCACTCTTCCTCAGTTTCCCCATTTTACAAATTTTACAGACATAATGATGCTGACCTCCTTTGTAAAGTGCTTTGAGTTCAACTGATGAAAGGTGGCCTATAAAAGCTACATATATTATTATTATTATAGTAATAATAATAAATAATAATTAACACTCAAATAGGCATGAGATTCCAGCACAGCTGTGGGTAAACCCTACATGAAATGACTGCTGAATAAATCTTGTCAGTAGGAGTTAGATTTTTTTTTCCAACCTCAAATCCCTCCTGAATGAGATGAAGTTATGAAGCTCGAAGAATAAGCCTGCCCACACATTAGCAGCAAACCAAATCCCTTTTCATTCCCCCTACCCTGGAAGAACCCACGGGATTCTGGAATTCTTCATTGTTGTTCTTCTTTCTGTGCCACTGAGAATAAGGAGAATTGTAATTCCTGTACATTTATCCATCCTTAAAAATATATGAGTTAAACAGATATTTTAAAACCAACATTGTGAGTAGAGCTACACCATGCTGACTGCTGACATTTTCATAGAGGGTCAGACTCCTGGTCATTCAGCATGATGAACAGTTTTTACAAACAAAGACAAGTTTTTATCCTGCAGGGTTTAAGTGGATGATGATCTAAAAAAAATGTTCACCTTTTTCCATCCCTCTATAGAAAAACATTTGTTTCCAGACTGGCAACCGCAGTATCAGCTAGAAGCCAAATGAAGCAGCCAAAATACTGAATGATGAAATGGAGCAAATGAACCCCTCCCCCAGAACATTTAGTATAGAATCACAGGGAGAGATTCTATAAAGAATACACACACACACTGTTCCTTCACTGTAAAATACTCTTTTATAAGCTTGGGCTTCTATACTATGGTTCAAAAATCTAGTGAACTGCACTGTATGGCTTCTATACCATTTATGATGTGCAAACCTTATTACAGTATCCAAATAATTTACGTCTAAGGAACATCTACTGTATGTGAGAATATGTGCTGCACAATAACAACCTACATTTACACAGCACTTTTCATCCCAAAGAAGCACAAATTGCTTTACAAATTTAAACTTACATGTGAACTACATACCGGGATCACACCCTCCACAATGCATATGCAGCCACTACTGCAGTGAAACGTTTCAACTATTTAACAAATCACAGAAACATTACACAATGTTTTTGACAGAAAGAGAAGAATACTGTATGGTATCTAACTGAAATGCAATAGGGAATATAGTTAGGCTAGACAAATTATCTCAAACACTACAGTTAGCTCCCCTACTTTTAAAGAAGTGCTGTAGGAACTTTTTAATAAGCAAGTGTTCAAGCTCATAATTGTGTCTCTCATGTCAAGGAATGCACTCCCTCCTCCTCCCCCAACAGCACAATAATTCTCCAATACTACGGTCGCTTCCTGGTTGAATAACGGTGCAAAGAAAAGAGCACACCCATTGAATTACCAACTCCATTTCCCTCCCTGTAACATCTCTGTGTTCTTCAGAGGTGTCTCATCCAAATAGTGATGACTCAGCCACCGCCTGCTTAGATTGTGGGATCTTACAGGTTCATAGCAAAAGAAGGTACAGCCGCAGGCCTGCATATATTGTGAGTTGCACAGGGAAAACATGGATCCAGGAAATAAGACAACTCAAATGGCAGATGGAACCTACTGTCATGACAAGATGTTCATGTGAGAACAACGATAGGAAATAAAGCCCATCATTTTCAAACTACAGTTAGGCACCTAAATAAATGTGGCCTGATTTTCACAGGCCACACTACCAGCAATGTCAATGGCGGCTGCAGGTTCTCAGCATCTCTGAAAATTAGGCTACTTTTATTACAGTGCAGAAATGTGATACTCACGTCTGAAAGGATGGTTGCAACATTCCTACAAACTGATCAGTTTGATTAAATGGACAGAATTTGGACAAGTGAGAACATTTGGATAAGTGGTTCCCAAGAAAAAATGGTGGAGGAGGGGGATGAATCTAAGGAAACTTGGGAAAGAAGTCCAAAAAGATATGGAAGAGGAGAGGAAAGACACAGAGCACCAGCCAAGCACTAAATTACTGCTTTAAAAATGTGCCTAGAACTGTATATATGTGCTAATAGAAGACAGAAATGACCCAGAACAAATAAAACTGCAAAGCAAATGTTAAACATGTTTTTCTTCCTCACCTCATAGGAGAATATATAATTTATCCTACTACAGATCTGTTATTTACCTTCTTCATGCCCCACCCAATTGGGAAGTGAAACTGGTAAGTCCTAAAGTCAAGGTTTCAGGGAACTGTTTCATTTTCAGTTCAAATGCTTCAGTTTGGCAGTGGAACATCTGCTCCAAATACTTCAAAGGATCCTGACATTTACTACAGTATGCCCAAAAACATACAAGTAACCTTAGATCAATGCTGTGTACATTGTAAAACTGAGCATTCTTTGTATTCTGTGTTCTTTCTACAGTGCCTGTCATTCAGGTACAGAAATAACAGTTCTGCTGTAAGAACTTTATTTCAACTATGTAGTTATAACAAACTTTATTAGGCTGCTGAAAATAAAACTTGTTTCTTAGTATGAAGAAAGATGACTGAAATAAAAAGACTAGAATCATAATCTGCAATTTTACTTCATTGTAGAGCACTTTTTCTTTGTGTCACTAAGACTAAAGTTTAGTGATGTAGTTACTTTCTAATGAACAACAAAAATATGTATTATAATCATATAATTTTTCTATGTGTTTTATGAAGGTTTCTTAGAACATGAATCAAATAATAGCTATAGTAAGAAGGGAATTCTCTCTCACTGCACGGTCTTGTAAATTTCTTAACATTTGGACTGAAAAAACGCCAACTCCCCCCAATTACGGTAAATAAAAAGCTGTAGAAATATTTTTAAAATTGCATCTTTTATACAACAAAAAATATCCAAAGGATCCCATCATCAAAGAAAATCAAAGTCTATTCCAGCAAAATTTACAGAATGTGCTTATATTAAGTAATGAAAACCATATTGTGAAATTCTTTGTAATGAGTGGATACCAAATGCAAAGAACAAATCACGATAGCTCAGACCAAACTATTTACTAATGTGGCAAACAAATGCAATATTAAAAGAACAGAACGCTTCTTAAATTTACACATTCTGCACCTACTGTATTGGTCTAGACTAACTAACAACATATGGGTTTGTTCAGGTGTCACGCCAAAGTCATAGTGAAAAAATACATGGACTGAAAACCACCACCTACCTTGCCAGCCCTTTTCTTTTGTGTTAGCAGAAAACCACAGGAAAACTCAAATAATCCACACATTGGTAGGTGGAACAGGGAAGTGTATTTTTGATATATTCATGCCAACATGGGAGTAAGTGAAAGAGCTGCTCACCGTAAGCTAAATGGAGCTGAGCCATCTTTCCAGAGAACTGGTAAGCAGCACACAAATTAGTATGATTTCAGTTTTCAAGAATATTTGCTACGAGGAAAGGCTAAAAAAGTTGAGTTTAGTGAGTTGATCTTACAGAAGTTCTGTATGCCAACAGCTCTATTATGGCTGCTTAACAGGTGTGGACAGCAGGGTGAAGTATCTCTTTTCATCTCCCCACTCAGCAGCTACACAAGGGACTGCTGCCTATGCATGGATAACGCATGCCCCACAGAGGGCGTTTTAGGTGGGCTGGGATTTGAGAAAGGGTGTGCTATACCTGCTGTAAAGTTATAGCAATTGTTGCCTTTCAAACTCCTATCGGAGCCCAAGGTAGCACTGTGCTTCCTTTCCTACGTCTGATTCTTCTCCAAACTTACAAGATCCACAATTTGGCCTTAAATTATAAATGGAGTTAAATAAAAGGAAGCATTTAACAACTTCCTCTGATTAGGAGTTCACAGACTAGAGAGTCCAAATTCTGTATTAGGAAATGGGAGAGCAAACAGTGCCATAAGTATGCTAATTTGTTTCTACCTGGAACATGGAGAACCAGATAAATACACTAGCATTTCAGCAATCCCTGATTCCACAGAAAAGGAAGTTAAATAGTTGCTCTCTCAGTGTATTGCTCAGCCACTAATTCAGCCTGTTAAACAAAGGCGAGTGCTTAACCTAAAATAGCCTAATTTGTCTTAACAACTTTTTAAATTGTTATAGGAAATACAGAATTCAAGCAAAGCTATTTCACTGAAGACAGTGAGAAAATAGATATAGGCTTCCATGTTGGAATCAAGAGGTGCTCCACAAGCTTCCAGGTTTTGCATATTTTAAAAGAAAGGGTAGCATAAATGATGATCTCTTTAAATTCAAATCTCAATAACACTCCGATCACGATAAATTTAGCCAAGCAGATGCACTTCATCTAGAAAGGGAGAGATAAAAGTGATATGGAGGAGGCTTGCCACAATTTTTTCTATGGAGTGAACAGGTTATACTGGGATTATTGCAACAGAAATACCAATATCCATTTGTGTCCAAGTTTCCTTTGCCTGTTTTACAATAACACAGAGAGTGTACAGGATTATAGTGAGACCCCATATTTTATGTGATCACTCCTTTTCAAGATTTAGTAGAGGAAAATGGTAATGTTTAGTAATGCTCTGCCCCAAAATTACCCAAATTTACATTTATTTTCCTCTCCTTATCACAAGACAATCCAGAAAGACTCCACACTAACTGCCGAAGTGTGTGTCGCGTAGGCACCAATTTACTCCATCAAAGGCAGCAGCTTGTGGGGCAGCAACAGGAGCGATAGCACTGGTAGATGTACCAGTTTCTGTTTCTTTGGATTAAAGCCAGCTTGTCCACAACTTTAACAATAACATGATTGTTTTTAACTTAGAAAAATCAAAAAAGATGCTTCCGTATTCCCGTATTTGGAATGTACTCACACAACCAAACCTTTTCCAGATGATTTTCTATGAATAAGTATTTCTGAGATTCATTTGGCTGAACAATTCAGAACCAATCTAACAAATAAAGATGTATCCATGTGAATCAGCAGACCAGTGGAAAAGCCAGAAATAAAACCCAGGTCTCCCAAGTTCCAGCCCAATGCTCTATCCACTATACCACACTGCCTCCTCATTAGAGGGATGTACTCATTGTAAAGTACCTTTGTGGCTAAAAACTTACTGACACCTAAAATAACATGTATGTTTTGACTACGGAACACCATGCAAAATTAAAACAGACCATTCATTGTATATACAAATATATGACTTGCTGAGCCAGGTAAACAAAACCTTTGCCTATCAACCTGAATGAATCCCTTACAGCACCAATATGTGATGCTTCACAGCAAGCTGGAAAATTCCTTTCCAACCCCTGTCGCGATTTACTATTCCACGTGACTGAGATGTTAATAAAAAACATTCAGGATGCAATAGTATTACAGCTGCATTATCTCAATAGCCTTCTGTCCACTTGTAGATTTTGAAATTTAAAAGTGATGTGACAAACCCAGAACAATAGGCAAGAGCTTGTCTACCCAGTGCGTTAGTGTGCACCCACTGTGGTTAAGTTCTAGTGCACACCAGGGTGTTGCATGTTAATTGTCCATGTGGACCCTGCTGATATACATAGAAGTTCCCTAATGCATGTTTACATAGCCCCATTTCTGACAGTTCTACATTAATTCACACTAGGGCCCCAATTCTGCAAAATCTTATGCACATGCTTAACTATAAACACATAAGTAGTCCCATGGAAATCCAACTACTGACATGTTTTGAATTAAGAATGTACATTTGATTTGCAGGATCAGGGCCTTCTTTTGCTTTTAAGAATCCTTTAAAAAATATTTTAAATTCTTCAATACTGAAGCTTTGCTTGTATGTTTGTTTGTTTTAAGATTATGAACTCCATCAAGATCTCATTATTCTAACTGCTGTGGGAAACCTTATTATTAATCAACAACAATAGAATCATTATTATTTCAATATTATTTTAATAATTATTTCAATGGGACTTCAGCTCAAGCTTAATATTAAGCAAGTGCTTAAATCTCCTGAATAGAGATACTTGCTTGAACCAGAGTTGCAGGGCTGCCATTTTTCAAAGATTTGCTAATTGGAATTCAACCTTCTTTATACTATAAAAGGAATGAATTTTTTAGGTTGTTTTCTATTGGAGCACATTCAGTTCACAGTACATGCACATACACCATATTTACATGTCAGCAATGGTGCATGAGTGAAAATCTAAGAAATTAATCTTCTACCTTCATACATGTTAATAAACTGAACACAAGTTTCTCAAATACTAATTTTCAGGACAACCAAGGCCAAAAAAGGAAATACAGGCATCCAACTAAATTATTTTCATCTCTTGGGAACACACATTCACCAAGTAAACATTTTGAAAAGTGTTCAAACATACAGGTGCACAAATTAATTTGGATGGAGGAAAAAAGTATGCACGCAGTACTCTCTATCAGTGTAGTACTTCAACTTCTTTTAGTCCTCAATTACGCAAACATTCTGTTGCTTTCCTTACGTATGCAATCCATTCAAGACAATGTGTGCACGTTTGCAGGAGCAGAGCCTTAAAGTGCAAACTTTGGGCTTGAAATTCTCTCTTTACAGACATTTGTGCGGCACTCATAAGGTGGTATCTAAGCACATTACAATTATTGCATGGAAAATGGGAATGTACCTGATTTCAGGCAGGGAATCTAAGTTACTTTGGACCAGATCAGCCTGGCTTGATGGTAAACAATCCAGCAATGCACAATTTTAATTTTACTATACAACCAGTTAAATAAAGTCAAATTTGTGCTTGAAAATGGGTATTAAATAATAATAAAATTTTATAAATCATTAACGAATGCCATACTGAAATATAACCTTATTTTGTAACATTTTTAAGTGATTTTTAACAGCGGTCAGTTCAACACAAAATTCACCTTTCTTATCACAGTGTATTAGACACACTAACCATACATAGTATACATAATAACCATACAATAGATGTTATGCCTTACAACAGTGGTTTTCACTCTATTTTTATTTGTGACCCCTACAAAATTGTGAATGGAGGTGTGGACCAGTTTGGAAATCTTAGACATAATCTGCGGACGCTTAGAGGTCAGTGGACCCAGGTTGGAAACCACTTCTCTACGGAAACAACAATCTTTTGCAGACCCCTTAGACAAGTCTGCGGAACCTCAGGGGTCAGCAGATCACAGGTTAAAAACCACTGTCTTAAACAGAGTCCACTACCACTGCCTGAAAGGACTGCAATTATTCCATTATAAACCACACATTTCAAAAGTCTGTAATTCAGACATAAAAACCCTACTCCAGGCTGAAATTTAGGCTTTAAAAGTTTCAGAGTGAAAGCAAATTATTTGGTTTAAATTAGTCTTTTTAAGTTATAAAGGGTAAACAAAAAAAAAGTTGTGGTTTTATTTTTTGAGCTCTCGTAACTCAAAAATAGCTTTGATTTTTATCCCCTCCTATTTGATTTTTTTTAAAGAAGAAACAAAAACTAAACCAAGGAATAAACAGCAAAATAAAGCAGTCCTTAACGTGTTGGTTTAGTCTCCATGCAATCTCAGTGAAGTTGAATGAGTTGCACAGGATGTAAGTCAGCACAGGATGGGTCCTAAAAGCCTTTGTGTATTAAAACACTTAAGTAGTGATGGTATTCAGCTGTACAAAGACTGTTGACCATTTATAGCAATTATTTTTCCTATAAGTGTCTAGCTTCTTAGTTTCCATCCGCAGATCTCTGTCAATAAAGATACAACAAAGCAACTTTCCGAAGGATGCGCTGGGACAACGGATCCTATGTTCAATCTCCACATCTAGATTGGCTGTCTGGGAGAGGTGACTACCAAGGTAAAGGAAATGCTCAACATTTTCCAGGAGTTCACCACCAATGACAATCTGTGGGGGGGGGGAAGAAGGGGGGACCACACATTTGTGCTGGGGCAGACTAGTGAATCACCTTAGTCTGCCCAAAGTTGGGGGAAAGTCCCAGACTATGACAGGCACCTGAAAAAAAAATCTAGGATGGATTGCAAGTCAGCCTTGGAGTGCGCAAGGATAGCATAGGCATCAGCCTACTGAAGGTCAGTATTCATTCTAATAGTTTTAGAAAGGTGCTGCAGGTTGAAGAGCTGGCTGTCCATGAGATATTCAATCCCAATTCCAGAAGAAAGACAGTCATGAATAAGAATCAAAATCACGGCAAGATAGATGGAAAAAAAGGTTAGGGCAATAACACAGCCCTGCTTAACTCCAGTATAGATGGTCTATCTCCAACTCATTACAGAGAAAGGTGGCAGTCATTCCACCACGAAGTAGCCTGAGAACGCGAATGAACTTCAATGGACAACCACGCCTTCCCTAATGCTTCATGATTGATGGAATCAAATAAATTCCAGTTAGGCTGATAAACGCTATGAACAATGGTAGGTGTAGTTCTCTACGCTTCTCTTGGATCCGTCAAGCAACGAAAATCATGTCGATGGTGCCCCAAGACAGGCTGAAAGCAGAAGGATGTCTTTGGCAAGAGGAAAGAGACAGTTCAAAAAGATGTGAGCAAGGATCTTCCCACATGGAGAGGAGGGCAATGCCTTACTAATCCCTACACATTGACTTGTCCCATTTCTTAAAACTAGTCAGAATGTTGGCACTCTTTAGTTCGGGTGTATTTTCTCATAAACCCAAATTCTAACAAGTAGCTGATAAAGTTTTTGCATAAGTACTATTCCACCAGCTTTGAAGATTTCAGGGATGTCATATGGGGCTGGCGCCTTGTTGTTTCTAGTTTGAGTGATGACATACCAAACTTCCTCAGATGATGGGGGGCTGGCAATTGGTTCTCTTACTCGATACTGAGGAATGGACTCCATGGTAGCTGCTGTGACTTCAGATTCATGGTTCAAGAGATTGTCAAAGTGCTTTTTCCAATGTTATTTGAGGGTTACATTGCCCTTAAAAAGGGAGGAGCTGTCCTGAGATCGCAAAGTGGTCATGCCAACTGAGCTTGCCCACAGATGGCTTTTGTTGCTTGAAAAAAGCTTCTCATATCATGTTGATCACAAAGCTCTGAATCTCCATGGCTTTTCCTTGACACCACTGACTCCTGATGTCACACAACCTCCTTTGAACTACAGCTTTAATTCGATGGTAAGTGTCTCGTTTTTGCTGATTACAGGATTCATTTTTCCAAGTATAGAATGTGATTCTCTTCTGATGAATAAATGATTTCCTTATTGTTCTCATCAAACCAATCCATTTGGTGGTGAGTAGAGTATCAATATAAGCTGGGGACGCATCAATCCGAAGTGACTGAGGAGGAGTCAGACCTGGGTGTATTGGTTGATCACAGGATAACTCTAAGCCACCAATGTGATGTGGCTGTGAAAAAAGCTAATACAGTCCTTGGATGCATCAGACGAGGTATTTCCAGTAGAGATAGGGAGGTGTTAATACTGTTATACAAGGTGCTGCTGAGATCGCATCTGGAATATAGCGTGCAGTTCTGGTCCCCCATTATTTAAGAAAGATTAATTCAAACTGGAACAGGTGCAGAGAAGGGCTACTAGGATGATTAGCCGATTTTGCTTCACTACCTAGTGATAAACAAATGCCTTGTCTCCACTTAGGATTTTACAGCAAGATCACTATCAGGTGTTTGTAAAAAAGCAACCATTTGTGTCAGTGAAGACAAAGCCTGAAAGCATACATTGCATGCAAAGGCTCAACAGCATGTAACTGCTCTGTAGAAGTCTTTGTGGTAAATTTGTGAAAAATGTCCAAGTTAAGTACCCCTGAGATCATTCAGGCTCATTCATCTGAAGAGCTAAAGATTCTACTAGAAAACGGAAGATTTAATGGACAGCATCTCAAGTGCAATTTAAGAGATTTTTCTTTTTTTAAACATACACAATTTAATCCAAAATTAAAGCCAAGTGTCTTTATTCATACCTTTAGATATTAGAAGGGTTCAAAAGCAGTGCCTAATCTTAAATGTTAAATGCAATCCTCTGTACAGTGGTGTGTACAAAAGGGTTTAATTAGAGCTTTTATCATATAGATTCACAAAATCTTGTTGTACGCCTTTATGTTCCACCTTGTCTTTTGCATTTATATAGGGCTGATTCATACAGTTCTTGGCAGAAGTCCCAATGAAATCAGAGTTTTGTCTTAGCAAGGAGTGCAGAATCAGGCCCATAGTATGTTCTACCATTAGAATAACTTAAACATGAGCCTATAAATCGCCTCTTTATTTATTTTGTGGAGAAATTAGCAGGCCCTCTGACATGCACAGAGAATGCTGGTTTCCTCCTACAGAGAACTTTTTGTGAATAGGGCCCGAACACGACTGATTAGATTTCACCTTCTCCTTTTAGTTTTACTTTTGCAACCAATAAAACTTGTGTAAGCACCTGTTTCCACAGGGATCTACCCAAAATAATAATTTTTGGACTCCCACACATTAGAGGAAGAAGTCTGACTATGTGCAACACTTTTGTTGCCATGTTATGTGACCTTCATGTTTTCTTCAATAACAATGTTTTGTTTTCTACTGAGCTATACATCATCATTTAAACCCAACTGAGCTGCCAGCTAATCACCAGCAGGAGAAGAGCACCAATGTCATACAAAATTAAATATATTCTGTTGTTTATGCTGCATATTTATAATATTATGCTGGTATGGTTTATTAAAATCACTATACTTATGCCCTTGTAATTCATACAGGCCTATTTTTTTCTACATACATAAATATGAAATAATTATTAATTAATAGCTATCAGGCTAGTCAAAAACAAAAGCCAGGTCCATGGAGTTCCTAATGAATTTTTTTTTTAATTCCTTCTCCTCAGGACTTTATTTCCTTACAGGTCCTTCAAAAGTAAATCAGACTTGTGAAAAGAAAAAGAAAAGATGTATTTGTCTATTGCTTCCTGGAGACACCTTTCAGATCTCCCCAGTCAGTGTGAAGGGCAATGGTTAAAACCCTACCCTGTTTCCCATAAGTCTTGCCCCAGCCCAGGACTACAATTACGACTACTAGGATGGACTAAATTTCCCAAAAATCTCTGCTCTCTTGGATCTCAGGGAAAAACTGGGCTGGGAACTTCCCTGAACCAGTCTTGTCCCTCACTATGGAAGGGAAAGAAGAGTTTCAGCTCCTCCTGTACATAGACCTTTGGTCTCTGCCACTAAAAAACAGTCAGCAGCATGGATGTTCCCCAAACCACCTACTTGAGACCACTTGCTTTTTTTCAGAGACAGCATCCCTTGACTCACAGGGCTTGTTCTTTTAACAGCATAGTGCTGGCCCAGGACAGTTTCCCCCTTAAACCTTAAAGGGCTGGTACACCTGTTACAAAGCACAAACATCTACATCCCTCTACTAACCTTGCTTTAAGTGAACTCCAATGTTACATGTAGAGAGCTAACAATGATTGCAACTGAAAGAGAACAAGCAATTACATTAGACAGAGCATTTTATGATAAATAATGCGCTTAGAAATGTCATTGTTTAATAAGTTCTTTAAATAGAAAATATCAAACTCTGATAAAGTGTCTCTTTTATAACGTCATAACACTTGACTGGAATAATAAAGAGGCTTCCTGTCAAGCAATAACTGTAGCCTGTTTTATTTCTACAGCCCACCCAGGAACTTGGGAAAATAATATTTTGGTCATGTCTGAGCAAATATAAATATTTTTAAGAGCTGGCTATAACTAATATTCATAGTTTTTTTTTTACTTCTTATTCACACAAACAATTTTGTTACATGCATTTTTCATTTTGTATCCTATAGTCTTTGACATTGCAATAGAAATTATTACATCAGTCCTTTCACTTATGACATCATGACAGCTATCATTACATCTTTTACCCAGACCTGATATATAAAGCTTGTCCGTTCTCCCTTCATTTGCTCCTTCCTGTACACCTGGGTCATATTCCCTTCATTAACAGAGAAAAATTGACTAGAACTGCTGACTTATAAATTCTTACCATCCAATAAACAGAAGTGGAAGTGCCAAGTCCTTCAGTCTGATGACCTCTCTAGGGGTCAACTAAGAAGATGGATAAACTCACTTCCACTCTGAAACATTCCTTCCTTTCTACTTCACAATTAAAAAAAACGAAACAGAGATTTTTCTTTGTGTAGCTCCAGAGACTACAGCTGCCTGACAAAAATCCCCTTCCATAAGGCCAATATTCAGAACGCCTTTTTAAAGTCAGTTCTATGTAACTTCTAATGGTTGCTTCAAGGACTGCTTCCATCTATCTTCAAGACAAATAACAGACTAGCGCCCACTTTGTTTTTCATTTACATCAAATTACCCCTATATCATCTGTCTTGCAATGATTACAACAGCCAAAGTTTCAAAGGAAGCCATACCACGCATAGAAGCCACATCAATACAATTTCCTATTACAGGGCTTATACATAATGGTGGAAATCATCAAACAATCAGTCACCAGTTTAAAAAAAAAATCCATCTCAGCCTAATGGCAAGATTGGAAAGGATCTGTTTATTTCCTCTAGGTCCCAGAATGCCATAGCCAGAAACAAATTTCATGTTACAAGCATGCTGTTCAGCGCTATAATGGGTTTAGAATCATTACATAGCTCAAGTTATTGTCCTACTGAGCAACATTTGACCTTCAGGGACTTGATTAGGATTCCATATTAACAGCAGTATTCCTAAAAAGTCAGGACAGAGTGTAAAATACTCTCCTGATATTTGGAGAGTGCGTATCGTAATTGTCCTGATAAGGAAATCATGGGAGAACACAATTAGTTAAATTAAACTGCCACCCTCCTATTCAATGACCTTACAGCAAATACAAAGTTTTAAGTAATACCCTCTTCTACAGAACAAATAGAACAAAAATATATTATTTTCAATCACATTAGTTCAATCAACTTAGATGAACATGATTGAAAAGCCCTATCAAAACACAGGCTAACACATGTGAAGCCATAAAAACAAACCCTTTTGGATGGTCAGATCAGCACCTCTATAGACGAGTCAATACATAAACCTTTGTTTACAAAATAAGATCAGTGGCAGTTTTAATGGAAGTACCAGAATCATTTCTATTATCCTCTGATTTCTTCATCTGATAAAAGCTAACTCAACTGAGCTAAAACAATTTAAGACACACCATTTTTGCACATCAAGACGAGGACCTAGGTTTTCAAGCCATTTAAATGTTGATGAAAATGTCAGCTTTTACAACAACCATTGTACCCACTTTTCTAGCCTTGCCCCAAATGATATGTTCTCTTGTTCTCCCTTTAAAGCATTCAGCTGGCAAACAATAGCCAATTCACCAAATGCAAACTCTGCTTTAGCAAACTGCCTGTGGTGTATTGGAGCAACACTTGCAGAGTACTGTCACTCAAAAGTACCAGATTCACACAGGAATTAACAATAAAATTATCTAAAACACTACTTACGAGAATCTTCATTATAACATGTAAGCAGCAATGTTTGAAGGAGACTAGTGTAATGAGGTGCAGTATATGTTTACCTAAATATAAGCCTAAAAATCCAGAAGGGGAAAAATACTTTTACATACACACAGATACACCATATGTATATCAGAAATATATATAGTGTGTAGGAAGGCTCTGTGCACTACAAAAGAAAAATACATGTCATGTGATGCAAAATTATTATGGTATGTATTGTTCCTGTAAATCAAATTAGCAAATTTAACAAATGATATGTTGACAGGAAATTTGCATTACTCCTACCCCTGGGCTGCTGTCCCATAAAATAAAACTATGATTTATCAAATACATCAAATCTACATGACTGAAGTCATAACATCCCTCTCTTCAAATTGGATCCATTTCTTTAAGAATTATTTGCCCTTTATGTGTATAACAGCTATATATCATGAACACATTTTCTGACTGACACAAAAGTGCTTAAAAGGGGCTGAAAAAGTACATTCTATAAAATATTACTAAAAAACGTAGCAGTTAAAGAAACAGAATCAAAGCATTAGTTAAACAAGTTTAACCAATTTCTACTGATCTATAAAAAAATAGTCACTATGGCTGGATTCAACAAGGTAATTAAGCATGTGCTTAAATTACCTTGATGAACTGAGACCTATAATTACCTGCTGCTGTTTTTGCCAATTTGCTGTAAGTAAAAAAGCAGTTTTTGCCAGTGTAAACATAGTATAATGTGTGCATCACAGCAGAAGTTACCTTGACTCTACCTTTTTCGGTGTTTTTCACTCAAGTTCTGTAAGGCTTTGTTCTTACTTAGATTTCTGTAGGGTCCCCGGTTTTATTTGAGGATTTTATAGAGAGTAAGAGAAAAAAAGAGAACTATGGATATACAATAAAATAAGGTGTTTTAATATTTTTCCCCTTTTTGTTTAACTGATACAAAAAACTTGCTGGAGTATGAATCTTGACAAAGACATAGAGGGTCTCATTCTTCAAACACTTGATATTGTGCATACTGGTTATTGCCAAGAGCTGATGGATGCAGTAAAAAAAAAAGAGAGAGAGAGAGAACAGAAACAGAATAGGGGAAGTGGGGGGTAGATACACTTTATTAACATTCTGTAAACTAAAGACAATAAACACCCCCCCAAATAAAAAACCAACAATAAAAGAGATGCAGGAGTAACAAGGGAATGCAGGCAGAAGTCCAGCAACAGTGTGGGGCTATCCATTTATTGCACTGAATAAAACATGTATGATTACCTGCCCTATGGATGGGTGGCATATGGGTGCAAAGAGCTCCTGGCCCTCAGAGACTACATATGGGCTTTGGAGACCAGGGTGGCTGAACTGAAGGAGCTAAGGGAGAAAAGTGCATAAATGAGACTTTCTGGGACATAGAAGAATGGTCCTATCCCTGGTCTGACAGCATCTGTACTATTAAGGATAAACATCTCAGGGAAGGAGAACATCAAACTGGAGTGGTGGGAAATGATCCCATAGTTGGGACCTTCCTTCCAGATGATGTCATGGTATCCTCTCATACTGAGGATACCTCTCCAGGGGAGGGAATTCCAATTATTAGGAAAAGACAGGCAATAGTAATGGGGGACTCGATCATTAGAAACATAGATAGCTGGGTTTGTGATGACCGGGAGAACTGCATGGTGACTTGCCTGCTGGGTGTGACAGTTGCAAATCTCTTGAGACATCTAGACAGACGTATGTATAGTGCTGGGGAGGAGCTGGGGGGCTGTGATACATGTAGGTACCAGTGATACAGGGAAGGATAGGAGAGGAGCCCTGGAGGCCAAATTTAGGCTGCTAGATAAGAGATTGAAGTCCAGGAGCTCCATGGGAGCATCCTCTGAAATGCTTCCAGTTCCACGAGCAGGGCCAGTTAGACTGGCAGAACGACAGGATCTCATTGCCTGGACGAGACGGTGGTGTAGGGAGGAGAGGTTTTGATTTATTAGGAACTTGGGAACCATTTCAGAAAGGGGGAGCCTATTCAGGAAGGATGGGCTCCACCTAACCCAAATGGAACCGGATTGCTGGCATGTACAATTAAAAAGGTCGTAGAGCAGTTTTTAAACTATGTGCTGGGGGAAATCAACAGGTGCAGAAGGGCATGTGGTTCAGACCGAGACATCCCTTAGGGAGAATCTATTAATGGAGATTCTCTATATCCTAGTAAGGAGGAGAGGATGGAACAAGATAAAATATGGGTAGGATCTGATGAGAAACAGTCAAACGAAAAAGTCTCATTCCATTACATCACAGATGGCAGACAGCTAAAAAGTGACAATTTTTAAGTGCTTATATACAAATGCTAGAAGTCTAAATACTAAAATCGGTAAACTTGAGTGTCTCATATTAAATGAGGATATTGATACAATAGGCAGCACAGAAACTTGGTTGAATGAGGATAATCAGTAGGATACAGTAATACCAGGGTATAAAATATACTGGAAGGACAGAATGGGTCATATTGGTGGGGGAGTGGCACTATATGTCAAAGAAAGCATATACTGAAATTGGAAAAGGTACAGAAAAGATTAGGGATATGGAAAAGCTTCCATATGAGGAGAGATTAATAAAGCGGACTTTTCAGCTTCAAAAAGAGCCGACTAAGGGGAGATATGATAGAGGTCTATAAAATCATGACTGGTGAGGAGAAAATAAATAAGGAAGTGTTATTTACTCTCTCATAACACAAAAAAGGGGTCACCAAATGAAATGAACAGGCATCAGGTTAAAACGAGCAAAAGGAAGTATTTCTTCACACAACACACAGTCAACCTGTTGAACTCATTGCCAGAGGATTCAAGGCGAAGACTATAATTGGGTTCAAAAGAAGAACTAGATATGTTCATGGAGGAAAGGTCCATCAATGCTATTAGCCAGGATAGGCAGGGATTGTTGTTTGCCAGACGCTGGGAATGGCCAACAGGATGGCTCACTTGATGATTACCTGTTCTATTCATTCCCTCTGAAGCACCCAACATTGGACACTGCCAGAAGACAGGATACTGGGCTAGATGGACCATTGGTCTGACCCAGTCTAGCTGTTCTTATGTTCTTATGTAATTTAGATTTTTAAGGATGTTTTGAAGGTAGTAAAATCTATATCTACATCTACGGGATTAGGCCATAGGGTTTGACCCAACTCCTAATAAAGTCCCTGGCAAGAGTCTCAGTGACTTCAGTAGGAGATGGAACAGGCCCTTAGCCCTCCCAGGTGATTAGCACCTTTCTTGCTTTGGGGAAATGTAAGCTCAGACGGTAACCTGCTAGGAGTTAATTTTTAACAACTTCTAAACATAACAGGGAAGAAGTTAAAGAAAATAAAAGAGTATTAAAAAGAAATCACCATATTACCAAATACAGGACTAGCAGAATATCCTTGTAAAATAAATATCCTAGATCTGCTGAGATTTTATTTTTAACCAGAGCCTAAAGAAACTCCATCTCCTTTAATATCACAATACACAATCTTACTGCTTGACCTGACTGAGCATTCAGCAAACAAAAGGGACACAGCTCTCCAGCTATTGTTGGGGTAATTTGCATGAGGAAAATTACGGCAGTAGCAGTCAAAAAGAGAGCATCTCCAAGGTATAGCCCTGCTATCCCATATGGGCTATTAGCATACAAGATATAATCAAGACAAGCTATTGCTGGCAGGAGTGGTGTGTTAGTAATGGAGAAATGCAGAGGAAAGACATCATGGGACGTGAAACTGATTAAAATACCTAGACAACATAAACAAGAATTCATTAATCAAAAACACTTTGAGGACTCTGAAGTGAAGTTATCTGGAAAAACACCCGAGGACCAACAGTCATGCTAGATCTACAGTTACATCAGTCTCCCTTCCTGTTTGTTTTGTCCTGACAAATTTTTAGAAAGGGAATTCTTACCCATCACCCGGCCTAAAAAAAACATTCCTTCATTCAGACTTCTAGCAAATCACTGGATTCTCTGCTGCCTTTGCTTGGTACTTCAATATAAAATATGAGGGCAAAACAGTTATATGAATTCCTCCCTGGAACGCCACTGGTTTTAAATGTTACTCAGGGGTATATCTGGCTCTGTATTGTTTATGTCTAAGTGCAGTTTTACATGCCAGTTTCATTCTGTACAGTATAGACAGGTCTTTGAATAAAATGACTTTTCACGGACAGATTTACATGTCAAGAAAAGATACAGATATTATATTTGCTCTATATAGAGGGTCTATCTACACCACACATTCCTTATAGCAGTGCACTTCTATACAGTGCAATACATACACTGCTTAAGTGAGTAAAGACGTGCCTGATTTCTTGGGGTATGTGACCCTGGTAACTCTTTAATCCCAACTGGCAGAGTGCCCACCATATCGTAACTTATATCAGGCCTGACTGACTACCCCCAACACACTGTTGCCATAATATACATAAAAAGGTGTCATGTAAATTAACATATGTGAAGTTGTGACACACTGGTCCTGAAAAATCACTGATTCATGTCCATGTAGGTTGTGTATGAAGAATTATATATGCATGCTGAAAATATGTTCTTAAAATGTGTTTGGGAGGCAGCGCATAAATCCAGCCTGCCCTAGACAAAGGAATGTGGATTTTCCTGCCTGACCAGCTTGATTAAAGGCAAAGAACAATGAAAGTACATATACATATAAGTTACACAAAGCAATCAAGCTAACAAGCAGCAGAAGTCACCGGAGGACAGTGTCTGCAGCCCCAGATGTCCTTCTGGCTCTTAAGGCAAAGCCAATGGACTTAGGGAAATATAAGGGGAGTAAAAAGACATTAAGTTACTCATCTCTTAAGAGACAAAAAAGGCCAGAGGTCTTCGAATCTGTGTGCATTGAAGTCTCTGCGCTCTGACATAGGTGAGAAATTACATGAGACCAAGACTGTAATCTGTTAAATTTTAGACACCAGAAAGCATGTTTTATTTTGTTTTGTTTGTAAACATATCTTGCTTATATCACTTAAACCTGTGTTCCTTATTAATCAACTTATTCTTGCTTTATTACACAAGTATCTCAGTGCTGTGTATTAAAGTGACATGAGAGTCTTCAACTAATTTAATAGGCTGGCGTGTGCTCAGTCTCTTTGTAGGGGGTGAACTTAATTTCTGGGAGTGTCCAGAGAGAGGGATTGGACACTGCAGGGAGACGTCTCTGGAGGAACTTGGGAATGTGTGTTCACAGACTGTCACCTGCAAGGCAACGGTTTAGACTGGCACAGTCTTGAATAGCTTGCTGGCAAGACAGACAGACTGGAGAGTCAGGGAGCTGACACACAGCTTAGCAGCAGCAAAGTTCTCACTTACTGAGGCAGGGAGTAACACAGCAGTTTGCAGTTCTGAAGGTCCTGAGCAGAGCCTCACAAGGCATGGACTTGCGCAGCTCTACATGTCCAAGCAGTGCGTTCCCCATCTCCCCTGCTATTTTTGGCAGTGAAGTATCCCACTGCCGGAGTCGTTTGCTGCAGGGAAAGGCTCTGGCAGTAAGGAATGGCTCCGGCAGGGTGAGACTCCTTCTACTGGAGTCTTTTTCCACTGCAGGGAGCTGCCAGATCCTTTTCACCAGAAAGAAAGACTCCGACAGTGGGGAGGCAACTGAGAAAGGCTCTGCAAGGGGCAGGCAGGGGGTAAAAACTCCAAGAGCTCCCCCCCCAGTTGAGCCTTTCACTGCCACACATAGACACACACCACAGTACGGGTACAACGGCCTGCTTGTCACAGTGGCATGTGGCTACATGTACCCTGCACGCTCCGACCAGTGGTGGGCAATGTAGATAAAACTAAAGAATAAACAGACCAGTTTGTAACTAAAGGGCCCATTCCTGCTCCCACTGAAATCATCAGCAAAACTCCAACTGACTTCAATGAGAATAGAACTGGCCACAAAACAGAATAAAGAACACTAAGGGCCTTGATCTGCCCTTAGATGCAGATGGCTATGGCTCCCACTGACTTCAAGTAAACAACGGCCATTGGGATTTAAGGGCAGAATCCAAACCCATCCATATGCCAGCTAAGAAGGGTGGAAAAACATGCCATTGCAATTGCAGGAACCTCACTTCCAAAATGAATGCAATATTTAAAACAAACCACAGATCACTCTGTGATAGTTTAACCTGTTTACCCCTAACAAAGTGACCTAAGGGAGGAAAATGCGTCATTAATCTAACTCAAGTATGACTTCATCATGCTTAAGCTTCAGACAGTATTCCACTCTCATGAGAATATTCTCCCATTGAAAACTCCCATCCCTATATGTAAATATATCGAAAAGGATTGAGTATAAGGTCCTTACCCACTGTAACTGATGGACACATAATAAATAAAATTCTGGGCTTACTTGCAAGTATATGTCTTGAAAAATGATTATTGGTTAACTTTGTTCCATCTGGGTTAAAAATCCAAAGAAATGCCTACCATTTCCATTGTTATTGTTATATTAACTCATAGTTCTCCCTAGGTAAATCAAGAGAGGAAACCAACCTAATTTTCCACTTGAAACTATGTTCTCCTAACAACTGTAGTGTTAAAATTTCTGCTAAGACAGTCACTACTTCCGACTTTCCCCTTCAGCTATGACTGTTCATGGCCACAATTCACTAGAATGATATGCAGAACTTCAAACTTTTATGAAAATGCCACACATTTAATCCACAAACTAATCCAAATAAACTTAGTATGCACCTGCTCTGAAACCCATTCTTCTATGGCATTCTACAAGAATGTTATGTTCTCTTATTAGCTATTAGTCTGAATCACATCCTCTTTGGTTGTGGGGCTGGAGGTTCTTTTTGTTTTGTTTTTTGTTTGTTTGTTGTTGTTGTTTTTAATTCAACTAATAGTACTCCAAACATCTCTAGGTTTTTATTTCCAAAGTTTTATAACTAAACAAAGTTCACTTATCTGAATACTTCTACAGATTTCTTTCTACACAGACACAGACACACCAGCCTACTTACTGTACAAGTCGGACTTAAAACAAACATTTGCAATGCTGTTTTCCAACACAGAAACAAATCAACAATGTGAAAAAGTGCAGAGTTCATATTAACTCCAGAGAAAACAGAATTTCAATATATCTTCATTAAAAGTAAGTAAAATGTGAAAAGCTAGTAAGGAGCAGGAGGGGAAGTTCAACCTTTTGCTGAACTATTACAAATGGCAAAAATAGAGGTGGAGGGGCTGAGTGAATGGAAGGATGTGAGATCTGAGAACCTGCAGCATTTTTTGCAGTAGTTCCATCCAGTTTATTCACTTCCAGATGACTTATAGTGAATTTACAGACAAGGCAAGAACACCTGATAGAGGATATTACAAAGACATCCTCATTGTGAATCTGTCATCTCTTCAAGTCTTGCTTCCATCATTGAACTTGAAAGAAAACAGGAAAGACGTAAAAACAACCAAAAGCGAGCTTTTAAATAAGCCTCAGCCTAGTCAGACCATGACCAAAAAGAAACACATCTTATTTGAAACACATTTTCCTTTATTCTATAATCTTTTTATTAACACATTGAGTTCCTAAATCTACACTATTTTAAAACACACACAAGCAAATCATTACTTTTTCTGTTTACTTTAATTATGCAGGATTTGCTAAGAACATGATTTTCAAATTAGGGTCAAACCAGACTGAAGATTCTCTGTTTCCTTTACCACAGGAAATGTAGTGGATTTGGTTTTAAACTCAATTTAAATATCAATTAAAAACTGGAAGTTCTTATCTGTGACTGAGCCATGACAATTAAAAAAATTGGGGAAAGCAATACCCATATGTATTTAGCTGTTGAAAATATCTTTTAGAAAAGTTACATTTAATGACTCTCCAGTGCATGTCTGGGATTTCTTTGTAATCTTCTTGAGCAATGTGTAATATTTTGGCAAAAGCCCAAACCTGCTAAGTTAGCAGTAGTAGAGAATAAGAAAGGCAATAAAGGGAATTTGTCTCTTTTTTATTATTAGTTTTAGAAACTTTAAACATAAAGGAAATCTTGCTCTACATTAACTTCACTCTGTTGTGCATTCCAGAAATTTAGCATAGATTTGCATGTGCTCCTAAAGTTTCTTTCCATATCAACCTCTACCTGCCCTAAGCAATTATTGTGCATGTGCTGACCAGCTGTGAAAAGAAGGGAGATGGGGGGGAAACAACAGAATTTTGGATTTGGAAAGCAGAAAGCTGAATTTCCTGGCTCACCCTGTGGCCCACTTAATTTCTTCAGTCAGGTGACCAGCAGCAGCGAGTAAATTACACAGGAGCATATACTGAATATCAAATCATAGATTATATCCATACCAGTCTCTTTCTGATCATGGCAGTCTTCATGTAAGAGAAATGCATTCTAGCTAGATAAATCTTAATTTTTAATTCTCCCCATGGCTGATGTCAGCTGAAAGATAGATTTGTATATACAGCTAAGAATCTCCATAAAAATGCTCCATTTTAGCAAATTGGTATTCTTTGTTTTCCTGATTACAAAAATGAAAATACAATATTGACTTCCTTTCATTTTAACATATATTATAATTGGAATATCTCTCAATGTAGCTATATAATTTGGAAAAATCCAAACAGATATACAGCTTAACAAACAGCTTTTTTGGATTTAAAAAACAAAACAGTTTAACATTTTTAAAAAGTAATAGATGTAATAAATGAGTAATTTGTCTAGATAGTGGAATGGGATATATTTTTCCAGACACTGGAACCATTTATTTTTAAACATTTGTTTTTAAGGAATCTATTTACAGAGATGTGTTCTTAAAGGGAATTTCAAACACTGGCTTCAGAGACGTTACAGAATTAGAGAAAAACATATGGTTTGTTTTTCATGTTTCCTCTAATTTTTTGTACATATATCATTAGGAAAAAAATTATATTTTACAAATAGAATGACTAAAAACAAATTCTTGACTTATTTCATCTTTTTATGTTATTGTTTCCAGACTCACTCTTCCTTTAATCCATTTTCCCATCCCATCTTCTGTTTGTTTGTGGCTAATGCTCATGGCTGGGGCACACTGTTCTAAATGAAAGAGGGGATACAGCACAAACTACAGTCTTTCCAGTCCTATCCATTCCCACACCACCACCACCACCACCACACACAAACACGCTCTCTCTCACTTGCTCTCTCTTTGTTTAATTATTTGGAGTCAGTATTTTCACTTGGTATGTTAAAAGTCCTGTCACATTCATGGCTAGTGTTATAATGCCAGATCTGATGCTTCCCAGCAATGGTAGATTTTGAATTCATCAGCTTGTACAGCAGCTGTCTGCAATATGGGTTGATCCACTGTCCTTGTCTTACACTTCAAAAAATTTTTTTAAATTGTGATAATCCCCCTAAGAGTGAGGCTGAAAAGCAGCATTACATTAACTCACATGTGGCAAACACAGCATATCCCCTGCCTGTGCTAAGGATGCCATTATGCTATTAACTTAACTAATCACCAACTGCAGTCAGTTATATTGTACTCACTTTCCCAATAGTGTGGAGACACCCAGTCTGTGTTATTTTTATTATTATGACAACTATTCTTACTTATGTATTTTAAAAGCCACTATTGCATCTCCGTGACAAACAAATGGATTTAAACAAAAATAGCTTAGGTATAGTGAATGTAACACTTGCCCCACACTGCCTATTTACCCAAGTTTTTCTTGGGGACCAATAATTCGGGGAATGACAGGGATCCTGAGGGGTTGGGATGGAAAACTGAATGTTCTTTTGCTGGAATTACAGTCAACTATGGGAATAATCTGCTGTAGATTGGGGATGCAGAGTCTGATTTTTTATTTTAACAGTGCACAGAACGCTGGATGCGGTGTACACATGCTTCTGTTGTGGCCATTCAGTTAAAAGAGAAAACAAACACACACACTTGACTGAAAAAACACATCTACAAACACCAAACAAAAACATGCACACTGAAGATTTGTCCTCAGTTCAGCCAACCAGAGAAGGGTGTTATAGCTCATATATTCCTCTATTAATGATCTCAGAAGGACCAGGAGATAATGTGGAATACTGCAACGTGAGTTGTATGGCTTCATGTGTCCAAAGGGATATACAGTAGATACCCAAGGACTATACAGAGAGTTTAAGAATGGAATAGTAATTTCAGCTGTGAATTTTCTTGCTTCTGCATGATAAACGTGGACCATTAACTGTTTCAGATGTTTGGATAGTTGAATTTCATTATGCATGATTTTTTAAATTATTTAGTTTTGCTTTGGTCTGGAAGTGCCTTATACTAATATAGTTTATTTCCCTTCCCTTACAGGCATAAACTATACTGGAATAACTGCGAGTATACACAGTGAAGAGAGTGTACCAATTTAAGTTTGCTGATATAATTAAAGCTGTACAGTTTGTGTGTGTAGACAAGCCCTAAATTACTAGTGCTTGATAAACCGACATAAACCAGATTTAAATGGATATATAGCCACATTGGTATTTGCCCAGGTTTAAAATCCACCTTAGTTACACTGGTGGAATCTTCTATTTAGATTAAACTCTTGGAGATAACTGACCAGAAACTAATTTCTGGTGACTGTCTCTCAGCTCTAAGTATTGTTTTATTGTAATTACAGTACAGAAAATCCCTTTCAAACCACAGTTACAAGAATACTATTCACACTAGATTTTATAAGAATTGGCAACGATGAGAAACATGAAAGCAGCAGCGTTGCCAACACTTGCAATTTTATCACAAATCTCACAATATTTGGAAATATATTTAAAGCCTTAGTTCCTGGGGTGATTACACAAGAATCTCAGCTATCATTATATTTTTTAAAAGGGTTTCTTTCTGGCCCTCTTAGTTGTGGAGAAAAGCTTCAAAATTTGACCCCCTAAAAGCAACAATAGCAGAAGACAAACAGAAAGACCCAAAACGTCTTACAAAAACCTTATAATTTTAACTCAATCTCATGATTTTGAGGGACCTGACATATGATTTTTGAATGCTCTGGGGTGACAGTACTAAATTAGATTACCTGAACATTAAGATTTACTAACAAATTTGTTGTTTAGTAGCTATTTTTCAAACAAATATCTGAACATCATTTCACTACGTCATTAGTAAGGATACAAATCCATCAAAGAGGTCACCGATTCCGTGATTTTTGGTGACCTCCACAACTTCTGCCCCTTCCCTCCTAGGTGGCAGGGCTCAGGCTATCAGACCTCGGTGGCAGTGAATTGTAGTTTATTGATCATGACTTGTCCGTGATTTTTACTAAAAATAATCCTGACAAAATCTTAACTTTAGTCATTAGGAAGCCTTTCATTTTAAAGCTGTACTGATATCTCGGGAAAAGTTTGAAACACACTCTTTAGGGACAGTTCTCTTTTTTAATATATTGTATATTGTGACAGGGCCAGGCCTGACGGCTTTGCCAGAGTGTGGGAAGGCAGATATATTAGCCCCAGGCTCAACAAAGCCCTGTTCCCTGGGTGACTCAGCTGGGGGCTGATTAGGCAGTTAGGCCACCTGGGGCTGCTTAACCAATCAGGCCAGCTGGGTCCAATCAGGAAGCCCCGCCCCCAAACACTTAAAAGCCTGCAGGGCAGGCAGTCAGTTGTGGAGTCTGGAGAGAGGAGATGTGGAGGATGGAGGTTTGAGTTAGTTATAGTTTGGAGTCAGTTACAGTTTACAACCTTGGAGGTTTGCAGCTCGAAAGCCTGCAGTTGGAGTTAGCGGCTTGGAGCTGGCAGCCTACAGAGGCTTGCAGCTTCCACAGCTGTTACCGCAACCCCGAAGGGCAGAATACCTGGCTGGAAACGCAGGGAGCGGTCCATGGACTACCCCAGAGGGAAGGTAGCGGTACCCAGGGGCAGAGCGGGCCCCGGCCCCTCCCTCGACCCTCCCGCAGCTGCACCACCGGCCAGGCCGGCAGAGCGCAGGACCCACGGGGGCGGAGTATCTTACCCTCCCCTGCCCCAACCTTGCCACAATATATATTGTCTGCTTTCTCCATTACTCTTTTATTTTTATTACCTAAGAGTATTTTCCATAAAACCTAAAAATTGCGTAGTTTCTTCAGAGAGCATCTGTCACTACTTCTTATCCCTTAAGAATAAAATTCACCCATGACACTCAAGATCTTACATGGTTCTTAAGTCACACTG
Organism: Mesoclemmys tuberculata; assembly: GCA_007922155.1. Taxonomy (NCBI): domain Eukaryota; kingdom Metazoa; phylum Chordata; order Testudines; family Chelidae; genus Mesoclemmys; species Mesoclemmys tuberculata. Next base: position 83,040,301 of record ML675603.1, on the reverse strand, counting down.
AAGCCCTGTTTTATAATCTTAAGTGGATCATGAATGGTGAATTGAGCCTTATAAAGCCTTTCTCCTAGGAGTCAACTCCACCCCAAATTACTTCCTAATTCTCCAGTTGGGACATCATATGAACATCTATGAGGTCTTTGGCACAGGTCCTGTCCTTTAATCATTTGTGCATTACCTAACTGAAGACACTAGGCACTACAGCAATACAAATATAATAATAAATAATAATAATAATAAACAGAAGCAATTGATTTTATTATTACAAACAGAGATTATAACTTCAGGTGCAGAACAAACAGCAAATATCCACACAGGACAGGGCCCAGAGGTCCCATTTGGTTTCTAGCAAGCACAGAGTGTGACCCAAGAACCTTCTAATGCCAACTGGCAATGTTCTGATCTTGATATAAACATTGTGGTTCACCAAAGAATGTCAGGTGAGGTCTTAAATGAAAGCCAGGATCACGCTGCTCATTAATATCATTCATACAGTGCGGCAAGGCACCCCCTCAGTCCTGCCGGGTTAGGACTTCCTCCTCTGGCGAAACGGACCTGGGGTAAATCTGTCCACCCTGGACGAGTCTTTTAGTTTCTCCCCTGAGCACTTCCAGCCTAGAGCATTTAGGGTGGGCCTTGGTTCAAGCCCAGGAATGCCCCTCTGATACATGAGGGGGGCCGGGTTAGTCTATAAATCCCAGACCCCCTCCCAGGTGGCCTATAGTTATGGTGTTGCGGCTCTGGGAGAGGTGTCAGTCCTTAACCCCAAGCTGGTGCTCGGTTTTGGTTGTTCCCCCTCTGGGGAGAAGCATAGTCTCCTGGGTTAGGTGTACCTGCCTACTAACAGCCTGTCTCTCTCCTCTCTCTCTGCCAGAGGTGGGGTTTTAATAGGCCTGGAGCTGCCTTTGACTGGGGTCAGGTGCCTCTAATTAGCCTGAGGTAACCTCCTCCCAGCTTGTAGGGAAAAGGGTCTTTACCATTCTGGGGCTGACATGTCGGCCTTCTAGTACCCTCTTGTAGCCATCCGCCCTGACTTTATCACAACAGGTACTATGTAAAGAGCTATATATACATCAACTGAAAATACGTTTTTAGTGTCTTCATGAAGGTGTGAGCCACCAAAAGAGTAGAAAAAGTAGGTTTTCTATCAGATGAGAGATATTTATTCACCTGTCTCTCTGTTAGGGGGTAAATTAAGCACTGTAAAGCTAACATATTGGATGCCCATTTACATATAAAGTCAACAAAGAGTTGTGAAATCAACAGTGAAGCAGCACACAGGAAAAATAAGCCTGGGATGGTTACCCAGTCTCTGAGTACAGACAATGAGTTTTGGGGAGTATAAGTAGAAAGCAAAGACGACAATGGGCAATGTGTTTACATTCATGGAAACGGGATCTCAACCAACCTTGGTTGAAATACTGCAAAGGACTTTGGAGGGTGAGAAACTTCTTTAGGCATGACGTTAAGCAGATAGTGAAGTTTAATATCTAGAAAACGGGTTATGATTATGTTTTACGTGTAGTCATTTGTTTTCAATTCTTTTACCCGCTACCACTTGAATCTTTAATAGCTTTGGGTTTCACTATAAATATATCTAAGTGCCGTGATATTAGGCAATGATACTAATGATCTTGAGTTGAATCATACAAGCTCGTGTGTACATGGGGGCCAGCAAACCTGGTATTTCTGTGAGTGTTCAGTGGATAAGGAACTGGATGCTACAGGGGAATGGTTTAAAGGGATTTGGGGACTGGGGTATACCTATTGTTAACCTGCAAAGCAAAGCATGGGCTGGCAGAGTAGTTAAGTGGCTAACAGGCTGGTGGTGTGAGGGAGCCAACACTCAGTTAAGCACAAGCAAGCCTCCATCACCCTGGGTGAGGAGTGACAAGGTGACTCATTGTCCTGGGTACCCTGAGACTGTTAAACAAAGTTATTAGTATAATAATGTATTATTATTTATATTAAAATAGTGCTTACAGGCCAATCTGTGTGGAACATTGCAAAAGTAGATCAATAAGGGACAGTCTCTGCCCTGAAGAACTTACAGTCTAAATATGCAAGCTAGGCTAAGGTAAGAGAAAGGAATTATTAGCCCCAATTAACAGATGAAAAACTAAGGCATCGAGAGAGACTAAAATGATTTACCCAACGTCATACAGAGTTAAGTGACATACCCAAGATCACACAGAGAATCTGGGTCTTCTGAATTCCATCCAGTCCCTTAACTACAAAACCACTCTCCCTGTAGTTCCCCTCTCTTACTCTCCCTGTAGTTCCCCTCCTTCCTAGCTCCCAGAGATGTATACGATTTTGCCAAATCAGCATTTTCTGATGGAAAACTGTTCCATCTGCAAATTTCCAAACAGGTTGACTGAAAGTGACATCATTCTTGTCACTTTCACTGCTACACATCACTGAAGAGCGGTCATGAAACCGATGTCCAAAAACTCAAATCATTGCAGAATGTAAATTCAATTTCCTAACTCACTCACACACAGAGAGTGAATAAATCTGAGTCTTTCGTGATTCACATAGTGATGCTACTATAAATTTCACATTCCCCCCCAACTTCATTTGACAAGGATGTGAACTTAAACTGAGTTGTTTTTATATAAGAGAACCACCAAATCAGATCCTATAATAATTTTAAAATACTACAATCTTATATTAGAGAAAAAAGTGTGGGGGTGTTACCAGATTTGCCCATCACTTTGGGGTATGCTTATTTATTAGGGTTACTTTCCTGGAAAAGGGGGTGTGATTCTATTAGTGTGCTGCTTGTGTTACTTGTGTGTTCATATGGTTACAAGTCCCCTCCCAATGGAGCTATCCTGCAGGACCTAAGGTTTTCAGATTCAGATAAACCCCCCACAGATACACACAACCATTCCAGATTAACTGAGTGCGTCTGAGCAGACCGGGCTATCAGCACTCTCAGCTGACCCCTTATACGTCCCTGAACTCAGCAGGCTGGGTGAGACAGCACTGTCAGCCTCATCTGCCCGTTGCACCGCACCAGAATGGAGCACACTTATGAGCAGGCTGGGTCCAAACAGCACTTTTCAGCTGTTCCCCTTATGTGCCCCCTAGACTCAATCAGGCTGGGTCAAACAGCACTTTCAGCTGTCACCCTTATGCGCCCCTGGACTCCGTAGGCTAGGCAGAGCAGCACTTTTCAGCTACCCCCTTTATATGCCTCTTCACAACACAATTGTTCGAGCAGTAACCCCCTTGATAAACAAACCCATAGGATTTTGGGCATTCCAGGGATCTTTGGCTTAGGTAAAAGAAGCGTTGCTGCAGAGCAAGGTAGGGAAGCCAAGAACACAAAGAAGTAAATGTATTTAGAGAGAGAGAAACTGGCAACCAGCTTGATTACAATAGTTAGTTTATTGCCAGGTATATAAAACTTATGATACTAATAGTGATGCCATACAAGGACAGAAAAACAATCTAACACTTACAATACAACAAAATTACAGTAGGGGTATTGGAGAAGGCTAGCCCAGGTTGGCTTACAAAAGTAGAAAGTTATACCTGGATTAGAGAGAGAGAGAGAGAGAGAGAATTGGGAAAGATGGGGGGGCGCGGATCTCACCACTCCTTGCAGCTCAGAAGTTCCCAGGAGACAGGCTGTTCAGCTTAGGGTCAGGAACACTTGAGGGAGAGGCAAACCCCACAACAGGATCAGTCAGGAAAACATTTGGGTCCAGGAATCAGAAGAGGAGAGCAAGAGAGAGTTTGAACTTGGGTAGGGGTTTTTTGTAGAACCAGATTTGTTTGTGGGTAAACAATGTCTCACTGAAGTACTTCAGGGAGGTTTTCTTTATGCTAGACAATAGGAGCTGATCACTCCCAGCTATGGTCAATCTTCCTTGGGGGAGCTCCCAATGCAACCAAGCAGATTCAGTGTTTTGCATGTCAATACTCGAATGGTCTGATAACTGCGGAGCTGGATGGGTGTAGGTGTGAGTTCATTTACATCAAGAGCAGAGATCTCCCATAATGCAGTGTGTCCCTGCCTTGCCAATCCCAGAATTCAGTGCGATTCCTGCTTTGGAGCTTGGTTCTCCATTCCTCATGCTAATTCTTGTTCCATCTTCTATGTAAATGAGGCTCCAGTTCTCCATTCCATGTGCTAATTGAGATGCCTCTTTTTACATCTTCCATGTAGATGAGGCATGGGGGGTTGTCTTAATCCTATCACCCTTGTTGGGAGGGTTTTAGGTGTGTCTCCCACAGCCTTTTCATAGCTTTTGTTTCTGGTGCAAGCAGAGGCTGGGGGGATTCAGGTGAGCCAGAGATAGAATAGGGGTTTTTCACCCTGGTTCCCCAAGAACACAGAGCTGCCAGGTAACAGGGGGGAAGGGAAGGATAAAGTTCACTATTATTTGTGTTCCAGTAGAACCTAAAGGCACTATATCACAATCAGGCTACACTGTGCTAGGCACTGTACAAAATTAAAAGGCCCATGCCCCAAAGAGCTAACTTAATTACTTGTATACTACAAAAAGAAAAGGTTGCTTTGTTAAAATTATTATTCATGGCCAGAAGTCTGTAATCACTATCATAACCACAGAGCTCAAGGATAAATTTGACAAGGTCAGAAGAATTCTCTCTATTTGTATGAAACATTATCAGACGGAATGACTTTGGCATGCATAATCTTTTATATTCCTTGTCTTGATGCTACATTTGAAAATGCATTATAACTCTGCGGGTGCTGCTTTACCTAACACTATATCCATTTATTATTTATTTATATTGTGGCTAATATACATCACAGTGGATTATTACAATGCAGAATCATAATGAACAATAACTCATTAGAGAACCATTACAACAGAGAATTGATTAAAGGGTAAATTTATGCCCACTTTTGCTTATTATGATATACTTGAAAGGCCTGACTTTTTTTTTTTTTAAATGAACCTAAGTTTTGTTTTTTTATCTAGGTTGAATTTTAACCTTAGAAATATTACAAATATCAAAACTGGTCTTCCATAATTTTGCTGCTGGATCTCTTGGATATCTCAGAGATGTATAGGTCTCACATATTCATTGAAGACGGTAGGGTATTTAACAGAGACATCCCAAATTACTACCAATTTGTTTTAAATAAAAAGGGTATAATTTGACTAAAAAAATTCGTTCCTCTCTCACTGGCTCAGTCTCCTAATGTCCTAATTAGGATGTCCTAATTTCACAGCTCTCTAGTCACCAGAAAGTCTTTCAAGATAGAAAGCTTGGATTTTTAATGTTAATAAATAAATAAATAAATAAATAGCCTTTATTGTGACAAAAATCCTTCAGGCCTTCTTTGTACAGTTTAAAGAAACAAACTCTCTCTTTCCCCTTTATAACTCACATTCAAGATACCTTAATGATCTCATTCTAACGTGAATGTATCTAGGGTGGAGTAAGACTACTGTTATTTTATAATGATAATACTTAGCGCTTACTTAGCGTTTTTCATCAATTGTTCTCAAAGCACTTTACAAAGAAGGCTGTACCATTATCCCCATTTCATTAATGGGGCAAACTGAGGCACAAGAAGGTGAAGTCACATGCCCAACACCACCTAGCAGGCTAGTGAAAGAGCCAGGAATAGAACTCAGGTCTCCTGGTGCACTCTACTCACTCTATTCACTGTGTGACACTGCCTCAATTTATTTTATATCAGTATAATCTGTGTGTGTGAAAACAGAAGAGGAGATAATCCTCAAACAACTAAGCATTAGATTCTGATTTAAGCTTTTTAAGGAGTTTTTTATTTTTAAAAATAAGGCTGCCTCCCTTCCCTAAGCAATTTTGTTGTTCTTTCTCAGGTCTTGCAATAGTATGTTCTCTTCAATATCAAGCTCTACAAAGTTGGGGCACATTGGAAATGTCTAGAGTAGAAAAAAGATTTTTTTTAAACTAAAACTGAGTTAGCTAACCACTTAGAAACATCACCCACCTCTAAGTCTAGATGCAGTTTACCTTGACAATCCTCTTGGTTGGTTGGTTGGTTGGGGTTGACCCTATTCTTCCCCCATCTCCTACCAACTGACACGGTTACAAAGGTGTTAAAACTGCATCTAGACTAACAGGGGCCAGTTCCTCAGCTAGAATAAAGTGTCCGAGCTCCACTGACCTCAACTGAGCTATAACAATTTACACAGGTTGAGGATCTAGCCCTATGGGTATGCCTGGATTAGGGCTTCTGCTCCTGTTGTAACTCAATTCAAACTGCTTAACACCTTTTTTAATGCTATATATAACCAATATAGGACATGTTCCTAGCATGGACGCAGTTATACCAGTCCTTTTATTGATAGAGTTTATTTAGATAAGTTTATGGAATTTTACATTCCTTTTCTAAATGGAAATGCATGCATGCCACTTTTTTTTTTTAAACCTCCCTTAAGAAGTATGAAGAGCTTAGAAAAGAACATATTTCAGGCAGGTAGATATTAATTACAGGATAATTTGGCCTTCCTTCAGTACTTGATAGCCCTTATACAGATGAATATAAACTGTCTCTGTTTTTAAACTTAGCTGCCCATCCATAAAATTAGAGGATATACAGAGTCCGGCTGGGTTCAGTTATATAACCAGTGAGCTCAAGCAAACAGGGCAGCTACAGGCAAAAACATTAGAAGGAAAAAAAGTCTATTAGACAAAAAAAATCACACTGAGAATAATTAGATGTTACTTCGTAAAATGCTATATATACTGTATAGCATTTATGTGAAAAAGCAGTTTATAATTCTGATAATTTGCATCTTTCATCCTAAACAGCATTACTAGATTACATGAATGACATCTAGTGGACATACCTTTTCATAACAATTAAGAGCTTCTACACAAACTTTTCAGTCTTCATGTTCAGAAAACAAGCACCTGAACAACAGCTAAACTGAGGCCAGACCAAATGTCACTGCTGTTATTATTATTATTATTTTAAATTTTTCTTTTCCTAAAAACACAATATCACCATGCGGACATCTACCATTCCTCTCTAGTCCTTAAATGGAGAGATATTGGCCACAAATCACAGCGTTATCAGCTCCTTACATTCTTATCAAACTAAACATAATAAAAAAATATTTCCACAATTGTGTGTGTACTTGGACTTTCAAATGCATCAGTTTGTATTCCTTTCAGTATTTAAAGTATTTCATTTTTATTTTATTCCCTAGAATTGTATCTTTACCCAGTACGAAATATATTGTAACAGCAGATGTCACCAGGTAGTGCTGTTACACATATTCTTCCAGATTCTTTTCTCTTAGTGTTTGAGCAAGATTTGACTCTTAGGAAGACATGCTGTGTTGTTAGTTAGTTAGTTAGTTAGTTTTGTGCTTTGCAAAATCTGATGAAAGAACTTCAGGAGACAGGGAGTTGAGTGAGCAGCAGGAGAGTTTACTCTCTGCTGTGGGCTCTGGCTAGAGTTAATACTGGAGCCATAATTGCTCTCTGAGATCCAGGCACTGGTCTTGGGTTGAGACTCCTGGAAACCCTTATTGCCCTACATGTTGTTTTACTGTTTTCATTTCACTGTATGTAAATAAAGCGAGTTAGAGTTAGAGTATACAAAGATACAGCACTACTGATTTCTCCTTCACCAGGAAGCCAACTTGCAACGCCTTGCAACTACCACTCAAAAGATGAGCAACAGGGCAGGTGTCAAAAGAAGGGACAACAATATGTCAAAACTCTGCTCACTTCTCACTGGTTACAGGTACCATTAACAAAAAATTGATAAAGAACTTTAAACCACTATTGGGCCCTGTTGAGCTGTACATGGAGAGAATGATCTGTGCATGGATTTGCCCGCCTCCACATGCAAGCAGATGGGGGGTCAGCCATATCTGTAGCAGTACTCACTCCCCAGCACCCATCCCCTTGTCACTACAGAGATTCCTCCACGAGTCCAGAGAACCATGAATGGTCAGGGCCAAGCAACAGCCCACGCCACCCAAACCAGACACAAACATGAGAGGAATCCACAAGAAAGTGATTATATATATATATCATGGATCAGGGGAGAGCAATAGGGGGCCCCTAAACTGTTCTGGTCGCACAGGGCTTGCATGCAGACAGCCCTGTGCCTCTGTGAACGCTCAAAGATCTTCAGATTTGGAAGCCAAACACCTTTCCTTCTTCCATGGTGTGTCGGAGGGGGAGGGGCGTAGGGGAGGTGTGGACACAATATAAACTCTGTCCTTCACCCTAATGATGGAACAATTTTTGATGAAACCATAAATGATATATCACTTACAATATAAGAGAAAGTGTTGCTCTGGCTGAGTGGACGACCATTGCCACTTGTAAACAGGATGTGCAGGAGAAAGAGGGCAGGAGGGACTTTGCCCAGCCTGAGACTCATAAAAGGGGTGAGATCAGACATGTGGTGGGGAAGACTCAGGACTTTGTTATTTTTCAAAGGTCTGTAACTCTCATGTGCTTTCCCAGAGTAAAGTTTCAAAGTGGTCCAGATATTCCTTGGTAAAACCTGTGTTCCTTGTTTATCTACCACATTGACATCAAAGGAGTAAAACCAGAAGCCCAGAGAGCCCACAATCTAAGCAGAACTCTGGGAGAGCATATTTCAGTGATTTGGCAGTTTGGGGAAGTCTGAGGCACTGGTTTCAAAGTCTAGGGTAACTGGACTGCTGAGTGCCATGACCCAAGGAAAAGCATCAGACAAGAGGTTTGAGTCCAGGGATGTAGCCTATAGACCCAGAGCTAAGAACAGTGACTAGACCCAGTTGACTTAGAAACATGTGGGATTCCCTGAAGAGATCCAATTGAAACAGATTTGTGTCTGTAGAGAGGGGTCCTAGGCCAGGTTGCAACAACCTCTATATACGACATGGTGAGATTAATTCTCAAGTAGAGAAGGGAGGTTCTCCCACAAGCTGCAAATGCTGTGAACTCATTTTAGAGTATCTACACAAATTTGTATAAGGACCACAGCCCCTCTGAGTCTCCGAGACAGCGTTCTTTCTCTGAGAAGTTTCTGTAACTCTGAAATTCAGCATCTGGGTGTAGATCATTTACTTAGCAGGAGATTTAATTTTTACTGAAAATTGTTTGACCGATATGTGCTAACCATACCACCCTGCAGGATGATCCTTTTCCCTCTCCAACGGCTTTATGCCTTGGAGCCCTGATAATAATGCTTTCAACCAAACCATGGATGAAAAAAAATCTACCATTTTCCTGGGAGGGGATTTTTGCAGATTTAGGACTCCTTATGACACAATTAGATTATCTTCCAGATCACACAATAGTTGAAGTGTATAGAAGAAGAGCTTTTAGAATATTGATTTCAATGGGGCCAGGATTTCAATTCTAGATAGTAAGAGGGTCTCACTGAATATCTGAAATCCTCTTGTAGTCAAGGATTAGTCTTCACACACGAGTAATCAGGGCAAGGATCTGCATGTCTTGATGAAGAAATGACAGATATACAACTGGAATCCTGTGCAGAAGGACCCTTATTTCTATGCACAAGTAGACAAAGTCTGCAAATGAGATCCTTCTTGGTCATGCAGGGTCCAATAGGATGTCATATGCCTTTGTGTCTGCTACCTTTCTGACCACCCCTAGGGAAGGAAATGGAAAAAACAATAAAAAGACCTGGGATCTGCAGATCAAGACAAGCTAGGTAAGTGAAGTATCTGGAGCAAACACCTGGGAAGCTGAGCATTCACAGAACAAAAGTAGATACATGTTTAGGATAACCAATCCGTTCACTAGGGTGTGAAACATTGTGGGGAGGAGAGCACATTTTCCCAGGGGGAAAGCCCATTTGAGCCTAAAATTTATTTTTAATGTGAAATGGGCAGCTCTTCAAGGAGTGAGGTTATTCACTGCCCAGAAGAACAGAAGGCTTGATTTGAAGAGGAATGTGAGACTGTTGGTCTCCAAACAGTTTGGAGTTTGGAATGGTGGTTTAAATTGTCTGCAACTGAATAACTGTCTGGACAAGCACAATGTTGCATAAGAGAAGTCCCATACAACTAGCGGTGTTTCCTATCTCTGGAATGATTATATGGTGCTTTAACTCTAAACAGGATTCTTTCTTCTGATAAATTCTACTCCACACCAGACAGTCACATCTTTTGTTAGAATAGTCCACTGATGATCAGAAAAAGAGGTGGCCTTTAATAGAATGAACGTCCAGAACCAACAAAAGGAAGAAACGTTTACCCAAAGAAGGAAACTTATCAGATCGTCTAAATTCTGTTCTTTTCTGATTCTAACTCAAAGTAGTAAAAATTGTAGGATCGTGGACTAGAAGTAATCCCAAAGCGGACCACCTCAAAGCAGAATAGAAAACAGCTGCATAGCTGCATTCTCTGGTGAAGCAAGTAGTGCTGCACAGTTTGAAACTTCTGAATGGTTGATGTTACTTTTGTTGTCCTTCCTATAAAAGAAAGCCGTGTCAAATGCAAAAAACAGCTGTCAAGGTAAACAAAGTTCTGAGGAGGGGTCTGACACTGATCTAGCTGTGTACACCTTTCTGAAGAGAACTGCCCCTGACAAGACAGTCAATGAAGTAGGGGATTACTTTGACCTCTGTTTTCCTGTGGAGTGCTGCAACAGCACAACTGACCTGAGTTTTGTAAGATCTCTGAGTTGGAATAATATTCCATAACACAGAACGGGAGACGCAGTTGTCAAGGAAGATGCAGAAACGCTATTGCTTATATGGCTGGTGTGTGGTGACAACTACTTATCAGGCTGATCGTATTAGTCTCATTGTTATCTTTTTGCACCTATCTGTTTGTTCTATCCATCTGTTGTCCATCAAAATATCCTGAGATTGTGAGCACTTTGGGGCAGGGAATTCTCTTTTCTTTTTGAGTACGTACAAAGCCTAGCACAATGGAGCTCCGATCCCAAACTGGGACCTCTGAGTGCTACTACAGTACAAATAACTGTAGTCGTGAGGCATGATCCAAATACACAAATACATGAAAGACAAGTAATTCCATGAAGCAACAGACAGAATATCTGACCAAACCCAAGGCAGATGGAACATCCTGGGGGGTGACACGTCAGTGCACCAGGGTCAGGACCACTCAGTGTTCTGAAAATTGTTCTCGATTGAAAAGACCCCTCTGAATCTCCCAGCTGAGGAGAACGTTGTTACTGGTAACATCGTAAGGAGATGCTTGACCGCAACTATGTGGAGAGAGATGAATGAACAATATGGGGTAAAGGGAAGTTGGAGGGAATTTACATAGTAACAGCTTGCGAAACTGGATCTTACACAACAAACGAGAGAATGCTTCTCTGGATTTAAAACTGAACCAGGGTTTATGATTAATAATGGTTCAAGAAGACTGCAACTGTCAGAAGGATTCTCTGTAGGTGCATGACTGCACCCTGCAACTCTGGCCTCTTAAGGTCATGTCTCCACTGTATTGTAAGCCCAGGACTATTAGAACTTGAGTTAGCAGACCCCAGACTCATTAACCTAGGGCTTGAGTGTCTACATTCTTGTAACCCCAGGTTAGGAATTGTTAAACCCTGGGTCCCAACCTGAGGTTCCAGCATCTAGACTGCATTACTCGGGCCCACATCTAACCACCCATATCCCAGACTTCCTAGAGCCATCCCAAAATGCGGTTGCTCTAATCCTTTGTTTGTGGTTCAGTGTGAGAAAACCTGACTGTTCACCAAAGCTGACCATCGAGAGGTCAAAGAAAGCCAGTCCATGGGACTGTGGAATACTTTTGATGGACCCCCAGAGCATGAAGCCAGCAAGGATGCATCTACATTGCTGTGCAATCGGGCTTTAACCCTGGGTCCCAGATGGATTCAGGCTTGGACCCTTCACTCCAGTGGGATCCTGGGTCCAAACCCTAGGTTAGTGCAATTTGTATGTAGACTGAAGGAGGTTAGGTTTGAGCAGAGCTCAAACCATGAGCTTACACTGCATTGTAGACATACCCTTACTGATTCCCTTGCCTTGTAGCAATGGGAAGCCTCTCTTCTTCCTGATTTACACAATGAAAACGTAACAATATCTAAAGACAGGTTTGGGATGGAAGTAAGATCTAGCAGTGGAGGGATTTTTGTTTTGTTTGTCTGTTTGTTTATTAAATTCTCTGAGAGATCTTTAAGGGCTTGGTCAAATGGTTCTCCAAAGAGACATTTGCCAATCAAGGGAAAAATTATGAGCCTATCTCTGCTGAAAGTTTCTCTGTGAACCAGGACTTTCGCCAAAGTGCTGAGAGTGCTCGAGTTAGGTTGGCCACTGATTCACTGGACTGCTGACAAGTATCGTAGGAGGCACCACATAAATACCCATAGCATGCTTCTCTAGATCTCCATCGTGTCTGTCCTGGAGGGGGATGCTGTGAAACAAATGACCTAGTGGGCACTGCATCTGAATTGTGATCCAGACAAGACTGAGATAATATTATTGGTCTGACCTTCACTGAGGGAAAACGTTTATACATTTCAACAAAAATTCATAATTGGGGTGCTTCATTAGGATCCCAGGTTACTCCTGGATACTCTGGTAACACCAGTGGTCAAGGGAACATTCTTCCATCTAAGATTGGCTAGAAGAATGTGCCTTTTCCTTTTGGATGCAAACATTGCTACAGTTAGCTGCTGTGCCACCTCGCCATTAGACTACTGTAATGATGATGCTACATCAGTGGGCTACATCACTGCCTAGCACGCTGATCAATATTGTCTCATTCTTTCCTCGTATTCCCTCATCCGTCTGTCTGAGTACATCTGTTGTCTCTTGTCTTATACTTACATTGTAAGTGCTCTAGGGCAAATACTGCCTCTTTATTTTCTGTTTGTGCAGTGCATAACACAGTGGGGTTCTGGTTATCAGCTAGAGCTTCTAGGCGCTCTGGTAACAAAGATGATAACAACGATGCTCCATGCTGAAACAATTTGGAAATTGAAGCTAGTGTAGAATGCAATTGCCTAAATATTGAAATTTGCTTAATTCAGGGTACACATGACATCAGTCCTGCACTGCTTGCCACTAAGTGTGCCAGGATAGAATTCAAGGTTTTGGCTTTAACATAAAAAGCCATCAGCACTTGTAACCTGATCACCTGCGAGACAGTTTCCCTCTATTCAATATTATTGCCATACTGATCAGTGGAGGAGTTCAAATTGGAACCCCACCAGTTTAAATGAGAGGGCTCATGACAGAGCATTCCCCCGAAAGGGCCATCACACCTTTGAAATTCAATTCCCTCCTTCGTCCACTAGCGCCTGCATTTTTTAGCTTTCCTGGTACACTGCACAGTGCACCTCATTTTGCATGCTGGTAAAGTGAATCACGGGGTAGGAAATAAAGGGATTGACTCAAGAGTATTACTGAGATTGTCTGGTGACTTTATACCAATGGAGTGTTAGCAGCCCCATAATCTTGGTCATTATCTTAACTTTTGTCTGTAATATCGTCACATTGATAACTTTGGAGAGACTAACATTCCAGATTAACATTATAAAACCTGAATTTTAAAAAACATAATTGACAGCCTTACCAGTATCTTGAGAGGGAACCATCAGCTGAAGAGTTGCTCAGCCAGCCATTCCATAAGGACGCCAGTGGAAAGCAACCAAGACAAAGCTTAGATATTCATTCAAGCTAGTCTCAAAAGGGACAGAAAAGCTGAGAAATCTTATGGCAACATGTGGTTGCCCTCAAATTCTGCACTTGTATTGATCACTTGATGCCTGTGCAAATTATGCAAGTGAAATCCCATCTAGATTGACCAATGTCCACTCAATTAAAGTGGTGACGTTCATGCCCTCTGTTTTATAATAGATTTGTTGCCCAGCCTGAGAACTGGGACTTAAAAAATGTTATCGCTTTTGCTATACAACAGTTGATAGTTAATAGAACATTTACAACAAATTAACAAAAACCATGAAAAAATAGTCCAAGAAGGAAGCAAATTTTGGATGCCATCCACATTTCCACCTAGTTGCTCATTAATACAAGTTTTTTAAAAGTAAAGGATCCTTTATTCACGATTTTAAAATATAAATTTTGAGCATAGCTTCATTAGATGAAAATGATTTTTGTACCTTAAGAAAATTTTCAAAAATGATCTGTATTTTTTTTTTAAAGATACAACCATTTTGTTTTTTGAACTACAAGAGCATTGCTATCAACAACCAAATCTCATTAGTGGCCAAAGGGATGTGTGAGAGTTAATGCTTTGAAATTTATAATATAGCATGCTTTTCCTTTTTACCTCTATCTCCTATATGATACCCATCAAGGCCTACCACATACTTCCCAATCATACTGCTTCTAATGATAAAACATGCTTAGAAGATCAAACCTTAGCCTCTGGCTTCTTTCTTAGCTCCCAGGAATAATTTTGACATATGCTAAAGGAGCACTATAGTTAATAAGTGAATCATTCAATTGTACTGGATTAAACTATGAAGAAATGTATAATAATCTTGTGTTCGATAATTAGAACAGAAGACCCTCCATTATAACACTATACTATCTATTAATAAATTATAATTAGGGAAAGGTTTTTTTTTTTTAAAACAACACATTTGGGGTCAAATTATGCTCTGAGTTACAACCAAGCAGCCCCTATGAATTAAGTGGGGTTGCACAGGCGTTCTCAGAATAAAAATTGGCCCTGTACATAGGAACAAATAACACCACTGACAAAGAATACACTAGCCAAAATCATGAGATTTCAGTTAAATGAAATAGGAATCAAGAGGACACTTGATAAACACTGGTGAATGGATTTATCAAAGAAATGCTAGAATACGTAGGCATCAATTAATGCAAATACACTTGCTAATTACATGCATGTTCAAATATTCTAATTAAATACTGCTTGGTTTGGTCACTACTGTGGTGTGACTGTGGTCAGAATTCTGTCACGCAGAGAGATGCAGATGTTGTAAATTGTTTACATTTTGGCTTTCTAAAATCCTCAACATCTGTTGAAAGAGAAACTCCCAAGGTTACCTAATCTGCCATGATTTAACAACATTTTGACATTTTTTAAAGTACTGTAACAAACTCCACATCACTTCAAATTTATAATTTACTGCCTGCCTGAAGACTCACATATGCCAAATTAAAAAAAAGTCCACTGACTTAACAAGAGAAAAAAACATTCTCTGAAATAGGATTAAATTTTCTGAAATGGTATTTTTATTTTTTGATCAACTTACATATAGTTAGCACAAGATGTTTGAAAACAAACATTTCTCTGGAAAGTTTATCACTTAAAATTTTGCCTATTATTCTAGGAAGGCAATACATTAATAGCTAAGATTGGGGGCCAGGATTCTCCCCCAAGCTCTGCTCTAACTATCTGTGTAAACTTGCTCACTTAATCTCCCTGTGTCTCAGTGAATCCATCTGTAAATAACATGCAATAATATTTACTTCACAGGAGTGGTCAGAGGCATAATTAATTAACCTTTGTAAAGTGCTTTGCAATCCATATAAGGAAGGAGCCATATAAGCGCAAAGGGAAGTTCTAGAAAGTAAAAACGCATGATTACAACCACAGTTGTCCATTAATGGAAAGTTAGCAGAGTATCCATCCAAAGGATTGGAAAACCACAGCACTCATCATAAATTACTAGTTCAAAAAACAAAGAACTCTAATTAGATTAAGATTTCTTATAATATTTAAATCTTATTTATAATTATACTGTGAATCCACAAGAACATTCCTCAAATACTTTTAAAAAATTGGAAGTAGACCAGAATATAATTCTTCCACTAATATTTTATACTAGAGTTAAACAAAATCCATATTTGTCCTATGATTATTGCATCCTAAATAGATTTACTCTGTGCTCATAAGAGAAGGGGGTAAAAAAACTTCTCAGTCTTCATGCTCTTTAGCCATGTTTGTATGTTTCTTTTTCAAGATCTCAGTTAGATTTTGGTTCGCAAAATCAAGAGCAAAACTGGTGACTGGATCCAAGTTCCATTTTATGCGAAATAACCAAGCTCAGAAGGATAAAGAAAATGTTTCAGGTAATCAAGTTTTGGTTTTACTTAAGGAAAACCAGTGTTGTTTGCATCTGGTTTTTGTTTTATACTGGCTACCCCTTTTGACCCAAGAAGCTAGGCAAAAACGTGGAGTTTTGCAGGTTTTGTTTCAGTGAGGAGGATAAATTGGTGATGAAGTTTCTTTGCTGCGATACTTTCTATTTAAAAGGAACGTACAAAGTCCTGTTTCCCTGAACACAAGAGGACTCAAACAACAAAAGACAGTTTCTTTGCTCTAAGTACCAAGTCCCTTTTGACCAGAATTCTACCCAAAAACTCCCTCTCTTAAGCTTTCTCAGGGCCACGCTCCTACTGCTCATTCGGGCTGCATCTGATGCTGCCTTGTCTCTCAGGATCTCTGATCTTACTACCATTCTTTCCACAGACACACAACCTTCACAAAACAATAGCCAGCAAAACCTCTCCACCCATCTGGGCCGAGCATAGACCTTTGTTTAAAGCTGTGATATATGCCTGTTTGTGGATGGAGGCCCCTACTGTTTCAGCTACCTGAAGGAGCTTAAAGACTTCTTACAATTATCCTAAATGAAGGGTGGTAGTTACACTCTCCAGTATCAGTGAGATTTAGCCTAACCCATAACAATATCAACTGGAGTTCAGAAAGGGTTGGATCAAAAGTTAAGGGTTTGGCCTAGCTCTATAAAAATACTGGAGGATGTATTAACGCTATACTGATATATGGATAGGTTGTTTTATCCATAAAAAAATCTCTGTAGTTCTATTTTTAAATTTTCCATTTACAGTGGATGAGTGCAGGGAAAAGTAAAAGCCCACACAAGCATTCAGTGCCTCTACAGTCACACCTTAACCATAGAATTTGTTCCCAGAGCTGAGACAGCATACCCTTTTTATTAAATGTAAGTGTTGATCTTGACATCAGCACTGCCACCACGACAAGTAAATGATCTGCTAGCAAATGTTACTCAGTGATTACTGGCAGAGTTCTCAGTACTAGACAGCTATAATATGCAATTCTTCTAAAGACCAGAGTGTGCTCATTTATGTAAATGACATGATGTTATTCCAAGGATCTTCAACCACTAGCAAAATACCAGCAGATTCTGAACTCCCAATAAACAAAATGCCACACCCTGGGCTCTGATTACTCCTCCACCCCCTGTACCACACACACAATATAAAAGAAACTGTTAGCAAAGTCAGTGGAAGCTACCTAAATGTTGTGGGACATCTGGAACACTCTAACCCAACCATATCACTCATACAGAGACACAAGGAAAAGATAATGGCAGTCAGTGTGATAAAATCTGATTCAATAACTAGCTTGCAACACAAATCATCTTTTATTTTTTCTTTTAAGTAGCTATGCTCAGTGCCACTCTCAGGTGAAAAACAATCAAACTTTAAAGTCATTCAATTTCAGCAAACGCCTTTGATCTTTTTTCAGTGTCCTATTACTAATCTACTGCTGATGAAGAAATATGCAAAATATAAAACGAACAACAGAGCCTTGTTCCAGCTAGACACAGATGCATTACAGAACACGGTAGGTCACAGAAAGAGTAAATCATTTCCCAATCCCATATTACACAAAACCACAGATTACAAGCATAAAATACATCCTCTGTTATCTGCTTACCTGATAAGGAACAATACTGCCGTGAGCAGTACCCCACCGCTTTGCTTCCATTTGGCAGTTAAGGTAATTAGCAGCTATATGGGTAAGACAGGCAACCTGCAAGAAGAGGTAAAGGATAAATATTCAGGGATACATCAACCTTTCCTGGAATTTTCTCTGATCCTTTTTCTTTTCATTCTGTCAGAAAACTGTCATCTTATTTTAACTCACATTTCATATAGTTCCATATATCCATATATATCCAACAGGACGACTTGTGTGAATAACAAAAACGCAAAGTAACCAGGGTCAATTAATTCTAGTAAATAACCCTTTGCACTTCTATAGCACTTCAAAGTAATTTAAAAGTATGGGCAAACTAAGCATCCCACCACCCTGTGAGGTCAGGAAGTATGATTGTTTTACAGAACGATCAACAGAGGCAAAGAAATCTTCAATGACCTGCCCAAAGTCAGACAGGAAGCAATGACAGGGCTGGGAATAAAACCCACATTTCCTGACTCTCATTCCTGTGCTTTAGTCACAAAATGATCCTTCCCTGTCAAAAGACTATCCTTTTCTCTTTTCCATCCTCCTTCTACCTATGCAGGCTAAGCCACAGAAAATATTTCAGGATTCTAGAGCTCACCACATGATCTGTAATATTAATTACGCAGCAAACCTCATTAAATCATTTGCTATCAGAAGACAAAGAGATTTATCAAATTGTTATTCAGAAACAAAGTTGAAAAAAGGTTAATTCTATAAAAATATGGGATACTAAATTTAGTAACCACGGTCTGCGGGGGTAAATCTGAAAGTAATCTGCACTTTACAATAGGTAAACATATATATATATAATTTATTTATTTATTTATTTATTTATTGGGGGGGGAGTTAACATCTCTGATGTGGTCATGCCTGAAAATCAGCGGTTTTCTTGCAATTAATGGCAGATTTGGCACTAATTGGAAGAATGCAGGATGTGACTATTAAGTTTGTAACTATATGTCTGCAATCCAAACAATACATTAGATCATTACTTTCATCAAGGTAATGTGAAGGCTATGTAATTTTAGACTAATTTTTTTTTTAAATTACCCTTTAAATTACCAATAATGAGTCATTTTAACAGCAACTGTTTATTTAAGACAACAGAACATAATATTCTTTGGGCCAAATTCTGATTTTCTTCAGATTTCTTCCCCAGATGTGTGCAAATTAACACGGTTTTCAAAATTATTACAGATAATTTGAGCCTGTATTCTGATGACCATCAGCCCTCTGCAACTATCCGTACAAATTACAGCTAACAGAAGCAACAAGGAGGGTGTGTGGAGAAGTGGCAAATGATCTGCACTAAAGCACATAGCTCTTGTATTTACCTCAAGCTCTACCCAATATAATGTTGTGCAATGCAATGAATTACTGAGTGCCTAGAAGCAAGATGCCACAACCCTCTCCCCAGTTCCCCTTCTAGTTGCCTCTTTTCCCGCACACCCTGAAAGGACAGCTAGGATTTGTCCCATTATATATAAAGAGAGAAGGCACAGAATGATGAAATTGCAGACCAGGTGATACATGCAGCCCTAATTGATTCATAAAGCAACCCGGCAGAAAACACAAGAAAATATAAACCAGCTGAGTGTTCAGTTACCCATAAAACACAACTCCAAATACAGTACAGTTCTCTATATGTTTTTTAAAAGATTGTATTTTTATCATCCATATGCTGTCCAGAAAGGACACCATAACTAGATTTCAGCTGCAGCCTACCACAGCAGACAGTAATCCCAGCCTGCCTAAAAGATAAACCAAATCTAGTCAGTATTTCAACACGAGACCCTTCTCCCCGTGGAAAGCCTAAATGATGCATGAACTGGCACTGCCGATTGAGTAGGTGCTACTCCTCCCACTGGGTCGCAATTCACATCTCAACAATATGTGAAGAAACGCTGTGTTGTTACAGGTGTCTTTTGGATGAGACATTAAACCAAGGGCCTGAGAATTTTTGAAGAGTAGGTATTTTCCAGTTTCCCTGGCAAAATTCCTCCTGCAATTGCAAATGATTATGGAATTCTTACAATATTCCTGTCCCACAGTGTTTTGTTATCAAGTTACAGTGTTGCCGTGTCTCGCCCCTGAGAGGTCACTGCACTTCAGTTGTAGGTGAGATGTATAATGTGAATCTTAATAATTAAGCTTGGAACCAAGACTTACTTTACACGTACACATTTAACTTTTCACAGGAATAACATTTACCTGTGAAAACTGTCTCATTTAACTCTAGGTAAGACACTGAGCTAAATCCTGGCCCTGCTAAAGCCATTGGGAATTCTGCCATTGACTTTAATGGTTCCAGGATTTCAATTCTTCCTCCACCCCCAATTTCAGTTCCATAGAACAAATATTTTTCAAGTTATTGGAAGTTGCCAAAAAAAAAAAAAAAAAAGATCCCTTTTTTAAATGTTTCTGGTGTCTTCCAATTTTTCCCAGCCTCCTCTAACAGATTAATACAACTGTTCTAGCACTGGAAAATTCACCTCATACTTATCCACAGTCACTTGTGCTCATATAATAGAGGGGAAAAAAAGATCTGAAACACAAAAAGGACCATTGACAATCTTCCTCACTATTGACTGGATCTCTACCAGCAAAGCTCCTGGGCAAAAACTTCTGTGTTAGCACCAACTGGCAATGAGCCCAAGGAGAATGGGGGGAAGGGTCAGGAACTATGTGCAGCTTCACCTCTGTGCTCTTGGAGCTAGAAGTTGCCCCAATGTCAGCCCAGGCCCCAATTCAGCAAGGCACTTAAGCACTTGCATAAGTTTTAGCGCAGGAATAAACCCACTGAATTCAATAAACTACTTTTACAGTTAAAGTTGCACACATGCCCGAATACCTTACTGAACTGGGGCTTGCATTACTTGAGACCGGGATTTTGAAATGGGGCCTAGGGGAGTTAGGTGCTCATCTTCCATTGACTTTCAGTTGGGCACTTAACTCCCTGAGGCCTATTTGAAAATTCCAGTTGGAAGTTTTATGATTATACAAATAATGCTGGCTTAGAACACATCCAATTTAGCACTTCAATGCTTCTATTTTATGCATAAATGTGAAGTGTTTAATTGGATGAGCTCTAAGTCAATTTGCTTCTTCAATCATAAATCCTTAAAGAATTCACTAAACTTAAGGGCTACTCCTCTCTTAGAATCCTAGAAATGTACAGCTGAAAGGAACCTTAAGAGGCCATCAATTCCAGACCCCTCTGCTGAGGCAGGATGAAATAAACCTAGCTCATCCCAGACAAGTGTTTGTCTAACCTGTTCTTAAAAGATGGAGATTCCACAACTTCCCTTAGAAGCCTATTCCAGAGCTTAACTACACTTCTACTTAGCAAGTTTCTCTGAATATCTAATCTGAATCTCCTTTGCTGCAGTTTAAGCCCATTACTTCCTGTCCTACCTTCAATGGACAAGGAGGACAACTGATCCCTGTCCTCTTCATAACAGTCCTTAACATATTTGAAGTTGTTATTAAGTTCCCCACCCCATAGTCTTCTTTTCTGAAGACTGAACTTGCCCATTTTTTTTTTAAACTTTTCCTCATAAATCAAGCCTTCCACCATCTTGTGAAGTGCTATTCTGTGCACAGTCCCCAGATTATCTGGCTTTTCTTCATATGCTTTTTTTGCCTCTGTCTTCTCAGATAAGGTCAGCTCCCAAACTACTGCACTGGGCAGCACAGAATGAGGAGGAGGTAAACATCCCTCAGTATTGAAAGAACAGGTTCAGGACTATTTGGAAAGGCTGGACATGCAGAAGTCCATGGGGGCGGATGCAATGCATTTGGGGGTGCTGGGAGTTGGCCATTATCTTTGAAAACTCGTGGCGATTGGGGAAAGTCCTGCATGATTGGAAAAAGACAAATATAATGTCCATCTTCAAAAAAGGAAAGATGGAGGATCCAGGTAACTACAGACCGGTCAGCCTCACCTCAGCCCCTGGAAAAATCATGGACCAGGTCCTTATGAAATCCATTTTGAGGCACTTAGAAGAAAGGAAGGTGATCAGGAGCAGTTAGCATGGATTCACCAAGGGTAAGTCATGCCTGACCAAACTGATTGCCTTCTATGATGAGACGACTGACTCTGTGGATGTGGGAAAAACGGTGGATGTGATATACCTTGACTTTAACAAAGGTTTTGATACAGTCTCCCACAGTATTCTTCTCAGTAAGTTGAAGTAGTATGGGTTGGTTGGATGAATGGACTATAAGGTGGAGAGAAAGCTGACTAGATCATCGGTCTCAGCAGGTAGTGATCAGCAGCTCGATGTCTAGTTGGCAGCAAGTAACAAGTGGAGTGCCCCACGGGTCGGTCCTGGGGCTGGTTTTGTTCAACATCTTCATTAATGATCTGGAGGATGGGGTGGATTGCACCCTCAGCAAGTTTGCAGATGACACTGAGCTAGGGGCAATGGTAGGGATAGGATACAGAGTGACCCAGACAAATTAGAGGATTGGGCCAAAAGAAATCTGATGAGGTTCAACAAGGACAAGTGCAGAGTCCTGCACTTAGGATGGAAGAATCCCATGCACAGCTACAGCCTGGGGACTGACTGGCGAGGAAGCAGTTTTGCAGAAAAGGACCTGGGGATTACAGTGGCCAAGAAGCTGCATATGAGCCAACAGTGCGCCTTGATTGCCAAGAAGGCTAATGGCATATTGGGCTGCATTAATAGGCGCATTGCCAGCAGATCAAGGGAAGTGATTATACCACTCTATTTGGGACTGGTGAAGTCTCATTTGGAGTATTGTGTCCAGTTTTGGGCCCCCCACTACAGAAAGGATCTGGACAAATTGGAAAGAGTCCAATAGAGCGCGACAAAAATGATTAGGGGACTGGAGCACATGACTTATGAGGGGAGGCTGAGGGAACTAGGCTAACTGAGCCTGCATAAGAGAAGAATGAGGGGATTTGATAGCAGCCTTTAACTACCTGAGAGGGGGTTCCAGGGAGATGGAACTAGGCTGTTCTCAATGGTAGTGGATGGCAGAACTAGGAGTAATGGTGTCATGTTGCAATGGGGAAGTCTAGGCTCGATATGAGGAAAACTTTTTTCACTGGGGGGGTGGTGAAACACTGGAAAGGGTCACCTAGGGAGTGGTGGAAACTCCACCCTTTGAGGTTTTTAAGGTTCTGCTTGACAAAGCCCTGGCTGGGATGATTTAATTGGGGTTGGTCCTGCTTTGAGCAGGGGGTTGGAATAGATGACCTCCTGAGGTCCCTTCCAACCCTAATCTTCTATGATTCTATCTCTCTCTCTCTCCCCCCCCCTTGCATATTTTAACTCTGACCAACGTGACAAACTTGACAAAGAGTTTCAGAATATACATTGCTAACATATGACTTTAACTATGTAAAGCACATAATTAGGTTGGAACAGTATGCCCATTTATCTTGTTGATCAGCGTTAAGGCTGTTATTAAATACGTAAGGTGGATTTTCTCATCTATATTATTGTTAGCCAAATGATGAACTGTAAGCATAACGGAATATTTATTTAAAATTACCTTAATTTGATATTTCCATACATTTTAATGTTCAGTTTTATGTGTTTTGTATAAACACTATATTTACTGTAGTAACCATTACTGTATGTTGTTAAAATATTTTGTGTGGGCTCAGAGCTATAGATGATTCATGCAGACACAATGGCTACACTAAAGTATCAGTTTGTAAAATGCTTTGCAACCTTTTTGGATGAAAGGATCAGCATATATATATATATAAAATATTTTTGTTTAGTCTGTACTTAAAGCTGTTTTCTTGAAACTCTACAGGCCTGTTTCAATTATAATAAGGAACAAACCCACAATAGCAACCTCTGTACCTATAAACACTAAACCAGATGTAATTCAATGATAAAGTAATCTCTGCATTCATTTTCCTGCACAGACAGATCTACCTACTGTAAATGTATATTATCAAGTGTCTATACATAGACAATTCTTTTTTAAAAAAACTCTGAAGGGAACACACACATTTACATTCCTTTGCAAAATTACTGATGATGGTCAAATCATATGTTTACTTTACATACCTATCTAAATCAGAACAAAAAGAGAGCTGCATTAAGGTATGAAAAATTATATTCAGTCAGAGACAATCAGACAGATGGGGAAACTGGATATTAAGTGCCAGAAGGTAAGAGCAGACAGCGAAAAGAGACAGAGTTTCAAAAGATATTTTTTAAGACAGCACATCAAACAAAACTTATTACAATGAGTTCACTGACTCAATCAATCATTTATGTGTAAGCTCAATAAATGGGCATGAATAACAGAAAAATGTGATGAGTAAGTAGAAAGATGAAGAAACAACATTTTCAGTTAGACTGTTTCCTTTCTTATCCTTCCAAACTAGTGTCTATTTTATTTTCATACATCCTTATCAGGCTTTGATTCATATCCAAGTTAATTTTATTTCCTCTCAGCCTTTAGATTTGTTGGGGAAAAAATGTAGGTTGCTTTACAGACTTTGATACAAGATACAAAAGCCATATATGCCGTATAAGTTTTATTAAAGCACTTCCCCTATGTATAGGCATCGTTTTATAACAAACTGTGGAACCTGTTTATAGTAAACGCAGATTTTAATTTATAGTGTTGTAGAACAAAATCCTTGAATTATTTCAATGTATTGCAGTGTATGAATGCTAGTGACTCTCTACTCATTCCTTTACTTACTCCTCTGTGGAAAAAGTATCTTCCTATCACATCCTAAAAGGTTACTAAAAACAGTCCAATTTAGGACCTAATTCTCAGCCAGTGTAAATCAACATAGCTCTACTGAAGTCAAAGGTGGTATGCCGATTTACACCATCCAAGGATCTGATCCAGTAAACAACTACAAAGACTTGATTTTTCTGTTTGTTTAGGGGAGGGAGCTTGTTTGGTTGGTTTTTGGAAGGGGAAAGGAGAGAAGGTTCATTCATTTCTCTTTTTCTTATCCCTTTTCTGAGTCTCAGTTGTGCTTACTGTGTAAAAAAGATTCCTTTGGTCATTATATGAAAAAAAAATGTTTCACCTGGAATATCTTGATCCCACTTAACTTGGGAGTTTTTGCCATTGAATTCAACGAGAGAAGGAAGAAGCCCTTAAAAAGACTGCTATTGTTTCACTCTCTCTATGTACAATATACCTGCTTAATACTGTTATATTACTCCAAAGGAGAAATGTATTTTTGCCTATAAGGGTTATTTCTCATAATAAGGATATCCAGTTCATGTTGACTTATCCACATGGCAAGGCTGATAAAATCTGGCACTGAATTTCCTCCTACAAGCAGGAAAGGGTCCTCACCACAGAGGTGGTCTTCTCAAATGGTAAACTCATTAACACTGATAAGGTCATATCTAGATATAATAGGATAAAGAATAAGGGGAGTTTTTCAATGGCACAAAAGGTAGTTAGGCACCCAGCCATCTTTGAAGGTCAAAGGGAGTTGGATGTCAAATTCTCATTTGTGTCTTTGAAAATTTCCCCTAGAACTTGTCAAAAATCTTTGAAGAAACTTTCAACAAAGAAGTGACATTTCACAAGTTTTTTGTTTGGTTGGGTTTTTATTTGGCTGTTTTTCCATCCGCTCTAATAAAAATATAACTGACATTCTAAGAGTAAAAGGAAATTTTACCTCTCAATCTGGACACCAATAAACCTAGAAGACACTACTGGGCTGTGGGAATTCACAAGCTTATCATAATGAAAAAAACTATCCCAAAGGAAATAAAAGATTTTGAGGCAAGCTGGTGGTGACTGAATGCTGTTACCACCTAATGACTGCTTAGCAACCTGTGTGAAATCAGTGAGTGTGCTCAGTCCAGTTCCCACTGAAAAGGAGTTTACATCACAGAAAGCAACCTCCAAAAAGGCCACACTGCTAGCTATCTCTGCAGAGATCAAGAACTTTATTGTATGGAAACTGAGCTGCGCACTCAACTCTGCAGACAGTGCTTCCAAAACATAGTAGAGGGAAACTGGAGAGGCAGAAGAAGGGAAACATGCAGTGCTGATACCTGTACAGCACCTGTTCTATAAATAATGGATTTTGGTGTCAAGGGATATCCATTCAGCTGTTAATAAAACAGCACCCAAAATTAATCCAATCTCTTCTGGCTATGACTCCTGGATTGAAATCCATTTTAAGGACTAAACAAAGATTATGATGAACAGCAGTGTGTTGGGTTGGTGGAAGGTGCTGCGGAGGTTTTGACATTAGATCCAGTTTTAGGACCTCTTTCAGCCAAGTACACAGCATATGCCTGACTTTAAGCATGAAAGTAAAGCCCAGTGAAGCCAATGGTTAAATGCTTACATGTCTGGAGTAAGCCAAATGCTTAACTCTTTTGCTGAATTGGACCTTATTTAGTATCGCCATTAACAACTTAGAGATGGTAGTAAACAATAAGCTAATATTTCAGAGGGGTAGCCGTGTTAGCCTGTATACAGCAAAAACAACAGAGTCCTGTAGCACCTTAAAGACTACCAAATTTCTGCAGGAATAAGCTTTCGTAGGCTGCAACCCACTTCATCAGATGCATGAAATAAAAATCACAGATAGGAAGTATAGATATACATCCAAGGGTAAGAAACAACAATGGGGAAGGCAAGTGCTAACAAAGACAATTCAGTTAGAGTAGATGAGGCCTATTCACAACCATTGATTACAGGGTGAGAATGTGTGAACAGTGACAATTACTTCTTGTGATGAGATAACCATTCCAAGCCCCTGGTTCAGACCCAGTCTGATTGTGTCAAGTTTGCATATGAGTTCCAGCCCTGCAGATACTTGCTGAAGTCTGTTTTTGAAGATTTTTTGTTGAAGTATGGCTACTTTCAAGTCAGCTACAGAGTGTCCAGGGAGATTGAAGTGCTCTCCTACCGGCTTATGCATGTTACCATAATTGTCTGATTTGTGTCCATTTATTCTTTTGCGTAGTGACAGTCCGGTTTGGCCAATGCTCATGGCAAGGGGGCACTGCTGGCACACGATGGCATATATTACATTAATAGGTGTGCAGGTGAATGAGCTCCTGATGGTGTGGCTGATGTGGTTAGGACCTGTGATGGTGTCACTAGAGTCGATGTGCGGGCAGAGCTGGCAACGGGATTTGTTGCAGAGATAGGTTCCTGGCTTACTGTTCTTGTTGTATGTTGTGCGGTTGCTGGTGAGTATTTGCTTCAGGTTGAGGGGCTGTCTGTAGGCAAGGATAGGCCTGCATCCCATGGCTTGAGTGAGTAAATTGATGTGTAGACATTCGGGGTCAGGCTGGAGTCCAGGTTCTAGGACAGGGATCTCAAACTCAATTGCTGTGGCGGGCCGCATTTACATTGAGTGGAGTTCAGGGGGCCGCACATGACACACACTACTCTACTGTACCTTTCATGCTCTACTCTCCGCCGAAAAAATCTCCACGCAGGGTAAAATTCGGCGGCACAGTTGGAGAGAGAGGCTCTCACAGGGACTTGCAGGCTCCACTGTCCGCCGTCAAATCTCTCTGTGGGGCCCACATTCGGCGGCCGTTTCCTTTTTAAAGCAGCACAGTAGAGCAGACAGAGAGGCTCTCACAGGGACTTGCAGACTCCACTCTCCGCCGTCAAATCTCTCTGTGGGGCCCACATTCGGCAGCCATTTCCTTTTTAAGACGGCCACAGCTTCCCGGAGCTCCGCTCAAAAAAAAATGCCAGCACAAGTCTGCAGCCGGATTCGGACTGCGGGCCGCATGACACAAGCCTGCGGGCCGCAGTTGGCCCGCGGGCCGCGAGTTTGAGACCCCTGTTCTAGGACTAGGGTTCTAGGACTCTCCTCCTGACAGGGTCCCAGAGCTCAGACTCCAGTGCAAATGTCTACACCGCAATTTTGCAGCCCAAGACCCACAAGCTCAAGTCCACTGACACAGGCATTTAATTGCTGTGCAGACATACCCTAAGTCACTTTTGAAAATGAGACCTAGGCTACTAAGTCACTTAGGTACTTTTGAAAATTTTAACCACTTACTTTTTAATCCTCACACTTTTTGTTATTGATATTTCCATGAAAACAGGCGCTTTCTTGCTTAAGAATTCATCTGCTCCTGCTTATAAATGCCACCCTGAAATCAGAATCCACCTTTGCAACAACAAACACATCTGTCAGAGGTTTGTGCTCTCAGGTTAGGAATAAGCAGTAGGAACAGAAGAACTCTTAGGGCTCCAGCCTATAAACTGCTATGCATCTCTTGCCAAGGTGCAGAGTGTATAAGGGTTGTGGCAGAGGAGTGCTAGAATTCCCCACCATTGCTATCACAGCTGCTTCTTCACTTGCAGTAGCAACCACACGAGTACCTGTACAGACAGGACTTCTGTATTGCATCATTCAGCCCACCTCAGAGTATGTCTACACACCACAATGCTTAAAATGCTGGCAGCTTTCTGGGCCTTGCCTACATGAGGACTCCCACTGTTGCTTCCACCAGATGAGCTGGATGTTGTAGCACCAGTTGAAATTTTTAGGAAAAATGTCCTAATGTAGTCAATGCCATTAACATCAGTGGGAAATGGGGGTGTTCAGCATACATATAATCAGCCTCTTAAAAATAAATGTCCTATTTGGAAGCAATCATCCCTACCAATAAAAAGCAATGTTAGAAACCACTCGAACATGATGGTCCTCAGATGACCAGATTTGTTCTCAGAGTGGAATTGGGCTGTGTTGGACTGCCACATCTTAAAGGGAATTTTTTCCAATTAAAATATTGGCAATATATCAGAAACATGGGGAATCAGTCCTTAAAAGAAAGGATTTGGGGTCATATTATATAAACAATTGTAAAGAACTAAATTAGCATACACAGCAATTTATAAGTATATAGGGTGGAAAGTTTACATATTTTAGTGAGTTTCAGGTTGAATTTATGAGCAGCTATTTTTAGCAATGAAGGAAAAAAATGTTATGTGAGTGGTATATATCTATTATAGCCAGACTGCTGAAAAATCAGCAATTCACTCCTGGGAAAGGTGGTGGGATTTCACAGCACTCATTCATTTTCATCAAGAGGCTTGTGAATTCCCATAAACTATCCCCCAGGAGTTCCTACTGCAGCATATAATACTTCTAAAAGAATATTTGCAAACGTTACTAGTACTCTCACTGAGCAGCACAGAAAACACAGAACTGTTCAGCAAAACACAGAAAATGTTCAGCAAAGTTAACTCCAGGATGAGCAGTAACAAACTAGGTGATGAGTAGAAATTTACAAAATCCATACCCCTGATGTTTTTGGTACCATCCCTTTGCAAAGACAAGTTTCAAAGGACATTATATGCATGATGGGACTTGTCACTCCGGGGGGAGTTCTGCTCCGCTTAGCAAGCACAGAATTCATGGCCTCCCCCCAAGATTTCTTTGCTTCCCCACAGAAAAATGACTTTCTGACGGTGAAGAGAGAGAAATCTCCTTGAGGTGTGGGGGAGCAGGAGGGATGCCCCAGCTGGTGGTTCCTACCCTGCACCAGGCTCGGCTCCTCTTCACCTGCAAGGAGAAGCCAGGTCCAGGTCAGACCCACCCCTAGAATCCTCCCCCAGCTGCAGGAAGTGCTGCCCTCTGTCCCATCACTCCCCAGCTGCAGGAGGAGGCAGGGGCCTGCTCCCTTGTCCACCCAAACCCCATGCATCCAGAACCGCCCCCCCACCGAGTCCTCCATGCCCGAACATCCACCCCACCAAACCCCAACTCCTGCACCCAGACCCCCACCCTGCACCCAGACCACCCCAATGAGCCTACTGTATTCGAACCCCCATTCTGACGAGCCTCACCTCCCTCTGCACCAGGACCACCCCGACGAGTCCCCTGCACCCAGATCCCCATCCCATTTGACCCCAACCAGCTGCACCCAGAGCTCCCCCCTCCCAGTGAATCCACTCTCCCACACCCAGAACCCCCCTGTGAGCCCAACCACCTTCAACTGGACCACCCTGCAAAATCTCATTCCCACCCACACCCAGATCCTGCCCCCCCGGGCCACCTGTACCAAGACTGCCCCACACAGAACCCTCTCACCCTATACCTGGATCCCCCCACACTATGCCCCTCCACATTTGGATCCTGGCAGGCTGAGACTGCTTGCCACACACCGGATTGGAGACCAGGGCTGGGCACACATGCGAGACTCTGCCCCTCTTGCTTGCTATCTTAGTGCACCCGGCATGGAGAGGCAGGGAGCCGGGGTGTTTCTGGAGCGGGCCCGGCCCACGCACTGTGTCAGGTCAAGTGCAGCCTCACTCCTGATTCCATGTCCTGGAGCAAGGGGGAGGGAAGGACTGCAGGGTGATCTTCCACCTCCATGCAGCCAGTGTTTTGTGCTCTCCACCACCACACTGCAGCCTCCACATTTATTTATTGACAAATAAAATATGCAGAATTTTGCAGAATTTTAAAATATTGTGCACAGAATTTTTACTTTTGTGGTGCAGAATTCCCTCAGGAGTAACTTGTTATGCTGCCACTATATATAGATTCATGGTACATCCACACCTTGATTACTGTGTGCAGTTCTGGTCACCTCAAAAAAAGATATTAGAATTGGAAAAAGTACAGAGAAGGGCAACAACAATGATTAGGGGTATGGAATAGCTTCCATGCATAGAAAGATTAAAAAGAGAGTTGCCTCTTTTCTAACCTGAACAGTCTAAGTGGGGATAGAGATCTATAAAATCATGAAGGGTGTGGAGAAAATGAATAGGGAAGTGTTATTTGCCCCTTCACATGGCACAAGAACTAGGGGTCATCCAATGAAATTAATAGGAAGCATGTTTAAAACAAACAAAAGGAAATATTTCTTCACACCATGCACAGTCAATCTGTGAGACTCCTTGCCAGGGATGTTGTGAAGGCCAAAAGTATAACTGAGTTCAAAGAAAGAATTAGATAAGTTAATGGAGGCTAGGTCCATCAATGGCTATTAGCCAAGATGCTCAGGGATGCATGTTCTGAGTGCCCTAAACCTCTGACTCCCAGAAGCTGGAACTGGATAACAAGGGATTGCTCACTTGTTAATAGCCCTGTTAGGTTGAAGCATCTGGCAGCCACTGTTGCAAGACAGGATACTGGGCTAGATGGACCATTGCTCTGACTCAGTATGGCCAGTCCTATGTTCTTACTTATGATCTTGTAACTTAAAATATCCATTTACTATGGCAAAATGAGCTTACCGAAATTAAGAAAATGTGTAATCAGAATTTCTCCACAACAGGTGATTATATCTACTCAGAAGCTTTGTTGCTTTCAATGAAGAAAAATAGCTTTTCTGATAGCAGAGAGAACTGAGCGTCATCAAACAGCAAAGGGCCATTTTATTTTACCAGAAATAGGTAAATCTTACAAAATGCATTTTTAGGAAAGAGACCTGCTTTCAACTGTTTTGGCATAGGCTGCAGTAACATGAACTCCTGGTTCATATACCAGAAAGACAGAGAGAGATAAAGAAAGTAAGAGATAGTCCTGCATTGTCCTATTTCAATGGAAGAACACTGAAATAGTTGTAAGGCTAAAAAACCCTTGGAAGTAGCCCATTAAGCAACCCTTTAAGCTCTTTGGTGCTAATGCACTGTGGGGGTGATATACGAAACAAACCTCTGTAGGTGAGTGAAATGTTTGAAATACCAAGCACTTTAAGAGTACTAGATTACATCTGTGTCTCTGCAACATTAATGAACATCCACCGTTCATTCATTCATTGTACTTTCTTTGAACCCTTTATGTTGTCTTCAGCACAAATGTGGGTTCATCTGTTGAGGTGTCAAAGTATATGGCTCAAAAGAAAAATGTGGTCCAAAGTCTGTTTGATTTGGGAAATAAATTGGTTTGTATTTAACCATCTGGATGCCTGGAGCCAAGATATGGCATTTCTCCCTGGCTCCAAAATTCCTGACTCCCAGCACTGGAAAGTGAAAGAACCCAAAAATATAAGTAATTTTTACTCTAAATTTAAAGTACTTCTGATAAAACATTTTTAATCAAGTAAGAATTTGAATGGCTACAAAACACAGGTATATGATTCTCTATATAGGAAATATTTTCTTAGATAGACCCAGAACTCAGTTTCAGCTTAAAGTTATACAACAAGAAATGGAGCGATACACAACTATAGACTAGTTTTAGTCAGAGAAGTCCAGTTTGGTTAATAATCCTTCGCAAAACTTTAGGCTCTTTATTGATGAACTGCAACCAACACGTCGTTCTTCTTTTTGTACGTGTGTTTGTTTTTGTTTTTAACCATATAATACATTGTGATCATTGTTATTGAGATAATACTCTACTTTAACAGAATTTGAACCAAACAGCAGGTCTGTGAGGAGTTTATAATTTAACTGCTGTACTGGAAACAACACAATAAAGATTAATACAATCAAAGAATGACATATGGTCAGTATATCATTACTTCATCAGATCAAAGTAATCAGGACATGATGTTTCGGCGCCATGTTTTTCCTTAACCCCTCTTGAAATTACTCCTACGGGACATATTCTAATCTGAGCTACACTGATGCTATGGAACTACTATAGACACTGTTCCAGCCCTGCCAACATTCCATCAGCATCTCCAAAAGGACAAACCTGTGGGGTTTATTAGACCTCCAGAAGTTCAGAATTTGGTTCTTTTACTCACTTACTGTAACTCAACTTTGGCACCTTCTTCCATCAGTCTGTTCCCTCACCATTTTATATAAATTACTGCACCATACAAAGGACCTATGGACCTTATCCAAAGCTCCAATAGAAGTCTTTCCATTGACTTCATGGAATATGTGAGGGTCTAAGAGAGAACTGGCAATCTATTCATTGCACTGTTGGTTACTCAGACGTTTTCACTTCTTTTCATGTTAGCCTGAACTCTTACTTTGCAGGGTTGGGGGTTGCACTTTTTCTTCTAATCCATAAAGTGATTCTGATATATGATACATTGGTAATAAACACAGTAAAACTTGCAGTTTCATACCGAGAGTCATGTCCATATTCAAAGACTGTCTAAATAATAAACTCACTATACTGAGTGGAACTAATGTCTATCTTCATCTTCAAGCTCTCTCCTTTCCCTGCTCTAGCTTATTCCTATGTTTTAATATGTTTTTACTCCATATTTTTCCCCATCTTTTGTTTCTCCTTCACTGCTTTCCCTAATAAATACTAAATATCATTAGTACAACTAGTGAACCCATTCAATCCAAGGTCCAGGTGGAGCATAATCTACCAATCACTTTATATATTACTAATGATTTGAAATAGCAGAAACAGTATGTAATATCTGGGGCCAAATGCAGCTTCTCTTTCAAACACATTAATACTGCCCTTTCAAAAATCTGTATAGCTCCAGCAGAAGCATATAGTGCCAAATTTTGCTGTTTCTTATGCTGATGAACTCAATGGAATGATTCAAAAGCTATAACCTTATAACTAAGAGTAGTATTTGACCCATATATTAAGAACTATTAAAACAAAGTTAGCATTCATTTTGCTACCTCAGAGATATGTAACGAAAGAAAAATCATATTTCTCTATATAGTGTGTAAACAACACATTTTTATCATGTGCAAAAGAGAGAGAGGAGAAATTTAGTGCTTTGGAAAGCTGCTGCTGAATAGCCCTGGAGACAGACTTTCTTGTTCATCAACAAGCTAAATAAAACATGGATAACTGTGTAAGATTCCTATATCCTGCCCTACCAACGTGCCTCAACTCTCACCAGCAGTAACCACCTCTAGATAAGGTAAGTTCACTGTCTATGTCAATGCAAACCACAATCTCTCCACACAGACAACATAATATGGCCTAGTAGAGAGGAAGGATTGCCTAGGGGTTATTGCAGTAAGCAGAGGCAGGGGACTTCATTCTTAATTCTGCCACTGATACACATCATGTGATCTGAGGCAAATCACAAACTTCATGTGTCTCAGCTTCCCATTTATAAAATGGGGATAATGTTCACACCTTTGTTAAGTGGTTGGAGATAACAGAATGAAAGGTACTATTCAAATGCAAAAGTATAACCATCATCAGTGCCCCTGAAGGTTACAGCTTTTGTAATACCTGCCACTGAAGACCCGAACTGAGACAACTCTATCATCTCACATAGGCAACCCTCAGCCACCATCAACGTGGGCTGGATTTGAACGGGACACCTAAAAGGTAGAAGTTTCTAAAGCTCACTGTTAATCCCATAAACTAACTTGCAATTTAAAACACATTTACAGATAAATATATGAGTGAAGAAAACAATGTACTCTAATTTGCTAGATTTTTTAGAGTCATTTAACAATTATGAGAATATATTGTGGATCTTTATAACAAATATAAACTGAAACTCAGTGATTAGAAGCAGAAAAGTGGCTTGAGAACAATCATACAATACAAACAATATTAACCACATTATCCTGTCTGTGGAAACCGAGAAAATACATAATAAAAATTGTTAAAATGTTAAAGAAGTATAACACTTCTTCCAGAATATCAGTCCAAAAGAAACTAGCTTGCTACAGTATTTTATTTTATTTTTTGTGCCTGGTTGCAATTAAATACAGGAAGGATATTAAAACTTCCAAGAGATTTTTTTTTATCAAGCCACAACAAAAGAATAGGCACAGTTGCATAATTGGAACCAAATCCAAAACCCACTTCCTTCTTATTTACTAGCATCATCTAAAGGACACTATTTAGATGCTGATGCTAAAAGTTCTGGAGTTGACAACTGTAAATCATCTATGGGGAAAAAGTTTCAAAAGAACCTTATGCCAAGGGTTAAAAGTTTATAGGTTAGAGGCTATATAGAAAGTTAGTGCCCACTGCAAAAAGTGCATCCAGGCAGACATCATGTCTCTCTTCAATAAAATCCTTCAATGTTGTTTTGGTGTGGGAAAAGAAATTTTAACCAGTTAATAATCAGCTACTGTTCTGCTACAGGGAATGTGGTTCAGACACAGAATCAGAGGTCTCTTTTACAGAATGCTAGGTTACAATGACATTCTATTCTACTAGCAGACATTTGTCATCTGTACATAGCAGAGGTAAAATTAGAAAATATGCTTCCTGGTCATCGTGCTATATATACCAAGCTTCCAGTCTTTTTCATTAGCAGCTGAATTTCAGTTACATGTTGCCATGTTACTGTCACATATATATCTGTACAAAAAGTAGAATATTAAGCTGATTTGGGAAAAAGAAGGCCTCTTGCATGGTTTTAAGAAAAGCATAAGAATGGCATCTGAGGTAATGATGGAAGCTTAAATGTTAGGACACAGATATTTTTAAGGGGGATGGGAGGGGATAAAACAACCCAATACTATTTTTCAGCACTTTCAAATTATTTCAAGTATTTGAATACCTCTAATTCTTCATGTTCTTAGACAAAGATCCCACATGTTTTATCTTGAGGACAGTAAATGAAAAAGGCGGCAATACTGTCCTCTTAAAGGTGTAGTGTAGCCGTGCCTTAGATTTCATGACCTTAAATGCTGCTTGTGTTTAGGAAAGGTGGGTATTTTAAATAAGGCAAGGCTGAGGGAAGGAAGAAAAGTATTAGCAGGCTGCAACTTTAGCTCAGTGCCCATTAAGTCTAACAATTGGATGCAAAAAGTTCACTGTTGTTGCCATAACAAATGTAATAAGAGTGTACTTCAAGAACAACATTTATTTCACCATCCAGGAGAAGCTATTGCCTCCTTTACATTAGAAGAATTACCTAAACTCAAGCCTGAGTCAGATCGGAATGAGATTTATCATCACCAATCTCTTCTGGGATTGCTATTTTAGGGCCAAATTCTGAGGTCTTTTTCAGACAATATTCACATCTAAACCCATCTGAGAATTTTGCCTGAATAAGGACCTAAGGATTTGACCATTATGCAGGATGCAGCTACAAGGAAACAAATGCTATATTTGAAATTAACAGCCTACATTTTCTTCTACACTACAATTAAACAGCCCCTTAGCTTGAGCCTCACAAGTCTGAGTCAGCACACATGGGTGAGCTGCAGGGTTTTAATTGCAGTGCAGACATACCCCCAGATTATATTACTGTCTCTGACATTCAGAGTGATTCTATGCAAGTTACTTAGGAATGAATGCTCAAAAGGAGTTAGGCTTCTAACTTCCATTGATTTTAGGCTCCTGACCTCCATTGAACAGAAGTTAGGAGTTTAACTCCTTTTGAACATTCAGCCCTTAGTCTCTACGG
Organism: Mesoclemmys tuberculata; assembly: GCA_007922155.1. Classification (NCBI taxonomy): domain Eukaryota; kingdom Metazoa; phylum Chordata; order Testudines; family Chelidae; genus Mesoclemmys; species Mesoclemmys tuberculata. Next base: position 83,004,402 of record ML675603.1, on the reverse strand, counting down.
AAGAAATAAACCCCAGTGCTAAGACCACTTTGTATTGGGGTGATTTCGTCACCTATGTTTACCCATACTTCATTGAAAACATTAATTAATCTAGCCTCATAAAGTGCTTTGAGATCTGCAGTAAAAGGTGGTATTTAGGTGGAAAACAGAAGTGCTGTATTAATAATAGTATCAATGAAAATAATAGTATCAATAATAATGGAATAATGAAAATCAATAATAGTATCAATGCAAATAAATCGGTCACTATGCAGAAATATAAACTAGGAAATTTGTCTCTAGTATTGCTTTCAATGGCATTATACCAGGCATGTATTTAGCCCAATGCGAAAAAAACAATAAGAAAAATAAATCCACATGAAGAAGCTAAGTAAAACATTCTTCAAACCCATACCTGAGATGACAAAAGATTGCAGTCAATATGCAATCCCTTCCCAGTTTTATATCTTTGAAGCAGGCCGGCCATGATTGCTCCATATGTATACAGCCCTGTAGCAAGGTCTGTCATGGCTACTCCTGGCCTAACTGGATCACCATCCTAGCAGAAGAGGAGAAATGGGAAAAAGAATTGTTATGCTACATTCCATACAAGGAACGGGTTAAAAACATATTCCTAGAATGTATTACAGAAACATGCTAAGAAGCTAAAATATCTTCTGAGTGAATTAAGTTGAAAAGCTGATCACTGAAAAAAATACACATTCTCACAAGTATCTGCAGACAAACTGCTCCTAGCAATTCTGTAACTTTACATTGCTTTCCCCTGCAAACAGGTGGTAAATTTGGAAAGAATTTCCATGCTACTCGTTCATCTTTTAACTCTCTCTCTTTCATTCAATAATTTCAAAATGTCTTTAAAAAATAAGCAACTATTAGAGGCAAGATTATTCCAAAGGAAAACACAGTTAAATGTACTTGGAAGACAAGCTACTGTAGGATTTGTAATACAGGTTGGCAGTGGCACATGTCTGAATGAGAGAAAGGCAAACCGCCCCCCTTATTAATTTCCTTGCTGTATCTTACAACATACATCACCCATTTCCAGTAGAAAAAATAGTTTTATAAAAGGATGTTTTGAAATACAAGGGGGGATTCGTGAAGGTTTTATGAAACGAGACAAAATTTGTGACTCACTTTGTAAAACTATTTACTCCTCAAATATAAAAATGCACATATCCAAAATGAAAAGCTTGTAATTCTGTTACAAAAATGTAAAAACACAGTCACAGAGTCCCATACAGCTAATTAGTTAGGCCTACTAGTGTTGTGCATCTACTGTTCAATACAGACACACTTTAACCAATGTTTGCTTTTTCATCAGCTAATATATTACAAAATTTGAAACCAGATCAGTTTGGAAGTGCCAAACTAATGTCTTGTTAAATGCTGAGCTGACTGGCTGGGAATGCAGGTGGTTTACAAATATTCAAAATTCTGAATCCCACTGTCTAGTCCTCCATGACTTTCCTGTCACATGCAATGTTATGCAATGAAATGTAACAATCTCCCTTTGCAAACATATGTTTGGGACAGAAACCTAGATCTTCCATTTTAAATACTAAAAGAGAAAGAACAAAATCAGGATTAGGTTCCATCAGTCACAATTCAGCCTTTTCTCCCTGTTCAAGAGTCAGTCTCTGGCCTTTGTATTTGAGATCAGTCAATCTAATCAAGTAACAAGGACTTCATAGCTTCTCTGAATCATTTTTTAATTATGTCCTAATTAATAACAAAGAACTAGCACCACACAAAAGCATGCCAGCTATCCACTGAGAGTGTGACAGTAACATCATCAGCTTGTAATCTTCAAATCCCTCTAAAATCTTCAACTGATTTTGTAAACTGTCGAGTTCCTTGTCCAAAATGAGTGCCATATTTTGACCAAAGTTCTCCTTAGGTTCAGTGCAAATTTCAATGCATTTGTGATAATTGGATCGATCTAGGTACTTCTGTGGCCCCCAACCCTGTACTATCTGAATGTGTCCCAAATACTAATGAATTCATCCTCACAACATCCATCTGATAGGGAAGACCTATTGCCATTTTACAGATGGGAACTAAGGCATAGATAGATTAAGTTTCTTGTCCAAAGTCATTCAGGAAATTTGTGATGAAGCCAGGAATTGAACCCAGATCTTTTGAGTGCCAGTCCGCTGCCTTGCCCATAAGACTACCTAAACAGAGAGAGAGACATTCCTTAGGTTCCACCCAATGCCACTGGGAAGCTATGACTCGATCCTCCTGTTTTAATCAACTAATCATAATGCTGATTATGGATGAAGTATTTTTTTGATCTCCCACAATGTGCTTCAGGACTGTGCTAGAAATATTTTCTTTACCAACAAGATTTATAGAACCCTGAACACTCACATTTCACGAGCAAAATCATGCCCTGCTGAAGTCAATGGTAACATTCCCATTGACTTCAGCCAGCCCAGAAGTGAAAGATTACTGCAGTTCTCTCAATTTGCTGCATTTTATTTTTGTTGTCCGAGCAAAAGGCAAAGAGATTTTCCAATATGACTGACTGTTTAGTCCTAAATATCAGCTGCCTAGAGGGGATAAACAAGTCTACTAACTGAAAAGATGAGACAAATTTCACCTATTCAACCATTACTTCAGAATCTATGGTATTTTTTACACTGAGAAAGTTAAAACCTCAGGCTCAGATTCTGATGCCATTACTTGCATTGAATAGCTACTTATTCCACAAGTGCTGGCACTGAAGTCAGTAGGACTACTCTTGGAGTAAGGTACTCATCATCACAAGGAAGAATATCCGAATTTGGCCTGAAATCAGTACGAAAAACCTAGGTATAAAGGTTGCATCTCATAAAAGAGAGCTGTGGTTTGTGAAATGGCACACAGACAAGACACCTTTGAGCAATTCTGGCAGACATTCAATAAAACATGAATTTGTACAGTCATTTGTAACTACTTCTCAATTTACATGGCTAAATCTAATTACTTTTTAGACTACAAAAGAGCGATGATAATTCCGACTTTTTCAAAAGGACTTGGTTTCATTCAAGAAAATAAAAAGCTAGCCTTAAAGTCAAATACTGTTTTCTGTTGTAGCAGAGCAAGTTGCATATATAAATCTGATAAGTTATCTATGAGTCATTTAAAAGGGGATTTTGTATGTACCCTAGAGGAAACAGGTTTTTTTTTAAAGTAAGGTAATACTGCACTGTCAAATGCACTAAGAAATCAATTTTGGGATTAAAAAATTGCATGAAATTAAGCTTCTATATATGACAGCAAAGACTGCTACTTTATTCATTATATTTTAAAACTGTCAAATGAAAAGTTAAAAGCACATTTAAAGATGAAATTAAAGAAACCTTGAAAATCACCATTAAAATGCATGAAAAACTAGTCTTCTGCAATTTAAGCACAGCTCTGAACAGGGGCTGGTGAGAAAGTTACAGCATCCCTGGTGACACTGACACACACACACACCTCTTAGTAACAATGCATTTTCTGCTTATAGAGACCGATATCAGCAATAAGTTAGACCTCCCTCTTCACCCTGTGCTGGCTATGTTATTTTGGTCAGTAAGTAAAGGGGATGGAGCCAAGGTTCCACTCATTCCCTTCCCCACCACCAGTGATAGGGAGGAAGTAAGCAAGCAAGTTTTCATGCTTACTTCTGTGTGTGTGGGCCCAATGGCCAGAAGCCAAGCATAAGTGAATCGGTGCATAAGGGTTTGGTTTTTTTTACTTCCCTGTTCTATCATGTAGTTTGAGATACTACCTAACCAGTTTCATGGTGAAAAAAAAAATCAAACAAAACCTTTACCCTATATTTAGTGAAAGTCTTCAATACTTTAAACAAAATGTATCCATCTTAATCATAACCGAGAAGCTCGGTAGGGGCAGAGAAAGAAAGATCATTCTAAATTTTACCAGTTTGCAAACAAATGAGGCAGCAACATTCTGAGTTTCAAAACAATCTCCACTGGTTTAAAAAGATGCCAATCTCAGTCACGATGGAAAAAATTACAACTGGGAGATGATAAAGACAGGGACAATTTCGGCAGATACTGCATCACATGAACTTCTCTCTTGGATCTTTGTACCAACATCTGCCTCATCAAATACTCCATCTTCCAGTTTTTGCCTAACAAGACCATATCTTCTCCTCCTCAAGTAGGTTTCCTTTGTCTCCACACATGGTGAATTCATAAACAAAAAAAACTTTGTTGAATGTTACTTAAGTTTGCTCTCATCAATAAATCAAAGCATAAAAAATTAGGAAATACAAAGTTAAAGATTAAAAAGGATTGAAGGATTGCAAAAATCAAGCACACAAGTTAGAAAATGCCAGGATGGTTGTTTTCCATGAAACCTTAGTTCAGCCCCCATGTGCATATGCACTATGATACAGCCTTTAATTCCATGATCCTTCGGAGGGGGCGGGGGGAGAAGAGGACTCCTGGTTCATTCAGTGCACAGGAGGGACCTGCTTTGGGGCTGCTGCGTAGTGAAGAGGTCTGTTATCTAGAGGACCAGTGTCTCATTTGTTGCAGAAATTGGGAAATTTGTAGTGAACAAGGCAGGAGAGCTAGCGAACAGGAGCAGCAAGCAGGAAGTTTTGAAAGAGAGCTCTCAAGGTGAAGCAAGAGCAACTAAGTGACCCTTGGGGTGAGTTTGTTGTTAGTTTGCTGTTTTGTGCTTACTTGCTTGAAGTTTATAGTGTGGTCTGTTTTTGAGAGCAGTGTATTGAGCCAAGCAGCCTACTAGGTTAGGTCAAGACCTTACTAACAAGGCTCTAGCCTGCTATTCCTCTATCACTAATCCCTTTAGGATAGCTGAGAAAGGGGTGTGACCCATCCGTGCTTAGGGTAGCCACCTGAAAATGCCAAGGTCAGGGCAGGCTGCAAAAGAAGAGAAGATTCTCCCAACACTGGTGGGTGACACTGAAGTCAGACATTGGAACCAGCCACAAACAATGTTTCTGATTCCCCACACTGGTTATCAAGAAGCTAAAACAAAATATACACAGCCCCCTTTACTGCATTTCAGTCTCTGGCTCCCAATCAGCCACTAGGTCCAGTAAAGAGACCAGTTATTTAAAACTCTGTGCTTTTTACCAAAAAGGTTCTCCTGATCCCCAAAAAGCCAGCCACATTACCAGAGCAATAGACGTTTAGATCTTACCTAAAATACCATGCTGCCAGCCAATCCTTTAGTAACTAAAACTAAAGGTTTTTTATAAAAGGAAAGAAACACACTATAAGAGAAATGTTAAACAATTAAAGCAATCACATACATACAAATTATTTGAAGGTCCATATACATCAGATTTCCAATAGAATTGTGGAGTTTGCAGGCTTGTGTAGTCCTTCTGGTGTACATCCAGTATCCAGATGGGTCTCAGTCCTTTGTTTCACAGCTTCAGTTGTAGATGAGCTGATCAAAAGGTAGATGAAGGCTGAAGACTAAAGACTGACTACTGAAGACACATCTAGGTGTGTATATTTTTGTTTTAGTTTCTTGACAACCAGTGTGGGGAATCAGAAGCATTGTTTGTGGCTGGTTGGTAAGTCTGACTTCAGTGTCATCCACTACTGAATCTGCTCTCCTTTTACAACTGCCCTGACCTTGGCATTTTCAGGTGTTTACCACAGGCACGGACGGGTCACAGAGGGAGAGGGCAAATCACAGAGAACAGGGGTTTAAGAAGCCAACTCCTAGGTGACCAGAGGAGCTAGTGAACAGAGGAGTTTTGCAAGTGAATTTAGAGAAGGAGTGCAAGTGGCAGAGATACCTTACAAGCATACTCTAAATTGAGGCCAATATACCACTCCCCCACTTCATCACCAAATAGTAAAAACCCTGCAAGAGTAAAAATAATGCAGGCAGAAGTCCAGCAGGAGAGTTGGGGCTATCCAGTTTATTCCACTGAATGCAACAGATACAATTACCTGCCTCGTGGGCAGGTGACGAATGTGTATATGCGGTGAAAACAGCTCATGGCCTTCAGACACATAGTCCTGGCTCTTAAGATCAGAGTGGCTGAACTGGAGGAGCTAAGGAAGACAGAAAGGTACACAGAGGAGACTTTCAGGAACACGGTATGGCAGTCCCATCCCTAGTCTGACAGTCTTTGTGCTGCTGAGGAGGAGGAAAGTCTGGGGGAAGAAAAACATCAAGCTGCAGCAGGGGGAAACGCACACATCATTGCAACCTTCCTTCCAGTTGATGTCACGATAACCTCTCACACTGAGGAAACCCCTCCAGGGGAGGGAACCCTCGTTGATAGGAAAGAACTGGTAATAGTAACAGGAGCTTTATTAGAAATACAGATGAGTTTGCAATGACCAGGAGAACTGCATGGTGAGTTGCCTGACCGTGCAAAGGTTTGGGGACCTCTTGAGACACCTAGACAGACTTATGTGCTGAGCTGGGGACAAGCTGGTGGTCGTGGTGCTTGTAGATACCAGCAACACAGGGAAAAGTAGGAGGGAGGTCCTGGAGGCCAAATTTAGGCTGCTAGGTAAGAGATTGAAGTCCAGGACCTCTGAAATGCTACCAGTTCCACATGTTAACAGTTAGACAGGCAGAACTGCAGGGTGTCGATGTGTGGATGAGACTATCATGTTGATTAGGAACTGGGGAACCTTTGGGAAGGGAGAAGCCTATGGGCTCCCCTTAAACCAAAACAGAACCAGATTGCTGGCATGTAAAATTTAAAAAAGTCATTGAGGAGGTTCCTAACTAAGGCCTGGGGTAAAGCTGAGAGGTGCCGAGGAGGACATGGTTCAGACAAAGACATCTATTAGGGGTGGATTGTGAAATGCTGAGGGAGATTAGAGAGATTACAAAAAACAGAAAATCCAATAATAATGAGAGATCTCAACAATCTCCATAATGACTTGGTACCTGTCACCTCAGGATGGGATCCAGAGATAAAATTTCCATACACAATTAACAACTGCTTCTTGGAGCAGCTAGATCTGGAACGCATAAGGAGAGAGGCAATTTGTGATTTAGTTGCAAATGGAGCACAGGATCTGCTCCAAGAGGTGAATAAAGCTGAACCACTTGGTAATAGCAACTGTAATGTAATTAACTTTAACATCCTTGCAGGGGAGAAAATACTAAAAGAACCCACCACAGTAGTATTTAACTTCAAAAGAAAGAGAACAATGAACAAGAAAGACGAACAACAACAAAAGGAGGAAGATAATTAAATGGAAATTAAAAGAAAGTCACAAGACTGAAATGCCTGAAAGATGCATGAAAACTATTTATAGACACCCTAATAGAGACTCAACCTAAATATATACCCCAAATATATTTTTAAAATATATATATTCACCAAGAGGACCAAAAAATAGTCACCATGACTAAACAACAGAATAAAGGAGGTGGTTAGAAGCAACAAAGCATCCTATAAAAACTGGAAGTCAAATGCCCAGTAAGGAAAATAGAAAGGAACATGAACACTGGCAAATCATGTATAAAAGTATAATCAAGCAGGCCAAAAAAGAATTGCAAGAGCAACTGGCAAAAGACACAAAAAATAACAGCAAAAAATGTTAAGCACAACAGAAGCAGGAAGCTGTCAAATATCTAGTGGGGCCACTGGACCATCAAGGTGCTAAAGGAGCACTCAGGGAAGACAAGGCCACTGCAGAGAAGCTAAATGAGATGCTAAATGAATTCTTTGCATTGATCTTCACACCTGAGCCATTCTTTTTAGGTGACAAATCTGAGAACCTGTCCCAGATTGAGGTGTCGATAGAGTAGGTTTTGAACAAATTGATATTTTATACCATAATAAGTCACCAGGACCAGACGGTATTCGCTCAAGAGTTCTGATGGAATTCAAATATGAAACTATAGAACTATTAACTATGGTATATAACCTATCGCTTAAATCAGCTTCCATAGCAGATGACTGGAGGATAGCTAAAGTAACACTGAATTTTAAGAAAGGCTCCAGAAGTGATTCTGGTAATTACATGCCAGTAAACATAACATCAGTACCAGGCAAGTTGGTTGAAACGATAGTAAAGAAAAGAATTATCAGACCCATAGATGAACACAATATGTTGGGGGAAGAGTCAACATGGTTTTTGTAAAGGGAAATTAGGTCTCATCAATCTATTAGAATTCTTTGAGGGTGTCAATAATCATGTGGACACAGGTGATCTAGTGGATATAGTGAACTTGGACTTTCAGAAAGCCTTTGACAAGGTCCCACAGCAAATGCTCTTAAGCCAAAATAAGCAGTCATAGGATAAGATGGAAGGTCCTCTTATAGAGCAGTAACTGGTTAAAAGATAGGAAATGAACAATAGGAATAAATGGTCAGTTTTCCGAATGGAAAATGGTAAATAGCAAGGTCTCCCGAAGATTCATACCGAGACATGTGCTGATCAACATATTCCTAAATGATCTGGAAAAAAGAGGTAAACAGTAAGGCGGCAAAGTTTACAGACAATACTAAACTACTCAAGATCGTTAAGTCCAAAGCTGACTGAGAAGAGCTACAGAAGGATTTTACTAAACTGGGTGCCTGGGCAACAAAAGCAGGCAAAATTCAATGTTGATAAGCATAAAGTAATGCACATTGGAAAAAATAATCCCAACTATACATATAAAATGATGGGTTCCAAATTAGCTGTTATCACTCAAGAAAGATCTTGGAATCATTATGGATAGTTTTCTGAAAACATCTTGTGTAGTGATAGTCAAAAAATGTTAAACAGAATATTAGGAACCATTTGGAGAGGAATAGATAATAAGACAGTGTGACAGGGCCAGACCAGATGGCTATGTGAGGGTATTGGAAGGCAGGTATATTAGTCCCAGGCTCAGCAAAGCCTTATTCCCCAGGTGATTCAGCTGGGGCTATTTTAAGGCAATTAGGCCACCTGGGGCCTATCAAGGAAACTGCCCCAGCACTTAAAAGCCTCCAGTTCAGGCAGGCAGGGGAGCGAGAAGGGAGTTCACAGCCAGAGTTTGCGGCACTTGCAGTAGCTTGGGACTTCTATGGTTGCTGCCACAACACCAGAGACAGAGGCTCCAGCTGGGGAAGGCAGGAAGCAGACCACGGACAGGTGCCCAAGGGAAAGTAGCAGGACTCAGGGGCAGAGCAAGCCCCAGTCTCCCCCTACCCCTCCGGCTCACCTCCCCCCAGCTGCACCACCAGCCAAGCCGGAAGAGCGCGGGACTCATGAGGGCGGAGTAGATCTCACCCCCCCCACCTTGCCACAACAGAAAATATAATGCAACTATGCACATCCTTGGTGCACCTTCACCCCAAATACTGCATGCAGCTCTAATCACCCAATCTCAAAAAAGATACTTTAGAATTGGAAAGGGTACAGAGAAGGGCAACAAAAATTATTAGGAGTATGGAACAGTTTCCATATGAGGAGACATTAAAATGACTGGAACTAGTCAGCTTAGAAAAGAGATGACTTAAGGGGGACATGATAGAGGTCTATAAAATCACGAGTCATGTGGAGAAAAAGTGTTATTGACCTCTTCACATAACAAAAGAAATAGGGGTCACCCAATGAAATTAATAGGCAGTAGTTTAAAACAAACATAAGAAAGTACTTCTTCACACATTAGACAGTTACCCCTTGGAACTTGTTGCTAGAGGAATATTGTGAAGGCCAAGAGTACAACTCGGTTTAAAAAAAGAATTAGATACATTCATGGAGGATAGCTCTATCAATGGCTATTAGTCAAGATGGTCAGGGACGCAACCCCATGCTCTGGTATCCTTAAACCTCTGACTGCCAGAAACTGGGACTGGATGACAAAGGAGATGGATCACTTGGCAATTGCCCTGTTCTGTTCGTTTCTCCTGGCCACTGTCAAAAGGCGGATATTAGGCTAGATGGACCATTGGTCTGAGCCAGTATGGTCATTCTTGTGTTCTTATGACTGCAGAAAGAGAGAGAATTCTGCAGAAAGAGAGAGAATAGTTTCAACATTAAGCTAATTGAATGCTGTCTGGAGAATTAGATTCTATCCCTGCCTCTGCCACTTCAGTTCTTTTGTGATTTTGGGCAAGACTCTTATACCAAACTTTTCACAGGCACTCACTTCTGCATGCAATTAAAGTCTGTATTATAATGCATACACTCAAGAGGATCAAGTTAAGGTTGCATGGTCAATGTTTATTCTGTACTTTCCTAATTTGAGAGTGCTTGCCTTTGCAACTTAATACCTTTTTATTCTTAATTTTGTATTTCCTAATTTTTTTTAGACCAATCTTAACTAATCTTAAAGTTTTTTGTTTGTGAATTTCTTAGTTTTTAATAGAAAGAAAATGTTATATATGTGCTATTTATATGATAACATACTCATTTGTGGTCTTCGATGTATATTTTATTGCTACTTATCTTTGTGAAACTCAGTATTTCACCACACACATGCCATGTTGACCAATATTGTGAAAATAATTAAACTATACTCAAACAAAAACTTTTTTTTGCATCTTCAGTTTTACTGCAACTTCTAATTTACCTTTTTTCTAACTGTATAACAGAAAACAAAGGAAGGACTCATTCTTTCCGACTTTTTAAAAAAAGTTAAAATATTCAAAATGTTGTAACCTCCATCCAAATTCATAACAAGCAGATAATATACATGAAAAGCAGCTGTAATTTTGTATTATATTTATTTTATTTTTGTGCAAGCCCTTTTGAGGAAACAATTGCCCTTTGAAAAGAAACAATGTAACTTACCACAGCACAAACTCAAAGGAGCACAGCAGGCGCTTATTCAAACCCATTATCCTCCCATTACAGTTCCTCCTGTGACCCTTCTTTGTAATAATGGGTCCTTCAAGGCAAATCAGCTATAAAAGGTAGCCATTGCCAGAACAACCAGGACAATGATGACTCTCCCAAAGTATGCCAATGAACTGGAGAGACTGAGCATTGAGTGACTGGTTATCTCTGATATCACAAAGTTACTGTTCAGGTAGCAGCAGGGGGTATCAAATGAGCATGGAGGGGGGGAAAATCAGGTGTTCCCATGTTCAAGTTTTCTAAAAATCTCAACAACATACGAACATAAAATTCATATCGGAAATCATTCCACACGCATTAATGAGTGGCCAAAAGCTAGTTCAAATTCCCACTGACATGTTTACAAAAAAGGGTTATGAACAAAAGGTGAGACATTGAGCAATGTAAAATAGAAAATTTTGACACAATCTTAATTATTGCCTTGCTACTGCAAGACCATAAGAAGACTGCAAATAGGTATTTTTTTAAATAGACCATCACCCCATGGTGTCAAAATTGATCCCGGAACCAAACACTAAATTCAAATGTGGGATTTCCTTCCCTCACCACAGTCAAGCATATAACATACTGTACTTTCCATTACAAGGCTGATCTTCTCTCCCAGCTTCCATAACTTAACAAAAAAGCTCCTTGTCACCTGAAACTTCTGTCTGGCTAAGATAATTACATAGAATTTAATTTTCTAGCTCTAAAATGTTTCTAACACTTCCCTTGGAGAAAAATGCCATAATTTAAGAGATCTAGATTGTTAATAATCTATTTTTCTGATATTAATCTTAAAGTTTGTTTTACCTAATTTCATCCCACATACCCCAAGTTACATATTTTTTTTATCAGCCCAAATAACTCCCTTCCTTCTTTGATGCTGACAGTCAGTTTTTATAGATGGTTGTAATCTTTCACCTTATCCCCTTAAGAGGCTCTGAGCCAAACTATACTGTTTGTTTAATTTTCATCGTTCCTCATAAACATGTCCATATGTGACAGGATGTGTAATTATTATATATTAATAGTATATGAGGAGTTAATTTCAGCTTTCTTTTTCCTTCTCATAACTTACATCAGGTCTGAGTGAAATAAACTTCTATCCTTTAGCCAGTACAAAAATATCCTCCCAGCCCTAAGCAAAAGAAGTTTTAAGTGTAAAACTGGCGAGAGAGAATGCCTAAGGCAATAACAGACTTCCCCACGCAGGCTCTGAGGCTGTGTTGATCCCCATGTTTAGGTGGTGGTTTATTTCTCTTTTTGCTTACGTTAACTTGTTTTGATTTGTATTTATAAGGGTTCTCACATGCTGAACAGACCTTCCTGTCTGTTACTTTGTTTTGTTACTGCTCAGCCATTCCACCAGTTTACACTTACTCCTTTTTGTTGCTTTCTTCTAAATTCCCTGCAATTTGTCAACATCTTCTTGACACTGACATGCACACATTGAACGCAGTTTTCTAGAACCCTATTCACCTGCGCCCAAAAAGTGAATGATCAGCACCTTCCTGCAGCCTGACATAATGCTTCTTTGTGGTCAGTCCAAATTTACATTGGCAATATAAGAATAATCAGTTCAAAAGAGAAGTCATTCTCTTAAATTACATGCTTTATAAATTCTTTAAGTCCAGTAGTCTTTAAATAGCTTTCAATAGGCAAAGGACAGGAAATATGCTGCCAAAGCTAACGGGAACCAATCATGGCTAGTTTTCAACAGCTCTGAGCAATATACCATGTGTAGTCTTTTGATGAGCTTATGATTTGTTTGTTTTTAAGCTGAAGGATGGCCCCTCTGGTACTGTAGATCCCAATCATCCCAGACTGGCTTTAGTTCAATAAAACAAATGTTTCTTCAGTGACAAAGAATGCCTAGTAAATAGACACACCACTACAAAGATTCTCTTAATATCCAAACTGTATTTAATGATTCACTAAGGAAACTCTTATCTGAATTGGTTTTGAAAATAGACTCAAGTTATTGCCTTAATGAGTCAGAAAAAAAATCCATCAAAGGAACATTCATCTGGCACTGCTGCATCTGAGTACATCAAGTTTTTGGTTCCCCAACTAGGAAGCTTGAATGCGATGAGTTTCTAGTAATTATGTCTTTGAAGACAATAAAAATGTCATCAGTGTAAACTAGGTCCTTTTAGCATGTTTTAAATGTATACAAAGAAAAAGAGAATCTAGCCAGACGTATCTACATTAAAGTCAGAGAGGCTTTGTGGTAGAAATTTAGACAAAACCAGACTCCATTCTATTGTTTGCTATATTCTATAATTCACTTTGATCACCTTAATCAATTGGTCCTGCAACCCTTGTATAGATTGCACCGATCACAACATATCTTCCATTCTTCTCTTATCCTGACCTTCCTTCTTCACATGCAGCCATGCCTTTTCATGACAAAATCTTCCCATCTCTTTGGAGATCAGCTGTGTGGTCATTTCAATTCCCATGGGTACCATTCAGCAATAAATGCAGTCCATCGACTGTCGGTGAGTCTAGCTACATGCACAGCCCATCACATTTTATTGTACCTTCTTCAACAACAACTTCCTGCACGCTAATCTGCAGTCTGATCACTTCATTGGGGAGTCAGTCGCAGATTGAAATTCCCAGAAATCTTCTCTCCATTGCCCTTTCTGTGACCGACAGTTGTTGCTCCTCTATCTTCATCAGCACCCATGTTTTGCTGCTGTACAATACTGCCGGCACTACTGTTGAGTTGAAGAGGTTGGCGTATGTTGCCCTATTGATTTTTCCTTGGAGGACATCCTTGATAGAATTAAATGCTCACCAACTAGCTTTCTTTCTTCACGAGAATTCACCTTCCTGATCATGGTGCATATTAATTTCTTGGCCCAAGTAGATGTATTATTCAACTTCTTCTATTTTTTTCTCCCTTAACTGTCATTTGGGCTTTTGACAGGTCATCATACCACATCAATTTTGTTTTGAAGTAGTTCATTTTTAGTCTGACTTGGCTGCTTTTCGTGTTGAGTTCTCACAGCATTTTCTGTAGTTTGATAATGTTTTTGGCAATCAACATGATATCATCTGCAAACCTGAGATGATTCCATCCTTCCAGCTCCTCCACCTCATTACCATTTTGAGGCAGACTGTGAAGAGTTTCAGTGAAACCGTGTCTGCTTGCTACATACACCTTTTTTGATTGGTATTCAGAGGGGAGTGTCAACAGAGTTATATCCATAGTACAGTCAGAGTTTGCTTCCTTTAGTAATTTGATGTAATTTGTATCGATGCCCTGCTCTGCAAGAGCTCTGAGCACTGTCGAATGATCTCTCATAGTCGATGCCTCTGCTTCTCTATCAAGTTCCTCATTTCCACCCAGATTTTTCCCTTCATTCTTTTTGGTCTTTCTTTCTCAGATAATTTCATGCATTGCCTCAGCTTCTCAGCAGTTTTTATACTCCTCGTTGCAGTTATCTGTGAGACACTAGTCCTCAGAAATGTTCACTTTCAGGATTGCTGTGTCGAATATTTTTGGCCACTGTCTCTGATTTGCAATCTGTACTTCTTTCTTCTCCATCTTTTTGTTGAAGTCAAGCCTTATTCTAAACAAGTGATGGTCACTCCTGGTGTTAAATGATGGCACTACTTATATAACATGCCACTTATCAATCAGAATATAGTCGATCTCATTCTTGTTCTTTGCATTTGGTGTGATACATTTCCTTCTCCTCTTGGCCTTCTTCTTAAACCAGGTGTTGCCAAAGAACATTTCTTTTGTTTCTGCTAAAGTTACCCGTCACTCTCCTCATGGATTCTGTTTGCTGATGCCATATCTTCCAATGAACTTTTCGCCTTCTCTCCCTCTTCCGAACTTGGCTCTGAAGTTTCCTATTGAAATCGTATATGTGGATTTTTGAGTAAGGGTTTCCTCAAGCTCCTGATAGAATTCTTCCACATCATCATCTTCACTTATGCTTGTGGGAGCACAGATCTGGATAATCTTGTTCAGTTGGAAGTGTAACATTCCAATGCATGATGCAAACTTGCAAGAGATAATTTTTGGAGACCATTCCTTGTTGATGATAAAACCAATTCCTCCAACAGTCCTACACCTTTTCCTTTTCCGAACATCATGGTGCTTCCATCCCCTTACTTCATCGTGTTTCACAGAGACCAAGGACATCATCAACCGTCCTTGCTTCCTCCTCCATTAGATGGTTGATAGTTTGATAGATGGTTGATATCCATTGGATAGTCATCCCTCATCAGTGTCTTGCAGTTGTAAGTACACACTGGGAGAGCAGTCCTTTTTCTTTCTGGTAGCCTAGCCCCTGAGATTCTTAGCAACCTTTCATCAATCAAACTCCACACCACCACCACAGAACATGAGATTTTAGCTATTTCTTCCACCACCTACTGGCTATGCAGTCAGTGGCATATTTACTGCCTCAACTTAGCTGGAACCCAACCTCAAGAAGGAATAAAACTATCTCTTCCCTGGGTTGGCAGTCTGACACTTTAATAACATGGTAGAACTTACTGGAGAATACACTCCACTATCATCACTGCCAGACAAGGAAGAGTCATTGCTGTGCCACTTTGACGCACTGAGGTAGGATTTGCAAGACATTCTATAATTATATACTGAAAATACTAGCCCAAGAGAAGTAAATCCAGAACACCATTCTTTCATTCCTAATACTGAGGTGGTCTAATGAAAGTGTAGGACCCCGAATTCCATGTGTGGTTCAGAATCTAAACATGGCAAGCTGGTCCAAGGATAGCATTTTATCCTTCACACTAAATGTCTTTGTTTCTGTGCAATCAGTGAGATGTGGTTTTATGTGCATTTGTATATTTCTAATATTGTAGTACAATTCTGCATCTTTAACAACTGGAGCTCAAATTTCCTAGACATGATTTCAAATCACTCAGAATAAAGCATGAAGTCACTTCAGTAGGTATTCATTTTTTACTGAAAACCTTCAGGATTTCTTCACATGCAGATATTTTCTGAGGATTCAAAGATTTTGAAATGTGATGTGCCAGAGTATGATCTTCTCTCTTTTTCAATTCCCTTCTCTTTCCATCTCCTATTGTGCAGTTAAATATGATATTGTACTGTATTTTTGATGCATTATAATTTTTATTTACCCTTTTTTACTCCTACAATACTTGTACCACGTCTTCCTTAATAAAAAGACAATTTGGGGAAAAAGCATGCATTAAATTTTACCCTAGATTTCTATCTCCCCTACGGCAGCCCCTTCACTCCTCCAAAATTATAATTTTACGAGAAATGTGAGTATACAGTGAAAAGGAATGTTACACAAGGGACAAAAAGCCTTAATTAAGGCTTAGGTTTTGCTCAAACTTCCCTGCTGTTTAAGCCATAGATTTCATGAACCAGTAACAAGAAACAGTTCACTAACTAAAGGCACCAAAGCTGCTGTTCAGTGCACAGCAAAATTCCAAATCATCTGTACTGGTAAAATCTTTTTATTCTGGGACATCAGCAGCAGCTCGATTGTTGGAGTGAATTAAAATGGACTATATGAGGTACACAAGAAAATCCCTGTAGGCTGAGTGGGAGTATAATTTTTGCTATTAGTTCCATCCCTGAGTCAGAAACATTCCAGAGTTCTGAATACAACTTCTGAAATATACTGTATTACTGAAATGGCTTGGGTCAGAAGTTGGAAGTTGCAGCTTTAAAATTAAACAATTTTCAGGTGTTTGTAGTTATGTGGATGTTCCTAAAATTAATTCTAATTTGTTTACCCCCTTCAGTGGATTAATGTCTCCAGTGGTGTCCCCAAAGCACATTCAATGATCTATTCACTAGAACATTTGGTAAATTGCACTGTATAGTCACACAGTGATTTTCTATTGATATGATACTACATAATACAGAGACCCCATCTCTCCTCATGTGTCACCCTCATTAGAATTTTTTGTAGCCAGGATAAAAACATTTGTAGTTTATCCTAGGCTGTTCCTCAGGGTAAATGACAAACGTTCATGACCTGAAACTCATATTTGGGGAGTGTCCAGGCTGGCCTTTTTTTTTTTTTTTTTTAAACAAAAGTATTAATTATAATGAGTTTATTAGTGATGTTAATTAACCCAATGTAAAAAAAAATCCTGTGTAAAACCCCCTTAATGGCTATCACTTAATCACTCTCTTTAAAGATTCCATCCACTAGGGATTCTCGCTCTTACTATCTAACACAAGATGTTAGAAGAGTGAGTATCCTATCAGAATGATAAACTTCAGAGAAGCAGAATTACAACCAGTAAATCATTTTCTCTCCTGAATTTGTCACTGTCTCTGAATGTGCCAGCAAAGGTTTTATTCTGATTCAGATATTGTATACCCTACTATTTTGATTTCATATGTGGCAGCCCCTTCCCTGAAGACTAAATAAACAACACTCAATCAAGAGAGAGAAGGGAAAAAAGAGAACAAGATCTTTTTCTTTTGGTTTTTTGTTTTGTTTTTTGTTTATCCTATCCTATTATGTATTTTTAAGACTGTCATTTTTACCTATAACATACACACAGCTCATAGCAGTGTCACAACCGGATAGAACAAGGTAGGCCTCTACATACCTACCCTCACATTGAATGAGACAGATTTTGCCTCTTTGTTTTTAGTGTTGTTCAAAATTCTACATGGCTCTATGCCTTGTCCATAAACAGTGCCATGGGAACTCTGGGAGATTTATTTTAAAAAGCATACCATTAGTAGTAAATTTTCATGCATGAAGTACAATTTTAAACCGCTATTTTAAACCATTATTTTCCCATATGAAAATGGGGATAATTATAATGATCTTCATTTGAGATCTCCTAATGAAAAGCTTTAGATAACAGCTAGGTATTATTATTACTCAGCCAATTCAGAATAGATTTTCATTGCAACAGCTAAAAGGTACAACTATTTCCAATGGCAATGAAATTCATCGCAAAGCCCAGGGCCTATGCATCACTTAAGTCTTCAAACAGGACTTATGTAGCACTTAGGCACTGTGGTGGCCATTTGCACATGAGAGAATGTGTGTTTGGGGAGCACTTATAGAGTAAAACGTGAATGTAAAACTTCAGATGAAGAAAAATAAGACCTAAAAATTTAGCATGTTTATTTTAATCAGGCAAGAGAATGACTGAATCAGAATGAATTGTTAAAAGCCCGTGGTGAATACACAGAACTGTTAGCAACAATGATTAAATGATTCTAATGACTGCACTGCCTGAAGTACTGGTGAGGTGATGTGAACATCTGGGTTTCCAGTGTAGATCTTAACATAACCTTTTAATAAAATCCATCTTCATAATAGCCACTGAGGAATATTACTCCCATAATACAGCTTACGTCCAATTATTCAGTGTAACACTTGTACATTCTGTCATTCACATAGCATTGAAAAGTTTTACTAGAGCACTGTTTTGTTAAAGGTTAACCTTTTGAATGTGTTTCCTTTAATTCCGCTAGTATTAACAACATTTGCCCCTTTGTAACAGTTTGCATTTCCATGGAATTTATTTGGCAAATTTTCAGCTCAGGATGTTGTGTGCACAACTTCTGCCATTGTAATGGAAACAAAGTTCTTTACTTCACAGTCATTGAGTCAGAATGTAAGGAATGGTTAATTTCCCTACAGAAATTAGTTCTCTGAGGCTTTGCAGTCAGTGTGGATCCAACTGTAGGTGCATCTGTCTCTGAAACAACTGGATTGTCTTTAACCAGCAGTGTTTGTCAAAGCCATGCATGCACCCTATCCTCATACTTCCACAGAAGGGCTTTCCCTCATAATTCAAAGCCCATGGTGGCTGAAGACTCTGAAAAAGGGGACGGAAGGCAGGTTTGAGATCCACATTGACTGAAACATCTTGGAGAACCATAGTTCCTGTATTTCTTTCTTCTTCGTGTTTGTGTGAAACCCCTGTAGCTGACTGGTAAGCAGTATCCCCTCTGAATGGTGGGAATGATGAATACCAGTTGCATCAGTCAAACAGTGATTGAAGCACTGTTCTCCTGGACTTGGCACCTAACCTGGCAGCCAAGTCCAAAGGATAGCGCTTGACAAAGATCAGTGGGTTAGTCCACTGCGCTGCATTACAGAGCTCGGATATTGGCACATTCCTGAAGCGGGCGGAGGATGTTGCTCATACTCTGGCAGAATGAGCTGTGATGTTCAGCAGGACAGGAACACCAGCCAGCTGATAACACAGCAAGATACAGGTTATCCATTTTTATACTCTTTGCAAGGATGTGGCTCGACTTTTAGAATGTCCAGCTATAGCTATAAACAGAGAGGGCAACACTCTGAACGGTTTGGTCCTGTCACTATAATAAGGCAAAGTCCTGGATATACTTAGTGTGTGTAGTTTTTTTTCCCTCATGCTGAGTGTGGCTCTGTGAAAAGAGGAAAGTAGGTTGTTTGACTGGTTCCAATGAAAATCTGAGACCTCTTTAAGAACGAACTTCGCGTGGGGTGGCATGTCCTTTAGGCTAGAAGTTCCTGAAGCTCACTCACCTTCCTTGGTGAAGTGATACCCAGTAAGACGACTGACTGTCAGAGTAAGGCAATGAAGAGAGCATTCTGAGGGAGGCTGAAACAGAGGCTCCACAAGCTTCAGGCGCACTCAACTGGAGCCCAAAGACAGAGAAGGTTCTCTGAGTGATTAGTAACTGTGTAACCACCTCTTGAGAATCTTCAAAACCACACAGTGAAAAAGAAATCACAACTCTACAGGCAGATGGCAAGCTAAAATTGGAGAACTTCAATAGAAATAAATCTGTTTTTAAGTGTAATAAGCAGTCAATGATTTTAGTATTGAGGCTTGAACCACATCCCAGATCCTCGCTGGGCCACCCATACTGAGAATCTTTTCCATTTAGACAACAATGTCCTTCCAATAGATATTTTCCAACTCTGAACCAGAATTTCTTGGATCTGTTGGGACCAGTTTCTATCCATGGTACTTAACCAGCCAACAACCGCTCCATTGGTATAGCAATTCTGGCTCTGGATGGTTTATCCAGTCATAGTGCTGTGAGATCAAGTCCGGGAGCTTGACTGGAGGCTAAAAGGACATTTGTAAAAGGCCTGTCAGCCAGAACTGTCCCAGCCAGTACAGTGAAGGAGAATGTCCATGGCCCTCTCCCTCCCGATCTTATAAATTTCTCCAGGAATCAGGAGAATCAATGGAGAGGCATATAGCAGGCTTCTGTTCCACTGAGAGAAGGAATCCAGTAATGATCCTGGGCTCATTCCTCTTCTGGAGCAAAAGTTCTGACATTTGGCATTGGCCTTGGCGGCAAACAAGTCTATTGGGAGGGGATCCCCAATGGTAGAATATTGGTCCTATGACATATATGTGAAAGTACCATTTTTTATTTTATTTTTTTTTCAGAGTCAGAGAATTTAAGGTCTGGAAGGACCACCAGACCCACCTAGTCTGACCTCCCATATTTTACAGGCTGCTACCATCACCACCACCTAGCACACACACCCTATGCCCAACAACCAAAATTAGACCAACATATTAAGACCCTCAGGAGATTAAACTATTACATGTCACAGGCAAAGAATAGAAGGTGCACCAATGCTCGAGGCCCCTCTAATGGCAAAGAATTTTTGGTTGGTTACTATCTGCCTGCTCAGAAAATCAACCAAGTTGTTTCTTACTTCCAGGAGGTGAAAGGCCAAGGGAGTTACCCCACTCAGATGGCATGAAGTCCAGAATCTCATGGTCTTCAAATGTGTGAGGAAGGGGTGTCCCTTTGTTTGTTCAGGTAGTACACAACTGTTGCATTATTTGTGAAGATTTGCACTACTGAGTGCTGGAGGACATATGGGAACATCATACAGGCCAATCTGACAACTATGAGCTCCAGATCATTAACATAACTTCTATGTCATCTCGGGGACTAAGTCCCTTGAGTCTGTAGAAGGCCCAAGGAGTCTCCCAATTGTCCTCCTGACACATCCTTGATCAACATCTTTGTCTGGGAGGGGACTGAAAGGGGCACTGTTTTCCATATATTTGTGGGATCTAACCGCCAAGCTAGCTTTGCAGTGCAGGGACACTGAAACTTTCCTTTCTATTCAATAGCTTACTGGAGAGTAGGCCAACCTTATCTAGCGCTGAAGAGGCCATGTGTGAAAACTGACAAGGACACCACACATGTATGCCAACATGTGGCCTAACACTGCAAGACAAGTCCATACTCTCGTAGTCAGATTTGATGCAATTTGGAGGAGTGCTTACAACTGGTGGAACCAACCTATCCTTGGGAAAGTGTGCCTTTTCCAATCTGGAGTCAATCACAGTTCCTAAGAGCTCGATCATCTCAGATGGTGTGCGTGACAATTTTTTTGTAATTCACTAGGGTCAGATGGGTGAACAGGAATAGTACAAATGTCAGGTTGCCACCATTTCTCTCTGCAATCTGCCTCTAAACAGCCAAGTATGATGAATGCCCCACCTTCTCAGGTGGGCTGCCACCACTGCCAGGCATTTCATAAAAACCCTCAGTGCTGTGGAGAGTCCAAATGGCAGTACCTTGTACTGGTAATGATTAGATCCCACCATGAACATCAAGCGCTTTCTGTGGGCCAGGTGGATGACCATATGAAGATACATATATTGTAAGGCAAGCGACACAAATCAGTCCTGAGCCTGAAGAGATGCAAGGATGGAGGTAAGCATTAACATTCTGAATCTGAGGTGGTGTATATTTTTGTTCGGTCTTCTCAAGTCAAGGATAGGATGAAGATCTACTTTTGTCTTCAGGAAAAGAAAATATTAGGAGTGAACGACTCTTGCATGTACTCCTGAGGAACACTCTAGATGAAGCAACAAAGCCACTTCTTTTTGCAACAGATTCTTGTGAGAAGGGTCTAGGAAAAAGGATTAGGTAGGGGAAAGCGTGTGGAAATGATTGAAACATCCATGGGCAGCAATGTTCAAACAACCATTTCTCTGAGGAGTGTGGTAAAGTCAAGCCAGATGGCTATGGCAGGGTACTTCAGGGCCGATATGTGAGCCCTAGAATGCTTAAAGCCCTCTTCCCTACAGGCAGGAAAGAGGTTTCACCTGGGGCTGATTAGGCAATTAGGCCACCTGGGGCTGCTTAACTAATTAGGCCACCTGGGGCCAATCAAGAAGCCCCGCCCCAAACACTTAAAAGCCTCCAGTGCAAGCAGGTAGGGGGAGGTAGCAGAGTGAGGAGGAGATGAAGGAGCTGTTAGAAAGTGAATTGGAGTCAGAGTTTCCTACTGTTAGAGAAGCAGAGCAGAGGAGACCCTGGTCCTGCTTCCCAGCCTACAGGGAGAACAGGTACCCCCCCTGGGCCACCGGCCCAACGGGCTAGCTGCCCTCCCCAGGAGGGTGGGGAGACAACCCTCAGGCCATAGTGAGGCCTGCACCTGCTTGCTTGGGGGAAGGACCAACGAAGAGGGGAAAACCTAGAGATTTACCCAGACTGGGCTGAGTCTACCTTAGGCCCCACAGCCTACAGAGACTGTCGCTAGTGGATGAGTGCCAGAACAGGGGCCTGGCGTACCACAGGAGATATTGGATATTGCTCGATGAAAAGGGACAAGGTGGCTACCAAAGACTAGCTCCCAATCGGATGACAGGAAAGTGTGGGTGACACACAAAACAGATGATAGGTGACTCTTTGAGTATGATGTCTCGATGATGTCTTAACTCCAATCCCCGTGCCCAGTGGCACCGATGCTGTCCCCAGAGGGGATCTTGACAGTTCTGTGAAGGTGTACCTTGGTCCCATAATTGGAGCAAGCATTTAGTGCTGATGTCTTTAGCGGTGCTGATGCCAACAGTGCCAGCATGCTTTGCACCATTCCCTAGGCACTGGATGTGGACACCTATCCTTCGAGGAGTGATACCTTTTTTCCCTTCCTCAGACACAGTACCTCTCTGTGCTTGGAGCTATGTCTGGTCTAGATTCAGCCCTTTCTCTTGGCATTGCCCCTAAGACTGGGGTGTTGGTGATGGCTCCAATGACACACTGTCAGTGCCAAGTCCACTGGTACTGGTGCTGAAGTGGTTGCCAGAACTGTTGCTCGATGCCCTGGTGCCAGGGTGATCAGCATCAATGTGACCAGTAATCAGTGGCAACTGAGTTTTCCTTCCCTGACTTCCTTTTGCTCCTGGATGCTAACTAGACAGGTATCCACTGACGTCATTCTTACAGACAAACCTTTTGGTTCCTTGGAGGTGCATGTCTCCACTGGGTCTGAGGTAATACACATCAATTGCTCAAGCAGGTGTAGTTTCAGCAACACAGTCCTCACCTTGCATCCCTTGCCAAGAAGGATTTACACACTAAGCACTTTTCAGGGATGTAGCTCTCCCCCAGACATAAAAGGCATCAGCTATGCCCATCAGCCAGGAGAATGAACCCATTACAGGTCATGCAGGACTCAAATCCTTAAGATTAAGAATCCGCCATGGAGACTAGCACAAGGCACCTTACCATGCTTCACAGGGGTGTATGTTTCTGTTTAGATGGGTTTTTGTAAGGAATGTCCAAATTAAAAAATTAACAAAGGTACAACAGGTGAAGCATTTCTTCGCAAAGTAATCTAGAAGATGTGTTTCAACCTCAGAGAAAAACAGCAGATGGGACACGCGATAGGTTCCATCTCACTGCCATGGGTGGTAAAAGAGAGCTGAGGGACAGTTTCAGCCCCTTTGTCCTTTATGCCCTCACATGGGAGCATGAGGTACATAAGCAGCCACTGCTTTAAAAAAAAAATCCAGTCCCATGTGCATGAGGCACATGCACACCTTCAGTGGGACCCAGACTGACACATAGCTGAAGAAGAACCTCACAGCCAGGTGATCTATTCCACATATTGTGTGTTAAACACAACAAGAATGGAGCAACAAGGCACATGGTCATCATCATCGCTGTTATGTGAACTCAAAAAAAATTAGTTTCCAGGGTGCCTTTCAGTATTTATTCTACCCTCTTATTTCTTTTAAATTCTGTGACCTGTTCCTTGCCAAACTAGCCAGAGTCATACAACTCCTTGGGCAGTATGAGCTCCCCACTGCCTGACTAGTACAAGTTATTTGTATTTGAGTAGCATCTAGAGGCCCCAGCCAAGAACTGGGACTCATTCTGCCAGATGCTGTATCCACAGTAAGATACGGTCATAGGCCCAAAGAGCTTACAATTTAAAAAGACATGACAGCCAAGAGGTGGAGGAGAAAAAAAACTGAACCCAGGTTTCCTGAACTGTAATCCAATGCCTTAACCTCCAGGCCACCACGCCTCTCACCCGTTACTCTTCTCGTCTCGTGGTCCCAAAAATGGCAAGTTTCTACCCATTAACATTTGGATTTAGAGGGTAGGATATTAGTAAGCAACCACAGCTGAGTAAATTGTTTATTAAATAGTGGGGGAAATAACTTTAAATGTCAACTTTTGTATAAAAATGTCAAAAGTCATTTATGAAGTCTACACATAACCCAATAACTTTTCAGTTTAACTGAGAGTTTCAGCTAAAATCATGCCTCTGAGACAACAGGCCCCCTATCCCATATTCTTTAGTTGTGTTTTCTGCTACACCACTTTTCTCTCCATCACTCCAGGTGTGCCAAATCACTACAGTTTACATGGCTTCATGCCACTGTTCTCTGGCCAACTTTCCAACAGACACATGCTTTTTTGTATTTTCAGAGGCTTTTGGTCGTCATGGCTCGCATTTCATGACTGACATCTCCAACTGGCTGTCAAACCCGTTCTAATTGGACATCTATTTTTTAATTCTGAGCTGCTATTTCCAAGTCAAATCCTTCTCAAATCTTACTGTTCCCTGGGGCATGGAACTCGCTTATCATTATCATCATCCTGAAATTTGTCATTTCATCCTTATATTACTTCCATAGAGTCGTCTTGGTTTTATCTATGAAAGTATGGACAAAATCCAGGCCTCTTACTGACTAGCACAAGCACAATATTGGCGCATTCCCTGGTTCTTGATGATTGAAACTATTCATTTTGTTAAACATCAGTGGTTTAAGAGCATCTGTATTATGCAAATACCAGCCATCCCCCTTCAGTTGCTGAGAGAGTAGAGGAGAGAGCTCTTGAGATACGGCTGGACATTTGGGGACACACACCTGTGGCACCTTAGCGAGGAATGGCGGTGCCCTATCTGTAAAAGCAACCTCATACATGAGTGGGGCCTTGGCAGATCTTGGGGGCCTTTCATTCCCCCCAATCATATTTGGACATTGCAAATTGGCAGCTAGAGTTTCGCCTTCCTCGGAGCACTCAGGAGAGTTGGCTAGGGAGGGAGTATTACAGTAGTGAGGTTTATTTGTCACACTCATACAGCACATGTCCAGTACAGGTTAACTGAGGTAGCAGAGAGACATGGGCAGAACCCCCTGCTGTGCAGTGTAGGGCAAAGGGCAAGCTTCAATGTCTGGTACAGAAAGAGAAACCCTTCACTTAAACCTTCATTCCCTGCAGAAGGAAAGGGTGTGGAGAGGGAAGGGAATTGCAGCTTTCTTGGTGTTGATTTTGCAGAAGGTTAGAGGGAGCATCCCCTTCATGTCTGCTCTGCCTTTTACAGCCATTTACTTGGGAACTGCTCTTCACTTACCCTACCAGACACCTTGTGGGCTGGGGGGAGATGCCTGGCTGTTCCTTCCCTAGTTCTCTGTTACATAATTAATAAAAATCACAGCCTTTGCATAGGATATTTTATCCACCACAATCTGTGGTGTCTAAGCCACTGACAATTTATTCAAACTCATGCTGATTAGGTGATCTTTCAATTCTCCTTTTCACACCTTTAAATACCACGGGGACAGACACCACTCTAGATAAATTACTTATATGCCTTCACTCTGTTTAAAATTTTAAATACGACATGCAAGGCCATTCACTCTAAAATGCTTTTCTAGCTGCATACACTCCATATACACATCAAGCAGGAATCAAGGTCGCTTTTTAGCTGTTTCTAGAATCTATTATCTTATATGCTAATTCTAAATGCCAGGCTTTTGTCGATATTGTCCTGTTGTGGGAGAACACTTTGCTTCAAGAGATTTGCCTTGCTGACTCATTCCTCTATCTTAAATCAAAGCTTATATTTCATTTTTCCAGCTACCAACTTCCTTAATTCTTTTTATTTCTACAGGCCATTTTACTAAGTACAGCACAAAGCTTCAGTGCACAGGAAAAGCTCTTTACTAAATTTACAATAAAGTTAAATACCTCCGGCCCTGTGATATGCATAAGACCAGAAACAGCTGCTGCCACAGAGTCATAACCTGCTCGCTGAAATGCTGGACCAGTCTGCCCATAACCTAAAACAGAAAGAACTATTTAAAATGCAATCCATGACACACACCGTGGAGATACAGTTTACTACTTAGGGAAGAAAAAAAATGAACAAAATAAAATCTTATCAGTTTCTATATATGTGTTGTCTAGGTTATGCAGAAAACAAACAAAAAAAAATACCAGTCTTGTATTTACACACACTGCCCTTCTTTAGACTGAATGGCGGTATCTATTCCTCAGGGTTAATGTGTTCTCTTGGTCAATGTTTCTCCATGTCTTGAAGGGAAGAATTTTAGCTATCTGGTGAAATCCTGGACCAACTCAATGGCAACATTCCCATTCTATTCATTATGGGCCTAATTCTTCCATCCTTACCTCACAGAAGTATTTTACTCCAACTGATTTCACTAGGCAACTCTCAGAATAAGATACTGTTCGATGTGACTAAGGGTGGCAAAACTGACCCTTTAGTAAGAAAACCTACCATCTATTGTGGAAATGTGTTGAAGATGGTTAATGTCCTTTCGAGTTTTGATGAAAAACAATTTTTTCCTCGGCTCTATAAATTAAGTCTTAACAAACACATCTCTATTCTCTTCAGAAGCAGCAGAGAGAAGACAGACTGCTTTCCTCGTTGGCTCTGCTTACGCCACAACTTCCCCTCTCAGCAATAATCACAGAATCTTCCACTATACCTCACACTAGCCTGCTGCACACCAACTTCCACGTGGACCCTACTGCCATGCACTAAACATTCCCTACTGCACTTTTGCCCTACTCCAGTTCCAAAGCAAGGTAGATCAAAGCGCACTATGGAATGTTTAGCATAAGGTAGCAGGGTCCACATAGGTAGTTGGTGCAAGGTCGAATTGTCTGTTTGTCTAGACAAGTTCTTAAAGAAATAGCATATCCTAAGATTATCTTTACCTACTGTTTCCTTCTTGTAGAGCAGACCTCACTATAGTGCCAGACATTAGAAAAGAAGCATTTATTATAACTATTATTACTGGTTGCCTGATACTTCCCATTACATGACCCTGTTTTCATTTTACCATAAACGTGATTATATCATAATGTTAGAATATAATATGATGAGTTATTTGTATTGCTGCAAGAGAAATACTGACTTTTAAATGTCTGCCATTATATTTTTTACATCTACATTTCTAGATGCCACACCAAGGGTCTTCACAAACTGAATCTTCATATAGTCCCTTTATAGTTCTTTCAGTAAAAAATTCACCACCACCTCCCAACCAATGTATTATAGTGGTACAAAATGTGCGTAGTCCAAAATGGATGGTCACGTCCATAAATGCTCAGAGGAGATCCAAGACTAATCTCTGTGGCAGCCTAAGTTACCACGGATGGCACTCGAACTTCTATAAGCTCCTTCCCAGCCAGCTTCTTCAAGATGCAACAGGTCTTCTGCAGAGCTGCTGCTATGTCCTCTATCAATAAGGAGGCCAGTCAGTAGCAGAGAAGCAGTCTTGTCTAGGGAATCACACTGGGGGCTCTTCTGTTCCAATCCTCTAACACTGATTCCATTTGTGGCCTTAGCCAAGTCACAACCTTTCTATCTTAGTTTCCACATCAGTAAAACTGCAATAATAATACTTTTGATTAGATAGCCTTTTCAAAGATCTACAAACAGATCCACCAGAACGTACACAAAATTCTTCATCTCCTTTGAACTGTGCCTTGAAAAGAATGTATTCATATTTGTATCTATGCACAGATACCAGCATAAGCATTCAGGACCTGTTCTCCTGCAGCAGACCAGTAGGACTTGAAAAGCTAGCTAGCTAGCTTGGTTGCTCTCTCTTTCAATCTCTCCCCTCTCACAAAAGCACACTTATTTAAGAAAAATAATGGTTTACTTTCTGGACATAAGGACACAAATTTTCACAAACCAACCCAAAAATGCTGCAACAAATTCTGTTATCTCCTAAACAGTAGCACCAAAATCATTCCAATGTGTTTGGGTCCACTTCAAAAAAAAAAACCTTGCTCAATAGAAAAACATTCAAAACAACTATAAGAGATTAGACAGTGAAATACGCTGAAATAAGTGAGAAATTATGAAGGAAAAAAGCACTGGCTTCAGTTATTAGCAGAGAACAGACATCTCAACATTGTCTATTCATACAAATGTTTTCACAACAGGAAACATCTGAAAATTAAACATTTAGGATGTAGAACAACCAACTATAAAATCTCCTTACAATATTGTGATGAGGGGGACAAATTCCTATCCCTTAAAATACTCATTCTGCACTTTTAAAGGTGACAATCAAAGATTTTCTAAGTGCCTTCATATCTTCGAATATATAGTTTTTTCCAATCATTTTTTTATTCCTATCATTTGATTTAAAAAAAATTAACTCATTATTATGTGCCAGCTGCAAGGGTAAGATCAGTTGGTGGCATGGGAATTTAACTAGTTGAAAGGTATTATAATAAAACAGGGAAATGAGTACAGAATTATACTTTGGACTTGGTTTCTGAACTGGTAATGCTAGTACAGGGCCAAAATCCACTTTTGGTGAAGATGCTTTGCCTAGCCAGAGGAAATCTGGGTTTAGAAACTGCCTGGAAAAGAGGGGAATATCTAGCCTTGAGATTTAAGGGATTAATAACTAATTGTAAAGCTAAATGATCTAGTCATCCCCTTCTAGACAAACAAGAGACAAAGGCTATGTGTTTTTTGTCCTAGTAAACTGCACAGATCAAACAAACAAGGATTTAGCCATGACCCTGAACAAATATGAGTATGTCTGAGCATGTGCCTGTACAAGAAATTTTGTTTTAATAAATGTGTAGAGCTGATTTTTCAAAGTCAGGCCACATCTGAGCAGATCTCACAGCGTATGTATGCAAGTATTAAATGTGTTGTGAATAAAACTGAATGTTTACCATGCACATCATCAGTTTGACCTTGTATTTTCCCAAATAACCAATGTGCATTTCCACTCATAAATTCAGCACATGCACACACACACGTATGCACGCAACTGAAAATAGGTTCCATGCTAATTACATACAGTCTTGAGCAGACAAAGATTAGACATAAGGTGTTCGACAAAATAAAAAGACAAACTTATTGGGTTTGTTAATGTGTTTTTTGAGGGGGGCAGGGGGATTTATTTTAAATTAAATATAATGATTTAGGGAAGTCTCAGTTTTACATAAATGTAAGAAATAATTGTAAGATGCACAGTCGCGGAAGGATTTATTTATCTTATATTGCTTTAAAACCATGGGAGTCCTTTGTATCCTGTAAAATGGAATTTCTAAGGAAGTGGGGGAAGGATGTTCCACACTTCCAAATCTCTAACCCAGAGGTTACAGTTGTCAGGCCTGACACTCTGAGGCACCGCACAGCCTCAATTCTCACTGTGCTCCCAAAGGAAACTCAGCACCTTTCAGGATCATGGCAATACAGGTCATTTTTGTTTCATTCGCACACTTCAAATCAGTCAGTCACATCATCAATGTGGTGACGAGAAAGTAACACAGCAACTGCCACTAGTCTAGTCCCCAAATACTGCCTGAGGGTTGTCACTGCCAAAGCTTTATTCATCCTGACTTGTACAGTGCATACCAACTGTCTTACACCGCACTGAACACAAACACGGAATGTGCACTGCAGAACAGCTTGTATATTCAACACAGCCACTTATGTCAGAGCTGGCCACAATTTCCTCTCACCAGGCTGCAGCTGCCACTGTCCTGATTCATGCTGACAAGCCCATCCTCTATCCACTGAGAAGCCCTGTTATTAATTTACTATCCTTCCTCTCATGTGATCAGGAAAGTAGACATAGCATGAAACAAGTATCGAAGAACAAGTTCACTAGCCTGTTGGTGTCAAACATGGGCCAGCGTCCATCTTGCACCACATGTAGAATGCTGAGAAAGTCTGGCACAGCTTACATCCTGCATCAGCCAGGGATAGACTACATTACTTCTTGAGATCCCTTCCAACCCTACACTTCTATGATTCTAAATTCCATGGCATTTCTCCAGCAATACCAACTCCCTCCAGATGTGATGTGCCAAACTCAGGTGGAGAAAGCAGCCACAGGTCTTACTGGCTACAATTAGCACTCTGTTTTTCAGAAACTCCCGCGCAATTACATTCATGCATCAGGCAAAGCAGTGTATATGGCTAATCTGCCTATCACATGCAACAACCCCATCGTCTTGGGGACATGAAACCAGGGTGAGAGAGGACACAGTCAACCATGCATCTATCATTTCTCTTAATTTGTGCAGACAACTACATGCAGTATGTGAGTGTTCAAAATCACACATGCACAGGGCGATGGTGCTGACGTCCCCGAGTCTGATTTTCTTCAAGCTGTGAGGAAACATTTTGTTGAAAGCATCTTAGGATAGGAGGATGAGATGATGCTACTAGGAAATACCAAAGCAGTTTACCGTCACAATTGAGGGAATTCCAGAAGTTACTAATGCTACAAGCCTAGGAGTGTGTACAGGCCAATATTTCAGTGCAGGGCAACAAGAGACCATTCAGGTGTCAAGGAAAATTCCCCTAGCCTAACTGAAATATAACTATGTCAGGATAAAACTAGCAACTTTCCTCTAGATCGAAGAATTATAACAGAAGCGACTATCTGTAACAGTCTTTGTCCAGGATTAGGTTTCAATGAGATGTAACAAACGTGAGCTCATAGCAGGAAAAGTTTCATCTGTAAAATGCACTATGAAACTTCCTGACAGACACTAGGACTGAGAAAAAATATTTCTTCTCCCCAGATTTTTCCAGTTGAATCACAGAACTCAATCAAAATACAGCTGCTCTTGTCTGAAAAACCACATGTAAACGGCTTCTGCTGAGCCGGGGTAGTATCCCTGCTCAAACGAGACAGGATCAACCAGTCAGGGACACAGGAGAAATCCCTTCTGACCTATCCTAGTGAAAGGTACTCATCTTGAAACATATCACAAGATGTAATTGGATAACAACATTTAAAATATCAGCGCAAAAACGATTTTGCAAAAAAAGCTACTATTGAGAGTACACAGACACAAAATAGTCTAACTATTGCCTCACAAGTCAAACCCAAAGACTGCTTGAGGACTTTTACCACCTAAGACAGACTTTTTTTTTAAGACACAATTTTGTTAATGAAGTAGAGGAATCCTTTAGCGTGATCCAAAAGTGTAAATTCTGAGTAACAACGCAAAATATTAGGAAGGGAAAAATCTCAGCTAAAAAAAAAAAAATCAAGAAACTCTTCACAACAGTGAAAGTTATTAAAACAACAGTGTAGTCTCACATGTGAAATTGGCAAAGGCCTGATGTTTGTGACGTTTAAAATTAAACTACACAAGAAGCTAGAAAATATTTTCGACAGTAGAGAACACTCCTGCACTGGTATGGTGATGATACGTGTCTTTTCAATTGGTGGATTTATATCACTACATTAGCCATAAAATAGCCTTTTCCCCTCCTTTTAAACCAGATGAAAGTGGGATTTTTTGCTACACTTTTGTTACACTTCTTCATAAATTTTAAGGAATTTTCAGCACACCAAATGAATATCTTTGATCCAAACAAACTCTCATATGTTATCTGTGGATCCTGTGCTGTTCCCAGATGGGTATTGCAACTATGTTTAGACGCTCTTTGTTTGCTTATTTAAGGGTTCCCGATGGATGGCACGATGACAGATTCCTTAGAGACGTATAAAAACAGTTCTCTTTGACTACCAGTTGTATATAAGCACCAAGGGCAAACAGACACCAATAAAGTAAAATGTTTTGCAACACTGTCATTTAAAGGGACGCCAACTTAAAAATCACATATGCTAAAGTTTATTCTCAACCTACTATTGTTATAAGTAACATCTACAAATACGATAACAGAGAGAATACTGAAAACACACTTTCAATGATTTTTCAGTTTTGTTTTGTTTCGTGCCTTTTGCAACACTGTGTGTTGTCAAGTTTAACTGTTTCCTAAGCAGGATGAGTCATTTAACCCTTTTAAAAAAAATGACTTGCTTTCAAATTGAGGTCTCTTTAATTAACTCTAGGAAAACTCTAAATAGGACATTCCGATAAAATGAATGTCAGCATTTCTTATGCCAAAATATTGTCCAAAATATTAATATCATGTGCTAAACAAAACCAAAACCACTATTTCTGCAATTCTTCACAATCCAATAGCAAGACAAATTTTTTTAAGATAAAATATAAAACACATTGTATTGGGGGGGAGGGGGAGCAAAATGGAGACATGCTGTCAACATAGACCAATTCCCTGTAGTTAGATTCCCACATGACAAATGACATAATGTCAGTCTATATAGGATATTCTGAGCAAAACACAGAAAATGTGTTCAACACAGGCATTTCTACAAATAGGAACTAAGTATCGTCACAAATTCAATCCAGATAGATGGATATCCCTACTGAATAACAAATTAATGAGAAACACCTTTAGATTTGTTCTACTGCCAAAAGAAAACATTCAATTAAATACAGCCTACATCTTTATTTAATAAAGATTAATGAAACAAGCAGAAGAACACAAGCAATTCTCTATTATGAGAAAAGCCAAAATGTAAGAGATGCATTATATGAATCTTTGTAATGTCAGAGCTGCCAAATATGTTAGCAGAACGAATAATGACTTTCGGAAAATGCCTGCCATGTGTTGGTCAGAAGAAAAGGAAGTACAGCTTCCTGGGTAGGCATACTTAAAGCAAATCAGAATCAATATGAAAAAGGTGAAGCCAGAACAAATTGTCATGAGAGATGAAAGATCAAAAAGTAAACATGTGACAGCAAATATAAAAAACTGACTGACAATCTTGCAAATAAAACTCACTATATTTCATCTCCAAACTGATAATTCTGGATATGTATACAGTATGTCTCCTGTGTATCCATCTGCTGTTTTGTAGTCTCAGATTGTAAACTCTTTGGGGCAGTGACTGGGTTATTTTGTTCCATGTTTGTACAATGCCTACCACAATGGGATCCTAATCCATGACTAGGGTTTCTCATCACTATGGTAATACAAATAAATAATAATACAGCAATTACTTTATTCCTTCGATACATGTTAACTGAAATGCTATAGGTTTCTGTTATAAATAACATTCTTTTGTGTTATAAATCAACGTGCACAGATAAAATAATACAAGTAAAAGGAATTCAAGAACACAATTATAATTTTACTGTGTTTTAGCAACCTAAAGGCTCAAGAGAGATTTTTGAAAGGGACAAATGTCAGTTATGTACCCAAAAGTCCACTGACTTTTAATGGGACTGAGGCACCCCATCTCGTTAGGCTCCTTTGAAAACCCTAATCTCAGTTCTACTCTTCAACCAAAGCCATTGAAGTCAATAGGAATATTTTCATTGATTTCAATATACTTTTAATCAGACCCTATAGCCCTTCAGATCATGAATTCTGATTCGTCGATAGGCCTGCTATAATTGCAAAGAGATTCCTAGGACAACAGAAGACGAATTCTTTTCCTTCGTAGTCTAGGGTGCAATGATCTACAAGCATAAAAGAGCTTATGATAACGCTAGACTCAGTCAGCATGCATTTTAATCAGTTACATATTGAATCTCAATCTGGAAAGCTGCTTTTGTCATCTCAGGCATTGGCAGTCTCACAGCAGGACTGTCAGGCTATGTGGACTCTCTCCTCAGGCCTTATGCCACCAGCACTCCGAGCTATCTTCGTGATACCACTGATTTCCTGAGGAAACCACAGTCCATCAGTGATCTCCCAGAAAACACCATCCTAGCCACTATACACATAGAAGCTCTCTACACCAACATTCCACACCAAGATGGACTGCAAGCCATCAGGAACATTTTCGC
The DNA here is from genome assembly GCA_007922155.1 of Mesoclemmys tuberculata. Lineage (NCBI taxonomy): Eukaryota > Metazoa > Chordata > Testudines > Chelidae > Mesoclemmys > Mesoclemmys tuberculata. The sequence goes on along the minus strand of ML675603.1, from coordinate 82,970,445 downwards.
TGATGATGACATGGCACCCCTGGTAGCTGAACTTTGTCCTGACCCACAACAACTTCAGATTTGAAGACAATCTATACCTTCAAGGCAGTGGCACAGCTATGGGCACCCGCAAGGCACCACAGTATGCCAACATTTTTATGGCTGACCTAGAACACCGCTTCCTCACAACTCATCCCCAAGCACCTCTCCTTTACCTATGCTACAGTGATGACATTTTCATCATCTGGACCCAAGGGAAAGAGTCCCCCAAAGAATTCCACCAGGATTTCAATAACTTCCACCCCACCATCAACCTCAGCCTGGACCAATCCACACAAGAAATCCACTTCCTGGACACCATAATACAAATAAAGGATGGTCACATTAATATCACCCTATACGGAAAACCAACTGACTGCGGTACATATCTTTCCTGCTTCCAGCTTCCATACTGAACACATTACGCGATCCATTGTCTACAGCCAAGCCCTAAGATACAACTGGATTTGCTCCGATCCCTCAGAAAAAGACAGACACCTACAGGATCTCCATAATGCACTCTTAAAACTGCAGTACCCACCTGGAGAAGTGAAGAAACAAACTGACAGAGCCAGATGAGTACCCAAAAGTCACCTACTACAGGACAGACCTGACAAAGAAAACAACAGAACACCATTGGCCATCACCTACAGCCCCCAACTAAAATCTCTCCAACACATCATTAAGGATCTACAACCTATTCTATCAGATGATCCTTCACTCGCTCAAGCCGCAGGAGGCAGACCGATCCTTGCTTACAGGCAGCCCCCCAACGTGAAGCAGATACTCACCAGCAACCGCACAACATACAACAAGAACACTAACCCAGGAACCTATCCCTGCAACAAATCCTGTTGCCAACTCTCCCCACACATCGACTCTAGTGACACCATCACAGGTTCTAACCACATCAGCCACACCATAAGCAGCTCATTCACCTGCACATCTACTAATGTAATATATGCCATCATGTGCCAGCAACGCCCCTCTGCCATGTACATTGGCCAAACCGGACTGTCACTACGCAAAAGAATAAACGGACTCAAATCAGACATAAAAATGGTAACATCCATAAACCAGTCGAAGAGCACGTCAATCTCCCAGGACACTCTGTGGTTGACTTGAAAGTTGCCATACTGCTACAAAAAAAATTCAAAAACATACTTCAAAGAGAAACTGCAGGGCTGGAACTCATATGTAAATTTGGCACTATCAAACTGGGTCTGAATTGGGACTTAGAATGGTTCTCTCATTACAAGAAGTAACTGTCACTGTTCAGACATTCTCACCTTCTAATCAAGGGTTGTGAGTAGGCCTCACCTACTCTAACTGAATGGATTTTGCTAACACCTCTCCTCCCCGTTGTTGTTTCTTACCCCTGGATGTGTGTGTGTACACACACACACACACACACACACACACACACACACACACACACACA
>ML675603.1:82757359-82968976 GCA_007922155.1 Mesoclemmys tuberculata | reverse complement strand
CACACACACACACACACACACACACACACACACACACACACACACACCCTCTATTTGATTTATATTCATTGCATCTGACGAAGTGGGTTACCACCCACGAAAGCTCATGCCTGCAGAAATAAAATTTGTTAGTCTTTAAAAGTGCTACAGGACTCTCATCATTTTGTTTATACCATGTTAGGCTTTTGCTACTAGCAAATAACCTTACTGGAAATTTTAGAGTTTTAGTATTTTTGGTTTTTTGCACTAATTGGTTTATACACCCGTAATCCATATTAAATAGCTTAATCCTGACACAGCTCAAAGGATGAGCCCACTACCTCACATTTTTGACCTGCTAAACTCTAAAACAGATTTCACTTACAGTCACCAACTAACATTAATTTTTCAAATGATATGATGAAGGTGTAAATCTGTGTCTGATGTTTCAATCAACTACCATTGTAGGCCAGACACAAGTGCAAATCTGGAGCATCTTCCTAGGATGCAAGAGCCAAGGAGAATTTTAGAGAGTTTAAAGGTCAGTTCTTAAATGTACAGAGTTAAGTGAACTGTATATGCCTGATGTGCACAGCTGTCCCCATCATGCAATATTGAATATTTAAAGTATTATTCATTTATTGCCTATGACGTGATCTGCACAGTGATATCAAAATGGTATGTGCATCTTATTTATGTAAACATTCAACCCTATCTACTGATTGCTGGAACTCTCCAATTTTACGCAATTTTTCTATCACAAATTTAGTCAGTGGGCCAACTATCAAAATAAATTGTATTTCATAGATCACATGGCTATAATTATATAATGGATAAGCTTCGAATGGGTCTCAGACTCAATGTGTTTATTAAATGTGCTTAGTGTTAGCTTCAATTTTGCTTGTTTTAAACCCTCCCTTATCCATTTATTCATTTTCTACTCCTGTGGAGTGAGTTTAAAAAAAACCAAAATTCTCAAAAGTTTATGGGCGCACCCATGAAAGTGGAATATGACCCTCTGGTGCACAGCTGTACCAACTACTGCTTCACACCATGGACCACCTAAAATAACACAAACTTTCCACAGTACAATAAACTTCCCAAGCAGTGAATAAGCAAAATGAAACTTTGATTAGCACAGTTATATTTGCTTCAGACCATCATTCCACACACTCAGCTGTTCTTTTTCATAATGGTATTTATAAAAATACTTATTTTATCTTCATTCAGTCAAATACTCTGACCGGTACAGTCTTGAGGAGTGAAGACCTCTCAGAAGATAATGATCTCCATTAACTTTCACTAACTCCTTCCATGGTTTAGGTGAACAAATCCCATTTAACAAAAGGCACGACAAGACAGGAAAAGGGAAATGAAAAAAAAAAACCTGATGTTCGAAATTTCTGCCTACTAATGATCTGACAAGAAAATGAGTGACCTTGGGACAGATCCTCAGTTTCTGTAAGTTGTCATAGCCACGTTGAAGTCAGTGGAACTACAACAACCTACATCAGCTGAGGATTTGGTAGTTTAACTCCCAGTCAATGGCTTTTATTTTATTCAAGTACTTGCATTAAAAATGATTGGGGTTACCTCATAGAAACCACTCAGGATATCATAAGACTACGACCTTCCTTCCAAGGAAAAAGACATTGATCAAAGTAATCAGTGTTATACCATTTATTAAATGGGATTCAATTACAATACTAATTTTCCCCAGAACGGTCTACAATAATCCTTTCCCATGATGTTTATAAACAGCTTTATTATGATCTGACTCAATTATTCTTGAAAATCATTAACAATAAGGAGTTAAATTCTGTCAGAGCTGAATGTGGCCAGCTTCTCTGTTGCCTCTCTTGATTAAGTTTGCTGCATAGAGGGCATTTTCAAGTTAGTAAGTGTCCTGTAGCACATGCCTTGTACAATCCTTTTAAAATATACCATTAACAGATGTTATAAATTAGTGCTTTCTTCAAAGACAGTACAGTTCGTTGCAAACAACAATTATACTGGGATTGGTGACTACAATGAATAAACACACAAAGGTACTGAACACATTCACTTAGTGTCCTCTCTATCCCGAGCCTGGATTCTCCTCCTTATTTACAGAGTATCTCAATCTGATTAGTTTTAAGTATAATGGAAAACAAAAGGCTATCAGAATTACTGCTAATTCTGTAGCATATCCACAAACTTGTTCTTATTAAAATCTTATTCTGTAGCAATACCCATAGCTTTTAATGACAAAATTTTCTCTACACTGGGACATATAATGCTTTTAAGGTTCAAAGGGCAAAATGCCACACTCCCATCATTTTCACTTCCATAAATGATAAAGAGGTCTTTCTTCAGTGATCACTGTCTCTCTCCTACCCAAAACTATTTTTTTGGTACTGAAGAAATGTTTTATTTTACCATGTAATTTTAAATACACAGAATTAATGAAGACCATATACACATTGGTTTATATTTTCAGGTCAACACCAGTTTCATAAAGCATTCCTACTAATTTAATATACTGCAGAAAATATAGTACATAGACTTATAACGGACATTGCACCACAGATCCATTCTGATAAGTCAGATTTATCAAATGATCAGCATGAGCTCAAAAATTTGCCATTTAAAACTTAAAAGCTTCCCTCTCTCACATAGTACAATTCCATCATGCAAGAGAGCGTGAGTATCTTAGACATATAAAATAAACCAGAAAGTTATAATGAGATCTTATTCCCAGAAAAGGAAGATTTCATTTCTGGCCCCCAAGGAATGGTCATAGGTATTCAAATGTTTGTTGATTTTTTTCTGGAATCATTCCTATCAAAAACTACTAAAACTCAAGTACAATAAAAGCTGCTTCACAAAATTTATTGCAAGGTTTTTAAAGTTATCTGAAATCTTCCAGCTTTATTTTTGTTAACATAAGTAGGCACTAGTCCAAGTACAATAGCTACTGAAAAATAAACATTAAGCCATCAGTAAGTGTCTCCATAATTGTACGGGTTGCTATGTTGTTCATATCCATAACTTCAGTGGTCTAATCTGGTTTCATTCACTGTAAGCTATACCAATGTCAGATTTTACCACTCACAGGCTTCTGTCTGCTATGGTATTCTTCATTAAGACTGGAGCCAGGAACCTAAAACTTCAGATTTTATATCAAATAGTGCTAGTTACAGGTCACTGATATTTAGATGGAAGGTCAAGCTGCGACTCTGAAACCTTGAAAATCTAACGTCTGTGTGTGTTTGAAAGGTAAATAGCGAGTTTTAATGGTAGAAAGTTATGACTTTCTCATTAAACTTTGTATATACTCTACACTCAAAAGAATGAGAGTGCTGACAATGAGTTCAATATCAAAGCTGCGCAAATTTTGTGGTGTTTCTTATTCCTAAATTCACTTATGCCTCTTTTGCTGTTCAGACTGTGATAGGTGAGGCCGAACAAGTACAGAAGGGGGGGAAAATCACCACTGCCTTCCTAGTACAGAATATTAAATGCAAGTTCAAAAGCTAACTCAGTGGCTTAGGGTAAAGATATGCCATCAGCCTCCAGGGCACGTTAGAGCTGCAGAAAAACCACAGTGCACGCAGTTGGAGCCACTCCGTCAGAATTCCTCTTGAGGGTGCATGCCAGACTGACTCCTGGCAGAGCATCAGCTCTGCTGCCCATAGAGAGGGTGCAGTGTGCTCCCTGCTCTGCTCCCAGCCAGCTCTGCTCCTCCTCAATTCCTTTTAGACAGCTTGCACCCACATGCCATGGGAGAGAGTGGGAATTATGCACCCCAAGAGGATTGTGGCTAGCACCTATGCAACAGTGCAAGTAGGTTACATTAGCCGACCACTACAGAGACCAGACAGAGCCAGCCCATAATTGTTGCTATTTTGCATTACCAGCACAGGTGAGAGACTCAGGTTCAGTTCCCAAAGATTTGTCACCATGCTGAACTTCACAGGAGCATCCTGACCCAAGTAGATTGATCTTAGCTCCTGTAAAGCTCACTTTGCAAGACAAAAAAACAAAACAAAAATCTCACCTAGCATGCATTTACTTCAGACAGGAAGGTCTTCCTTGTGTGTGCCCTGACAAAGCATCATAACGCCATTAAACTCAGACATCTAGACTATAAGGTCAGAAGGCACCATTGATGATCATCTAGTCAGACCTCCTGCATGATGCAGGCCACAGAACTTCACCCACCCATTCCTGTAGTAAATCCAGTGATGATATCCCAAATTTCCAATAACCAGTTCTATGAAGGCAGGTGATATTTAAGAACCTATTCTGAATAGGTTCTTAAACATCATGCACACAGCACCCCACACACACCCAGAACTACAGAGTAACCTCCGCTGTGAAATTGACGCTCCGTGGTCAATTTCGGCGGCAGGGAGAATCGCGGGAGACACTCGCCGCTGGGAAATTGACTCTCCCGACTCTCCCGCCGCTAACAACCGGTTCGCTGCTCCGCCTTTTCATTGAATCTCCCGGCGCTAAGAACCGGTTCGCTGCATTTTTTCTATTTTAAGAACCGGTTCGCGCGAACCGGTGCGAACCGGTTGGATATCATCACTGAGTAAATCCCTAACCTAAGACTAGGTTACTGAACTCCTCAAATAATGATTTAAAGACTTCAAGGTAGAGAGAATCCACCATTAGTTCCATCCCACAGGATAATTCCCTTAAGATTTGGTTTTACTCTGGAAAAAGACTGTAAAAGTGATATTGTGAGGTTCCGTTTATTGTGCTTCAATGACTTCTAATTCAAATGTGCTCAGTTTACAAACATAAAAATGCTTTTGCTTACTGCCAGTCCTGCACACACAGCATGGACTCAAAGTCAAGTTTGAGTCTTCCTGCATTTGTTATTCTAGCTAAAATTCTATTTCAACAAGCTAAATTGCACTTTCATTTGCACCTGTACAATTCCACTGCTTTCTCACTCTGCCTATCAGGTTCCATTTTTACACGGTCTCTTTTCAGAGTACAAAAATGCTGGTTTCAAATGAGATATGAAGGTGTTCAGACCTTTCCTCCTAAAATATATAGAAAACCTGTACACATTTCAGGTGTACAGATTAAGAAAGCACCTCCCTCATGTTTAATTAGAAAATGCTCACGGGAACTTTGTGCGAGACTACAGTACCGCTAACCCCAAGCACTCAAATATGAATCATGCACCCCCAAAATTGTCAATCTTTTTTTTTTTAAAAAACAAATAAATAAATTTCTGGTTTGATTATTTGCCTTTTGATTTCTGAGCCTTTAGGTCACATGTGGGTCATACTTTCCCACATTCCCCCACAATTTGCAAGGCAAAAAACCTTTTTTTTGTTTTTGTTTTTAATGAAAGCTGAAATTCTTATTCCCCTCCCTCACAAAAAAAGAAAAAGATTTAAGTTCTGGGAAAACACCAAATATTATGAGATTTGCAATAAAATCATGAGAGTTGGCAACACTGACATCCAACAGCATGGAGACACTATTTTTCATAAAAATGCCTCGAGAGAAGGTGACAGCCTGCTTCCAGATGGATCATCCATGATATGAAGCAGATGGGCAGGAAAATCTGCATAAAGAGCAGAAGAAAAGATCAAGATCCATGTGCAGCAGAAGGAACATTCAGGTTGTGCAGCTACTGTTTCAACTGGGAAACAATTAACACCACTGGTTGAGAATGAATAAAATAACCTCATGCCTCCTTCACTTTTTGCAGTTAAGACAGTGACAATCTCTACAGAATATGATACAATTTTACCTATATGGCTTTTTCCTTTCTTACTTGTCATTTAATTGTGTTTACTTAAGTTAATAGTAAACTGATAAGATAAAAATGTTTAACACAAGTAGGTTGTTGGGTTTTATTATTACTAAAAATTGTACTGGGGAAGGAAAGATTGTTACGGGGCCACCAGAGTCCCAGATCTCACACTGTGGACAAGGTCAGTTTCCATCAAAGGAGAAAACAGTGATGTTAATGGTGTATATTTTCTTAGCGTTTACTTACAAAACGTATACAAGTCCTTCAACAGGGATGGCCACACAGCCAACTTCCTCTTGCAGAGAAAGCACTACAGCCTTTTTCGTGTCTGTCTCTCTTGGACTCTCCCAGAATCTCCCAGCTGAAACACACTATTCCCTTCTCCCTCTCAACCCCAAAGCTATCCACCTAGGAAGGACCACATGGCCTGGAAAGGTGAGCCTGGGCACTGGCTTGCCTTTTTCTAGCTGCTTTGCAATACAAAAGGAACGTCAGGGTTTCTCTACACAGGGAAACTGACCTGTAGAACTAAAATGGTACAATTATACTGCTGTAATTATGATGCTCAATTTGCCCCTGTACACAAGCCCTTAAAAAACATCTAACCACTCAGAGGAAAGGGGCTTTACCCCCTACACAATTCTCTTCAAAACTGACTTGACACAATGTTTAGTTTACACATCCATGACTCTTAGGCTATACCTACATTTGGAGCTGGGGCTGTGCTTCCTAGTTCACGTAGACCTGCCCACCTGTCTCTGCTCAACCTAGCATGCTACAAATAGCAGGCTAACTCAGGTAGCAGCATAGGCTAGCTGCCCAAGTGTGTACCCGGGGGGTTGCAGGTGGGTCCATACTCGGGGCAGCTAGCCCAAGCCACTGCCCCTTCCACTCCAGCTACACTGCTATTTTTAGCATGGTAGTTTGCACGGAGCAAACGGGGAATCACACCCCAAATCCAAGTGCAGATACTGCCTTAAACATGCATGGCATTAGCACTTTCCACCATAAAAGTATTAACTTCTGTTTAACTACTCAGAGCGACATCGTAGCTTTGTCACTAGCCCAAAGCAAGAGCCAGCACCTTGGTGCATTGCCCTAGGAGCAGATCAGGAGACAGTCTGTGTTTCTTGCAGTCACAATCAGTCTTCCAGTTTTCTCTTTGCTTCTACAGAGTGAGTGCACGGTGCCAGATCTATACCTATTGCAGCATACATTTCCAACTGCCAGCCCCGCTATGATGGCTGACACACTGCGTATGGCGGAGCCAAAGCCTCTGCCCATCCCCTGCCACGTGCACAGAAAACAAAGTGGCTCCACAATCACTGCTCCCGCCCCACACAACTATTTCACAATACAGGTAACACACTCAGAGGATTAAAGGGATGTCTTATGCCCTCCTACTCTCCCATGCAGCCAAACAAGCCAGGACATGATTACACCCTCAAAATATAGAATTAGCAAAAAGAGTCCCTGAAAAGTCTATGTAGCTAGACTTTCAATAAAAAGTCATATCTTCACTATGTATTAGTAAATTTTCCATCCGCTGCCTTCTGTTCTGTTTGTTCCAACCTAGGTGAAATAGAGGTTATGATCACAATCCTGGGTACACTTAGGACAGGTCTACACATGACCACGTCAACTATACCAATATAGTTACAGCAGTATACTCCCCTTAGTGTGAATTCAGTTATATCTGTATAAAGATGATTTGTACCCATGTGTGGGAAGAGGAATAAACTACACTGGTACAAGTTAACCTTGTACAAGTGCAAATGCATCCACAGTAGGGGTGTAGCAGTACAACTATTATGGTAAAAAATAAGATTTGCACTCCTAACCAAAACTGCGTGTAATCCATGCCTTACTGAAATAAAAAATCCTCACCCACTCAAATAGTTCCTCTGACACACTTGGAATACTCATGTTACTGAGGGCTACTCATATGAGTAAGGGTTTGCAACGACATGCACCGAGACACTTCACATTTCCCCCCCTTCCAAGTCTTTGTGCAATTAATTAAAATGTTGCTTATGAACAGAAGCAAAGTATGTACGTGGGTCAGGATGATCGCTTTGGTTTTCTACTTTTTCATTTATTGAACCCAAAAAGTAAGTTTCGAGAGTTTTGAAACGGTCATTTCCTGGTGGTAAATAAAAGAACTTGTCCCTTGGCCTTGATTTATACCAAACAATAACATGTAATCATAACTGCTTTATAACGGTTTTGTGAATATGGCCCAAAATATTTGGTCATGCTGCGGTGCAAATTAAAATTTTATTTCCAGGAATTCTGGCATGCACAATGAGGGTTGCTACAATGCTCTCATGAAAAAGAGGCATTTGGAATAAATGCATTGTCAAGATACATTTGATACCTGTATCAGTAATGTTTTCTTTAATAAATGGCCCCATTTATTATCAGAAATATCTTAACATTTTGGAAACAAACTGTGGCCCAACAATCTTTCATTTCTACTTAGTGGGAACAGTATCATATATTTCTAAATCCAGTGCTGCATGCCAAACAAGTTAGTCCATAACTGAAACAGGAATGATGTTTATCTAGCTGTGCCAATATACATTCCCACGTGTGGTTTCATTTAGAATTGCAAAGGAGCACGTCTCATGCAAGGAAGAAACGCAGCACGATGTAATTCAGAGTTAATTTTACTTTATTCCCTTACTATTAGCACTACAGAATGTTTATTTAATATTTAGAAGTACAGTGACTTCTAAAAACAAATACTAGACCATTCTTTGTTCAGCATACACAAGTGATTTTTTGCTGACTTCTCTAAATAGAGCTGCAATTCTCCTTGTACACTAATGCTGTGTGTTACACTGAATTCCTGTGCATTGACAAGTGAATTTTGAAACTCTGTTTTTAGCTAATATGAGTTTTAAATGAGTCTCTCAACATGTCTATTTTAGACAGGTGCATAAAGCTTCCTACCTACTCCCCTTAACTTTAATTTGCTAGTAAAGTTTAATATGTTGATCCCATAATATTCACAGGAGCTCAGGAATGACAACGTTAGCCCATCTAGTCTGGTATGTCAGGCAATTAATGGTCATCGACAGGCTTAATCCAAAGCCCAATAGAAAGATTTCTTATAAATATTTGATCCTATCTAAGGTAACCGTGTATGTTCTCATTATCTATCTGAATGTCTAATTCTTGTTTTTATTCCTACTACGCTTTTTCCCTTCAATGACACATTGTGGCAGTGAGATCCAACAGGTTAATTATGTGTTGTGGAAAAAAAAATATTTCCTTTGATCCGTTTTAAATGTATGGCCTGTTTGTCTGAATGTCTTTGTTCTTCGTTTATGAAAACAGGTAAGTAGGAGTGCCCAATTTTGCATATACTTCTATCGCATGCACTGTTCTTTGTCTCCTCTCTACACTAAAACATCTTCATCTTTCACATTCCCATGGAACTCTTTCAGTACCTCCATTCATTTTCAGTACCCATCTCCAAAAGCCTTCTATTTCCACTAGACCTGGGCTGGGGTTTTGTTGTTGTTTGTTTTTGATGGCGTGACTAGAACTGAATATGTAGTCTGGATAAAGATAACCACTGATTTATATCATGACATAATATTTTATTTACTACTTTTTATATCCAAAAATGTATTTGCTTTTTGGTTACTTCTACACACTGAACAGAAGTTTTAACTAAGCTATTCTCATCCTAGCAGAAGTTGCTACTTTGATTCAGGAAACATTGGTTGATGTTCTATGATCCGTGTTACACGAGAGGTCAGGCAAGATAATAATGGTCTCTTCTGATGTTAAAAATCTATGAATAAATCTATAGATTGACACTAGTCTTCTTCCTGTGTGGTAACAGTTAATTCAGAACCAAGAAATTTATGAGAAGTTCAAATTATTCCTTTTGACATTTGTCTACATTGGATTTCATCTGCCTCTGTGGTGCCAATTCACCAAGTTTTTTAAGGTCCATACAGAGTTTCTTATAGTCCTCCTCATCTTGACTAACCAAAATAATTTTGACTTACCTGCAAATTAAACCACTGCATTGCTCAAGTCTTTACAAAACATGACCAAATACTGGTCCTGTTGTAATCTTCTGGCAAGTTTAGATCATATATTCCCACTTTCTGTTTCTGGTCCTCTACCGAGTTTCAAACGCACCCCATGACATCTCACCCCATGTCTTATTTTTATTAATAGTCTTTTTTTTAAATTATTTTTTAATAATTTTTTTTATTAATAGTCTTTCATGATAATCTTTGGACTGTCAAAAAGTTAGATAGTCCAAAAGAATTACATAATCCATTTCTCCTTTAACCACTATTTTACTGACACAAAAACCTCCCTGGTCCTCCATCAATTGGCCCATGGGAGAATAAATTCCTTCCTGACCCCCCCAACAGGAGATCAGCTAGACCACAGTGTCTGTCAGGCTGGGCTCCCATCCCTAGTTCAGGTGGGTGAGGTAGGCTACTGGAATGGAGCCAAAAGAGGCTCCATATGGCCCCTGCACAGGGCTAAATCCTGGCAGCATTCCCCTGAATGATGGCAAATAAGCACCCCTCTCTCCCAGCTGCCCAGTTGGTATCTGAGACTCCCAAGGGAAAGAGCTACCTATTTGTACCTTAGCTAGTGTCCCCCTTTCACCAGCAGCTCTATCAATCTCCCCCACTCACTGATGTGGGTAGATAGCATTTAAGGTATGCTTAAGATTTTAATTTTATCCTTATGGGTTTAGGGCCTTTCTTGACTTACTTCCTCATGTTAAAAACATTCTTCTTCCTAAAGTTTAATGCCATCATGCTAGTTTTGGTATAATCCCAGTCATGGGCATCTTCAATTTAACTTTTTTGTGGTCACTCTTATTTAGTTGCTCAACTATAGTAGTTGCTTGAACCAACTTCAATACTTAGGACTGAATCAAGAGTAAGTTCTCCTCTTGTGTGTTCCTGAACTATCTGTTCCAAGAAATAATCAATGAAGGTGTCAAGGAATTATTTCTCTAAATGGTGCCCTGTAGTGAAAATAGGCTTGGTTATGTGTAGGTGAGTAAAGTTACGCATCATTATTGTATTAGATTCTGTTGCCTCTTAAATATGCCTGTTGCTGCTGCCATCTAGTCTTGCCCCATAGAAAAGGGGCAAGAGCTTAACAAAAAAGCTATCTATGCAAATTTTCACCAACTGATTTACCCCTACCTGGCTATCTAGAGATGATAAGCTCACCAGAAAAAAAAACATAGGCATTCCAAGTTATGTACTATTTCATAAACTAACTTCTTCTGGGAAAGAAGAGGCTACAAGCAGGCTCCAAGCTGAAGCAATTCCACAAATCCCACCATAGTTAATGAACTGGAGGATTCTACAAACACTTCGTCTAGTGTTACCCAAACCAGCCCAAATATTATTGTGGTTGTTTTATCTGTTGTGAAAATATTAGAGACAAAATAGGACATTCATGAAAGTTATATTATAACCTCTCATAGTTGTTTGTCATTTATTAGAACACAAAAGGATGTGTTAGACTATACCAAACATTGGTCTTTTGCACTAGCTAAATAACATTTAGTTTTACAAACAGAATGGGAGTGAAAAACTATTTTGCTATACCATGGATTCATCTGAAGCATCAGTATCCATGGGTTGTATGAGATTTAGCAACTGTTGTTGGTGGAAAAGTGGAGGCCATCTTTAGAAATTTAGAAGGCTTATAGAATCTCGAGATCAAAAACAAAACGTTGTGGATATATCCGTTCCAGTCTGTCACCCATTTATAATTACAAGACATCTACCTATAACCATCTTAAGCACTTTGCTTTCCCCCGCACTTCATCTAGTTGTTTGTCTTTTCAGGCCACAAACTTGCCAACAATTATGCATGCGAATAACTTTGACCATGCGAGCAGTTTCATATTCTGACATACGTAACTGTATGCATGATCAGGGCCTTAAACTCTAAGCAGTTTGGCAGAGATTGTGTTTTCCTATATATCTGCACAGTGCTTAATATGTTTTATCTACAACCATAATACAAGTAATTAACTAACATACTGCCACTAAAACAGCAGAGAAACTACCTAGACATGATGCAGTGAAAAGAATAAAAGAACAAAAAGACGCAATTGGAAGGCAGAAAATAAGGAAAGCTACGGATCCAAATCACCTTTTCTCAAGAGAGAAGCAAGCAAATTCAGACTATAAATCTAATATATAAAGTAAAACTTTTTTTAAATTAACAGCCAGGTAATTATGGGAGTAATTTGTTTTATCATCAAGGACAAATCAAGAATCAAAGCTGAAGTCTCATAAAACACAAGCAGATTTTCCCTCAGAGAGTTTTGAATTAAAAAAAAAAATAAAATAAAAACAAACAAACAAAGAAATCCCAGCACTTTGATTTGGAAATAACACTCTGTCGCATTGTCCTTTTAAACACTGCCCCCTACCGTTGAGAAAGAAGTCCTAATTAACTTTCTCATAGTTCTTATAAGAAAGTGCTAAATAAGACCATATCAACATCTTCAGATGGTCACTCCTTTGTGACCAGCACTTGCATGATTTACTTTAACCGGCCAGTTTTTCATAAACTTAAACCAATCTCAACCACAGAGCTGTCAGAATATATTAAACTTAGAACTAGTTTAAGATTACCCTCATTAGCAATGAAGCCAATTTGTGAGTGAGAACAGACAATCTGGGGCTCGAGAGTGCTCAGAAAGCAGTCGGAATGTTGGGAAATGTCACGAAGATTCTAGCACCATGGCAACAGACAGCACAATGCTACACAGATTCAATCAGACTTGTTTAGATAAGAAACTCAGTTTACTAATCAAGAGTTCCAAAATTCCAAAAAGGAGTTAGCACTTGGCTTACCTACATGTAAACTCTTCACCCGTACATGACCCTGGCTTTCTGATAAGCTACTTGTCTCATAAACTGTTAACAATTGCCACTTTAGTCCTAGCAATCCTAAATTTAAGAAGAGGTCGTTCCTTAGTAGTATTGCTTTTGTGTAAAAGACTGCATTAACCAAAGTCTAGATACAATACAATGTATCTTATTAATTTAGAGTTCCATTTTCGTATCTCCTGGCTTGTCAACAGTGTTATCTGATGTGTTCTCTTCATGTTTCTACCGTTCCATGGCCAAAAAAGGTGACTTCTATGGTGGCCACTAAAGACCTGGGAATATTATTATAATTCATTGTTTTGAGGCTATTTCTGAATACATTTTTAAACATTCCATTTTTTTCACTGATCAATTACTTTACAATACTGAAAAAACAAACAGCACTGCAGCCATTCACCAGGGATAACTGTTGATTAATATTTCCAGTTGGTCTGATTTTTAATAAAAATACTGTACAGCAGCAGCCTACAGGAAATTCTGTAAAACTTGCACATAACTTCTGGCTGAATCAGCCACCATATATACATATTCATTTAACATAAAGCATTTACATTACCAAGGACCTGATTCTGCAAACACGCAAGCAACTTAACTCACATGGGTAGTCCCACTGAAGTCAATGGTAAAGTTATATTTGAGCTTAAGTAATTGCAGGTTTCAGACCTTAATGTAAAATATGTTTTCTCACCATTAACCTTTTAGCAACACTTTTTTATAAATAAGGCTTTATGAGAAAATAAGTAGTTGAGGAAGGTTCCAAATGCATAGGTTTTTCAGTGCAACTATTAACTGACTGATTCACCATTAGCCCACTGTTTACAAACAAAATGCAAACATGATAAAAGGCAACAAAATGGTTTTGAAATCCCTGATCCAAAGCACACGGAAGTCAACAGAGTCTTTCCACTGTTTCAATGGTCTTTAGATGATGCCCTAAATTTTAGGTGCTGCTTGCAATGCATATTATTAAGGTTTCCCAACGCTTCCTACTCTAAGAGCCTATTTGCAGTTCCTTATAACTCTGCTGCCTTTCTGATATTTCGGATCACCAAGTCTCCATTCATTTGAAGAATCATTTCTCTTTTGATCTTCTTCAACCCAGGCTCTTTCTAGATCTCCACCTGGGCATTTTATAAACACACAAATAGAGGAGATTAACAGGTTCTCTCACTCTCCACTTGAGGCAGTTCTGAGCTCTCAGGCATCTAACAGAGATGCTTTGTCTGCAAATTACAAGATCATGAAGCCCCAATTCTGCAACTTCAAGGAAACAGGTGAAAATCTGTGCCCCATGCAGAGCCCTGTTGATTTCATGGCTCCATGTTTAACAAGTTGAAAGATCCACCCTTGAAAGTTTTGTGTGTCTAGAGGCTGAGACAAGAGACAGAGTATAAAACCATGTACAGATTTCAGTGAGATACTTATGGGAAAATAGAATAAGCTTTTCACAGGATATAAAATAACTGTCAAAACAGTTCATGAAACCCAAGAGAGGATTATTCACAAATTGTACAAATCATCAACACTGAGCAGCAGATGCTTTCCTGGGACTCTCTCTCATATGCCCTAAAAGCAATATTGCTGATTATACCCACTGATCTCTGCTTCACAGAGGAATATAAATTAAATTCTAATGTTTCATGAAAGCCTGTTCTATTATTAGCATAATTTAACATTTTTTGTATTGTTCATGCTTTTACTGGCATCCAAGTCACATTACATCTTATGCCTTGTCTGTCGACTATCGGTAAGTATATCTTTACATTATACCTGAGCGCTCTCTCCTGTTTTTGAACTAATAAAACAGTATTCTCAAAATAAAAAAAGGAAATCAGGACTAGAAAATATTATATATGTACAAAGTGACCTTAACTTTTTTCTTTTTTCATTCTGGGCTATGATTTTTTAAAATATACATCCTTTAAAAGTTGTATCAGTTTCTACAGAGTATAAGTGCAAACAAATAAAGGTAAGTGATACACATTTTGTCATTTGTGAGCTTGATTTCTGTGCAGGTCTGGTCACCTCATCTCAAAAAAGGTATATTAAAATTGGAAAAGGTACAGAGAAAGGCAACCAAAATGATTAGGGATATGAAATAGCTTCCATATGAGGAGAGATTAAAAAGGGTGGAATTTTCATCTCGGAAAAGAGACTACTAAAAGGGGATATGATAGAGGTCTATAAAATCTTGACTCGTGTGGAGAAAGTGAATAAGAAAATGTTATTTACTCCTTCACGCAAGACAAGAACTAGCAATCAGCCACTGAAATTAATAGGCAGCAAGTTTAAAACAAACAAAAGGAAGTACTCCTTCACGCAATGCATAGTCAACCTATGGAACTCACTGACAAAGGATGTTATGAAGGCCAAAACTAGAAGAGGGATCAAAAAAGAAATAGATAAGTTCATGGAGGATAGGTCCATCAATGGCTATTAGCCAGGATGGTCAGGGATACAACACCATGCTCTGAGTGTCCCTAGACTCTTGTTTGCCAGAAGTTGAAAGTGGATGATATGGGATGGATCCCCTGTTCTGTTCATTTCCTCTGAAGCACCTGGCATTGGTCACTGTCAGAAGACAGGATATTGGGCTAGCTAGACTATTGGTCTGACCCAGTATGGCCATTCTTATGATTTCTACATTTTAATGTGGATTTAACATTAAGTCCTTGTACTATAACTCCATTTATTTTTAAAAGAGAAAAAGCTTTGGCAAAATGATTATCTCACATGGCCTTAACCAGTTAAGTACACTTTCAGGTAAAATTGCCCAAAGCACCATCAGCACCCTAAAATCCTTAAGAAAATTAATACAAAATTTCCTTTTGCAGATGTGCAGACCAATATTGTTTAAACCTTCATTACTGCAAAAACAATCAAGCTTGGTATGATTATTGTCCCCTGTGGAGGAAGGCAAAACAATGCTACTTTGAAAGTAGAAAGCTAAGTCAAACCCAGAATACTACAGGCATGGAAAAACAGATTTTCTCACTCAAAGACAAAATATCAGAAACATCTTGGAACATGGGCCTCATTCAAAATACTTGCACCTACCAGGGATGCAGGCAACTAAGCCAAGACATGAGATATAAGAAGGGGATGAAACCCTACCAAAAAGGGATCCTTTAATAGAAAGTCCTAAATAGAATTGCCTTTTTTCCCTAGTCTAGATAAGACTTAGGTCACAGGTCTATATGAAGACAGAAACCTGTTATAGCAGAATAATTTTTCCTTAGTTTTTGGCTTCTATTTAAGTGCAATCAATGGTCCAGGTGTATACAACAATATACTGAGAAAACTCTTCATAATAGTTTACATTGTGAGGTAATTTATTCTACAGCAATTCAGTTACAAGCCAGACTGATGGCTTCTCTGAGAAATTAAACTAATCTATAGACATCACTGACTTTAAGGTGAGAAACAAAACAGTTACCCATAAAGTGAGCATACCCCAAGCTTTTCCATTTGTGAGTTTTCCAACTTTAAACTAATGTACATGCTTCCAATTCTTTTTGATCGCATGTGGCCTGCTCCCTTTCAGTCCCCTGCCATTTCCAAACTATCAAGGATTGTTTCTCCATCTCAGCTGTCAATCAATAGAGAATAGCAAAAGTTACATACAATTTACTATGCAGTTCTAAAAGCACAATCTTACACTCAGCTCTGAAGGTAAAAGGCATGAGACAAAAAAAAACATATTGGGATATCCTGATTTGAAATGTGTAGTATATGTAATGAATTTCTTGGTGTATCAGGATGACACCCATCCCCCCACCCCCGCAAAAAAAATTTAAAATATAAACTGCAAGTTAGTTGTGGACAAAATACAGAAAAAGAACTAATGAAGAAATCATGGCCCCACTAAACTCACTAGGAACTTTGCCATTGACGTCAGTTGGGTCTGGATTTCACTGCAGCTAAGTAACAATCAAACAGATTACTATTATCTGGGAGAAATCCATAGCAGTAAAAAAAAACTGAATCAGGGACCCTGGATTCCAAAAATAATACTTCTTGAACTTTAGTAGTATCTTCTCTGTTGGTGGCAGTCTTATTGTGAGGCCTGAAATCAAAACTTTAAGACAAAAACAGAAACCATGAAATAACATTAGCCTCTCTTCTGAAAGAGTGAAATTGAAAGAGTACAGGATTCAACTAATTACAAAAAGAAAAAAGTTGCCAATAAATTAAAATATGATCATGTAGGGATACAGAAGATGCTGCCAGAATGAAATAAACAGGGAACGCAAAATAGCTAGAGCACCACGTATTGTCAAGTGGTCAGTCACCCATGCATTAACTAGCCCAAATTTGGTTGGCCTTCAAAAAAAAATCAAAAGAGATCAGAACTATTCAGATTAGAAGAATGGACTTCCTCCTTCAAGCATCCAGGCACTGCTCCCTTACGCTGCAAAGTACAGTGCTTAGACTCCAAAATTTATTCAACCTTTATATATTTTGCACATCACTGAGTTTGTTTTACTAGTGGCTTTAAAATGTTCTAGCACACTGTACAGGAGATAAGTAAAAAAGATTAAGACCATTACCGTGGAAGGAAAATGGTGTTGATCTAAGCAAAAAATACAGACTATTTAGAAACAGTCTCATTTTCAGAAGGACTGAGAATTCCACAGGAGAACTGGTTAAAAAAAAAAACAGAAGGTGAAATTTCAGTTTTTATACATTTAACATGGGGGGGGGGGAAATTCATCAGAAACAGAAGTAGCAAAATCTTTTATTTCAGCCAAACGTTTTGGGTTTTTTTGCACCTTTGGTTTTTCGACAAAAACTTTCTCTGAAAAAATTGTTTAGTCAATAACCCAATTTCCTGTTAAAAATGTTTAAATTGAAAATTTCTAACAACCCCATAGTTTCGCGGTGACCATATTTGTAAAATCCAGAACTGGGGCACTATTGTGGCAACACTACTTAGGGTCTTTAAGTGTGCTGGATCAGCACTGCCAGCTTCTGATTCAACAGCAACACATGGAAGTTTCTTGGACTGAAGGATTTTTTCCCCCAGCAACTTACGGTCTGAACTAGTTTATAATTAAATAGTGAACAAGTATTAACATTTTCTCTGAGCAAAAGAACAGCACTGATTGTAGAGACTATTTGACTTTTATCTTCATTCCAAACCCTGCTCATCACTCCGGACGTTTGTTTCACTGGAATGAATCAGTAAACACAAAGCAAATTCCACACAAAGTATAGCCTGGATTCTTCAAAAAACATTTTGTGATTTTTAAAAATCCAAGCATTTTGTGTGATGAATGAAAAACTGGGACAGTTCAGGTGTTCCAAAAGAAGTTTTTGGACATTGGAATATCCTGTGAAAAACCAGATGTGAGATATATAGAGAGTCACTTTGCATAGTCTTCAAGGGAAGACGTAGATAATCCGCACTTCTTAAACTCAGGCTATATAGGAACATGCAGTATAATACTTTACAAGGTCACCTCGGCCCCCTCCGCAAATTCATGTGGATGCCCTTTCTAAAATTAAATAATTTGCTGCATATCCATGGTTCAGTATTTCCAAACATCTCTCTGTCATTTCAGCACCACTTTTCTTTAAACAAGGACCCCATACATGGTGTGTATGAAGTTTAAAATGTCGTACTTGTTTCTAATTATGTTAGTACATATATGTGGAAAAAAATTCTACAGAGGTGAAGAATTTATTTGTACAATCAGAAAACTCAAAAATGGCTATACGTGTTTTTGCGATTTTTTTTCCTTCTGGACAGATCCCAATTGTTAAAAGTTCATTCCAAACATTATATATTTTAATTGTAATTTACTGAGAATAGGAATTTCAGAGAGAAATGTCATTTTTACCATAACTCTAAATATCAGAGTCTACACAGCAGATCTTAAGTACCTTTAGCTATCAAATGTTGACCTTACCACCTTCAGCCTGTCTTTTTAACATAATGCCTTTTAATTTTAATTATTTTTTTTAATTACACCTCAGGCACTGATCCTGCAAACACTTACGCGTGTGTTTAACTTTAGCCATGTGTGCAGTCCCACTGAAACACGGGGCTACTCACACAAATAAAGGTGGGCATATGCATAAATGTGTGCAGGATCAAGGCCTTGGGTGGTATTTATGCATTTTAAAAAATGAATACATTAAGAATTATATCCTAATACGATTTCCTTTACAAGCCCCAATTCATACCATAAAATCAGCATAAAGCTTATATCTTGCCAAACTAACGTTCCAAGTTAAACTGCCGTACTAAGTGCCTCTCGTCTCAACCCTAAACTCATGACAGAAGGCTGTGAAGAATATAAAACCTCATGGTTCAGAATTTAAACCAATTCCTATCTATTAGAGATAAGAATAGGAGCATTATGTGGGATAAACTATTATTCCACAACTGACTATTGTGGGATTTCTTGCACCATCCTCTGGTACTGCTACTGCCAGAGACACGATACTGGACACAATGGACCACAGGTCTGATCCACAATAGCAATGCCTGTGTTGATCAAGTCATCATAAAGCAGTTTGCATGGTTGCCAACTGCTATCTTCCCTACATCTGCCTTCTGGATACATAGAAAATGTCCATCTCCAAAAATATCACTCCATTAATCTAAATGAACATAAACGAAACAGGAACATTTGTATGGAAAGCCTTCTGCTGCAGAATTTTGGGAAGAATAAATGAAATTATGAGCCTTGGCTCAAGCCTGCAAAGTTAAAATACCTGTTATTGAACAGTACACAATGTGAGGAGCAATCTCCTTAATGTCTTCATACCCCAGGCCCATTTCAGCCAGTTTCCCAGGGACATAGTTTTCCACAAAAACATCAGACACAGCTGCAAGCTGAAAGAAAAGACAAAGATGAGTCAGACTTCTTAATCAACTTCTGAAAGTTCAACAAGTTCCCCACATAACTTAATTTAGAATTTCAGTAAACAAGATAGTTCCTGACTTTCCTACAGTACAGAAGTCACAAGGTAATTATGACTGGCTTAAATAAACTTGTTATTCTGAACAAATGGCTTCTATACTCTGGTCCGTTACATACTAGAATGTGCCTAGAATGAATTCACTATTAAAACCTTGAATGTGTCATATATGTTGCTAAATGATGTAATCATGGCCATTGGCCATGGGCCGTCTACGTTTAACAGGACAAACATTGACATTACATTTGTCTTTCTTAATTTTGTGAACGAGTAGGGAGAAGAAGCACCCTTCATCCGATGCTGTTTTTTCTGTGCCAGAAACTGATATTTAAGGGAACTATGTTTTTAATTTCCAAACTATCCATTTCACATACAATATCTTTTAATATATTTCATGGCCATCATGCTGCCTATTTGCTTCTACATATAACTATCTGATTATGTTACATTAAAATCCTAAAGGTAGCTTCAGGAATAGAATACTACTATCCAGCCTTAGAGCTGGACTTTCTGTATAATAGCAGAAATGACAATGCTTATAAACAATGCAATAGGATGCAGCTGCTTTCTAGACCTAGGAAACTCCAGGTCTGTGGACTGTTTCTCAACATAACAAACTAAAGACTATTAATGATTTCTCAGGTGTATCTGTTTCTTATGCTCTGCAACTAAAGCTTTCAATATGGATATATTTTCCCTATGCTTTTATAGTTGACTCAAAGCTTTTGCCAAGAAAGGATACTTAAAGGTTAAAGACACAGGAAAGCTTATTATTTTCACCGGTTCAATGGCAGAGAGAGGATGGAATAAAAGTGAATACTCAAAGGCTGAACTTTAGCCTTTAAATTTTAAACATTTCTTTTTTATTTTATATATTTCCCCATAAACAAGCTTTAACTAAGCCTGTTTCCAAAAATTGATTATTACCAACTTGTCTACATACAGAAGTTGCATCAATTTCTCTTAAATCAATTTAGCTAAATTGGTGTAACTTTCATGTGTGGATATAGATTTAAAATTAGTTAAAGACTTTTATATAGATTTAACTTATGCATGTAAATTTACCAACATAAATTACACAATGTGAGCCCAGTTTAAAGGAATACATCAGCCTCCACACTAAGTTGCACCAGATGAATCACTATTTAAAAAGTACATATATTTAAAAAAAAAAATCACACCTTTATATTTAAACCAGTACAATTGCGTGTCTAGACCAGCCCTAAATCAGTCTGAATTCACATCTTTTATTTCAATGTAAGGTTTCTGTAGACCAACCCTTTCTTGCACACTATAGAAAATATCTATGTAGCTATTGTATAGTTATATAAATAGTCTGATCCAAAGTCTACTGAAATCAATAGAAAAACTCCTATTGATTTTAATGGATTTTGAATAAGAGCCTAAATCAGACCTTTGTTCATCCCCACAAATGGGAAGCTGTATCTGGACATATTTA
The DNA here is from genome assembly GCA_007922155.1 of Mesoclemmys tuberculata. Lineage (NCBI taxonomy): Eukaryota > Metazoa > Chordata > Testudines > Chelidae > Mesoclemmys > Mesoclemmys tuberculata. The sequence goes on along the minus strand of ML675603.1, from coordinate 82,947,936 downwards.
TAAACAGTTCGGTCACATGAACAAAGTTAATTATGAACCTCTGGAGAAACAGGCCTATACCTGAGAAGACAGTGGTGATCATTTTAAGGAATCTGAGAAACAATCCAAATCTATGCACATACATTAATTAAGCACAGGTTTTGTGCAAAAGTGAACTGTTTTAGATTATTGCAAGTTGACCAAAGAGCATACTTTCTGGAGCTATCATGTATCTGGCTGATTACTATGTACAGTACATTGGAACAGTTTCTATAAACTATCACAACCATTACTGTTCTAGCATGTAAGCTGTTTTACTGTATCTAAGGCCAGAGAAGAAGCCAAGCCAGCAAATATTTTACAGGGCGGACAGAAAAGGATTCTTATTCAGAGAACAATGCACGCAATTTATGAATGGCTAAATTGGCTGCATGGAAGAGACACTAACATCCACAGATATTGTATAAGTTCAACATAAGGTAAAAGTGCATTTTAATGTCATGAATTATATTTAAAGGGACAGTGTCAAGGAAATCCAGGACTACAACATGACTGGTTTAAGATTATTACAGCCTTTTGAGGAATGATCTCTAGATTTTTAACAAGTGGTTTGGACTTTATTGGGGGGAGGGGGCGTTGATTGATGTTTAATTCACCATTCTATTGCTGAGAAATGAAATACACAACTACGCTGTGGAAGCTACAAAAAGTATGTGACTGGCATGGGAAGAGTCCTGGCTCTCAGGGAGAACAACGAGAGCTACTGACATTGTCAGCAAAAACCTGGAAGGGAGAAGGTAAGACCATAGCCCTCCAACTTCTCTGCACAGGCTAGCAGAGCCAGTCAGGCCAAATGGGGAGCACACTTTGAACACTCTCTACTGTCTTCACTGTAGAATTAACTCAGGCTCTTATTCTGTTGTTGCCTCTTGTCCACACACAAAACATCTCAACAGAGTTGGGTGGTGCGTTAAACACAGGCTGGCTGACCCAGCTGGGGATACAGGCTAGAGCTCAGGTACCTGTTTTGCTCAGGGTAACTCACCCACTTTGTAGTTAAGACATAGGCCAATCTTTCAATTGTTGATAGTCCTCCAATGCTTTCCCACAATTTCCTCCCTTCCCACTCCAAAGTCCTCAGGAGAGACCAGTTATCCCATAATTCACCGGGAAAGAATCAGAGCAGCTCAGTTCACTGCAGCACAAAGAACCACAGGAAATGCCCCCAGAAGTCTAGTGACAGACACAGAGGAATGCAGCATCAGTGAGGACACAGTAATTCAGGCATGGCTTTCCAATGTGGCTGCTCACACTTGGGCTAGGTTAACTCGGCAGTGAAGACATACTCTAACGGTGCTGCACTGGCTATACTTCTTGGGAGCTCCATGGGGCTTTGTCTCACCCTGAGGTCTTGCTGGTGCAGTCAATTCCCACCCCAACCCCAGAACAGGCTGTGGCTTATTGCCAATGAAATTCCAACATTTTTGCCCCACTCTAGCCCTCTGAATACAAAGTCTAGCTGTCTTATTTTGGTCTCTGGTAACAAATGAGTATGAAAAAGCAAATGAACTGGAACTGTACTTAATACAGCTAGTCCACTATTCTGTTCAATTTTATAGCTTACTAAAAAGTGGTGGTATAAGTACAAAAATATAGATCGTTTCTGTTTCTCTCATAATTGCACTCAATCTGGAAAATATCAGAGCTAAAAACTGATACTATTGTATTAAAAGAACATTTTTATAAAGTAATATATTAATATTGCCAATTTATTCTTTTGGAGGGAGAACTGTTGAAAGAAAAGGTAAGTTGTATCCCACCACACCTGTCAATTTTTCTTCATTGACCTAGGCATGAATGTGTGGGATGGATCTGCTGACTTCGGAGACAGAGGCAGCTAGAGCTATCCGTCAAAGACAGGAGAAGAGAAAATTGCCTGCCTATTAATTTCCCATCAGAGAGTTCTCCAAAAACTACTGTAACTAATATAAATGTTATGTCAGAACCATTACAAAATTATTTACACTAAATGCACAGCAGGAATATATCCTATAGACTTATCCTCCGACAGCCAGTTTTGATGAACTGATTAAGTTAGGCTATAAAAAATATACTCAGACATATCAACACAAAAGAGTAGTAGGATGTCAGATAAGTGGACTTGCTATTCTTAGGAGAGAGAAAATAAGATAAGATTTCTCTCTACTGCGCAGCATAATAATTTATCCCTCACATATTTAAGAAGCAGCCAGCAATGACAGAAAATATTAGAAAGGGCAAAGTGTGATGTGACCTAAGCAGACTAAAGAAGAGCCGAGTGAGTTAACGGGGTTCCATAAGATGAAGCAACAATGTGACAAATTATGTAAGAACAGATGCCTGGAGACCCAACTTCTACTGGTTTGGCAAAGGATGAAAAATGGACCAGACTTCTGATTTACAGATTTCTCCTGCTGACTTGCAGGACTCTTCTGACCAAGTCGTTTTGGCTGCATCTGTGGAATATGCCTAAAGTTTCTCTGAGGCTACTAGTCCTTTGGCTTTGCTCTTTAACACAGCTATAGATGAATGTAGTGAACTTTCCATTGCATGTCTTCTTTCCCCTGTGTCTAAGATGGAAATTTAGGAGATAAATGAGCTTATTTTCTGAAGCGTTCAGTAACGGATATACATTTTTAGTACCCACATACCTCTAGCTAAGGTATAAAACCACTTCTCTCTCATGACTGGGCTCAGGACATACATTAAGAATAGATTATGTCCCAAGATCTGAACTTCTCTAAATCATGAATTTCCTTATGGAACACTACTTTTTCTATATGGAACTTATAACACTGGATGAAGCTTATAATTGAGCATGGAGTGTGCCAGATATAGTGACTGCTAAGGTAATCACCAGTTACAAATCTGCCATTAAAGAAAAAATTATCCATCCGCACATAGCCATTTGGTCAAATCCAGAACTGGGAGGAGACCATCTTCTGGTTCCAGTTTAGATCCAGCAATGATCTCACAAGGATAAATCTGGAAGATTTTAGTATCGTATAATACAAAACCACCAACTTGTTCGCCCCAAACCAGAAACTTTGCCTATATCTAGTCCACAACCAACACACACCTCCTTAGCCCATCTCTACTGTTACTACAACACCACAACTTTGGTTGCCATTGATCCAAGGGAGAAAAGTTATTTCTATGACTGCATCTTCCATAAAAGATGGTGGCTATGGGAAATCTGATTCAGCAAGGCCTGATTGCTTACCCTTCACATCTGAGGTGAATGATTGTACAAATCCTGAAGTTGCTTTGTATTTCCTCTCTGTGTGGCTTCAATTTTGTAGTTTTATATTTTTGTGAGGGAAAAATCAGCCTCTGCGGGAATGATGGTCCCCTTCATTTCCACAGCCACTATGGTGTCAATTTCAGGGATCTAAATGATTGGTTGGTGCTTCTTTTAGAATTTCTACAGTATCATGACCTGCCTATTAAGACATCTGCTATTGGAAGACGGTTCCCATTCAGACCTATTTAATTAATCTACAGCAGCACTAAGGGAAAAAATCTAACCTTTTTTTGCTGCTGGTGGGAAACTATTTGCCTGTAGAAGCTTATTTGGCTTCCTCAAACTCCTATTCCCAGGCCAAGTGCCAGGATGACTAATTAATGCAGTTGAAATACTGCTGAGGGAAAAATCTGTTTTTGGGAGCCTACTTAAGCTTGTCTGATTCAGAATGAAGGGGCTGTCTCCTTCAAAGAATGAAGAATCTGCAGACCACTAGGAGGCTAAGAACGAAGCCAAATGTTTCCTTATGTTTTCTAGGTATTTTCTGACCCTTGCCTGAGGAATAATCGATTAGTTTGGGGGTGGATGGGCAGAAACGAGCCCTATTTGCCACCTTCTTTTTTAGCTTTTGGCCTTTCAGTAAAATCACTGATGGAAGAGACCTCAGAACCATGTTATACCCTAACTGCTCTCAGAGCAACAGAGTCACTTGGGGTTTGCCTGTATTAGGAAAAGTGGTTGAGGTGATGTCAGCGGTCAACCTCAACCCACCATTAGCCTGTATCTACATGAGGGAACCGATTGTGGTTAGGTTGGGGTTAGTTAACGTGTTAGATAGCTAGCTCCAAGCTAATTTTGATAAACCTTGGAGCGGGAAGAAATATCATTGCCCTAGACATCAAGTGCAGCTCTTGGGGAAATCTGGAGTATGTGCTGGACAGAGGAAGAAGTACAGGGGTGGTAGGATGGCAGTCTTTAACCCCTTTCTCTATTGTGTGATTTGGTGGAGGCCCTGCACTGCCACTCCTAACTTGAAGAGTTTACCTTGTTTCCTGGAATCTGTGCATTTCTTGGCAGGTGGCTGCAGCTACTACGGCTGCTAGTTGAGCTCTCTGCTATACCACTAACAGACCATCCTCTGGTTGCACAGTAAATTTTGACTCAGTGCCAAGCTGCCCACGTTTCCGCTGATTTGTTCGGTGCAGATGTTCTGGGATATCAGATGGTAGGAGGGAAGCTGCTGCTTCAATTTAGGATTTGGCTAGCTTCTGGCTCTTGTAAAAAAACAGGCATTCAAGTCCTGAGTAGGAATGGGACCTGGCATTGCCACCATTTTGAAGTCACCAGCTGTGATGTTGGCTGGATTAGGGGGACCATTTATAATATTAGTTTTCATCAATATTTCATAATTACAATAATTCATGTGAGATATGCCATACCAGGTACCATTAGAAAGGTTATGATTTGCCAAGTATGATGATATTATTCATGTGTATGTGTCATATTTGTATTGAAAGTTATGGATGTGTTTGATGTATCTGTCTTTAAACTTGTGCTTTGTTTCTGGGCAACAACCCAGACAGGATGGCTGCAGCACTAGCCTGCTTAATGGCCCATTAAGGAAACTCACAAGATACAATGAGCCCAGGGGGAGAAGCCAGGGATACACCTAATGAGTCACCAGGACTTACTCATGTGACCCTGGATTCTATCTTATTTCTGTAAATTCCACAAGCAGCATGGCAAAGGCCAAGGGACATAAAAGACAGCTGCACACGATCACATCCATTTGGTCATCAGTCTTCAGCCATCACCTATCTCTGGATCATCTACAACTGAAGCTGTGAAATAAAGGACAGACCCATCCAGGTACTACATGTACACCCGAGGAACTAACCAAGCCTGCAAACTCCACAATTCTAGTGGAAAGCTGATGTATATGGACTTCCAAATAATTTGTATGTGATTGCTTTAATCATTTAATATTTCTCTTATACTTTGTTTCCTCTCTTTTATAATAAACCTTTAGTTTTAGTTACTAAAGGATTGGCCGGCAATGTGGTATTTTGGGTAAGATCCAAACTTCTATTGATCTGGTAATGTGGCTGGCTCTTTGGGGATAAGGAGAACCTTTTTTGTAAAGAGCACAGAGTTTTAAATAACTGGTCTCTTTACTGGAACTAGTGGCTGACTGGGAGCCAGAAACTGAAATACAGTAAAGGAAGCTGTGTATATTTTGTTTTAGCTTCTTGATAACCAGTGTAGGAAATCCAAAGCATTGCTTGTGGCTGGTTGGGAAGTCTGACTTCAGCGTCACCCACCAGTGCTGGGAGAACCTGCTCTCCTTTTGCAGCCTCCCCTGATCTTGGCATTTTCAGAGGGTTACCCTAGGCACGGACGGATCACACCAGCCACCTAAGCTCCTCATGCAGTGTAAGAGCATTTCATGCTGCAGGGGGAAGGACAGTAAAATGTAGAAGGCAGCAAAATAATAAGTGTTATAACTAGAGAGGAAACAATAAAGAAGTTTCACTTTTGAACTTCCAATAAATGTTAAGCAATAAAACCCTCTAGCTACCAGTTACCAAAGCAGACATATCTGACAGGAAGTTGATGGTTAGATTTTCTTTATCCAACTCATCCTGACTCACAGCTAGTGCTTAATCTATGCCAGGGCTGAGCCCTGGCACCTTTAGGCTTGGCAGTTCATACCCCCAGCACCTCTAGGCTTGCTACATCAGTTATGAAAGTAAAAAACTGCTTGAGCCCTGGCACTTCTTAAGCACTGATCTCAGCTCCAGTTGCCTTCATCTCTTTATTGAAGAGATCTAGCCTACATGCAAGGGACCAGTGCACCATCCACTTAGTGCAGCAGTTTACATTTTTCCAAGATATATGTTTCTAAAAATCAAATACCAGCAGTTAACAGCAAAACTAAAGTTACTGACGTGATGGAAACCAGTATTTTAATCCTTATCTACTGCACGACCATTTTAACCTAAAATACATCAATTTTATATCAAGCAAAATTATTTTAATTGTATCATTTTCCCAAACCATCCATAGGAAACTGATGAAGCTAAGCAATAATCAATAAACAATCAACAGTCAATATTGCAATATAGTTTTATTCTGAAGCATGTCTGTGAAAATGGCGTTATAGGATTCACTAGTCTCAAATTATTTGCATATTAAATGTGCTCACTTCTACATAAGCAAAAAAACAAACTGAAATTGGAAATCTATTATTTTATATACCATCGCCTGCAAAAACCTGCTCTTCGTTGTGTTGGTACTGCAGGGTTAATAGGAGTAATTAGTAGTAAATCTTACGTCTGTCACTAAATTAAACAGGTGAGACATAAATAAGGATTAGATCTATTGAATATGATAGGAGCCATTTTTACATAGTTACTTTACAAAAAAAAACCACATTTTAAGCTCTAAACTGAAAAAGAGACAGAACAGAAATATGGAGTCATATCTGGCAAGTCAATAGAAGTTGAGGCGGCTCTGCTACTCATAGGATCTGATTAATAGTAAACACATCAAAAACATTGCAAACAGTGGGGCCCAGCCCTGCCCCCACAGGCTGCATTGGGAGAAGGACCAGGCCCTGGTGAGCAAAGTAGACACATGCAAACATTTGCTTTTCAAATACAACAAGGAAAATAAAGATAAACAGATGGTTCACCATTCCTAATACAGTAAAATACTCTTAATCATGAAGTCTTTTCCACATAAAACATTTACTCTAAGCTCTATAAATGGAAGTGCAATTTACTCATTGAAACAATCTGGGACTTCATTTGACTTCACTTTAAAATGGATTTCACACTATCCAAACTCCCTGTTAGTGAGTTGCACAGTATATATTGGGTCAGGAAGATAAATGTTTAAGCATATAAAAGAAAATCAGTATATTGCTATTTAACACATTAGCTAAACAGGCTACACATTAACGATATTATACTGTTTTAATGATTTAACAGCTATTATATTAATATTTGAAATAAATCTTTTTTTTTTTTTGCTATTACTCAAGCTGAAAACAATATAAAAAGCATGATTTACATTATACTAGAACATACCTCTCTGATTATCTTTGCTCCTCTTGGATTTTTTAGATTGACAGCTATACTCTGGTAACAAAAAATACAATATTGTTAGTTATGGGAAAGTCCCTCTGCCATTCATCCTGTGATCTTCTGCCAAATTTAACAAATTATATATCCTTAATTGTTCAAAACACGCATTTTAGTTCTTTCAAAGAATTATTCAGTTTCATACTGCAATTTAATGCCAATTTTAATCTTGCCACATTTACATATGGTCAGGATTACATAAATGTAAACTATAGTATCTGGGGTTGGTACCCTACAAATCATGCTTAAGAAAAAACAGACAATTATATTTCTTGCTTTGTTAGTTACTGTTCCTGGTTTCTCCCTAATTGTTACAGTTATCTAATTTGTCAAAGATGTTGCTTCTGTTCAATACAATCCAGTCTCTCGTACTACCACAAACATTACCCAAAACACTTAAAAGAAAAATATTATAAAGATTATTCTGAGTTCCTTGTCAGGGGAAAAAAACAATGCACAATAGCAGAGTTTCTGTTTACCTTTTTATTTCGATTCACACTGAGAAAATAACTGCTTTCTGTTCCAACAAAAGGTGGCCCCCAGGCTCGTGTATCATCACCAACTCCTGAAAATAAGAATGTCACTTTTTTTTTTTAATCAGTCCAGGATTATACCGCACAAAACACAGGCAAATATGCAGAAAATGAACGCTGTGTTCTTTTCCCAGTTTACATTTAAATGGCTTAAGCATCAGCTAAAACAGCCAAAACATCTCCTTTAATCACCATTGGTAGACAATGGTTTAGTAACATACATATTTTAAATAATTCTAGTTATCTGTGTAAAGATAAACTCCTACACATGAATAAGCAAAACAGATGTGTTTTGCCACTACTATGACTATTTGAAAAATATTTTTATTGCATTCAAAGACAAAAAGTACAGAATAAGAAGGTATGAATATAAACATTTAACAGCTCACTTCAGAATGACAATTAACGGTTAACTTGCTTGAAAATAAATAATAAAAATTTGAATTGGATTGGGTTGCACTGGGTTGGCAACCTCCTTTTAGGTTGTCATCTTGACCATCACACTTCCAATTTCATCAAAAAAATAAAAATGTCAATGTCTAGCCTTTATGATTGTGAAGAAAACTTTCAAGCTTCAACCAAGCATAGTGTTATAGTTTGCAGAGAGCCTGAAACAGCTCTCAGAAGAATGAACTGTCCTGTTCACCTGTAACTTAGATGTCCAGTCACAGTAATTTAAATGCTAACCTATTAACTATTCCACTAGTGAACTGGGCGAGAAGGAAAGAGAGAGAGAGGGAGACAGAATCCTATTGCAAAGATATGCAAGATGTGTAAGTGGCATTTTATTTTGATGCCCTAAGTCGGTGGTGCTTGGAAGAGTATCACCACTTTTTTCCCCTAAAAAGCCAGCAGGGAGAAGTAGAAACCCAGGGGAACACTAAGTCTTATCAAGGGTGATGTGGGACTAAATTCTGAAAAGCCCAGCAAGATATCCAACACCCCAAAAAGCCCAGATTCCCTCAGAACACCGGGGGCTTGGTCTACTTCAGTGGTACATGAGAGACCGGGCAGCTTCCTCCCTCATTCCAGTGGGATACCTACCTCAGGCAGGTATCACTGCACCCACCTCAGCCTTTTCTTCAATCGTGGGGGGAGGGCCCCCACATGGGGTGGTGAGGAAGGGATACAGTTTACCGGGGCCCAGAGGCCCCAGGCTGCAACCCCATTACCATGAAGAAAAAATTTGTCATAGCTCATGAGATCGTATGTATGGGATGAAGGATTATGGTATGTATGTGGGCGTGGGTCCATGTTACAAGTTTGTACTGGTCTTGAAAAAATTATGCTTGGGCCCTGCATGAGGGCTAGAAATATATTTTTAAAATGAAAATTTTGATTCCAATGTAATCACTTGATTTTGGGAGCCACATCCCGAGGTACGTGCCTACTGTGCTTAGACTTTAATCCCTCCCTGTCCATGAACAAATCTGAATCCTATGGATGGGGTAACCCAGCAGAGCCTACAGCAGCATATATTATTGTTGTTATTATTATTTCACATTTATACTGCAGTCGTACCTTAAGGCAATAATGAAATTAAGCCTCATTGTGCTAGGCCTTGTACAAACATATACAAAATTACAGTCCCCAAGAACTGCACACTTTGGTGTCTCAAGTGGGAGAAGCCTGGTTTGGGGATGGAGCTTGGGGAAGTATCATTACACTTTTTCCACATACACTCAGTTCAAGCCCTGCCATCAATACATTTCTACGCTACCTTCCTGTAAAGATCTCAAAGTGGATTACTAACACCAATAATGAAGTCTAATAACACCCCTGTTAAGTAGAGATATTGTCACAGGACAAGTTTCTTAACCGACTTTACAGATGTGGGAAACGGACCCTGGGAGGTTAAATGACTCATTCAAGGTCTATATGTGAGAGAGCTAGGAATAAAATTCAGGACTCCAAAATCTTAGGTTTGTACTTTAATCAAAAATCCCTGCTTCCACCCTATACTCAATATACTTTGAATCATAGTTTTCAGTTTCACCTATTGGTATTGGATCGTGACCTTTCCATAATGAAACAACTAAAAACCTTAGTGAACTAAGATGCAGGAGCAAGCCTCTGAGAGGATGATTTGTTGGCTGAAGTGGTAGAATCCTTTCCTTAGGTGTTCATTGTGGATAGATTTCCTATTTAAATATAATAAATGAGTGTGAAGTTTGACTTTAGTGGGTTTTTCTTTTTTTTTTTTTTTCCAAATAATAAAGAGAGAAAGGATTTTTCTTTTGAAATGGCCGGAAACTTATGTAAGGAAAAACACATGACATAATGTGCAGCTGCTATGACATAGCTGCATGCCTCAAGTGCGAAGTGAGCCACAAGACTGGAGGCCAAATGTGGAAATACCTCTGAAACAACTGTACTCCCTGGAGTTTGTTATTCTATTTGCATAATAAAAGAGGAGCTCAACTGAACAAAAAATCTGCAAAATTTAAGAAATGTAGCTATTACACTAGGAAAAGCACTTGTTACAGTATCCAAAACAAGAAGTTCATAAGAAAAGTTCTTCCAATCTAAAAAATGCACACACAGAGTGGGAAGAGAAATAAGTTATAATAAACTGAAATATACAAAAGTAGCAGCTTGCTGTGTTCCTACAAGACAGAGAAATTCAGGCCATAATTACCATGGTACCACTGTACCAGGCTCAGAGGGAGCCATAAAAAAAATGCAAAAATCAGCTTTTCTTGTTATCTAAAAAGTCTGTTAACCTCTGACACTTCCAGAGCTAGAAGTGAGTGCTGTGTGGGTAGCTGAGAATCTTCCTTTTCCAATGGAATAAAGATCCCATTTCTATCCATGCAAGGTAGTAACATTTTTATGCACATTAAGTCTTTTATTGGTACAAAACTGAATCTTGCCCATGCTGGAAAGAGCAATTCCACATTTAGGGGGAAGAAGAGGAAACATCTCTCTGGCAGGCTATTTTTTAAGTCAGCTACTTGAAACTGCTCAGTGACTTGGAATATTAGAATCAGCCACAGGAGAGATGGATCAGTGGGCAAAACACTTTTGATTGATGAACCCAAGTGCTTGTAATCCCCATTTCAAGGCATTTGTAACAACAACAAAAATGTACGTAAAATAGTTACTATAATCTAGACATTTTAATTTTTTAAAATGAAGCTCCAGTCCCTTGTTTCTTGTCATACCAATCTGCTCATTTAGGAAATTTTAATTCGGTGTCACTGATTTACACGCCGAACTGTGGCCAAGCTCAAGAGGCAAGTAATTTGCTCAGTATTCTACGTGCAGCAAGATGTACTCCTGCTTAAGTTCACAAAGAAAAGCTTTAGCTCAGGGTATATTAAACTACTGAAACATAATACTGCAATGGGAAAACACCTGCTTGTTCCCCTATTTGTATGGGATATGTCCTATGAGTGTTTCCTCTGTCACAGTGCAAAATATACTTCAAAATTCAGAATGTAGGCTAATGTGGTATGAGTCTACGTCATTTCGTGGGTGGGACAAGGTATTCTTATTTTTTTATGTGCTTAATTAATTTTCATTCAAGATATATGTTTTAAAAAGACAACACCAACTCAAACATGGCCAAAACCTTACATTTTCTAAGAATGCCATTGGAAATATTCATAATCATAAGCTAACATTGCCTTTCAGTATTTGCAACCCAAACACTGCAGCACTAAGAACCTATCTAAGATGAAGCAAATTAAAAAGTGAACAAACAACATAAACAGTGTAAGCGATTTTTTTAATTACCTCAGTTTTGATCATCTAAGCTTTTATCTGTGAAAGGGCACACATCATCCCCCCCCCCCAACACACACACACACTTACTTATCCTTGGCCACCTTTGGAACAGCATAGGCTCTCTTATTTTAGTATCCACTGTGTATAAATTATTCAAATCACTTCCACCAACACCTGTACACTGCAACATACCAATCCTAATCTCTATGACTTTCGACTCCTATTCATCAGGGCCCAGGAACAAAATGAGATCTCCCTTCCTTGAGATCTCCTTCAATCTGGGCTTAGCTAGCCCTGTCCTCCCTGCTCTAGCACTTTCTTTTTGCCTTTTATCAAGCTAATCATCTGACGCCCAATTAATTCCTTAAATCACCCAGCTTCCTTGTCTGATTAGCTACATCCTCCCTATTTCCTTAAAACTTATTGAGGCCACAGTGATCAGAGTGCAGACCTTTATATTAGATCTCAGCACTCTGTCACAATGAATAACATAATGAAATAAGAGTTTACATAAAATATTATTTTTAATGTTACAATGTCTCTTTAAAATCCATGTACAGGGCCTAATAACCATATAATTTCCATCCCTTCTATACAGAGGATTGCTGCTAAATCCTTGCACATTCAGATGAGAAATGGACATTACCCTTACGGGATACATTTTCATATGGCTCCTACTAACATCATTGTTCTCTGAAAATATACCTATAGCATCCTATCTCACGCCTACTCAGACTTCCACCAACTCACAGAGTTTAAGCCAATTTTGTTCAATTTACCCTATTTATTTCCCTACATTTCCCTATGTATTTCAACTTACCCTATGAATTTCCCTATATGTTATTTGGTTGAATAAGTTACATCTGTTCTATGGATTTTTCAGTTCTGGATTGCCCCCATTACATATGCATTTCACAGAGATCAGTAATGCAATCTCATGCTATTTATAACCCAAGGAGAGAAGACTAACAATTCCTATTCCTAAGCTAGGTATGGGATACCACTCCTACACTTACAATTGTACTCATTTCTATCTGTCTATCCAGATTCTTATACTGACACCCATCAACTTGTGGAAAAACAAGGCCAGCTCCTGAGCAGCTAGGATCTCTCTCTCTCTGTTCCTTGGAAGAAAGGGCATAAAGGAGCAAGGACTCAGAGCTGCAGCAGCAGCCATGGCCTTCAGGGTTCGGGAGTCCTACAAAGAGGTCGGACAGCCTAAATCAGTTGTACTGGGGTGTATAGTGGGAGAACCTGGACAGAAATAGTAAGAGATCTGCAACTGAGCCAAAATCACATGAATGCATTTGAACCCTGAAAATATCAGTATCTATTTCTGTTGCCTTCTTTTGGCACGCTAGCTATATCCAGATAAATATGGGTACACTTACTTCCATTTGAAAAGAACACAATTTACTCACTCCCAAAATACGTCTACCCAAACTAATTAATGCTACTCATAGTTCTCCTTTGTAGAATTATAATTTCATATACTATCAAAGTTTACAGAAGCTTTCAGTCATTGCAGAGTTTTTTGAGTGCCAATCACGGTGCCCTCTAAATGTACAGTGTAAGGGAGGAAGGAAGCATTGGTGCACTGACATTTCAGAAGTCAATAAGAGAGTAAACTAGGAAAACCTAAGTTCGTAGCTTCATTTTGGGGCCTAGTTTATGCTAACAAGGCACTATGCAAAGCCCTTCATTACACCCCTAGTTCAGCCCCACTGTAACAGGGCTGTGACAGTCCTATGACTGATAAATTGTAGCAATAACAGTTCAGATGGTACCTCAGAATTAAGATTCTATTTTCATAGAATCAGGAAACTAATGTTAAAGTTTTACACAAGCACATACATTTCTATCGCATTAATGACAGTTAATCATTTTGGAAATCCACTGTGTATTGATGGGAGAAAAGAGCCCAGAATGACCAGTTAGAAACCTGGTGTTTCAATCAGTAACAGATGTCTGATTAGTATGCCAGAGGCAAAAGATTCACTAAATCCAGCTGTAAAAGCAGATGGTGTATTTTATTTCCAGGAGGTCAAACAGAATAAGAGTGCTCCTGCAACACTCCCAACCATTGCCTGGGAAGCAAGTGATTAGACCAGGGAATCAGTCAGAGGTCTTTCATGCGGTAATATAGAACACTGATCTCAGGGCCACCAGTTTATGAAACCTAACAAGGTCACCACATAAAGTGTAGTATGTTTCCATATATCAGTGATTCCATCAGTCCAGTTATACATCTCGAGGATACAAAACCAATTCCGCATTTGAAACAATTCCATTTAGTATGGTAGGCCCCAATCATTTAGCATATGCTGGCCCCAAACCTCCTGACTCTTGTGCTAATTTTTATCTTTTTTGTCTGTTCGTTTTAAATAAGATGCCTTAATCACAATGGACTTTGTAGGCAGAGTAAAGCACGTGTTTTAACTGGTAGCCTGCAGCTTTCCTCTAAAGCCACAAACAATGCATAAGGGTCATAACAGTACAGAAAAGAATTGTAAGTCACACTATTTCTTGTCCCACAATGAGAGCGTAAGCTCCTTCGGGCAGGGACCATCTTGTCATTAAATTGTGTGTGTAAAGCACCTAGCACAGTTAGGCTCTGCTCCTTAACTGGTGCCTCTAGGTACTCTGTAATGCAAATAAATCATAAAAATAATACGTAATTTCTGGAAGGAGTCTGTTTGTTTGTTGTCACATAGTTCAGAGTGCAGCACTCTTTTCCTAGCCCCTATTTTAACAGCCTTTTCACTTGGTAATGAAAACTCCCTAGGCCTACAATTATTTAATTTGAGGCCGAAGAAGAATCTTTCTAAATAATTGAAAGGAAAATAATCTAAAATTTTGAGTCAGAGGTAGTATATATTTAGCATGTAAAATCTTTTGCCAAGTGGACTAATATTATTTTATGAATTCATAATCCCAGATATATCTTGATTTTAGAACTTCAGACTTCTCATGCCTTTATCCTTCTTAAAAGGATATAAGCTACTTCTGAACAAAACTGATCTACACTTAACACTAAATTACAGTTTTTAGAGTAAACTGACTGGAGAAGCTCCAGTAACTAGATGAACCAGTATGCCAGCAACTAGTTCTCCACCAGTGAGTCTGCAGGAAACTGAGAATAGAAAGATGTCCACAGGCCCCACAGGCTGCATAGTAAGTTAAAAATGTAAGTTTTCCAAAAGCCTAGTTAGACACACACCACCAGTCAATTTAGCATTTTCTTTCTCCTCATTTAGGGGAGAGGGGGTGTGGAGAGGAGTTGCATTTTGCATGCTCAGTCCATACTGTGGTCCCCAAATCCCCAGTAAGCCTTGACTATAAATCAAAGTGCCTCTAAGAACCGCAAGGCATCCCTTAAAATAGCACAGAGGAAAAAAACTTGAAAAGTACATAAACAAATGATTAAACTGATCCTCATTCTGATTGTATTAAGAAACCTTACCTGGTCTTTCCACTTTAATAACTTCTGCTCCTAGGTCTCCTAAATTCATTGTTGCAAAGGGTCCTGCAAGAACCCTGCAACGTTAAAAACAGTGAATTTTTTTAGTTGTTCTACCACAGCATTTGAATCTCAAAAAATTATTCTGAACAGCAAACACAAACCTTGTTAGATCAAGAATTTTCACCCCTTCTAGAGGCTTCACATTATTAGCACCTGATAAGAAAGAGAAAACGGTATTTAACTCATTAACCTTTTTTTAAGGAGACTAATGTTTCTCTGTGGAAGCCTGAACTATCTGGTGTATCACATTCTGCCTTGTTACCCACATGTGTAAAACAGGGATAATACTACCTTCAGGTATATAAAATCAGTTAACGTTTGTAAAGCACCATATAAATGATTAGTATTGTAGAGCCTATTTTAAACACCTTATAACACTGTTACATACACAGACAATAAACTTGTAAGAAGCAGCCTGTAGAAAGATCCAATAAACTCATAGCAGTCGAGTGTCAGGAAGATATACGAATTAAAACTAACGGATAACAGACTGACATGAAGTAAAAACTCCCCAGCTGCAGAATGGTTTGACCTATGCAGACAATCAAAAGTAGGGTCAGCACTTACCGTGCATTTTAAAAGGCACTTGAAAAACTGAAACAGATTAACCAAATAAATATTTGTTCTGTCGGATAGATTTCTTGAGCATATATTTACCGTCATGAATGCTACCTGCATATATTTGTCCTTCCTTCTTCCCCCTACCACCCCCACCAGGACCATCGCTGAAAACTATATGAAGGATATTAAACCCCAATGGGATGTATAACAGACTTGCAGTCTAGGTCACAGGTGTCCACGGATTTCCTGGGTGATCTTGGGCACGTCACTTCACCCCTCTGTAAAAGGGGGGATAATATTTCGCTACTTCAGAGGGATGTTCTGAGGTGCATTCATTAATATCTGTGAGATGCTCGGATATTATTGTGATAAAGGCCATAGCAATTTCAATAAATAAATAAAAAATATAATCAGATCTCTGCTAAAACTAGAACTGTTACATAACACTAGCCAGTAGGAACTAATCCTTACTCATGTACTTGTTCAAACAAGGGGGGAAAAAAACATAAAGCAGGGGGAAGGCATATTGTAAGAGTGACTCACACTCTCCTGCCCTAAATTACGAAGTATGCACACAGCATATTAGGAAGAATTGGGAATTTAAGGCTCCTGCTCAAATATTTTAATTAGCTGCTTTGTTTTCAATGAAAAAGTAGTGTCCTTTTCTTCAGTTGTAAGATATTTTCCTCAATTATTACAAATCTCTCCAGAGGGATTTGGATGGCTTGTTTTGTTGTTGTTGCCAAGAGAAATTGTGATAAGCAGACTAGTCAGCATTTAAAAAAGAAGTCTGCCTAAATATTTGTCTCGTAACTGTTTTGCACATCTTAATCCATTCACAAGAGTTCAGGTACATCGGTTTAGTACTGTTGTATTTCACTGTAAACACTGGAGAGGTTGGAAAATACTAGTAATTATGCTGGATGTCAATATAAAACATTTGGTTGTACAAGCTCAATAAAGCCACATATAGCTTGACAACGCTTCATCAGCACACCATCAGTAACTCACTCAGGTCCCAGATGAGCAAAGAATTTGAGCATAACTTAAAGCTTAACACAAACTTAACCTTAAGCAGGTGAGTTGTCCTATTTAACTTTAGTGATACTGACTACTCTCAGACTTAATGGAAAGTATATGTTTTAAGAGCGTTTTAAATTCTAAATCAGGGCATTACAGAAGAATACAACTTTATAAGAACATCTGGTCGAGTCCAGGATCCTGACAAAAGGAAGAAAGGAGAACAGCAGGATACAAACCACGGACTTCAGAAAAGCAGACTTGGACTCCCTCAGGGAGCTGATGGGCGGGATCCCCTGGGAGGCTAATATGAGGGGAAAAGGAATCCAAGAGAGCTGGCTGTATTTTAAAGAAACCTTATTGAGGGCACAGAAACAAACCATCCCAATGTGCAGAAAGAATAGCAAATATGGTAGGCAACCAGTTTGGCTTAACAAAGAAGTCTTTGGTGAACTTTAACACAAAAAAGAAGCTTACAAGAAGTGGAAGCTTGGTCAGATGACTGGGGAGGATTATAAAAATACTGCTCCAACATGCAGGAATTAAATCAGGGAGGTCAAAGCACAACTGGAGTTGCAGCTAGCAAGGGTCGTGAAGGGGAACAAGAAGGGTTTCTACAGGTATGTTAGCAACGAGAGGAAGATTAGGGAAAGTGTGGGCCCCTTACAGAATGGGGGAGGCAACCTAGTGACAGAAGATGTGAAGAAAGCTGAGGCACTCAATGCTTTTTTTTGCTTCTGCCTTCACAGACAAGGTCAGCTTCAAAACTACTGCACTGGGCGGGACAGAATGGGAAGGAGGTGACCATCCTTCAGTGCTGAAGGAACAGGTCCAAGACTATTTAGAAAGATTGGACATACACAAGTCCATGGGGCCAGATGCAATGCACCCAAGGGTGCTGAGGGAGTTAGCTGATGTGATTTCAGAACCATTGGCTATTATCTTTGAAAGCTTGTGGCAATTGGGGGAGGTCCCTGATGATTGGAAAAAGCAAATATTGTGCCCATCTTCAAGAAAGGGAAGAAAGAAGATCCAGGGAACTACAGACTGGTCAGCCACACCTCAATCCCTGGAAAAATCATGGAGCAGGTCCTCAAGGAATCCATTTTTAAGGCACTTGGAAGAGAGGAAGATGATCAGGAACAGTCAACATGGATTCACCAAGGGCAAGTCATGCCTGACCAACCTGATTGCTTTCTATGAAGAGGTGACTGCCTCTGTGGGTGTGGGGAAAGCGGTGGATGTGATATATCTTGACTTTAGCAAGGTCCCCCACAGTATTCTTATCAGCAAGTTAAATTAGTATGGGTTGGATGAGTGGACTATAAAATGGATCGAGAAATGGCTAGAGCATAGGGCTCAATGAGTAGTGATCAATGGTTCCATGTCTAGCATTACTAACATTACTTTCCCAATCAAAGACACTTCTATAATCAAAAAGTTCTCTAGCTGTGGTTAACAGTCCTGCCCTGGAAGTCTGCAAAGTATTTAGATTTCCATCATAAAATATGCATTTACACAAAGCCATAATTAACAAGAGGGTGAGATCCCATTTATTATTATATCATTCATTTTATGGAATTAAGTAAGAACCCAAATCAAGAATCATAGCCACTCTGGTCTGGGGGTAGCATAGGAGAAATTGCAGATGTGTTTGTGGGAGAGTGATTTGTTGGGCAATAGATACTGGATGTTGGGATAGTGGTATTGTCTCCAATGACAGACAGACAGAGGCAGAAGGAAGGTTAGTGGAAGGTAAATTAAAAGCTTGGTTCAGAAAGTTTGAGAAGCAATGCTATGCCCTACTGAACACACAATGCCAGCAAGCGGAACTATTCTTGCCTATCCATCTCTGAATTTACATCAAGACTTACTTTCTGATAATATGCCTATGAGCCGTAGACTGATTTTATGATCCATGGCCATTTGATCACAAGAGAAATAACAGTTCTAATACACTAGTCATGTGAACACTACCAAAACCATTCACTGAGTCCTTCTACTATCCCATTACCATCCTCCATCAGCATCCTCTCCTGTGCCACATTTGACAAGTACCCAAAGTAACACATTATCTCTAATTATTTTTTTCCTTTGAGATTCCAGATGTGACCTAAATGTCATAAGGCACAAATGAGTTGTCTGTATTTTTAGTTATTGATTTCTTAAGTAAACCAAATACTTTAAACTTCACTTTTTATTGAATTAATCCTATAGCTCAACAAGTGCAAACATTCCTCTCAGGTGTAACTATACCATACTTCCAGATTGTTTATTCCTATAATAAACAGGACAAGCACATGCACCTCTATTACAAGTAGCCCTGTTTGAGAGAAAAATAAACAGACCCACTCAAACTTTGCAGACTCTGAAAGCAGGATGTGGTCAGCTATGTCAGTATATCTTATAACAGTAATAAAAAGAAAAAACTAAAAGTCATTTCATAGTACAATTTACTTGTACTCCTTTTAACCCTGAAGATCTTTTTGTTTTAAAAAAACGTCTTGCTCCCTCAGAAAAGTTTTCTTTTACATTTTAGCTGAACAGAGATAGACAGTGAAGGGGACAAAAGGAAGCGTTCTGTAGGCTTGATTTGTCTCTCACACCACTTTTACACCAGTGCAGCTCCAGTGTCTTCAGTTAAATTACTTCTAATTTATACCAGGGCAAGGGAAGAGAATCAGGTCCCCCACCCAGCCAAATTGCAGAGCCCATACTCATTCATTCACACTGCTTCCAGCATCTCATTCACACCTTGTGTAAGTGATTGCAGTGCTAACGCAACCACTTACACAAGCAAGCAAATTGGTTCATTATCTTGAATAGTTAAAATGTGAAAAATAGTGAAAATACTGTTGAGGAGTGATCATTCCAGTTCAGTTGCTTATATTTGGTATTTAAAACAAAGATTGAAAAATGAGGAAATCAGTTATACTTATTAAATAGCCACCAGAAGGTAGGTTTCTTTATTCAAGATAAAAATTGGGCTTGCAGGAACGGAGAGACTGAATCTATTATAAAACCCCCAAACAGTGAAAAGTTGTGTTAAATAATAGGAGGATCAGGTCTAAAAGTAGATTTCTAAAATGGATTGTTTATCCACAAAATGGAAATAAACAGTTTAGTAACTGAACTGGATGTGCACCACATTCTCCATAGATTACTGTTAGTAGTCTGATCATTTGTTCTCATTGGGCTCCAACCCCTCCCATGATTCTCCATTTATTGTTTGCCACCTGCACACATCACTTTGGAAAGCCTGCATTGGAATCAGAAGCTTTGGAGTTCCTCCCCAGCCATTGTGGAAATTTATACACCTAAATCCAGATGTGCATTTTCATTAAGGAAAAAAATAAGTCATCTGCAATCAAGTCAGTTATGGAATTAGTAATGCTGTAGCAAAAGTGAAGAGTAGGGCCAATTTCAGATAAATGTAAAAAACAAAATAATGTCCTTAAAATGCTGGGGTACAAAGAAAACTATCTAGAAATCTCTGTGAATTCAGTATGCTATAATCGCAAGATATTTAATAATTTGTGTCATAGCCCTGCATGGACATTAGAAGATCCCATCACACTTTTCCTAAGTGCAGAAATTTCCCTCCTTGTCTGCAGCCCTGGAGGCCTTTGCATTTCAGTGATTGCGTATGTGCGGGGCACTCTCAGAGCCTTTGGGGCATGAAAGAGTTTATAGCCCATCACACTTGTGGCATAATTCCCAAGCACACAAATCTTTCATGTCGGCTTGTCCCTTGCCATCCTGCTCTGTAAGAGCTTGTGTTTTGCTAAGACCGCGGGGGCAGGAAACAACGTTTTGATTGTCTGGCAAAAGTCTCTCCTCTATAAACCTGTGCAAATAAATAATATAAAGCGAAGCCGCTCTTCCATACTTTTAAGTAAAACTTCTCCTGGACTTTGGTTCCTTTCCACCGCCCTGGGCAGGTGTTATGCAGCTCACAATTCAGACACCACCCTGGTTTCCACACCAGAGAAAACAAGTGGTTTATTAAACAGAGTTGAAAAGAAGGGGCTACCTGGCTGGAGACAGCTTCCCTGCACCCCTCTGCTGCTGCTGGGTGAGGAGAGGAGTCCCCGAGGTCTGGGGCAGAGGGGAGAGGCAGGGCAGACACCGCTGCTAGGGAGCGTGGGGCACAGACGCCCCCTGAGCCTCACATAGGAGCAACCACCTCTTCCCAGCATCGCTGCGGCTGCCAGCCCGAGCGGGGGCCCAGAGCTAGGCACGGAGGGCCACGACAGACTCACTGCGAGCGCGACCGCTAGCACAGCCCCGGCTCCCGACCCGTCTCAGGCAAGAGAAGGAGGCGGCGCGTGAGCGTTCGCGCTCCGCCGTCCGCGTGAAAAAGGTACCCGGCCCTGCCCCCTGGGCAGGCGCAGCGCTACCGCATCACTGCCCGTCCCCTTTGCGCGCGCGCAACGCGGCGCGAAAATTCTCCCCCCCCCCTTTTGCAATGCGCAGGCCTCGCTGGCTCTCCCCTGTCCTCTGGGAGAGTGAAAATGTTCCCAGCCGGTGGGCGCAATACGCAGCCGCAAGGCTAAATGTCCCGTTCCTCTCTCTGTGTGCGCGCGCAAAAAGCAACTAAAATCCCGCTATCTGGATGCGGCGGGGGGAGGGGTCCTTTCAGGGGTAGAACCCAGAGGGGTCAGGCGTGTGTGAGGAAGCCCCGCCCATAATCACTGTCTGGGGCTTCTTTACTTTATGTCCCTGTAGTGATGGCTCGACTCTTCCAGGGGAGATCGGGTGGCGTCCAGTCAATTTTGCTCTGGTGGTCTCAGAGGATCAATTTTTGCTTCGTCCTTCTCAGACTGCGCAACACTGCTTCACCGGAATTCAGCCTGGCACAAATGTCGCCACCCCTGATGGTTGAGCAAACAGTTGGGGAGAATCTCTCCTGCACTGATGCACTTGGCGTATTCATTCCCTGCAGTTGTAAGGCCTCCATCGTGAAGTTGTCACAGCTCACAAATATATTATACTTTCCTTACTGGCCCAGAAATTTATGATCCTATGTTGCCAGAGGATGATAAAAGGCGTTCGTGTTCCACCAATTCATCAGCCTGAATAAAGAGATGTATCTTGTTTCCCCAGAAAAAGGTTACCCAGTTTAAACTACCACACTTTTGCTGAGCAACGTTGAGAGCTTCTTGTACAGTGCGGGAAACAAATTTTGTTAATGTTATTTGTACTTTTATATATTTGGGAGGCATTCATACAGTGATGAAGCCATATACCTACGGTGTCAGACACACAGATAGGTAAACCTGTCACAGAATATATCCTGCTGCTAATTCCCACAAGGATTTTCCTGGCAATCAATAATTTGAGCCATTCTGGGGGAAATGAAGCAACAAGGCATTAGTTTAATACAGTCTTAACTAGGTTGTAAAGTTAGGACCTCTTTCATGGGGAGAAGAGTTTAAACTTCATTGCAGTAAACAAGAATGAATAATTGTTGTTACCTTTGGCTTGAAATGCTTTCCTGCAAGGTTGGTATATAGAATGAAGCAATTTGTGGCTTGCATTTGTAATCTTTTTGCTTAGTTCTTTTAAAAATGCAAAACATTAAATTAACTTCAACTTGCACATTTTAACACACATATGAAAGGTAATAAATTATAGGCTTTCATGCTGAAGCAGAAATGGGGCTGTGCATGGGTGCAGAGGTCCATCACACAGAGCCAGTTGCAGCACTGAGGCCCTAGTTCTCAAAGCAATTCAAGTCTTGGAAGGTTTATATAAAGAGGCTACACTTCTCCATTAATTTAAACCTAAATTAAAGGGACACCATAACCCTGAAATGAAGTTATGTCTTGGATGGGGGTTAGACTAGATGACCCTTGCAGTCCCTTCTAACCCTTTGGTTCTCTGACATAGTTAAGCTGACATAACCCTGAATATAGACCATGGTAATCAACGGAAAAGTTCTTCCTTGACCTACCTAATGCCTAGGTGGATCACCTGCACCAGTGGGAGAACCCTTGCCCCTTGTTTCAGAGTAAGCAGTGTCTACACTGAGGCGCTTCAGCTCAAGAGCGAAGCTGTAGCATTTCAAGTGTAGAGAGGCTCTGAATCTGCTGAGCCTGAAATAATAGCTCTCATGTGTAAGCAGCCTCATTCACCTCATGGGGTAGTTACCACCTCAGATGCTGACTCAGATTCCCAGTGATAATTTAAATGTCAGTATCATTAACTATTTCAATAATCAAAGCATGTCTGAAAGGACAAGGATGAATACCATGCAGACAGGGTTGCACTGGGGAGAGTATCACTTTTTTTTAAACCCAAGCTGATCCAAAAGGCCAGAGAGGAGGGTACCCAAACTCCCACAAGCAGAAAGCAATCCTGCTGAGCCGGGGGCATTGACGCTCCATCAAGGGGAGCCAAGCCTGAGGAAACCCATTAGGGCAGAGGGGATCCTGTTTTGCATCAGTGGTTAAAGTAGACAAACAGCAGGGGGGAGGCCTAGCGCACCAGGAGGCGTGGGAGCAGTGGGACCCCAAGCTCGGGCGCTCTCCCCGCCTCTGTTCAAAGCAGGGGTTGATCTAAGTGCCGCTGAGGTTTACAAAATAGGGGGACGCCGGACCCAAGAGGATGCCCCAGCCACGAGGCGCTACTCAAGGGAAGCCCTGGCTGGACCGGAGGGCCGTGGAAGGCTAATAATGGCGACAGTCCGCTTGGGGATGGGACTTCACCGCGCACGCAGGACAGGCAGTGGCCCGTCTTCCCGGGGCGGGGATCCGCCCTGTGCGCGCAATGCGCAGCGCGGAAGCTGGCGCTGCGGGGCGGCCGACGCTAGAGCCGGGCGGCAGGGGGCGCGAGGCTCACGCTGCCTTCCTCCCCCCGCCCTGCGCAGCGACTCCGAGTTGCGTCCCCGGGGCCCGATCGGCACGTCGGGCTGGCGCGCGCGCACGCACGCGCAGTCGCACCAGCGGCGCGCGGGCCTGCTGCTGCTGCGTGTGTCTCGCGGCGCGGCGGTTAGGCAGGGCCGGTTGCGCAGTTTTCGTCCCCCGGCGCCGGGCCGCCGCAGGAGCCGGAGCGGGGCCATGCAGCGGCAGAGCTTCCGCCCCCCCACGCCTCCGTACCCGGGTGGCGGGTTTCGGAGCCCTCCTGCCGGCGGGGGCCCCATGCCCGCCTCCCCGCGGGGCTACGGCAGCCCCCACCACACGCCGCCCTACGGCCACCGGCCTCGGCCCTACGGCAGCGGGCCCTCGCCCCGAGGCCACAGCTTCCACGGCGGCGGCCGGTTCGGCAGCCCGTCCCCGGGGGGTCAGAGCCCGCGTAGGCCGCACAGCGCCAGCCCCAGGTACTCGGCTCCCTACGGCTGCAAATCGCCGGCCGCGGCCCAGCAGCACCCGCCGCAGCGGTACAAGTCCTCGCCGGGGGGCTACCAGAGACCCTACCAGGTATGGGGGCGGGGGGGAGCTGCCGTGTGCCCGCTCCGTGCGGGGGCGGGAAGGAGGCGGTGAACCAGGGCTCATTGAAACGCGCAACAGCCCCCGCCTCCCCGCCCTGGCGCCGGGACCGTCTCGTGGAGAGGGGAATAAATGGCCCCGCACGCGAGGGAGGAGAGAGACGCGCAGCCAAGGCCTTCCCCGTTTGCCGAAAGGGAGGGAAACTGGCTCAACGCAGAATCCCCTTCCAGGCCCCGAGGAGGGCTGGGAGAGACACGGACCCCAGAGCTATTCTGTTCCTCCCACCCCCGTCCTGGCGTTTGGAAGGGGTGGGGGATGAGAAAGCAACGTGCACACTCCACATCCCTCTCCTCCCTTATGTTAGCGTTCCCCCGTTTCTCCTGTTTACTGAGTTGTTCTTTGGGTTTGTTTGTTTTTAAGAGCTGAGATGAATTGGAGTGTTTGTAGCTTTGTCCGGGACCTCTTATTAGAGGAGTTGACCTAAACTGGGAGATTGGGTACAGTCGAGCAGGGGATGCTGCTAACATGGTTTTTAAAAGGCATGTTTTCTAGCAGAGTTGAAAACCTTTCCTCGTGAAAGGAGCGTGTCACACGGAGAGGGGAAATACTGTTCAAATAATGCTTTGGGTTTTTAAACTTCCAGCTTTAAAGGGACGAATCAGTATACTAATGTCTGAATCGAAGTTTATTTTAACAATTAGACCAATACAGAAACTAACACCTGCGTAGGTGAAATATTGCTGAGGTAGCAATGTCAATTTTTGTAGTTCATGTCTTGAACTTTGTCTTTAAAAAAAAATTTAAAAAAAGTGGTGGGAGAGAGGGTTCAGAGCTAGCTTTACCAGAATGCACATGCACTGTAGAAATGCTATGGTTGCAGTCCCAATAAACATTGTAAATATAGGTGAAGAGAACTCAGCCAGCCATTAGTTTACCTATTTATTTATTTTTGCAACTTAATCAGGTAGAAAGTGACGAGCTTCAAAGCCATACAGCATACAGTTCCCACTAACTATTGATTATTGGTTTTCCGCTCAGTCGGAAAACATATTTCCATTCCTACTAATAGTGCCTGTTAAGTTGTACATGGGTCTTTGTGCTAAATCACTCTGCTTTTGCCTTTTCAGAGTGGTTATTGGCATGGAACTATGTGTTGGTCAAGTTATTTTGTTCACAATGTATTCTTTGTAGGAGTAAGGGACTAAAAAGTAGGAATTTGCAATGGAGGAAGGGACTGAGATGCTAACATGAATAAAGGGTGTGGAGGGGGCAGTTAGAGGAATTTAAAATTCATGCTGGTAGATACTAAAAATATTTAGTAAGAGTAACTACATTTATCTGTTCTTTGAGTAGCACTAGTACAGACTACATAAATAGACTGTCTGTAATAGATTAGGAAAAGCTATGTTCAGGAAAGCTATTTCATAATGACCTCTGGAAAGAAAATGACTCAAAGCAAGGTGCCATAACATGTGAGTCCTGGAAGAGTACTAAGCAGTTTGATTCCATTGTCTGTTTAAAATTTTACCACCATTATGAAGAATAATTGCTTCTTTCTCCTGTAAACCCATCAGAGCTGATACACAGAGGCATCAAAACCTCCAAAACTTGTAATGCTACTGTCATCCCCAAGTTTAGGGACCTAGAAAGACCATCTAAAATCTTTCTTCTGGAACCAGAAGCTAGAAAAGGCAATTCTTATTAACAGTATTTCTTAGATTTTTTACTTAACTCCTAGTATTGTGGTTTTTGAGCACTAAGAATGAGCACAGTTGAATTTGCACCCTCAATTACCATAACCTTTTCTAAAAAAGACCCAAAATCTTAAAGAAAAATAGTATTAAGTATAGATTTGTTATAATTATACTAATTTTCAACACAATTTGAATAATTGCCTGTCCCTGTCTCAGTGTAGGATACTCTTTTTATTTAGCTTTGACTTAGTTTTCTGCCATATGTATTTGTACTTCCACTACCAGTTTATTATGCTAACTTGATTAACTGTTTGGACCATAGTCACTAGTAAGACTTTTCAATACAAAGGTTCCATCTCCATCAGGGAAATGTCCCATTGCTGACAGTGGTGCTAACCCTGATCATCCCATTATTTGGGGGTTGGAAAATGTGGAGATGGGACAAATAATTTCAGCACTATTACAGGAAGTGCAAAAACTGGTAAAATAATACCATGTTTTCTGTAAGGGGCTGAAAACTCTGGGCTTCTCTGTGCTAGTAGGTAAGTGTTTTCAGCACTAACTGAGAGGAAATTGGGAAGGGGAGTGACTATTGCTCTCTTTCTAGGCATTATTGCATTTAAAATCATGGTATGAAACCATGTCAGCAAAAGGCAATTTTCCTTGTGCAGATGGAGCTTGTGGTTTTCTATTCAAAGGAGGATTGATGTGAGAACAGGTTCACTACATCTCTAAGAGAAGTGGCACTAGATTGTATTACCCACTAAAACAATGTTCTGAAACGTGTCTCCCTTTCCCCACAGTAATAAAAAAAGAATTAACATTTATTTGTGGTTAAAGATACTTGTTATGGTTAATATTTTAAGATATGAACTTCTACATAGATAGGGAGTTATTTACATAGATAGGGAGTTATTTAGGAAGCTCTTATGCCAGAATGAGTGCTATATTCCAAAATAGCATCAACACTTGGAGTTAGTCAGGAATAGCTAACCCCTTCTGATTTCATACCACACCTTATTCCAGGTTGGGTTTTATGTCTAGACGAGCCCATTAGTATTTTAAATACATTTCTCCAACGCCATCATCCCTCAAAACATTTACTACAAATGCAATTATGTCAGAGTTTTTGAGTTTGGGTAAATTCATTGTTTTCTGCATGTTGAGAATTATAGCTAGAATGTTACAAAAAGAATAAAAATGTGATTGGGGGGATTAGATTAGATTTTAGAGAAGTGAAGCGTGTTTTTGATCAATCTTCTGAAGTCTAGAATACATAGCTTTGCTCCTTAATATGCATGTTTAAATGAATGTCTCCTAATGCCAATCTTTTTTTGCTAGGTTTTTATTGGCTTGGTCTAGGGAATACTTGTAAATCTACTAATGTTTCATGGAAAGCTTTGTGAAATTAAAAATTATTCTTTTGTTTATATAGTTTTCTTCCATCTGCCTTTCTTATGACTTGGTCCACTGATCTGAAAACAGTGGCATCACTGTTGTTCTACTTCTCCACTTGTAGTCATTCTTCTGTGAGATTCTAGTCATATCCACATAATTTAATTGTGATGACATGGAGAAGTAAAGAGTGGGGTGAAAAAAATACATTCTTTGAGGTGACTTCTGTATATTCCCATTTGTGGGATGTACTCCCCATGCCATCAAACTTCAGATGTTCTCTGGAAAAAAATACCTATTGTGACCACCTCTTTGCCGCACCAAATTTTTAGAATTTAGTTTTTGAGAGGGTAAATGGTCTCCAACATCCCCAGTTTCTCCTCCTCTGGCTAGGTGTAGGGACCATCTCTGTATGGAAGGAAAACTTGTTGTCTGCTACCTTTAGATACATAGGCCTGGTGTAAACTGCTGTCGACGGGAGATACACAAGCTATGTAATGTAGCTTGCATATCTCACATTGATATACTTAACGTTTATGTAGCGTGGTGTCTTCACGGTGCTGCATCGACAGGAGACGCCATCCCATTGACGTAGCCTTACTCCTTTTGGGGAGGTGGATTACCAGCATCCGCTAAAGAGCCCATCTGGAATCAATTGAGCGGGTCCCTATGATCCATGATCTGCTGCATTGATAGCCGCAGAGCTGGCAGTGTAGACATATCCATGGTTTCTGTGCCATTGTTTAGATTCCTAGGTCATCTCTGAGCAGCATGTTTGGTCCCAAATTCTTCCTGCCAAATTGGAAAAAATCTTATCTGTTGCTGTGTGAAGAGCCTATATATATGCAAAATGAAACTAACCTTACAGAAGAGAGTGTGAAATTAACAATACCTAATACTGTCAAATTCACAAAGTAAACAAGCTGGGGGATAAAGAGAGAAATCTCTCATCTTTGTTATAGTTCTCTTAGATTATGTAATTGTAACAGTAATCGGTGAGTAATTACATTAAAGGGACACCAATTTAACTTGTCTATCCTTTGACAAAATTCAAGTCTCAGAAGCACCAACAGACACATAATTAGTCCTTGTAAGCAGTTTATGCTGCATTTAATTCAGATTTATGTGGTAACAATACCCAGATTTGGTTATTCAAAGAAGGGAATCTTTTATGTAAAACTTGAAAAAGAACTAGTTTAGCCTAAATACCATGTTCTTTACTGTAAGCTTCTTGGATCAGCTGTACAGTGCAGATTAAACTCTCCGCCCTTAAATACTTGTAAAGTCTAGATTTTGCTCTTTGTAAATAGCTTTTTATAAACTCTTTTCTGACCTTATCTATTCCTTGTTTCATTGCTCCACTTTTAGGCCTGTGCAGTCTATTAAAAATAGACTTAGTAGTTTCTTTCTACAGTTATATACCAATATGAAGTGAACATTTACTTTAGACAAGCCTATTCTTGTATACTAGTACATCATTATTCCCAAGAAAAAACTCATGTACAAACTAAACTCTTCTGAGGAAGATACTCTATGGCAGTGGTGGTTATCACTAGCAGATGGAACGTGAACGGTCTGCTGCTTTAGAGGAAAACTTCTTTCGTTTTAATTAGTCTATTAAATGTTTCTTTACCTGATGGTTTTCTTCCAAAGGGATCACCCAGGACATCTACTCCATTTGGTACAGCGCATGGCAGAGAGAAAAGAGTGTCTAATGATGTGGAAAACTATTACAGACCTTCAATGCTTGAGGACCCATGGGCTGGCCTTGAGCCAGTTTCTGTTACAGACATAAACCAGCAATACAGCAGTGAGCAAACAACATATACTGGCAAAAAAGGGAGGTATTTCAGTTAACATTTCTAAAAGCCAAATTACTCCATCTGTCAGGAAAACTTTGGGACAAAATCTTTACACTTACAAAAGATGAACAGTAATCAAGACCCTAGCTAATGCTTTTATTTGAACAAATGTCCACCCTTTTATCTGACTTTTTTTTACTGCATCGGATATTTTTATGTATCAGGAGAGAAGTAGTGGTGGGATAATATACATTTCTGGCTACATGGAAGTGCCTACCAGCTTTGAAGAACACAGTGTTCTTTAATCACCAGCAATTTATTTGTCTGTTAAAACAGGTGTCCATATATTTACCTCTTCCATGCCATCTTGTTAACCTAACTTTTATTGTTAACGCCTTTAGGATGTGGTATTTTTTTATGTTTCAACGTTTTTAGAATGAAGTGTGGAAATACAAATAAACAAAAAAAAACCTTTGTAAATCCTTGTTTTGTAATGTAAAAAAAGTTATTTTAGGCCTTTTTGCTACAGTGTACTGGTCAAATAGTGAAAATAATCATATTCTGTAAATATACTGCTTGTATGCTAGGGTTAAACTTTGATTTTGTGCACAACTTTTTGTTAATTCTAGTGTAAAATAAGTGAAACATGACTTTTAGCCATCTCAGGAAACTAATGTATTGTATTTGGAAAGTTTAATTTGTTAAAACCAGCTCTTGAATGATAAATGTCTGTAATCATGATGGGGGTTTTTTTTGGTTTTGTTTTGCTTTGTTTTTTCTTTTTTTACATTTTAAAGGATTCATATTTGGAAACAAAATAAGAAATTTATGGATTATAGCAAACAAATCTGTCTTCTAGCAAGTAAAGTAACATGCATATAAACAGATAATTAAATGAATCCAAAGATGCCTTGTTCTAATTTTTAGAATAGTGTACATATGGTAATGAATCAAATTCTGTTTGCATGATTAGATAATTGAGTTCAGTACATACATAACATTTCACAGTTAAATTGTCCCTTTGCATTTGTAACTCTCTTCTGACTAGTTTCTTTACCCAAGATTAACATCTCTGCCTGAGAGCGCCTTTTTACCATTTTTTGTCTTTTTGAGGGTAATATGTTACAAGTTATATGAAAGCTTTTTTAGAGCTTATCTACACATGGAGTTGGATGCTCTTATTTCCAGAATAAATAGGGGATATAACACCATGTGTAGAAAAGCCCATAATGTGACTTGTTATGCTTGTAGTAATCTTTGAAAACTTTCAAAATACTTGAGGCATTATGGTTGGAAGCATTAGTATTTGTTTGATTTTAGTTATTATGCTGGATTTTAACTGTAGATTATGGGTGAAAGTTTACTAAAATAAAGGAAGTGTGAGGTAATTTTTAAAGTGCAACACTTTAAGTTTGCTTCATAAAATTCCAGAAAAATGACTTTGGTAGTGGTAAGTTTCACATACCCTATGATTTTTTTTTCCAGGTGTCTGCACATGCATATGTGTGCGTGCATTGATGAGAACACTACTCAATACATCTTGCAAAGTTGTAGCTCCTAAATAATGGGAGCTTTGCTTGAGTGAGTCTGCTAGGGACTAGCCCTTAAAAAGCCCTGTAAAATAGCCCTTAAATGTTTCCAGAATTCTTCTGTACTGTGTGCTTAATATCAAGAATACCTAAACCCTCATTCCAGAATCAAAATTGGTTCTCTGTTAACTGGCAGCTATTGGTGATGTATCATTACAGATGCACTTGTTTTTATCCACAGTGTAACCAGCAGGACTGAGATGACTTAAAAATAAGTAAACTGTGGAAAGTTTTGTAGAACTAAAAACAATTAAATGTATAATCATTAAAAGTGAAATATTAAGCTTTGCTTTTTTAATCTGACTGGGGCTGTAAAACACAAACAAAAAAGCCAGAAGGTGCTTTACTGAGTCATCTTTCTTTTACTATTCCATATGTAATTCAGTGCAGCTTCTTTTTAATAAGGTGCTTCATGCTCTTGAGAAACTGACTTGGTATCGGATGCTCTTTAAAGACTCAAATTATAAATGCTGCAAGTTACAGACATGAGAAGAAACTGAGTTTGGAAAGGGAAAGGATTCGTAACAGAAGAGACTGTCAGAGGTGCGACTACCTTACAATAGCCCAACATCAACTGCCATTGCATGGTGTAAAGATGCATTTCTTTCGCTTTGGTTTTACAGTTGAACGCAGCTACCTCTGGATTTGGGTCTCAGACTTCAGAGGAAGTAAATGCTGTTCCAGAAAAAAGAAAATTTCAGGAAACTATCTTGAAGTATTGTTAAACTAAGTCAGGTCTTTGTGCCATCTGTTAGGCTGCTGCTCCTGTGCATGTCAGGATATGACTCAGTGTTTTTTATAAAAGTACATCAAACTGCCAGACTGCAATAACTCAGCCAAGAATCGGCAAGGAATATAAATGTAAACAATCTTTTGCTAAACTCTTCAAACTCTACCTTGCATTTAAAATGTGAATAGTTTGGTCACCTTACTCTACAACAAACTGATAAGAGGTCCAAAATGTCATTGTTAAATAGTTGTGACTAAACGCATGAATTCTTATCCTTAGCAGTAAATATAATGTTCTTAAAGCCTATTTTAAGCTTTGATTTATTTTCTATACTATTCTAGAAGCCTGAAAACACTTGTTTCCCCACTGATTTTGCCATTTTTCCATGTGGCAAACATTCCTTCTCCCACATGGTGCTAATGAAGCTTCCTCATTTGTTTATGAAGCTCATGCAGGATATCATGGATATCATGGCTCCGTGAATGGTATTTGATAGTGTAAATGTAAATATGCCATGGGGAAGCATGGGTGCATTGTCTCTTTGGGAGCGCTGTAAAAATGGTGCTTGTGTTTTGTTGAGAAGTGAACTAAAAATGAGAATATGAGGAATGGTTTTCCCTAGCAGACTTCGAACATTTTCAGGTAAGTTATGTTTAGGTCTGGGGTTTTTTAATGATGATTCATCTACCCTACTGTGTTCACCCTCTGTCCTTTGTTCATGGAGCTTTCCTGTTCGCTCAGTTTTTCAAGTCTTTGTATAACTCCAGCGTAGTGCAATTACTTTTAACAAGCTCTGAAGCAAATACCTAATTTGACACATTGGCATTCACTATTCTGACTCATTAAAATTACATTTTTATTGCTCTCAACAGCATATGGGACAGATCCTCAACCGGTTTAAATTGTCACCTCCATTGAATGGAGTTATGAAAACTTTTACCAGCTGTGGATTTGTCCCAAAGAGTGTAAGGTGTTATCTAACCATTGTGAAAGTAATCCAGGTTTTGATATTATGTAACTAGAGACTTTATTTTATAATATTCTTCACCTGTCTCTATTTTGGGTTACATTTATTGTTAATAACTTGGGTTAAAGTAGCATCCATAATATTAGGCAATTTGCAATGTTGAATTCATTTCATGTTCATTGTGCAATCATCAGAAAATGCTATTTAATTTACTCTTCTGTATGTCAAGTTGTGTTATTGTTTAAACTTGGGTGAGCAATCAAAAGTATTAACTATTTGATATAAGAGGTATTTCAGTTTAGCAGTTATTTAAAATATTGACACTTTGCAAAGGGAAAAAACATGGGCAGCAGAGTCTGGCTACCTTTGCAGCACCTGTCTGATCCTGTTTTTTCTT
Organism: Mesoclemmys tuberculata; assembly: GCA_007922155.1. Classification (NCBI taxonomy): domain Eukaryota; kingdom Metazoa; phylum Chordata; order Testudines; family Chelidae; genus Mesoclemmys; species Mesoclemmys tuberculata. The sequence continues at coordinate 82,915,159 of ML675603.1, read as the reverse complement.
TTATTAAAAGGATACACTATACAAGGAAATGAGAGAATATACAAAACTTTTGCTCAGTTACAATTTTGGGGGACACTTAAAACACTCAGAACATGGCTAACTGAAGTTGTTTTTCCACCTAAAAATAATCTCAAGATCTTGATTCTGAAAAGGCTTCTTCCTACATGTGAATAGACTCAATGACCGTCCAGGGGATTGCTTTTGAGTAAACCTGAAGCATGTGTGTAATTCCCTAGGATCTAGGTTTGGAAGTTGTGCCACTCACCTGTGTTCAAACACTATAAACTATTTTTTTCTCTTACTTTTCCTGCAAATAAAATTTAATATGAGTTGTACTGGATTCAAATTCATGATTTTTTTAATGTTTTGTATGAGACAGGACTGGCTAGAATCAAATTAAACTTATTTATAATCTTTAATCAAATGTATATTTAGATGAGTCCCATTCTGCTTTCCCCTAACTCCAGCACTTTCCTCCCATGTTGCCTTTGGGAGTAGGGGAGAGGAGAGATCCACTGTATTGTAAAGAATCATTTGCTGGATTTTATGCCCTGTTTTTCTTATATATAATTCACACAAACACAGTTACCTTAGTTAAGTTTTTCTCACAACACAATCACTAAGGCAAGGAAATTTGAAACTATAGCAGCATTTGCTAATCCAATTCCAATACCATTCTCCAATCGGCTACCAGAGTAAAAATCAGCTACACCACTTGCTTTCATTTTAACAATATTATTGCCCTAAATGTACACACATTTGAAAATATTTCATTGCCTGACCTTCATTTTTACCTGTAACTTTTGTTATGAATATACATTCTACTAATATTTGTATTTAAAATGTAAATGTGGAAGCAGAAGTCCTGGAGCTGCAAAGGAGATTGGAGCAGCTTGTTACAGAATTAAATATATTAAGCAACATATCATATATTGTTAGATCATTAATATAGGGGGCAAAAGAACTTGAGCTTCAGTTAAAGATTTCTCAACCAGAAGTGTAACGTGGTGATTGTTGAGGTAGTTAATTGTTTCCCTAGTCCTGACTAACTCCACTTCTAAAATCCTTGGCCAGTTTTCTTCCCCTGCAATATATCATGGGCAAGTGATGCTAGCATTGCTTCAGTTTTCTAAGCACAAATTTTATACTTATATAAAAATTGTTATTAACTTGTGAAACTTTTGCAGATGAGATTTTTAAAACATGCAATTGCCTAACTTTGCTCCTAATAAAGACAGTAGGAATCTTACTGTATACTTTAACGGAAGCAGAATTAGGCTGATAAAAGTGCTTTTAAAAATCCCACCCTAGAAATTGAATAATAGATTTTTGGGGACGGAGAAGGCAGGATTACAGAGGGCAGTAGCCAAAAGGGGTTTCCTTATGGCTGAAAGGGCAGCCAGGAGAGCAGTTCATGTCCTAGAACACCAGGGAGTTATGCAGGAACAAAGGAGTTCTGCAGATTTCCCATAGTCTGAGAAGTTCTAGGGCTGGTTCTTGCTTATAGTTCAGCTGGTGAAGTGCTGAACTGTGTTATTGACAGTTGTAAGACTATCCTTTTTGGATGAAAAGTTCTCTGCTTTTCGTAAGTTTAGAACATCAAATTTATTGCATGATTCCTTCAGCAAAAATAATAGATTCACTTCTTTACATTAAATTGCTGTACATGGAAAATGGCTATGACTTCCACTTGGAGCAACAGCTTTTATTTTCTTTTAAAAACAATGTCTTACTTTTAGAATCTACAGGTATGTCAATATTCAACTGTCAAGCACCAAAAATCTCTTAGAGCAATACAAAAAGACTAGACTTCCCCCCTTTTCCTCCCCCCAAAAGGGTAATATTAAATGTTTCAGTTCAGTGAATTACTAGATTTACTTGTAACTATGTAGACAAAAAATCATTCTTCTGCTAGTGTTGCAAGATTAGGAAGGATAAACTATAATATTTGTACTTAAGACAAGAATTAAACTAGAGTGTTGTATAGGCACCTCCTTGGTATGATAGTACTTGTCCTATTTTAAAATAATTTCATCGTGCTCCTTACTCAAGCAAAGTTTGTTTACTGTACTTGAAAACTAACGTAATTCAGTAAAGTGCTGGATTGGCTCTTTTACCTGATGTTCTGCAGGGAAAGGTAGAGAACCCAACACATTAATTCTAGCAGAAAATAAAGGATTTGTACTGTTTAAATATATTTTATAATCTAGCATTTTTGACCAAATCAGAAAGCCTCAGTTGGCATTCTAATTTTAGGAGAAAGAAAAGTGGTGCTAACTGTTGTAGCCAGTTCTGCTAAAAATGCCTCAAACTTTGCAAAAAGAAAAGGTTAATATTTTTTCCCAACGTGCCCATCCCACCCTTTTCTTTCACAGGTGACAACTCCACCATCCATTCTTGGTATTTCTCTCATGCCCATCAAGGCTCCTGTCAAATCCTATGACCATTTTTTCTCTAAATTTCCCATTTTCCAGTGGTTTAAAAAAAAAAAACCAAAATCTGTTCCATGCTTTGATTCCCTGTCCCCAGACTGTTTGAAAATCAGCTTTTTTTCCCTCTTCCAAGTCTTCCACCATGAGGAAGAATAAAAACAGTTGGGGTTTTTTTCCAACCACCATTCTGGCCATATTTACACATTTAAAAAAAGTAAAAGCTGGCACAACCAGCCCAATTATGTCCTTGCTTCCTCATTGTCAGGTCACCTAAGATTTTAAGAAGGGATTAATATGCTTATGTAGTCTGACCTGCACAACACAAGTTATGCCTCAGTTGGTAATCTCTGCATCAAGTTCATAACTTGTTAGAACCATAGCAAGTCTTTTAGGGAGATACCCAGTCTTCATTTACAGATTTCAAGTGACGGAGAATCCATGATCCCTATTGAAGTTGTTGCAGTTGGTTACCCTCACTGTTAAAAAAAATATGCCCCTCATTTCTAGCCTGAATTTTTGTCTAGCTTCAGTTTTCAGCCATAGGATCCCATTATACATTTTTCAGTTAGATGAGCCATCTATTGTCAGAAATTTCTTCCCTGTGTAGGTACTTATAGATCAAATTACCCCATAACCTTAATTTCAATAACCTAAATAGAGTCCTAAAGTCTCCCTGACTCCTATTTTCCAGACCTCAAATCATCCTTGTAATTTTTTTTCTGAGCATCCTCCCATTTTTCAACATTCTTTTGAAATGTGGACATAACTAGATCCATTATTCTAGTAATGATCTCACTAATTCAACATACTAATGCTAAGGTAAATATCACTCCCTTACTCCTATTTGACATTTTCTCTATTTATGCATCCAAGAATCATATTCACCCTTCTAGTCAGAGCATCACACAGGTACCTCATGTTTAGCTGGTTATCTACCATTTCTCCTAAATCCTTTCAGTGGCACTCCACTCTAGGATACAGTCTCCAATTCTGTGTGACTTAGAGTCTTTGTTCTTAGATATGACTTTGCATTTAGCTGTATTAAAACACACCTCTAAGATTTCCTTGTTATCTCTTTTACTCATTCAACTCTTAAGATGTTATTCAGGGTAACAATGAAAATAAGCTACTGTAAGAAAGATTAATATTCCATGCAACAGAGTTGCTGATGGACTGTGCTCTCCTCTTTTTGAGTCTTTAGCTACCGTAGCTGCTGTCTATAAAATTTATGCCCTTGCAAGTAGCTCCATAATATGCATCTCATCAGCAAAGGGTTTGGAGCAATTAGTAGTTCTTTCATGCACATTTCTTTTCAGTTCAGTGACAAGGTAGAGATCAGACTAATCAGAGTGTTTTTACAGAATGATGTATAAACAAGAACATCTGTTTACCATCACTTTGTTCTCCCTTCTTTCTAACAAAGAGAAGCTTTAAAATTCAGATTCAATTAGAATGAAAGTTCAACTTGGGGGAAAAAATGTTTCAAAGTATACAAGGGAAATCATCCAAACCTCTTTAGCTAACTGACTACTTCATGCGTTAAGGAAGCCAATAGGAGAGGTTTTAACATGCTTGATGGGAAGATCATTCAGCTAGATAAATGGGCTGAAAAAAGTCTGCCTCTTCAAGAATGAGTAAAACAGTTACATGGAAATGTATTCAGTGCTTCAGCAAGCATTATTACAAATTAGATGTTAGGACTTCAGGTGAGATAGCTATATGGCCCTCAGGTCTTTCAGGACAAGCAACTCAAGTCCATTTTTATGCTACATGGATTTTTTTATATGCACTGCTGCTCTAAATTGGTTTAGAAATTGAGCAGAGAAAAGAAATGATGGAATTTTTATATGTGCCCACAGGATTTAAGCACACAACTCCCATTAGCTTTCAATGCCTAAATCACCCATGTTTGAAAATACCAGTCTTAATCCTTAGCTATAAAATGGGGTTTCATTTATTATATGGACAATTCTGGAAAGCTCACCTGGAAATATTTGTTCAGTCAGTTTTATATTTGCTTCCCCCCTTTTTTGGGGATGTATAAATTAGTCTAAGAAAATTTGTCTGGTTTGTCTGATAAGCTAATCATACTAGCAACTTGAAGGAATGATAGAAACAGCATGGGCCTTGAAATGTGGCCAGAAACTTTACCATGCTAATCAGTTACATGTGCCTGCAGAGCATAAATACAGTGACAAACCAGATGGCTGGAGTGGCATTGTAGAAACCTGATTTACAGGTAAGGTTCTGGTTTTCCTTGCCTGTTCAGTGGATAAGATGATCAGTCTACAGTTCCAAATGAAAAGTTTTCTTGATGGTATGATAAATATTTAATATACATGTAGAATGTTGTTACTACAGTTTGAAAGCTCTGAACTGAGAACATGGTGGAAATACTAAAGTGTCCCAAAAAATCTAGACATACTTAAATATCATTTTCAATGCTTTTCTCCTTTCCCCTGACCTCTGACTATCATTCCCTAACTAAACTTTCAATTACAGGCTGGAAAGCACATCTCATGTTACCTTTCAACATGAGCCTGACTAGATACTGGCCCTGTCAATTTCCCCACTACAGGATAGATACCCTTTTCATCCTCTGAATATTCATTAGAGACTGCACACTTCGTAAGGAACATGAAAAAGTTGCTCTTGTCTATATCTCAATGGTCTCCCCAAACCTTACTCTCTTGCAAATGTGGTGGACTATAGGCCTGTACATTCATATAGAACCCAATTCTTCCAGGGGAATTTGTTACTGCACACACACCCCTTAACCACAAGCCAGCATGCCATTTCTGATTCTATATCTGGTTTACTTGTCTCCCATGCTATTAGGCAGTGACAGAGAATGAACTCTTCTATTTCTCCATTTGGAAAATTCTTATGTGGCTCCAGCTCTTGCTTTTTAAACTATGCATATTGGTTGCCAGAGGTAAGGGAGCTGGAGTAGGTCAAGAGGGAAGACTGTTTTCCACTACCAAAGCTGTGAAGTTGCTCCATTGAAGCTGCTCCAGCCAAGTAGCTTGTTGGAGCCCCCATTCCTTCATCAGCCTGCACCAAAGCAGTCCACTAAGCTGGGCTGGATGCAGAGTGTGCATGGTCCATGCTGTCTCTCTTACCACCTGAAATATTTTGCCTCCCTTGCACAGGGAAACCAGACTGGTTCCATTGCCAGAAGCCTACAGCACCTGCCAAGGAGGAGTGGTTTTCTCTGGGGTTCAGATTCTTTTTCTTAGCAGCACCAATTAGATAAGCTGACTGGGGTCAAGAAGTTTTAGTTTGATTCTTCAGCTGATGTTCGGGAAGCACCCCTTAAGCAAACCATCTACTAGGGGACATAGCTTAGATACGTGGGCTACCAATGTCTTTGTTCCTCTTGTATGTGGTATTTCTCTTGTGGTACTTCTCCCCATGTGAATGAGTGAACTATAGAATTTCTGTCTAATGCTGAAAAAGTAAAATCAATACCCTCCTGTAGGCAATTATTTTTTGCCACCTTTAGCTGGTGCAAGAGGGATAATATCAAAGGTTCTCACAAATGAGTAGACAATCGTGTGTAGCGCTAGAAATAGCTTTAATCTCTTACTCTTGCATTCTTTAAATATAAATTCATTTTATGTATATAACTTTTCATTCAAAGGTAGCCAGAATGTATGTTTGTTTTAATACATTAAGCATCACACAATCCTTTTGAGACAGGTCCATCCTATTCCACCATTTTACAGATGGGGAACTTCACACACAGTGGAAAGGGGCTAGATCCACAAAGGTATTTAGGTTCCTAGCTGCCTCTTTTGGTACCTAAATGCAACATTTAGGTGCCACTGACATTCTCAAAACCACTGCTCGGCTGCTGCCTAACCCCATAGTTGCCTAACGTCCAGCTAGTGCCTAAGTTTCTGCCAGTGGACATGCACAAGGCTTCCAAAGTCTTAGGACCACTCCACAGCAAACAAGCTGCTCAGAGGCCTAGTTCTTGTCTAACCACAGGGGCATTTTCAAACTAGCATTCCCTTGTCTCTTACCTGTAGGGCCCAGCCCCCAAAGTGTTCTCTGAGAACACCTGCAGGATCAGGCTCTGCCCAAAAGACTGCTTTAGAATTCCATGCATGTCCAGCCATCCAATAGTGTGGTTAGAGCACTCACCTAGGATGTGGAAGACGTTTTTTTAAATCCTTCCTCTGTCTGATTTGGACTTGACCTCAAGTCTCCAACCTCCCAGTTGAGCACACTAATGCTGTTGACATTGCTCCTCAAGTTCTCCTGGTGGAACTTTTCCACTTTATATAAATAATCCATTGAGCCAGAGACAGTGAGTGACTCTATAGCCCAGGGGTTAGGGCACTCACCTGGGATGTGGGAGAGTCAGGTTCAAGTCCCTGCTTCAAATCAGGCAGGAGAGGGATTGGAAATTGGCTCTCCCACATTCCAAGTGAGTGCCTTTACCACCAGGTATGGATGAATGGAAGATGCATAAAATTCTCATGCTAGGAGCACCAAGCTGCAGTTTTTAAAGATGCAGCTACATGCCTAAGGCCCATGGGTACGTCTCTACTCCATCTACACAGCCACAACCAGCCTTTCCCCTCACAGGGTCCCTGAGTCAAAAAGTTTACACCACAATTAAACAGCCCCATGAGCCTGAGTTAGCTGGCAGGGGCCAGCAATGGGTTGTTTTAATTGCAATGTAGACATACGCTCTGATTCTAGCCTTGGTTCCAAGGTTCTCTGCTATTCAGTAGCAGAACTGAGAATAAGACCTGGCAGCATTGAATTGCAATCCCTTCCGCTAACTACTAGATAGTGCTTCCTCAACAGTAAGGAGGTAATTTTGGGGTTGGTTTGGTTTTTAATCTATTAGCTTTTGTTTATATGTTGTTCCACAAAAATACCAGCTGTACCCTGTGACATCTAATTCTTCTGTGAGCATCTACATACCACCCTCCTAAAATAATTGCTCACTAATCATCTAGAGCCAGGTCCAAGCCTACACAGCTGCTTTCATTTATTTTCTAGTAAGTGACCACCATTCCTGCTTTAAGAGCTTGTAGATGCCCTCAGGCAGTCTTATCTTTTGCAAAATAAATCCAGTGGAGGTTTCTCATCTTGCTAGCATGCAATAGTTTAAAACTATTGAAACTTCAGGGTTTCTTTACTAAGCTGTTTAATACTAGTCCACATATCTGTACCACTCATTTTAGGAAATGTGGGTAAAAATAAGCCTTTTGAAATGCAGATAGTAAAACCAGCTGTCTCCCTCTGGTGGTAGATAAATGAATTTTGTTTATTTTGAGTAAAATTAAAAGATTGAAAGTGAAATTCTGGCCCCACTGAAGTCAATGATAAAACTCCTATTGTCTTCATTAGGGCCAGGATTTTACCTTTATTACCCAATTTTAAAGTCTGCAGGAATTAAATGTTACATTATTGTAATAAGACTTTTGTTAATTTTGTGTGCAAGACAGTGAAAATGTTCAGGTTGCACCATAACTTGCTCAAGAATAAAGACAAGAATACTTGTACTCCAGTGAATTTTACTGCAACTGGAAATAATTTAGGCAGTAATCTCTGTAATTATTGTCATTTCAAGTGGACGATTCCCAAGCAATTAGCACTGAAAAAGCCAGTCATTAGCTGTATTAGTCATTAATTTCTCTTTATAACCAGTAGTTTTATAACAAGAAATCTATAGTGTAGCCAACTAGGCTGCTCTGTCTCCTGGAAAAAATTGTGTTCCTATTTTCCATTAACCTGAAAGCAAAATTTGAGGGTTTCTAATATATTCCATAGTCTGTGTGTTTATTTGGCACATATGAAAATGTTGCTAACATTCCAACAGTATAGTTTGTTGTTAACCATTTCCTTGGCAGTAAGAACTTTCTGAAATAACTGTTTTCTGCACTCCTTAGTTGCTCAGGTTAGTGTTTACTGTACAACTTTAGGACATTTTTCTGTAGGAAAGTCTTTATCTGAAAATAGACTGCCTACATCAAATGTGATTTAAAGTAGCCAAATTTACCATGAATTGTTGCATTAAAGTTTTTAGCAGGATGTGTTACTCTATATTGGAGCACACTTTTTCCCCCATGTCGTAACAGTAAGGTATACAGTTTAAGTATGCAAAATGTCACTGATTCAAAATAAAAACAAAAAAGGATATAGTTTTTTTCCTTTCCAATGAATTGTTGCCATGTTACTCTCTACAAGCCAATTAAAAGAAATTTACAATACGTGTAAATACAAAAGCATTAATTTAGAAAATATTAAGACCCACATTTTTAGAATTGCACACAAGCAGTTGCACATGCAAAACTGTACACACAACTGTTTTATCCAATCATATTAATTACATGCATAAATCTAAAACATCTAGTTTAAATTGCAAATCACTTGTATAAAAACAAGGCATTCTGCTTTCATTAAAATAACTAACATAAAAAATTGATAAGCACTAGATCGTACCTCCTGTATTTAAGGTGATAAGATCTTGCATACATGTTTTTTGTTTTGTTTTTTAAGTGCACTGTTTTGTTTTACATGTTCACTTTTCAGTGTATATTGAGGACCAGATGCTCTTAACATAAGGGTATAGTCTCAAAAGTAACTCTGTAAAAATTGTTCTCTCTTACTCAACAGACTTGCTCTGTCTTTTTCAGTAATATCTAACTATTTTAGTAAGATAAACTTGGAGTACTTTTTATTCCTGTCAGTATCGTAGAATCACTAGTGCTATAGAAGAATTGTCTGGATTCCATACTGGCTTGGGGCATAATCAACAGAATTGTTAAAAGTAAGAGTTGCAAGACTATATTCTCACCCTACTGAGGTCAAAGGAACTTGTCAAGGATGAAAGAAAGTAGAAAAAGACATTGGAGGTGCACAGGTGTAACAGAGGACAGAAACTGTTCTGCACAATTCATTACTGGCCATAGTTAATAAGATGGAAAGAACACAGCTTGACTTTCAGATCCCAGGTTGAGTTTGTGAGCCTGGCAGGGTTTGAGAGGGAAGAGTTGGTTGTTTACATTTTTTTTATTTTGTAAATTGAGCAAATTTTATGAGAGTTATTGGGGAAACAAGGTGCAACCTCACAATGCAGACTTTAGACCAGTTGTTTTTAGAGTAAACTGTGCTATGTGTGGCTTAAACTCTTTCAAGTGTTTAAAAATGGCACCAGCTTAAGCATTAGCCCTATCTTAAATAGTTTTTATCTTGAGAAAAAGCTCAGAAATGAAGTACAAAAATTATATTAATGCACTGTTAATTTTGTTTGCTTAAAGTCACCTAAAGTCAGGAAGTGCAGAATGTAAGGTTCCAAAAGCAGCATGTACATAGCTGCATTGCATCTATGTATTCTATGACTGTTTTCCAATTATGTACAATATTGTATGATGTGAAAAGGTATATATCATAAGACACAGTATGTGTAATGAAGCCAAGTTAATGTTACTGTTGGAACCTTAATTATTTCATTTTCTACCTTTTAGTGGCTGACTGTGCAGCCTTAATGTTGCACTGAATTGGCCTTGTTTTATGTCATTTAATAATGTATTTAAAAAGGAACTTCAAGGAAGATAAATGCAGACCACCTGCTTTTGAAAACCTGATTTAAAGAAAACCCTACTAATTGCAATTAATAAAATTCCTAATTAAAGCCATGATTCATGTCAGGAGGACTACTCACATGCTTACATACCTAACTGACTTGGAGCCTAAGGGAATAATTTCTCTGAATGTGAGTGCTGGATCTGTTTCTCTCCATCCTGTGCAATTCCACAATATGTCAGTAAAGCCCTGAGCAAACCAATGATGCTCTATTGTAATAATCAAGCTATACGCACACCCACATGCGTGCATGAAAGAAATCTTGGGTTGACAAGTGTCTTACAAAACCATCTGTTTCTCAAAATTAAAACTTGGAGCAGCAAAGGGGGTGAGGTAATATCTGAAGAAGAGCTATGTGTAAGCTTGAAAGGTTTTTGCTTTTACCAACAGAAGTTGGTCCAAAAAAAAAAGATACTATCTTGCCTGCCTCTAATATCCTGGGAGCAACAAGAATAAAAATTTGTTTACGTTACTAATGTTGATTCTTCTTTATTAAAATTATCAGTTCCATTCCAATATGCATTCTTCCTTTGAAATTTCTTATTTATCTCATTGGCGGCAGCAGCAGCAAGTTATGTGGGTACTGATCTTAATTAAGAAATATGGGGTTTTTGCCATGGTAAACTAGCCTTAGTTGAAATGTTTTAATTGAAAATTGCTGTGGGGTGTTTTAATATTGTCAGTTCCTGCATCAGGTATATAATGACATTTTGTGACTACATGACCTCACTTAACTAACAGTAAAAAGAGTTTTTCTTTTCTCTTTCGATATTTTTTCCTTTAACCAACATGCTAATTTCATTATGTCAATCCCTGGGATCTTCCTGCTGATGTACAGCTACCAAGAAGGGTCAGATTTCATTTTTAACTTTTGTTTAAAATGCAGACTTCCTTAATCTAGTCTAAACAATAGACCAACTGCAGCTGAATTTGATGGGTACTGTTCAATCTTTTTGTGCTTCTTGCGGTTCTTTTGGATTCTTCCCTCTGGTAACATTTCTCCCCATCAAAGAGTATGGTAAATTGCCCTTTCCTGTGCTTGCATTAACTTCAGAAGTGTGTGTCTACATAAATGGTAATGTTCCAGCAGTTATTCATTCAGACTATCCCTGACTTCACTGTCTGGATTTTTACAAAACTTCTTGTTCTCTATACTCAACTCCTTTTTATCCTTTTCCAGGAGTATGTAGTAACAGAGAGCATGTCTATCCAGATCTCTTTCCTGAAAATTGCATTGCCCTCTTCCCTTATTACCATATGTAATTTCTTATATAACCGCTTTGGAAGCTAGTGATATGCTAATAATAATGATAGCTAGATGATATATTAGGATATATAGTAGTTTATATAAGTAGCTAGTTAAAAGTCCAGCTATATATTTAAAATAATTCCTCATGTTGAAAAAGGCCATTTGCTGCTGTACATTTCAGTCAGTAACGCAAGTCAGTGATCTGTTTTGCCTCAGTCATCCTCTTTCATTGGTCTATCAGAACAGTTTTTATACCTGGTTTCCATTTTATACAACTCTAGACACTGTGGTGCTTTCATTCTCTCATTTGGAGCAAAAGACTAAGATACGCTGTCATGGCGTTTTTAGCCTCTCGCATGCACATTTAATGAAATCAGCAAACACAGAAAGCAAGCAAACTCCCACCTTTTACCCTATGATGGAGGTTGAACAAAGGCTGAGCTTTTGGGGGGTAGGGCGGGGAATGGTTTGCAAAGTTCCTTTTCCTCTTATCAAAAAGTATAAAATAATTTTCATTACAACTGTTATAGTTTTAAAAAAAATAAAAACCCTGTTACTTGCCTGTCCTTCTGTGGGTTTACTCCAGCGGCTTGTGCTGCTCTATGATGGCTGTGATAATTCCAGCATAGTGTGTGCTTGGACATTTTGGAGCAGGAATCTGCAATCCACAACTATAAAAGGAAGCTGGAAAGAAAAAATAATAAAGGTAAGTTGTTCTGTTTCCTTAAAACTGCATCGTCAGATGCAGTGGGTTGCAGCCCACGAAAACTTACGCCTGCAGAAATTGGTTAGTCTTTAAGGTGCTACAGGACTTTTGTCGTTTTTACAGATAGTGTAATATATGTATAATAGATTTCTGTTCAATTACCTTCAGTTTCGCTGTTTTTAGTTTTCACATATATTATTTTGGTGGACGCTTTGTAAGACTGTAGGTCAGAAGAATTCTCACAGCTGTTTGCTTAACAGTAGTGGTGCATCAGAGACAAATTCCCTACTACAAAGAGCTTGCCATTCTTATTTAATTCACTTCTAAACCATTTGCTTGCTGGTGGCCTGGATGTAGAGGAAGTTCCCCCACACAAAAGGCCTCATAAAATAACTGCCTCTCACCAGGCTACCCAATGAGGTGGCCAGTTGACAAGTGCACCCAGCCAATGGAAACTCAGACTTGCAAGGAGAGTAGAGGGATAACCTTTTTGTGCATTTCCACTGTGCCTCTAGCACCCTCTGGATTTTGCTGTTTTAACTAGATGATCTAAATCAGGGTTCCTCAACCAATGGATGGCAACCCAAAAGTGGGTCACCAGAATTTGTCACAGGGTCATGTGGAAGGCCTGGGGTGGGGTGGGAGAGAACTCAGATCTTGCTCCTGATGGGCTGAGGCGACTTGGGTGGGGTCAGGTCCTGCCCATGGTGTGGAGGGAGGCCTTGGTGAGGGGTGTTGCAGGCCCACACTGCACTCACCCACAGCACCAGCTCTGTGGCCCAAGTCCCATGAGGATGGTTTGGTTCGGCTCCCCACTCTGGGCATTGCAACCTGGTGTGCTAGATTCTGGCACTGCTCAGGTTTGGCCCAGCTGCCCCCATGCTGAATGAGTGATGGTGGAACTGCACTGCTACTCACAAATTTGGCCTGGCTGGCCCCCCATTTAGGGGGCCCAGGCCAAACTTGAGTTGCACTCCAATTCCAGAGGTCGCAGTGTCTGGAGTGGGAGCAGAGGCCAGTCAGCCACATGGGACAGGAGCCTCAGAAGCCACTACTATGGTGTGCATGGTGTACATATTAATGTAGCTATAATATATTGAGAGTAAGAAATATTTAGTAAACCAGATTATTTTTGCATTAAAACTATTGGGGTGACTGGCCATCAAGGTTTACAAATGGGCTCTGAACCCCAAAATGTTGACCCATTACTAAACAGTAATATACTAGTGAAACTTCAATCAGAATGGAAGGAAGGGTGAACTATTCAGCCATCTTTCCCTGTGAAAGAATTAAATACTATACAAAATAAAAATATTTTTCTGTTTAGATGTTTTGTTTCTCTTTGTGAGGCATAAAACAGAATTGAAACTTATTTACAATAGTAAAAGCAAGTTACAAAAAGCTGCAGTTTTCCAGACCAGTGGTTTCTTTAACAATTAAGTTGACTTACTTGTGATTTAGATTTGTAATTAGAGGGGTTGCTCATGTGGCATGTCGTGTTTCAATAATGTAGCTAGAGCTTGATTTAGGTCTGAAATCCCATCAGAACCAGTGGCCACTTCAGTGGTGTGTAGCAAGACTTTCCTGCAGCTTATGTTCTGCTGTGCCCATTTTGGCAATCACAGGCCGGAATTGGACCTTGCGTAAGATTTGTCTTCCGTAATGGTGGTGGCTTTTTTTGGCAATCACAGGCCGGAATTGGACCTTGCGTAAGATTTGTCTTCCGTAATGGTGGTGGCTTTTTTTAGCTGTAGAAAATATATTACTAAATATTTCAAAACTTGCATTGTTTTACCACTGAGGGTGCAGAGTCAACTGCAAGTGTGATAGATACACCTTTGGCCTCGCTTTGGACTTCAAGGTCCTAACATCTTAATCATAAATAGTAGTTTGAGTAGAGTAGATCATAGAGTTGGACAGTTCTTTTCACATGGTTTCTTTTCTTGCTGGATCAGTTGACTATTCAATGAATCCAAATGGGGGAGAAACCAAAATGAGGAAAAATGTCTTTAAAGGCTAGGTCCAATCCTCACGGGAACAGACCCAAGACTAAAGTTCAGCAAATTCTATCTATGTATCTTAGGTATGTGTGTGCTCCCATTACCATAGTATCTGAGCACCTCACAGTCTTTTAATGTATTTATCCTCTCAACACTCCTCTTTAATAGGGGAATACTATTATCTCCATTTCACAGATGAGGAACTGAGGCCCTGAGAGATTAAAGCCCAGCTCCTCAGAGGATTTGGGCCTAAGTGATTTACCTAACACATTACCCAAGGTCACACATTCTGTGACGGAGCAGGACATTGAATGAAGGTCTCCCAAGTCCCAGGCTAATGCCCTAACCCTGGGATCATCGTTTCTTCTGCACAATAAATGTCTTCATGTCAGTCTGATATGGAGAATAGGAATTGTTGAATGCCCAACACTTCAAAAAGAACAAGATCAAATTACAAAATAATGAGCTCGGTAATTCTGACTCATTCTAACTTGGAACAAGTCACTTTACAGTACAATTTGGACACTGAAAAATTACCACCCAAAATGTCAAGGTTATTGGCTTAGAAGAAGGTGTAGAGAACCAGCCTTTTAAGAATTATTGGGAAAAAGTATCCCCAGGAATAAAGACTGGTTTGCCTCAGCTGTTAAAAACTAGGAACACATTAATTAGTGCCATATAGATGCTTCATCAGGAGAAATATAAGGAACATCTCATCCCTGCCGTCAGTCTCATGCCACAGGCAAAGTAACAACTGGACCATCCTTACGTTATATGCTAGCCTCTGACTCAGGAAGCTGAGTTCAATTCTCTACTTTGCCACAGACTGTGTTGACCCTGAATACATCATAGTACTGAGGCTGAGCCAAAGACCCCTGCTAACACTGTGAGGAGACTTTGGACTCGGGTGAGCTCCAACTGCTCTGTAAGGTGTGAAGTAGGGTCACTCCTGCACCCTTCACCACAAATGTTCTGCTACGTGGCTGGGGCGCTGCTCACACCCAAGATAAATGGGCACTAAGTACCTTTTTCAGCCAGCATTTCTGCGGTGTACAGTGAAGAAGAGAAGGATTATGACATTTGCATACACTAGTTGCACGTTTTTGGGAACCAAAAGATCTCTAAAAATGCCTGAAAAGGGAGCTTCAGTCTCTAGGCTTTTGATGTACCCAACTGCACAGAAGGAGGGTGTTCGCTTACTAAGTCCTAATGTCCCTGATCACGTGTTTACTTTTATTATTTTAAATAGTGTGTGATGTGATGCAGTGGTAGCAATAAAATTCCTTACTGACATAAAAAGCTTTATTTATAAATAGGTCTTAAAAAAGCATAACATTCTCCCATTGCCAGGCTGGCCAGCTGCTGTTACCACACCAACGCACAGGTAACAACAAAATCTTACAGGGGAAAAAAAGTGATGCAGCAAGAGCCGGTACTCTTGCAGCCATTATTGACATCAGCCCCTCAAAGAGTTCTCTCTGCTGAGCTCTGGCCTCCTCACTTAACTGCTGTTCCTGTTCCCAGAGCTGCAAAGCAAATGCCTGTCAAGCCTCACAGCCAGCCTCAGCCTTTCCTTGAACCGGAAATCCCTCTGTCTTCAGTACTGGACTCGCTTGTTCGCCCTGGTCAACCACAAGTTCATCATGGAAACGCTTCCTTTTGGACCAGGCTTGTAATGCACTGTGGGGAGGCTGTGGAGGTATGGCAGCCAGTAGAGGTTGAGGGGCGTGGAGCAGGACAAGACAGAGAGGATTGTCTCAAATAGCTCAGTGCAGGACCACAGAAAAAAATCCTTGTGGAACTTCAAGGACTCCAAATGATACTTTTCCAAACTGAACTTCAGCGTACTGTGAGAGGGATGCTTCAGACCAGAGAAGATCATGGACAAAGCCCGGTTAATCATGGCAAAAGAGGTGTAGAGGCAAGGGTAAGTTACCAATGCAAAGCTGGGTTTTTTGTTTTCTGAAAATTGCAGAACTACTTGGGTGAGAGGTGGGCAGTCAGTGGCCATACTGCCAAGGCTTTTCCAATCATTTCAGACCTTCCACAGTTGGAGGACATAATTGTTCTTGTGGTGCCCGACTGGCAAAGGGAGAGGTTATTTCAACCTGCTGGTGGGGAAATTGTTGTATACATAGCTGTATATTCAAATGCATTGTAACTGAGCTAACTTAGCATATCTAAGTGGAGGGGCCTGGGCAGCTACCAAGATGGCCCTGGAACATGTGCCCTTTCCCAAAATGTAATTATGTAGCTAGAATTCCTGCTTCAGGAGAAGTTTGCATCTGTCAGCATCCAGGATTGAGTCAGACTTCATGAGGGAATCAACAGGATGCTGTGTTAGCTTCAATGTAGCTGAGCCAGTTATAACTGCATGCAAGCACAACTCCACTGCCGTCTCCCCTTCCCCCTCCACCCGGCACATTTTTTGATGCATTTTCAAACCACCAGTTGAATTTGGGGCAAATGATTTTGTCACCTCTGGACTATCTACCTGACCTGGACTAGATTTGTGACTGGAACACATTTCCATCTCCTCTCTGCACAGTTCACTGTTTCCAGGTGGCTTGTTACACCACTGACTGGTTACAGAGCAGCATAACTTACAGGTGTAACAGTGGAAGGTGGTTATATTTAAGAAATAGGAGCAGCCTAGCAAAATAGTGGTGCCTTTTCACCTTCAGCTCGTTGGTACTGTTTGTGTTTCCCAACCACCATTCTGAACTCGACATGAAAGAAGGGTAGGGAACCATGCCCCTGGGAAACAATCCGCTGTTAGTGGCTACATGCTGCTAGCCAGGACTTCTAATAATTTTTGCATTGGTTCATACAATGGAAATGCATCCCATTACTGTATTTAAACGGAGCAGAAACTTACCAAGCGCTGGGGTGGCTTCTGTCCTAGCTGTGTCTGCCAGAGGCTCTGTAGCAGGCTGCTCCAGGGGGAGAGAAGGGCAACAACCATCTGCAAGTATGGCCGCAGGATGCGCTCCTTCAGCTGTGTCTGTGGCAGAGCCTCTCATGGGACTGGTTTCAGCAACAGAGTCACTGTGCTAGCCTCACTCTGCCTGCTGCTGGCTCCCATCAGTCCCTATACTGAGGCCAGCAGGGCGCTATCCCGGCTGACCAGGTCATCCTGCACCACTATTGGCTTTGTTCTCATCGTAGTGCCCAGCACCTGGCCAAACGCCTCGTCATATATATGGGCCCAATGTTGGTGAGTTGCCAGCGGTGTTCTGGTCCCTGGTTTTCCTGTATTCACTCCTGAGCTGCTTCAAGCCATTCCCTACATTGGTCAGCGGTCTGATGTATTTGCAATGCTGCTGGCTTCACTATTTGCTGGTATGCGTGGTCATTCCAGTACGCTTCCTAAAATCCACTATTGTGCACCAGAGATTAACCAACATCTGGCTGTGCTTCCATGACCTGAAGAAGCATGCTTTGTAAAAGGCTTGTTCTGGTCAGTCTCCGTTGCAAATGCACTTGGCTAGTGTGTTTGCTGGTCGCTCCTCAGAAGCCAATGGAAGGGTCAATGCTCACTGAGCTGCTGTCTGTTTTCACTGGACTCCATTGGAAATTCAAGGGCTGGAGAGGGCAAAGGAAGCTGGCCCATGGCCTTGTGGGATACTTTGGGCAGACTCCCAAGATGCGAGTCAAGCGAGGCTGAGTTGACACTGCAAAGCAATAGGCCTCAAGCCTGGGTCCCCATGTGGATCAGACCCCGCCAACCCTGCAAGGTTCGAGAGCCATGCTCAAGGCTGAGAGATTTGTATGTAGATGGAAGAGGGGTTTGGGCTCAAGTTTGAGTTTGTTTACATTTCACTGTAGCTATACAGGCTCATGGTTTGCTAGAGAGGCTTCAGATGATGAGTGAATGGACACTTCATGCACTAGTCCTTGTAAATGAAAGCATGGCCATGCATTGCTGATGTGGTTCATAGACAACTAGCATCCGTCCCACCACTTGATTTATTCACACTGGGTTTTTTTAAAATTGAAATGCTTCAGTTTATAGCCCAAGTTACTTTACCATTGTTTCTTTTGTCGACTGGTTTCTTACCTATTATGCTACTAACCTTTGGAACTCACTGAGTTCTCTTTACTGAAATAAGGTGTTTATGTTCTTGTCACTTGCTTCTCTCCCATACACCTCAATATTTCCATTCAGCAATTGATGACAAAACAGTCTAAATCTTTGACAGAAGACCCAGGTTTCCACTATAGTTGGTACCAAGGCTTGCTTAGGATGAGATTCACACATTTCCTGCCCCTCTACTGACTAGTGTTGTGTGTGTGTGTGTGTGTGCTGTTTACATTATGTGCTCTCCTTCACCCGAGAAAATATAATTCTTTTAAATATACTGTGAACTACACATTATTTATTTAGAAGGAAAATGAAACTTAGAAAAGTCTACAGGCTACCTCACTATCCTGTAGAGATGGTCACACAGAAGTTTGTTAAAGAAAAAATCTGGGTAAAGGTGAACTATTGACACTGTCTACATTAGATCAATTTTTCAATTTCCTATCACTCCGTGCATTCATTCTACATCAATTGTGTTCACAATTTTGAATTAGCCTCGCAACTGTCCACAATTTTAAGCCCTTAACAGTTTAAAACAGTGGTACTAAAAATGTGAACAGTGGGATATTTTTCATAAATCATCCTCGTGTACAAAGGGCTATTGTGAGAAGTCATGCCACATTTGAACATTTCACTCCAACCATTGTATGAAAATAACCCATATGTTAAAAACCACTTGGCTTACTGATTTGAAGTTTTTATCACTTCTGGACTATGCATGGATCCTCCCTTTTAGTAGGCTGAAAAAAAACTTGCCTGCATTTCTACTTGGACAGCCCTATTGGTTTTAATTAAAATTCCGCAGATTTCTACATATTCTACTTTCCAAAAGAGCAACCAATAGCTCAGGCAGTAGATTCTTGACATAGTCATCTAGTTCCCAGAAGAGATCTTTTCCTCTCCCACCTTCCTGTTTTGAAGTATAAAATAATTTAACCCTTTGTTCTACAAGATTCCAATGTTGCATAATTCAAGACCTTTTCATGCCATTCGAACCTGATGGTTTGTTTAAAAAAACAAAAAACAAAAACAGTGCAGTCTTCTCTCATATGGCAAGCGAACTTAAAGAATTCACCTTTTCACTTACCTGGCCCCACTGACTTCTGATCAGTATCATTATGTAAAATACATTGAAAAAAGTTAAATTAAAATAACTGGTGATCTTTATTCTAGCATTTGTGACAGTTCACTGGGCTTTGAAGTCTTACGTTTCCTATGAACTATGGGTTAGTGCTAGTATTCCATTCACATTTATTACTAATTATGTATTCGTTAGATACACAAATTCAATATGGTGACTGCCTGGCTTTGAAAAGCAATAAATCAACAGGTAAGTGTTAGGTGGCTTACAGATTTCAATATAATGAAAGTTACCAAAGGTGTGGGGGTCAAAATAAAATGTAAAAGCTTTTGTGATATGCCATTTGATACCCAAGGAGGGAAAACAATGATGATAAAGCTGAAGTTCTCATTGTATTTTATTTACAGGCTACTCAATACATCTCATGTACAAATGGCTTAAAGAAATATCAACAGTAAGTAAGCTGAAGTAACAGTTTCAGTATTTGAAATTGTTTGGTTGCCCTAAAATAACTCCTGCAATTGGAGTACTTTAACCTTGTTTAGCAAAAATTAGTTTGAATTTAAGTCCATCTATATTCACTTTTTTAAATATAAAACCCAGAATGTTTTCTGGTAACTTTTTTTTTATTTGATGGCATACTGCAGAGAACACACTGATGCTGCCTCTTAAAACAATTTTAAGCATTAGCTATGATTTTCCATCTATAGAATTCAATTCTGAGACATTTCATCCTTTGGATGAGGTTTATTTTGCCATTAAATATAAAACAAGAATTAAAGTTTGGCTGAAGTTTACTTCCCCTATTGAAAATGAAACATAAGGCCTGATCCCGTAGTTCAGGCCTAATGGAATTTTAGCCTGAATATCTATTGCATGAAAGATCCCCTAGGTTACCAATGATAGTTTAAAAATTAGTTTTACTGCTTATTTGTAAATCTCCACAACTGATCTGTCTTTGATAAATATCTTCAAACTCGCACTAACTCCTGATACAAAGGTAGTAGGAAAAGCAAACTCAAAGCATCAATCGTTAACATTAAAACTCCTTCCAGCTCTGTTTTTTGTTAAGTATCTGATGCTTAGGGTGATAAGAGGTAATAGTAATTAAATGTGTGTGGAACAGGTATGAAAAATATATATAAATATTCAATTTTAAAAGATGTATAAGCAGTTTAATTTTCCAGCAGTTATGTTTGTGTTTAAAGAACACATTCCATTACTTGTTATTTTGCTGTTTCTTCTACTCAGGATTGTTTTATCCTAGATCATGAATTTATTTTTATGTTAGTGTCTCTCTCTTCTTTTCATTTGGCGGAAGTTTATGGAATGTCCTACTACTGCAAACTGTTACGCCATTGTCATGCTAACACAATGTGTTTTTAATTTTTTTTTCTCTGAGTAATGTTGGAGACCACTTAATTCTGAATTAAGCTATTCGACATTTGGTAGGTCCAAGATCAAAGTAATTTACTTTAATCTGGATTGTAGAGAAAAATACTTTTTGATGTTGGGTTTAGGAGGTGCAGCACAGTTGTAATCCCATTGGGAAAAGGGCAAAGTAACTTTAAGCCATTTTTGCACTGCCCACATTGTCTCATCTGGGATCTGCTTTGGACTCTGGGCATGTATTAGAGCAGCCACAGGAGTTACTCTAATTTTTTGCAGCCTTCTGAAGGCTGAGTTGTAGCCTGGAATTGTTAGAGCGCTGTGCGAGATGGACACATGACCTCCATATCTGGGTTGCTTGTAAGGGGAGCGGCATACGGCTCATACCCCAAAATTGTTCTCATGATTCTTGCAATGTTTGACCCTTGCATGGTAGCAAAATGCCATAAAGTGGTTGGAAGTGGGAGAGATCTTTAGCTTAAGTTTTAAAAGGGGAGATTTTGTACGAGTAATTCAATTTGACCTCCTGAATTATCTGAACAGTGTGGACCATTGGTCTTCAAATGTTAGGTCAGTATTGTATAAACTAGAATTAATAGAAAATCATTGTGCAACACATATTCCAGCAACAGCATGCGAACGAACTTGCTAAGTCTTAATGCATTTGGTGCCGATCCATTTGGAAAGCAGCTCTTTATCCTTTCTAATCACTTATTTATTCTTTAGTCAAAATTAATCAATTACTTTGAAGAGTTTGTTTAATGTCTGATGCCTAAAATTAGTCAGATGTTTTCATAGCAACCAATACATTAAAATACCAAAGTTTCTAACTACATGGAACATCTTAATCGTCACCGTATTTCAGTTCATAAATCAAACTGCTCTATCACTATTTATGCATTTGAGACTGGCTTCTTACAGAAACTTAGGTGAAATAAGTGCATCATCTGATTTGAAAATTTACCTCTATGCAAGAAGCTGTAAGAGATATGGTTACTTCCTTACGTTTTATTGTTGAAAGTCAAATCACATATTCCTGATTTGTTCTTTTATCATTTACTTTTCATTTGGACTTACCTGCTTCTTAGTGAAGTGTCTCAAACCGTTTTTTGAAGTGTAGTATGTTAATAATTGACGACGCATTTCTTGCCTTAAAGTTTGCATGTGGAATTCGAAAGTCTTTAGCCAGATTTTATACCTGTTTTGCTAGATTTTTATTGATGAGCCTTGCTTTAGTTTTAGCTGAGCATACTTTTATAAAAATAAGATGCTATAGCTGAACACTATCCTGTCCTGGATGGCAATACTAAAACTATTCTGCTTGTATTTATTTTCCCCTGCAAAAACATACTGAAGTATCTTTAAATCAAGAAAAACTATTCAAACACAGTATCATTTTATATAAAGTGTTTAATTTCTTTTAAACACAGGCTATTCAGGTCACAAATATTTGTTTCCAGCTTAACTGCTTTTATTTTCAGACAGCAGGATTCTCTAGTGTGGCGGATGAGGAGAACTTGGATAACTATGAGATTTATAGGGAAGTCTAAAGCGATGAGACTCACCATGACTCAACTACAGATACTTGAACACTGTCTATTTAGCTACATTTTCATGTTCTTCATACCCTCCACTGCAGTAATTTAGCCATAAAATAGAACCAGAATTTTAAATGAAAGACAACTTCTGCTTCTATTCTGAAAATCCAAGAAATCACTGCGACGACTAAATTAGTAATAGTGTAAATAAAAATTTTACCTTTTTAAAAGTAATTAAACACTCAGTTACATAATGTACCAATTTATCAACTGGATAATCAGTTGGAAAATTGTTTCCAATATGGGCTATTAAGCATTCTTTTCAGTACATGGAAAATATAGCCTTATCCCCTCTCTGCAGGAGAGAGAGACTGCTGTTCTCAGAGGAAAACATGCTGGAAAAAGTGTAACTAATATAAAACTGGAGTGGTGGTTTCTGGTAGCAATTTTAGCTAAAATATTTTTTTGTTGTTCAAAGACAGATTCAAACCAAGTATTACAATGATCAATGGAATAGCTGAATATAGAAAGGATTAATTGGCACAATCCCAGTTTCCAGAAAATCTGAACTGCTAAATTTTGTCTGTTGCATTAAATACTGGTCTTTAAGCTTGGTGCCCTTCCATAATGCTTGTATATGTGGTAACAAGGAGACAGTGTCAGCTTTCCACACACAACTCATTATCATCAATGACGTTAAAGAAAAACATTACTTTCATAGTCTTCTTTAAAGTCTATTTTACTATCCAATAGTTCAGTATAAAGTAGACCTTTTTTGGCAGAGGGACTACAAAAGTTAATACTGCTTGAAGACAAAGTTGAGGGAGACCTACCTTTCTTTAATGTCTTCACACTCACATTCTCTCAGGAAATTCAGTTTTGGGAAAGTCATTTCTATTAGAAAACTAAACTGGTTCAGCTGAAGTAAATGGCAAATGTGCCACTTTAAAATGTGATCTATCCAAGTTGCCTATAATTATCTGTGTTTTAATGCACTGTAAGTATAGTTAAATAGTATTCTTTGAATCAAGCTCCAAAGTAATGTTAAAGAAAGGGAATTTCCTTTATAAGAAAAATGTAAAGAATTTTTGCAGACCTTAAACTTACATGTCAAGGCACTTACCATTCAAGTAAAACAGTTTTTTATACAAACATGTCTGGGAGATGGGGGGACATTTTACTACACCATTTTTTTTTTTTAAAGAAAAATAAAACGTTGACCAAATATTTATAAAATTGTTGCATCAAGAGAAAGGTTGTGTTTTATTATCTGAAATGAGCACAAAGTACACCTTCCACAATAACACTGAAAGCAGTGCAAAGACTGACAGTGACCTTTGACTAAAGGTAGTTTTGTAAAAAGAAAAATACCAAATAAATCAGTGCCCTGCTTTGATTGTTGTAAAATTTTTTACATAAAAGTTGGTCCAAACTTACAAAAAAAAGCACAAATGTGCATAGTTCTGAAGATCTGAAAGAGTGCCATAAAAAGCTGATGTCCCTAAATTTAGCATCCACTTAAAACTGCCAAAATACAAAATAAAATTCAGAACTAGAATTTGTGAACGTTTACAATCAATTGATCTAGTTTCCAGACAGCATGAGTTTTTAGCAGTTTAAATTTTCCTACGGTATGCAAGACCCTTTTCCACATAAAAATAAAGCTGTTGAATTAACATTATTCAAGTCTGTTGGATTGCTGCTTTAAACTGCAGCTAGAAAAAAAAGTCTTTCCAGATAAAAATGATGTGCCTGAGGAAAAACAGATACTTAGTATGGTAATCCTCTGCCTCGCCCTCTGACTGTCGATGTGTTAATGTGTCCCCTGTATCCTTGGGAATACCCAGGTCCTTGGGCTGGAGAAGTCCAAGTCTGTCCATGTATGTGGCTAATGCCACTAGGGTTTTCTTGTAAATTACTTCCATAACTATAGTTGTGCATCTTTGTGGACAAAGAATGAGTACTTTCTGACCCCGTGGAAGTGTCACCACTGTTTCCCAGAACTGCAATAGGGCCATGGCTATATTCAAATCTATGGTCTTTATCTCCACTAAATAGCATGGGACCAGTGTTGAGGTAAATGTCTCCATAACCAGTTACTGAGCTGGGAAATGGTTCTGAAAAGGCAGGAGGTGGAGGTGCACCACCAGAGTGAGATGAAGCAGTACTGTAGTTATCCAAAGATTGAATATCTGAGTTTCCAATGAAGCTTCTCCTTTCCATTGCCCCAGATGATCCACTTCCTATTCCATCACTCCCATCATAATGGGCAGAAGAGAAAGAAGATCCAAAACTATCCTTGTAGTCAGTTACATAGGAGTCTCTTGCCTGATAATCCACACTAGATGTTACTGGTTTCTCAGTTGTCTCAACCTGATGCTGAGCAAGCAGTTGTAGAAGAGCAGCTTTCACTCCAGCATGAGGATCTGTTCCTGAAGAGCTAGTAATAGACAAATGCTGGTTCTCTGTCCGATAATCTAGGTCGTCTTCTTCAGTAAGAGGTGGTGGTTCTGGTGGCTCAGGAGGACGTTGGTCTGGGGGCAAGATACGAGGGCGTTCTTGTTCTGGGGTTAGATTTAGAAGCCTCATCTCAGGCTGTCTGACCAAATCATCTTGACCTAAATGGATTAAAAACAAGAGCCTTAGAACAAGATCTGAAATTACTTTTGACAGATAAGTTTCAGTACCAAAAGGGGAAGAAAAAACATTTTGCATAAAGGTTTGCTACTGCACTTCTTCACAAAAAATAAAGTTTATCAAATTATTAAGTTACTCTTAACTAGGGAAAGGCATTTTAGAGAAGCAAAAAAGACACTGCCCACAAAGATTTGTCACAACAAAGTTGCAGGATCCTCCTGCAAGCACACCTTATCAGCCAACTTAAAGACCGAGAGGAAAAAAATGGCACAATACCCTTGGGTAGTTTGGTAGCAACAGATGTTAAGCCAGAAGGAGAGGGAAGAGTGCACTGAACATGTGGGCCAAAGCCCATACTGAGAAGGGACAGAAAGTCTGCTACAAACTGTAATGGTAGAGATTTTACATACCTTCACATTATTTTTCTACAGAGCAGCCAGTGCCATATAGTAACAAGCAAACCAAAATGCATGGAGGACATATGGCTGAAGCACTAAGCTCATGATATTCAACAAAAGAATTAGAACTTTGAAAAGCTCCAGGAAGGCATTAGGTTAAACAGTTCATGTGTGCGCAACACATACGCAAATCATAATGTTTTAATGAAAATTTAAAGTTGACCATATTCATTTCACAAAAATGGAAGGTTTGCACACACTGATCAGGTAACTGAAGGAACTAGGCATGGACAAACTTTGGTGCCATAGTGAGTTAAACAAAAGAAGGAGTTTACTTAAAGGACTCCACTAAATTTCATATATCAATAATCTATAATTGACTAAAGGAATCCATCTTTTTTCTCCAGTCAAAATCAATTTTTCTTCACACTAAAACCAAAAAGCTGCCAAACACAAAAGCAAAACTGTTTGTGCATTATCAGACAGTCCACTTTTAGCAGGGATGTTTTTTTACTGTGTGTTCAGCACCTAATATAACGAGGCCCCCAACTCTGACTTGGCCATCTAGATGCTACCATAACAACACAGTGCCAGTATAACTGCATGTCTATCAGCCAGCGAGTAAGCTGTTCATGTACAGTATAATCAAATCAGCTAGAATTACTATCTTTTTAAACTTTCAAAGCTAAGTGACCAAAGGAAATGAAATTAATTCTCCCATCCTCGTTTCATCGGTCCTGGGCATGCTTTGTCCCTCCATTGAAGTAACCATGCATAGACAGGGATATAAAGCATTTTGTTAGCAGTTTCTCCCCAAGCCACTAAATCTCTGGGCTCATCAACATTCCACGCTTTAAGTACCTGCACACGAGTATAATGATTTGATCAGATGTGGGTAAACAGACGCTGGCGAGTCCACGTTGTCCTGGTTGTCAGAGGCGGGCGTGCTGGGCTCTGGAGGCTGCCTGAGCGGTAACGACATTTCGTTTCCTGATCCATTCTCCTTCTCCTCTAGCACAAGATCTTTCCGCTTTGTTTGCTGAGTCTTTATTAGTTGAGACAACAGCACGGCAAACGCACTCTGCACAGCTGCCTGGGCAGCATCAGTCTCAGCTTTTGGCTGAGCCAGCTGTGCAGGTGGTACAGCCAGTTGAGTCACAGGCTCCTGCTCTGGTGGTGGTGGAGGCAGCTGCTGTTCTGGCTGTTTTTCACCTGCTGCCAAAATTCCAGCAGGAATATTTATCTTATCTAGTTGTTGCTGAGTCTCTGGGTTTACCTTAATATTCAACACTTCGGCAAAATGTGCCATGCTAACGCTGGTTTTAGACTGGAGCAGATTTAGCAGGATTGCCACTTCGTTCTGATTCAACTGCTGGCCACTGCTCGTTTTCACTAAAGACAAAACGGGGTTTAAAAGGTTAGTTAGAATTGTCGTATTTCAAAGGTTCAGAATCAATCGTGGCTGATATTCTTGGCAAAGTACAGGCTTCTGACAATACAGAAATGGAATGTTTTTACAAATTAATTACATTTGGAACAGTATTAATAGGAAATTGAATAGCATGATCCAATACTGAGCAAATGACTTACAAAGGGCGTGCACACACAGTCAGACAGATGAGAAACATCATGTTTGAGCTCAATTTTCCACAATACAATGAAGCCAGGGCTTAAGGCCACCTGCCTCAGACAGCTGTAAGATTTCCAGTCACCACGAAGTCTCCTATCGTTGACATACTACATCCCTTTGCTAAAAAAGTGGCCATCTGCAAAACACGTTTCCAGTCCTACCCTGACCCATCCAGATGCTTAATTTGAATGCTGTGACACCTGCTAAAGTGACCAGACTCGAACGAACCCAGAAGCTAATACACCATCTGAAGATAATGGCATAAATACAAAACTACTGAGAAAGACAAGTAAAGTGCTGAGTAAATTAGAGGACTGTTCTGTTAGGTGTTGGGAGACAGCAACATGAGAGGAGAAACATGGATTTTAAGTCACCTACTCATTGCTAGCTTTAAGAGCTGGAGAAAGCAGTCAAAGTTTTAAAAAAAAACACACAAAGGCACTTTGTGGTGAGGCTTCTGATTTCCATTATGAGACTTATGAACTTTAAAAAGCCAGAACAGATCAAGGGTGTACACTCAGCCTAAAAACACAAAGCAGGACTGAAACAGGATCACTTATTCATGGTTTACCTAAAGAACTGTTCCTGATTTTAAATGCCACAAAATCCTAATAATTTGAATCTCAATTTCAGATCTGCCTGTTGGATAGACACAATAAAAGCCTAGAACAACAATGTATTTAATTATAATGGGAAAACTTCTCTCTTTCTAGAACAATGAAGGAAGGGCATCAAAAGTCTTCCTATTTACATGAATAATGCCTCCGTCAGGTTTATATCAAATTCTGACATCAAAATTGAATTTTCACATGTGAAACTAGAAGGTTTCCAATGTAACATAGCTTCTGGCAGCATCCAATGAATATCTGGACAGCTGGAATTTTTAAATCTTTCTGTCCCCAGCATTTGACTCATAGCTAAAGTGGAAATTGTTGTGAGCAAAAAGTTGTTGCAAAATTAAATCAGCCTGGTTGTTTATGTGGACTGAGGTGCTACCAGCTAGAATGTAGTGAAGAGTGGGAAATCAAAAACAATTAACTTATTTTTATTTGACAGTGCACAGAACTTTACTCTCTCAGATGCTTTGCACCGCCTTCTCTTGATGTATTAATCAGCCACATAACAGATGTCAAGCCTGCTGCAAATTACATGACATCTGAGAATGGTCTGTTCAGTGACCAGGAAGAGAAGATATTTCTCAGAATCCAGCACTGAAAATCCAGCAGACCATATGAATAGAGAGGAAGAAAACTGCATCTGTCTACCCACCCAAAAATTTTAGATTAGTCTACGCTGAAGGTATCCATATCACAGGGAAATTCTTGAGTGGAAATCAGAAGTGAGCTCCCCACATATAATTTAACAGTAAAATGTGACAGGAACGTCATAGAAGAACCAGACCAGTAATAAATAATCCAGGATGAATTATATTTTGCCCAAAAAGAAAAATGTTAGTGCTGTGTGATTGTCATATGTGCAGTGATTTAGTTTATTTAAATTTGGATAAAGCCTGTACTTTTCTGTCAGCTCCTTAATTTGCACTGTGGCCTATTTTACACAATCTTGTATCTGCTGAGACAGCATATGCTCTCCTAAATTGTAAGACATACACAGATACATCTTCAATTTTATACAAACTGTCTCTGCTCTACCACACACTCAAACCCTGTTTCTCTACCTTGGTACATATTTTCTTCTATACTTACACTTGTGCCAAGAGTGACACAGGGGCTGAATGATTAATGCTTGAGTTCTTTGGTTAATTCTGTATTAACTATGTAATGTTAACACTAATAAGGATGAAGACAGTTAGTACTCTATTAGGTGGTCAGCTGTTTAACAGCAAAAAGAAAATAACTCCCACCACTGAGACTCTTAATACATTTTGCTGATCTTCAAAATGGGATAAAATTTTTCGCAGATAAGCAAAGGTTGAAAGTCTTGCCAAGACTTGAGGCTAAAGCTGCAAAAAGTGGCAGAAATACATAGCTGGATTACAATGAAAAATAGGATGAGAGGTAAACTACGCTGGTCATGAGAATTTCATTATATTTCTGCAACATATACTTGGAGCTATGGTCTACTGTTGAAGACAGAGCTGGTTTGTGATTATTACTGTCTATACAGAATTTAAATGAAAGCACAACACATTCACTATCTTTCAATTCCTGGAGCTCCCACTTTAGTGACAATGCGTCTTACACTAGCTTGCCTCCCTCAAGCTCTCATTTGTTCCTTTATCAGCTGCCCTATACACACATGATGTACAGAATACAAGTTACAAATGCGTCTCTCATAGTAAGGGCAGTAGTATCAACTCTTGCATAAGGAGATTCCCCCCATTTTCTTCGTGGTGGCTTTGAAGCAATTTTTTATACCACCAAGGAAGACACTCTAGGCTTGGTTTCTGTTTTAATGGGTGGGGCCTGAGGTGCCTGTAGAGGCAGCTCACTGATTCTCTTGTCAAAATACAGTAAGCGCCCTCATTAACTAGTATCTCAGTTCAGCATTACCAGCTAGAAGAGACTTGCTAAAGCAGATACACTTGGGCAGAGAGAAGATTACAGTAACATGAGGGAGGAATCTATTCGTTGTGAAGATGATGTTTTACCTGAAGCCAATTCCCTTCAATTTATTATGTCATGATCAATAAGGTTGCTCCGGACTATGCAGAGTTGTACAATGTGAGTTACAGCAGCTGCTGATGTGCAGGGTTATAAGAAACCCTGAGCAGGACAACGAAGACCAAAAAGAAATTCAAGTTACCACCAGGCAGGTCAAGGTATTTAAAAGCTTTGACACTGATCGGTGAAAACTCATTATGCAGGTCATACTGGGAAGGCCTGACTATCAAGGACAAGATAAAACTTTAGCATTTTTCCAATTTACACAGTTTTGTTTCCCTTAAGAACTCCAAGAGATTTCAGGATTCTGAAAGTGTTAACATCTAAATTTGTAGATGCAAAGTCAAAAAAGTAATAGACAATTTCATGGAAAAAATGAAAAAAGATTACTGACCAAGTGCTATATTAGAGTTGCCCTGAGTTGTGAGTTTGGAAGAAGTTTGCATGCCTTGTGGGGTGTTGGTTCTGCTATCATCCAGGCCTAAAGACAAATCCTTCCTAGGAATTTTAGCTGCTGTTGTGTCATCTGTCATGCCCATCTGCTTCTGCCGTCTACGTTTCTTACTCCACAGTTCATGACAATCCTGCCACAAAGGAAGGCTGAAAAGAAGTATGATAAATATTCAGTATTATCTATGTACAAAATATTAAAATAAATGCTCAATAATATACAATGCAAGTTCTGAAAAGGTGAATCTGTTGGGATTCTGTGAATACATACTCATAACGAGTGTGCAATGCAAGCATAATCTCAGAAGTACCTCCTTGCTAGAACAGTTTGTCAATTGGCTTCATTTCATTGTCCAGTGTCTTCCTGGCAGAGCAAAAGGAATATTTATCTTCTCAATATGACAATGCTGTCTACTTGGATTGACATATTTTACAAAAAGGAAAACTAGTATAGCAAGAACTCAACAACTTGCAATCCTCTAAACAGTAATCCAGACCTTTTGCATTAAAATATTAAAATTTTATGCATCTGACAAAGAGGGTTGCAGCCCAGGAAAGCTTGTGCCCACAGAAATTTGTTAGACTTTAAGGTGCTACAGGACTCTCATGGTTTTTGCATTGAAATAGAACATTCAAGTTTGCTGTTCAATGATGTAAGGGACAAGCCAGGTTATGCTGCTTATCAAGACAGGAGCAGAGCACATGAAAGACTAGTCGTCATACATTGGCTCCTGCCTGCCTCAAACATTGGCTGAAGCCCTGATACAAAGCTACATACATCTGCTGCTGCGATCAGAGGCAAAGCCAGCTTGTCTATCCAGTGCTCTATTGATACCACATAACTGAAGAGGAAGGGTACACAATCTTGAGTAAAAACACTGCCCTTTTCCTTTCCTCTTCAGAACCACTGCTTTGAATTCCAAAGCTGGGTTCAGTGTTGCCCCAGAAGCAAGTGAAGCTGAAGAGCAACTGTTTTGATGTGGGAGACAAACAGCTGGTTTTCCAGCGCCTAACTGGAATAGAACTGCTTGATTTTTTCACATGCTATTATTCATGCTGCAGGGTTAAAAGGAACAAATAAGACCTGAGATGGCACTCAATTTATGTTACATGAGAAGATACTTTAAACACAACAAGAGAGGCTCTACCACAGTATATAATTAAATCACTTACATTTAACTACAAATATAATGTAATAAAGACCATTCAGCTACTTGTTTGTAACATTCTGTTTATCTGTAACAGCTAGCAGGAAGTAACAGAAAATGTAGAGACATGTGAATGAAGTCATTAAATCGTTCATTCACAGGGTTTTTTACAGCACCTGATGATCAACATCCAGGATAGTTAAACAAAAATATTTTCTGTAAAAATGTACCATCATAAACACTAGGGATCACAACTTAGGTCAATTTGTTTTCTTCAAGGTACCATTATAGGAAGGTGTTCTGAGCCTAGAGTCTGGCTGCAATGACCTTAATTGCTGACCTAGCCCAGTTTTTTTATTTCTAAACTATAAGCAAATAAATGACCAATAAAACCTAATTTTTAAGGGACAACCCCACTCTTCCCTTTACAAAAGTTCCACTTCTCCTGAGAACTGCCATTTGTCAGCAATAGGGAGCTGCTTATGTCAGCTCAACAGGAATAGCTGTATGATATTTACAGTGCTCCCTCCCTCTTAGGAACAGAGTAGAATGGGCAGCCAGGAAAACCTCTGAAAAAGAACAAGCTAGCTATGCAGAAGAACACAACTGCTCCTGAACAATTTGGCAGCCAGGAAGAGATTCCAAACCTCTAAAGGAAGCTGAGAGTACACGATAAAGCTTTGGTGGGAAGTTCACTTGAGACTTGAATCTCTGGTCCCCATCTTTCCCACCCTCATCTGCAGAGCCACCCTCTCGTTGACGTGACAGGAGGAGAATGCCAAGGGTATTGTAAAGATTAGGTACTTTTATAAATACCAGAATGATAGAAAGTGTATTGTGTGTTTTCCCACCACCTACAGGAACTGAGAGTAAGAAATTCACCCGGCTGCCCAAACAAGGAAAAGAGGGTGGCCCTCCTGTTGCCAAATGAAAGAAAGTGACGATCTCTCTCTTCTTTCTCCCTGCAGCCGATCAAAGACATGCCAGGTAACTGCAAGCCAGAATGGGAAGGAATAGGGAGCTCGATCACTGTTATCTGGCTGAACTGCTCCAGTAGTTCTCTCACAATGTTCCCTGCAGTCTTGAAGGAGCAGCTGTTCCTACTCAGGCTGATAGATATGCTTGCAAGAAGGGAAGAATAGCCTCCTACTACTACACAACCAACTACCCCCTTGAGATAAATAGAGTTCATCACAGATCCCGGGCTATTGGACTTTCCAAGAGACAGCAAAATAGACAGTTTGAAATTTTCACTTGCTGTTACAACACAAGTTTCTCACAATGGAAAGTGATAAGAGGAAAAGAATATGTTTTCCAGAGTGCATTGATTAACTCTTGTTTTGCATTGTACATTTTAGTTATTTTCATAAAGAAAGGATGATTCTCCTTTGCTAGCAACCATTAAAAACATGCTGATTTGAAATTAAATATTCTCTTTACATTACATTTGTTGCTTCTTTTTGCTACCCAGGAAGATACTGAACTGGCTGTTTACTAGTCACTGAACGAGTTGAATAAACTGAAATAAAGAAAATATTCTCTCTGTATTTGCAGAAGAGGCTACTGCCATCAAAAGCTGATGAAGCATCACAACAAACTCTGGTTCCAGATGCTTAGCCAGTGACTCCCACCAGTTCAGTGATTTGACTTTATTTAAAACTTTGGCAACAAACAGTATTGTTTGAATTGCTGTAGCTAAATTATTGTAATAGACATTACATTGAATATATATTAATATTTAAATATTATTTAATTTAGGCCTTAATATAGGTTGTCATAATTTCAAATTTAATTTGAAGTGGGCTTATTTTTTTAAAATGTATTTCAATATTTTTATTTTAAAATCAGATTTAGATCAAAATCATCCAATTTTTTTAAAAATACATTTTTATCCACACTGATTTTTTTCAGCAGGTTTAGTCGTCAATTACTACCACTTTGTATAATCTGAATTTCCCACAGAAACAAGGGAGAGGAAAACATCTAAGACAGGATAATGTTTTTGAAAAGCCAGAAGAATTGGCAAGAGAGCACTGAAACAACTGCATTCATTTTGAAACTGACTAGACATTAAGACACATTAGGAGGCAAATTTCCTTTACCTCTTCCTGCCCCAATCTTCCATATGTTAGGCAGCTATTCCAGTTAACAGCTCAGTTTGTTGCTAGACAGCTTCTACTGCCCATTGGTGCTTCAGCTGACCAGATCCCCAGTCAGTGACACAGGCCCCATTCAACTCCCATAAAAGACAATGAAAAAACTCATGGGTTTCAATGGAAACTGGATCAGCAGGAATTAGGGATCCTTGAGGGGCCCTACCAACAATTCACATTTTAAACCAAGGCAAATGAAGAGATGAACCATCACCTTATAAAAGAAAATGATATCAGTGGTTCCAAGCCTCCTTTAAATTGCATTTGTAGGTCACCCTTAATCAAACAACTTTAGTTAAATGTTCAATGTCCCTAAAGTACCGTGTTATGAGCAGCATTCAGCACACTGATCCTGTAATACTTACACTTTTGTTTCTCAAGTCCTGCTGCAACATGATCTTTGCTAATCACATGACAGGCATTCCAAAACCCTACTGGAAACTGAACCTTTTTACAACATGTCCCCCCTATTTAAAAATCTACCATTTTATGTTTTAATTTTCTTTTAACCAGAAAATTCCACATTTAATTTGTGCAACATGTAACTTGAGCAAGCCACTAAAAAGACCACGATGGAGCGACGTATATAGAGAAGGATACAGCAATCCCTAGTGAGTTTAGCCTCTGAAGTCCAGGGAAACAAGGCAAAAGGGGAATAAATGCTTTTTTTTTCCTCTGGTTATTTGGGAACATTCATTTTTCTAAATACACTTGCAGGACTCTAACTCTGGGAAAGACAGAATGTCTGACTATAAGAAATCAAACGTTCCAGACATGGAGCCCCATGAGCTCTGAAACAGTACTTACTCATTGTACAGGAGCCACTCAACTTTGCAGTTCTCTTAATGGGAGAGTTACTAATATCTGACACATCACATATTATGTTTGTGTTACCTTTGACTTTCACCCTACACAACAAATATTAAATACATACTCCCATTTTATATCAGGTAAGCACCAACAGGAAGTAACTTACTCTGGTGGAGGCATTTTAGATGGCTCCACATCTCGCAGAAACTCACACTGAAGAGCCTGTTCAGCTGTGCAACGTTTGCTAGGGTCCAAAGCAAGCATATAATCAAACAGATCTAAAGCAGCTGGTGGAATACTGGCAAAAAAGAGAGAACAACAGGGAGAGAGTCATATTTGTGTTATTTCAGATGCCACATCTTTGTGTCATAAAAGTTGTATTGTTTTTCAATTTTGTCAAGTAGAGTTTAATTGTATGATTTAAAACTTGGGCCTTACATTAATATATTTTTTAAAATATATTCCTTTTAACAAAGCTCTATAATATTACTATATACTTTGGAATTTAGCACAGAGAGGTTTATATTTTTTTAATTGGTCTACAGACAATAATTCTACTGCTTTAAAGTTACACAAGTAGGCTCCTCTAATATAAACAGGATGATACATTTTCCTAAATCCTAAAATAGTTGAAGGAAGAAAGGCAGTTTTTAAATAGTCTTACAGATGTTTTCTGTAACTTTCATGTTTGTTATTTGCACAAGACAACTCCAATAGCATTATTTTATGATGCATAGATTAGAGAATCAGTTTTAAATACTGAATTTATTACTAACAAGTCCCTAATGTTAGTCAGGCACAATTAAAAGTGACTAAGTACCCTGAGCTGCTTTTAGCCATATGGACAATGAGCAGGTGCACCCAGGCCTTGAGAGCAACCATTGCCAAAGGACAAAGCTGACACCTAGGCTCGGCATGTGTATCAAGGGAAGGATAGGAACTTCAGGTCACTACTTCTCTCTACCTTTGACTGAACCCAGAAACGAAGCTTTGGAAAATACTGAAATTCTAAAAGGACCCAAGAAAATGTAATGTAATAGAGATGCTTAAATGAAGACTCCATCCTTACAAAGCAAACTCTTCTCTCAATTTTCGACGATACTGCTTCTTTGGTTTCATGGTGTTGAAATAGGCTAATTTTATTACATCAGGCCAGACCGCAGGACAGGGACTTCCACAAATTCGGCTATACACACACACGCACAAAAAAAAAAAAAATCAGTGTATGAGATCAAACAAACCAGGAATGTTGTTGTAGTTTTATACTCACAGGCATTGTTAATACAAAGAAAACAAATTCTAGTCTCCCTGGCAAAACTTGTCTGCAGGCCTCCTGTGATCCATGGCCATGAAGAAGAGTCAGGGAGAAAGGGTAAGTTAATATTCACTCTTAATAGGCCAAAGAATACCCCATTAGAAAAAACTGTTACCTCCTCCACACTTCTCCAGAATAGAGGCTCTTTATAACCAATTACTGTGTTCTTGAAAATGATAGAAGACTCCACTTAGTATGCTCAGGTAGGATTCCATATACCCTAAAGCAAAATCAATTTCTTCCACGAATGACTAAATGCCAGATAGACAGGAGAGCAATAAGAGCAGGAGTGAATTTGGATGATAGGCACTTCCTGTGTTTAGGGGTCTATTATGTTTCTCTCTTTTACTCTTCGTGTGGAAAGGAACTACAACAAATGACTGGAGTAAACAACACTTCATTGCGGACTAAGAATTTAGCTGTCAACTAGCAAAGAATACAAGACCAAAGGTGGTGGCAAAAGGTGAGACTTGGTGTTTTGTTTTTAAAAAATAAGAAAAAGGATGGGGTTGAATTAAAAAAAACCAAAACATATTTTGGCCAAAAAGTCGTCACTGAGTCAGCCCATGTGGTTGCACAAGTCTGTCCCTTCCACTGGCCTTGTCTGGAGTAGGATTTGAAGACGGGGTGTTCCAATATGTTAGCTAGCACATTTAACTTCTGAAAAGTCTGTTGTGGACCAAGCAATGTAGACTTTAATACAATCAAACCTGACTGCCTTCAACATGGGCTAGGATTTGTCGAGTTAAAGCCTGAGGAGACCTTTGGTTTTAATTCAATGGGCATCATCTACACTAGCCTTTTTAAAAGTGTTAGTTAGAAGATGTTAGTAACATGTTTTAACAGTACCCCCTTTCATCCTAGTCTACACAAGGCCACTGAGTGTGAAAAGTAGGGTTTAAACTTTATGGGCCTTACAGCCAGAAAGCTACATTTGCATAAATGCTTGGTTGACTCTGTAGCATACAACCTTGCAGATATTTGTTTTTGACTTCTACAGCAAGTTTTTCCTGTAAATAGGTTGGTCTTATGCAGAACAACCTATCCCTTTTTATGGTCTTTGGGTTCCCAAAAGACTAGAAGTACCTTCTGGATAGCCAGGGACTAATCTATAACTGTCCCGGTTCTTCAGACCATTGTGCTATTTATATGATCTGCAGCATACTCTGAAAACGAAGTTAAGACAATACTAGTTTTTCCTCTAGACCTTTTCCTAATCCAAGTCTATCAGTGGTCTTGAAATACTTGGAGGAAAGACCACTGGGGAGAATAAAGTTACAAATGTTGATGGTCACCTATGATGTTGGTAGATGCATTAAATTAATTAAAAGCTGCTTGAAAGCCAGAAAGTGACAATTATATGACTAAGAACTATTCCATTGCAAGTGGTTTAGGTTCCAGTTAAAATGTGCTGGGAATAGTTCTGATATATAAAATTTTTAAATGTACATTATCAATTAAGAGAAAAATTAAGCTATGAACAATTAGTTAATGTCCTTTTGATATCAAATTAAATTGTACAAATGACATTAATTCACTCTGTACAAAAACTACATTCAGAATAGTAAAGCCAGATCTAGAATTAAGTGCTACCCTGCCATCTAGTGGTCAAATAAAAAACAGCAAGCATATATTCATACAGCATGAGAGTTTTGTTTCAGTAGTGTAAAATGACAACAGGGTGAGTTTCGCAGCTCCTAAGAAGTTATTACACTTGTACAAACCAGCTTTCCTACATGCTATAGATAGCATTTACAGCCCATGGAATGCTTTTCAGAGTCAAATATTTGACCTCATGAAAAGGAGATCAGAGTAAAGCAACGGTTCCCAACCTGGGGGGTGGGACTGCCTGGGGGGGGGGGCAGGGAGGACCCTAAGATTCCAGGGCCTCCATGAGGCTTCACTAATATTGAGGTCATTTAGTGCCCCCAAGCTCAATACTGGGCACAGCAGCCTCAAGCTCTGCCCCAACCAATCGTGCCTGGCAGGAGAGGAGCAGGCCCGCACTGGTGGGGGCCTGGAGCAGCCCAGGCCAATCCACCAGACCCGCATCCATTACCCTCAGACCATGAAGGATGGGAAGAGGCAGGGCTAAACAGGGTATGCAGTGGTGGGTTGACAGGGAAGGCTTAGCTTCTTACTCAGGTAATTTATTATTTATGTAATTTAGAGTTAGTATTATCATTATGTGTTTATAGGGATGCTGTGTGTTTATGGCCGGTGAAGGGGCGGCGTGTGTGTTTTACCTAGTGTTAACTAGGTAGGGCTTTCACTCAAAAATGTTGGGAACCACTGGAGTAAAGAAGCAATTCACTGCTTCTTTTTGTAGAAGATTCCTCCCATGCCTTGGTTGATTATGATCTCAGAAGCAGGAGGCAGCATTCACCACCTGAATAGAGAAGAGAGGCTCTGGCTCTACTAATTCAAACAGCTACTGCTTGAGCAGATCCACTAGGGTGGGGAGGTGAAAAAAAGCCTTTATCTGCCCAAGGTATCAGACAACTCGTGAGGGAAAGTGGAGAAAACTCTCCCTCCTGCAGTGGGTAGAAGCCAGTTGCACATATGGCAGAGAGTGAAGCAGCAGCAAAGAAAAACCTAGACTTGAGCAAAGCTTTCCCTCTCAAACAGCTCTTATTATTTTCTCAGTGTTGGCCTTTTAACCTGATGATGGGAGAATGAAGTAAGGAGGCTGCTGTCTCACCTGCTTAAGGAGTGTATGTCAAATGCCCTGTTGTAAGATGGGCTTCAGTGCAGTGTAACAAGCTGCACTATAATAAAATCCTACCTACCACTGCACTGCTTTACCATGGAAAGCTACTAGGCACTTCTCCAATTCTGAGTGATTTGTTTTACATTTCCCCAAAAGCTTGCCCCCATTTTTATTCTCAGAAACAACTGTGACAACTTTTAAATGTTAATATTTTAACTTCATTTTTTCAAATGCTCGTTGAAAAATAAAAGTGCTGTCTATGATTTTATAACCACACTGTAGTATCTAAAAGTTACCTTATTAGTTCCAGCTGAGCAAGTTCTTGATTCGCTTGAAATATTGGTTTTTTAGTGAAAAGTTCGCCCAGGATACAACTGTAACATAAAGGTTTGCATAAGTCCATCAATATCATTTGATATAAAAGTTATTTGAGCTTTCTTTTGGTTTATGATTTACACTTAACACTTTGTATTAAAACTTCTTACCCACAGCTCCAGACATCTATGGCTGGTGTGTATCTTTCCTCTCCAAGCAGAAGTTCAGGAGGTCGATACCATAAAGTAATAACTTTGTTGGTATATGGTCGGCTGAAAAAAATGAGAGATTCAACATTTCTCTTAAAATGAGATTGTCGTGAACTAATAAAAGTTTGGGGTTTCACTACTACAATACTGTTTTAAGAACGTTCCATTTTCTTATTCCTTTTTATCAATACCCAGGCTGCTGCTGCCACCATCAGATGAAGGTAAACATTGTCACCTGCTTAAATCTACCAAAGGATAGCCTGAAACAGTATTTCAGAGGTAAGTAAGCACAACCATCTTCAGGAGCCATTAAATATCATCAGGCTTCAGAGTTAAACAGCTATGCTGTTAACTATTTAATTGCTGATCACCATAGCAATATGACTTTGGTTAATATGCCCATCATGCTGTTCGGTGCCATTACTGGCACAGGGAAGTTGATTGCTGAAGTGCAGGAAAAAAAAGGGTTCGACCATCATAAAAAAATTCAAGTCATCTTTGCCCCTCGTCACAAACGAGAGAAGCAGAGATGCAGCCCTGGATTCCAACAGCCCCAACTTTCCATTCCAAGCTATCAAAACCTCCAGCTGCCACTGAAAGACTTCTGCAGTGTTTTGAGGCATTGTCAATACAAAAATCTACTTTAGTTTTACCAGACTGAAAACTGAAGGTTTGGGGACGGAATAAAATAATAAAAAGTATCAAAATAGAACAGCACTGTTGCCAAATCTAATTTAGTAGATGTCTCCACTTTTGTACATCCTCAGGAGATACAGGATATACAGTTTTCAGCAGCCCTTGCTCCAGAATATAAGTCTATCATGGAACACGGCTGCTGATTGTTACCTTCCGTCACCACACCCCAAATCACCAGTATGATTTTAGCCAGTAATATTATGTAACCTGAGGTTTTGTAATGTTTTACACCATTTGAAAGCTGAGATTCCAATACTTATACAGTGGATAGCATGAACAGTTTCCAAAACAGCAGCTAGTACAGCAGAAATTACCTATCCCACTTTTCCTGGTACAGTTTTTGAGTAACTGAAAAGAACTGTTTCATGTCTGCTATCTTTAATAAAGCACTTTAGTGATGGCAGTTAGGTTTGAACTGCAAATGCACAAAGGCATAAAGTAATGTATTTGAATAATGTGAATACATTATACTGAAGAAACTAAAATGTACAGTTAAAACAATCATATGGCACAGATCCCTATTTATAGGTGCTTTTTTAAAAAAGCTGATACCAGAAGTTTCTCCTTTCCACAGAAGATGAACATTCCACATTGCAAATGGCACTAGTTATGTTCAGTGCAATTGCCTAATGAACTAAACACACTGATCTATAATGTGGACTTCTGTATTTACGGAAGAAGGCACAAAAGTGATAACCTTACATTAAAACAAACCCCCTCTAGTGGCCCCACAAGCACACACACTTTCAATAAACTAAGTACAGGTAACATTTTTCTCTGGTGAAAATGTGGCTTGTTGGAAATTTTGCCGTATCCTCTACATAGCTGCCAGATTTATTCTAGAATATTCTTTTCATAAGTATTTAGATAGGTTTAACTTTTTTTTGTGACTGAATTTATCAATATTCAATTGTTAAAAGATTTCTTGACAGCACTTTCTGTTTCAACAGATATGTTCATATGCAATATATCACACCTTCTATCTGGAAAGTGTTATACATTCAGAAGTGATTTTAAACAAGTTAGATGCACAACTGTGAGTGCAATTATCACAACTCTGAGTGGAAGTTACATAAATGTGTACAAAAATGGCCATAATTATTCATTTGCATGTGCAATTACTCCCTTTGAACACTCAAGAGCCATGCATGCATAAGTTAAGCACACAATTAAAAGTGCATATTACACACAATTTTGCACATCGCTTATTTTTTAAATCTTGCTTTCAGCCCTTTAAATTTTGATAAATGAGATGCACAATACATTTCAGTAATTCAAGCATTAAAGTAATGCTTACTTAAAGAAATTCCTCTGCTGCTGCCAGGTCCCAAATCCTTCTAAATATTGTTTAATCAGATCAGTAAATCAGTTGTCAAAAATATAATTCAGTTAATAACAATGTGGGGAAATTGTTCCAGGATAATCCAAAATGTACATTAAATCCTACTGTTGCAGAAGATGATACATGTACTCAATGAAAGTCTGATTCATGAATGAGTTTCTACAAGCACCTTTTAGCTACAAGAACCTACAAGCAGCTTCCTGTTAGCCGTCCAAATTTAATACGCAGTTATGTTAACCAAAATAAAGTTTTAATACTGATTATACTAATAATATACAGTAATGCTGCTGGTGGTGTTTATACTAAAACCAGCTGTTTAGAATTAAAAAACAGATTTTATAAGTTAATGTTTTCACCATCCCCAAAGAACAATCTGAATTTTATCACAATATATTTTAATTATTTGATAAAAAGAACTGTTAGTGAGCTGATGTCATCTGTTAAGGGCAGCCACCATGTCACAATTTAATTGAAGCTGCACAAAAATTAATCTAGTATGGCACACACTGAAAAGCACTCTGAGGTAAGGTCGCATCCATCTGTTAATTCATTCAGAGTGTAGCAAGTTTCTCCATTAAAACATTAAATTTCCCAGAAGGTGCTTAGTTATCCAATTCTGCAACTCTCCTTTAAATGTTAGATATGATTAAATACAATTATAAAAAAGTTATGTTCTTAAATTAGCATGGTTGGCTATTCAACATAAACCACTGGAATCAGGAGCATTGCCATCAAGAACAAGCTTACTGTTCTGGCACTTACAGTAAACAATAAGCCTTTAACACTTAAAACACTATTGGGCCTCACTTTCAAAATCAAACAACAAATCAAAATGTTTGCACAGCTGGCCAATTAGACATGCGACTGAGCTCCTGTTCATGCAATTATCCAATATGCAAGTGGTATAATGCTAATTGTACACCTTTAATTTTGGAAACCAGATTCCATATGTTACCATTCATACCAGAGAAAATTACTACAGTAGGCGATATTAAAGTACAAACCTTTAACAAGTTACTAAACCATTTTACACTCAGCAGTTATTTGCTTAGATACAGGCATGGTGAAGCAACACATTAATTGTAACATCACCATCAAAGACTTTTAAAATTTCATCAGTCTTTTTATCTGTTCTCAGAAATTTTTACTAGAACTTATTGCCCAGAAAACAAAAATTAAACTCCCTGAATTAAAAGAGAGATATCTCAAAGAAAGAACGGTACTTAGGTTCTAGCCACTATTTCTTTCGGAAATGTGAGGAGGAAGTCTACTTTTCCCTTCCCATTTGAACCCTTCCCAGATACACCAATATGCAGAATATGTATTTGAATATGAAGCAGGAGTAATATTGAAATGTTTAAGCAGACCACATCTTAACTGCAAATCTGCACATCATCTCCAGTCAGTTTAGACTGAAAACAAAAGCATTAATTGTGGTGTCACTAGTCATCAAAGTCTTTAAT
Organism: Mesoclemmys tuberculata; assembly: GCA_007922155.1. Taxonomy (NCBI): domain Eukaryota; kingdom Metazoa; phylum Chordata; order Testudines; family Chelidae; genus Mesoclemmys; species Mesoclemmys tuberculata. Next base: position 82,873,172 of record ML675603.1, on the reverse strand, counting down.
TTAAAAAAAAATCTATATCTGTGCTATTACAGCTAATGAAGATTATCCTTTAGCTCAAGAAGCAAACCTCCCTACTGGTATTTATGAAGCAATTAGGGAGAAAGAACACCACATGTTTAACTTAAGTTCAAAGACTGAGAGGAAAGGGGAATATGTTTACCCCATCTCCCCAAAGTTATTTGCCCATGGTATTCTGGACAGACTATAGCTTTTGGTATTACAGAAAGGTGCTCCTCTCTCTCTCTCCACACCAATCATTTACACATCAGGATTATGTTTGTTTTTACAACCATGCACATACATCAGGTGACTTTACAACTTTTGATGCTAATTGTTTAGTTAGATGGCCTGACAAATGTTTATCAACATATAACTATCATACTTCGATGTGTCACAAATAAAATTGAATTAAAGCACAAATATAACTGAATTATATAATCATAAATCGCTGCACAGTACAAACCTTTACTTCTATTATTTCAGATACTTAATCAGAAAAGAGGATGCCATGTTTAAAAATGTGATTTGACTTAAACTTTCCCCCTAAAGAAAAAAGCTTCCCTAGTTCTGATAATCACAGAGACCTATACTTCAAATATATATTTAATAGTACAGTATCATCTCACCTCTCCTCTGAGCTATACAGTCGAGCAAGCCCGAAGTCTGCAAGTTTAATCTGCCCTCTGGTGGAAAGAGTAAAGAATTTTTTAGTGATTAATCTTGTCAACAGATTTAAAAACAGAACAGAGATGATAGTTAAAATGCTCAAACACATCTACAGTTGAACTTTATCAATTCACACTACTAACCAGGAGAACCATTACAAATTATTGCATCTTCTCAATTAATAAATATGCTAACCAATGAAATTTTAAAACACAAACCATAAGGGATTGTGAAATGTACTATTTCCATTTGACAAATTCAGGTATACACTTCAAAGAATACCAATGAATATTAAGGGTATACTTTGTAAAAGTAATCAAGTCAGTACCATATGACTGCACTTATGTTGACAAAACTCTGAAAAGGGGAGACTGCCATTTTGGTACATTTTAAGCGTGGCTTTAGGACTGTGGAGATTACTAATTCACACTTCAGTGAAGTTTACTCTCTGTAGATTGGCCTATTTACTGGTAACTGTAGATAATAAAAAATACTAAATCACAACTATTTGCATAGCAAATGGCTGTCAGCAACTGCAGCTCCCTGCACAAAACTAACAACTTCATTTGTATCAAAGGCTCAAGTCGGGATTTTAAGAGTTAGGGTTCAAAAGTCAAAGGATGCTGCTGCTCAAAAGGCAACGTATCAAGCCAACTCGGAAGGTTGGAGGACTTACACTGGAAAGGACATTCATACATTTCTATAAGGAAAGAAAAAGACATGGTGCTTCACAAAGTTTGACAATTTTTAAAAATCCTTTATTTTTAAATATTATGTACTAAGGTTATATTTATCAAAAACCTGTTTGAGGATTTCAGAACAAATACGACGTAGCTAAAATAGTCTGAATTTCAGACTAGGGTGGCAACTGTATTTTCCCTTTTATGTACACAAGGAACTGCTATTATATTTAGTGTGTGCAGTGTTGTAGCTGTGTCAGTCCCAGGATATTAGACAGACAAGGTGGGTGAGGTAATATCTTTTATTGGACCAACTTCTGTTGGCAGTTCCACACATGCACTGAGGCTTATGTTTATATACATAGGCCCGAAACATGGATTATCACTGCACTTGTGAGCAAGAGTATCAATCACTGTGTATCTAAAAACAATAAATGTGTTGGCATATTTATTTAAATCAAACACTAGACTTCTATACTCCTGAAAGATGAGGACCTTAATATTACACAACATGAAGGTAAGTCTACATGCATTTTACTATGAGATCAGATAGTCAAGAAAGCACAATTTTCATTTTAATATGACAAATACAAGTAAGAAAAATATTCAAAACACAAGATCTGGCTGTAATGGGGTAATTTATCTGTGGAAAAGTAATATAGAAAAGCACAAAATGTCCAGTTATTGGAATGTGTTAGGGACAACTCATTTCAGGAGGTGAAGGAAGAAAACAGGGGAAGCAGCTATTTTAGACTTGATTCTGGTGAACAGAAAGAAACTGGTTGTGAATCTGAAAGTTGAGGGCAATTTGGGTAAAAATGATCACAGAAGGATAGACTTCATCGTTCTAAGAAAAGGAGGGAGAGAGAACGGCAGAATAAGGAAAAAGGACTTTAAAAAGGAAGACTCAGAGAATTGGTAGGCAGGGTCCCATAGGAAGAAAATCTAAGGGAAAAAGGAGTTTAGAAGAGCTGGCAATTTCTCAGAGACAAAATATTAAAGGCACAACAGCAAACTATCCCGATGAGAAGGAAAGACAGGAACAATACCAGGAGGCCACAGTCATTGCATCAGGAGCTCTTTAATAAGCTGAAAATCAAAAAGGAAGCCTATAGGAAGTGGAAACATGGTTAAATTACTTAAGAGGAGTACAAAAGAATAGCACAAGCACATACGAACAAAAATCAGAGGTTAAGGCATAAAATGAGTTACACCAAGCAAGGGACAAAAGGCTACAGAAAAGGTGTTTACTTACCTTGTAACTGTTGTTCTTCGAGATGTGCTGCTCATGTCCATTCCACTGCAGGTGTGTGCATGCCTTTGTGCACCGTTACCAGAACTCTTTTTTCCTTTAGCAGTTCCCATGTGGCCAGCTTTGGCACCCCACGGAGACCCGCACACATGCTGCAGTATATGAGGTGCTCCTACGCCCCCTCGGTTCCTTCTTGCCACCAACTCCGGCAGTGGGGCCATGGGGTAGGTCATGGAATGGACATGAGGAATACATCTTGAAGAACAACAGTTACAAGATAAGTAACCACCTTTTCTTTGAGTGCTTGCTCATGTCCATTCCATCACAGGTGACAACACCTTGGAGGTGGGCTGGAGTTACGGATGAGCTGCCTGCAGCACCGCTCTGCCAAAGCCTACATCATCCACGCCTGCTGGACGATGGCGTAGTAGGATGTGAAGGAGTGTACAGACAACCAGGTGGTAGCCCTGCAGATATCTCGCACAGGCACACTCGCTAGGAAGGCAGCAGACGAAGCTTGAGCTATGGTTGATTGGTCTATAATTATCCCCAGAAGCAGCACCTTTGCTTGCTCATAGCAGAACTTGATGCAGGAAGTTATGCATGATGAGATGCGCTGGGTGGAAACAGTAAGACTTTCATCCAATCAGCAACTGATATGAAAGGATTATCTGTATCTAGTTGGATCGGCCTCTGCGCGGTGGGAGCCATATTTGTTTATGCCAGTGAATCTTTGTATATAAATGTTACTATTGTATATGCTTGTTCACTCCAAATGTATCAATTTATAATGATAAGTTACTATGTATGACACCTGAAAGGAGCCTCTCCCTCTGCTGGCAGAGTGAGAGTGTTTTAACACATGAAAGGGGTCTTTCCCTTTGTTGCTACAGTAAGGAGTTTCTATCTTTCCCTTTGTAAGGAGTTTCTATTTGCTATTGAAGCCCTAAAAAGATAAGAAAGGAACGTGCAGGGTCTGGGATGGGAGCCTTGGCCAGGTTCCCATCACAGCCCCCTGCATGACAACCAGATATCCATCAAGGTGATCTCCACACAGTCACATATACTTGTTTTTTCCACTCTATAAAAGCTGGACCCACTTGTAGCGAATTTGGAGACCTCACCTATGGGTGGACGCACCGCGTAGGGCTTCCCAATTGCCAGGACAGGTTCTCCAAATCCTTGCTGCAACCGGGGCTTCCCAGCGACTGTGGATCTGGATGATGGTAATGTATTAATAGGACAATTGGTGATGTATCTTTCTTAATCACTACAGTTAATTTCATGTAGTAATAATCAGGTGCATTACCTTACTTATTCTTTCTATTGCTTATGTATATATATCATTTCATTTCCTGTAATATTTAGAAAGAGATAGTAAAGCAACCTTGTTCTTTCTACTGGTGTCTGTGTTCTTTCTGCCAACCCTGTCAATTAGCAGAACAGCAACGAAGACGAAGAGTTGTGTAGCTCTTCTGAACAGTCTCATGCGCTCGATGTAGAATGCTAATACCCGTCTAACATCTAGCATGTGCCACCTCCTCTTCTCTGAACCATGTAGTTTGGGGAAAAAAAAACACAGGGAGAAAAATGTCTCGGTTATAATGAAATTTAGAAATGACCTTATGCAGGAAGGCTGGGTGCAGCTGCAACTGAACTTTGTCTTTATAAAACACAGTATAAGAAGGCTCCACGGTCAATGCCCTAATCTCAGAGACTATCCTTGCCGAGGTAATGGCCACCGGGAAGGCCACCTTTCATGACAGCAGCAAAGGGCATGTAGCCATTGGCTCGAAGAGGGGCCCCGTGAGCCACAAGAGGACAAGGTTCAGATCCCAGCGAGGCACCAGGTCACGAACCAGCAGACAGGTTCCTGAAAGGGGTGGAGAGGCTCCAAATATCAGAAGGTGGGAGAAAACTGATCTCCCGTCCAAAGACTGGTGGAACACCGATATAGCCATTAGGTGGACCTTCAGAGAGGCCACGGCTAGCCCCTGCAACAAGTACTCCAGGATCACCTGTGTTGGCAACAACCCAGGCAAAATCCCCTGGGACTCTGCACAACAGGTAAATCGCTTCCATTTAGCCTGATACACAACCTGCATGGAAGGTTCCCTGCTAGCCAGCAGGATTTGCTGGACTTGCACCGAACAAGTTCACTCGTCTGCGCTCAGCCACGGAGCCTCCACGCCATGAGGTGTAGGAAGTTCAGGTCCGGGTGTAGCAAGCATCCATGATCCTGGGACAGGTGACTGTGCCATCTCGGATGCTCCAGGCGGGGAGGTGGGGGAAGGCAGGAATCGATAGGTCCAGCAGCATGCTGAACCAGTGCTGGTGCGGCCAGGCCGGTACAATTAAGATAATGTCCGCCTTATCCCTCTTGATTTTCAGCAGGACTTTGTGAAGAGGAATGGGCGGAAACACACACACGAAGCTCCCCCACCACTGCAAAAGGAAGGCATCGGAGACTGACCCAGCCTCCAAACCACAGAAGGAACAGAACGGTGTGCATTTCTTGTTCCATAGTGATGCAAACAGGTCCACCTGGGGAGAATCCCACCATTGGAAAATCATAAACACCACACCTGGATGCAGTGACCAATCGTGGCGGGGTAAGAACGACCTGCTGAGGTGGTCTGTCTTGCCATTTCTCACTCATGGGAGGTGAGAGGCTTTTATGTGAAAATTGTGCCTCACCACCAGGTCCAACAGACAAATGGCTTCCTTGCAGAGGGCTGATGAGTGGGCTCCTCCCTGCCTGTTGATGTAATACATGGCCGCTGTATCGTCTGTCAGTACCTGCACCACCTTGCCTACAATAAAGTGCGTGAACACGCCACATACTAGTCGAATAGCCGATAACTCTCACATTGATGTGCATGCATCTCTCCTCCCTCGACCAGACAGACCCCATTGCGTGCCAAAGTAGTCCAAGACGTCTGATACCAGGGTGACTGAGGGAACTAACTCTTCGAATAGCACCACCCCTCAACACTGCCCAGGGGCTCTGCCAACAGTCTAGTGTGGGCAGGATCTGGGGGGGAACTGTGACCACCCGGTCCAGGGACTGTCTGCTCGGGACATAAACCGAGACCAGCCACGAATGACGTGGTCTGAGTCTTAGGCGAGCCAGCCTCAACACATAAATGCAGGCTGCCATGTGGCCTAACAGCTGCAGACAGTGCCGGTCTATTGTTCTCAGGCAGAGGTGCAGGAGTGCAATGATGTAAGACATCACCTCGAAGCATGGCTAAGGTAGGAAAGCTCTGGCCTGGAAAGTGTCTAGGACCACCCGATATCCGCTGCACTGAGGTTAATGTGGACTTCTGTTCATTTATTAGCAGGCCCATCCAGCACATGTCAGATCTACACCGTTCTGGACCTGGGCCCTGAACCTGTCCCAGATTAGCCCGTCATCCAGGTACAGGAAAATTTGACCCCTTTACACCTCAACACCCCCGCCATACATTTTGTAAACACCCATGGGGCCGAGGAAAGGCCAAAGGGCAACGCTGCAAACCGGTAGTGGGAGCCAGCTACCACAAAACGAAGAAAATGCCTGTGACTAGGGAAGATAGAAATGTGGAAGCAGGCATCCTTTAGGTCAAGAGTGGCATACCAGTCTCCTGGATACAAGGAGGGAATGATGGAGGCAAGGGACACCATGCAAAATTTCAACCTCTTGAGATATTTGCTAAGACAGCGCAGGTCTTGTATAGGTCTTAGACCCCCTTTCACATTGGGGATCAGGAACTACCTCAAGTAAAACCCTTTTCCCCTAATGTCCGGTGGAATCCCTTCTATGGCCCCCAGGCTAAGAGAAGTCTCTACCTCTTGCATGAGGAGTTGCTTGTGAAAGGGGTCCCTGAAGAGGCATGGGAAGGGAGGGTTGTTGGGGGGGGTGAAGGAGGAGGAAGCAAACTGGAGAGCATAGCCTGCTGAAATTATGCGAAGGACCTAGCAATCTGAAGTGACCTTGGCCCATTCGGACAGGAAGGAAGCTAGGAGGTTCAAAAAGGGATGGGACGGATCCGGGGACCAGGCTGGAATGCTGCCCTCGAGTGCACCTTCAAAATGGCCTCCTTTGATTACCAGATCACCTAGACAACCCTTGCTGGGGGGCTGAGGAAGACCCTGGCACTGGTTGACGTCTCCTAGACCCCTTACTTCTGTCCCTCTGTCTGTAGGGCATGAACTGCTGTGGCTGGTGCCTCTGCTTTTTCTGGCCCTGAGGATGAAACTGGTGTCTAGCGGTCTGGAGTACATAAAGACTCAAGAAGCAGAGCATGGCCCTCGAGTCTTTCCGACCATGCAACTTTGTATCTGTCTGGTCCGAAAATAAGGCCGACCCATTAAAGGGGAAGTCCTGGATGCACTGTTGCCACTGAGGATTGCAGCCATGAGCACCTGCGCATACAGATGGCAGAGGCCATGGCTCTGCCCACTGAGACTGCTGCATCCGAAAATGCGTGCAGCGCTGCTCTAGCCACCATGATATCCTCCTGCAGGATGGTATTAAAGTCCAGCGCCTGGTCCTGGGGCAATGCGTCCACAAAGTGCTTTAGTGAGTTCCAAAGATTGCAGTTTTATCTGCCCAGGAGAGCCTGCTGATTGGCAATTCGAAACTACAGGTTTGCCGTCGAATAAACCTTTCTCCCAAACAGGTCTGATTTCTTGTTATCTTTCTTTTTTGGCGTGGAACCGGGCTGTCCCACTGGTTGGCCACATCTACTACCAGGATACCAGGAGAGGTGTGGGTAAAAAGGTACTCGAATCCTTTGGCTGGGACATAATATTTTTTCTCGGCCCCTTTAGAGGTTGGGGCCAATGATGAAGGGGTCTGCCACAGGGCCTTCACTATCTTCAATACTCCCTCATGCACGGGGAGGGCAACCTGGGTTGGGGCGGCTGCTACCTGTACATTAAGAGAGTCTGATGCCTCCTTCAGCTCCTCCACCTCCAACCCCAAGTTGGAAGCCACCCTCTTGATAAGCTCTTAATGCGCCCTGAAATCATCCAGGAGTGCTGAGTGTCCTTGGGCAGCCACCTCGTCTGGGGAAGGAGGAGGAGGATTGGAGGGGTATGGTGTGTGGTGGCATCCCTTCAGGCTGATGAGGGGCCCCAACAAAGGTCCCTTCCTGGGGTCCAACTCATCATCGGAGGCCGAACGATGGCCTTTTTCTGGTGCCAGTGGTGTGGACTGCACCCCAGACAACCTGAACAACTGCAGACTGGGCCCGAATGGAAACCCTCACGGTCCCCTATATGACCATTGGGGTGGCCACTGCCCCTGAGACCATCCTGGGGCTACCTGAGCTGAAGGGTGCTCCAGCATCTTTTGCTGGTAGTGATGACTCATCCAGTGGCCGTCTCTCAAGAGGACACCAACTCACTTTCAGACAACTGAGGTGGGGCTGCCTTGGAGGCTCCTGTTGTACGGTGCCAAGTGGTGGGGGAGCGATGGCCGATCCGTGGGTGCTCTGGTGCACTAGTAAATGGCTTCTTGGTGTCGTCGATTGTGATGACAACGAGACCCGGTGCCAGTGCTGCGACCGGTGCCGACACGGGGAACCATGCTCCGACTGTGAACTGGAGCACCTGGAGTGGCGCCTGGGCACTGATGACTTATGGCGCTGCTTCCCTCTTGGTGCCAAGTCAGCCTCTGGCAACTGGATTCTGCACTGCACCGGTGCGAGCCAATTCCACGGTGCCCAGGAGCGGGAGTAGTGTCGACTTCCCTCTGGGGAGCTGCCTCCTGGAACGAACTTCATCCGGTGCTGGGGATCGCGACCAGTGCCAGGAAGGCAACCTCACTCTATGCCCCGCTGATGTAGGGTGCTCTGGCGACCGTGACTTGGAGAGACTGCTGGGGGAGCAGCGCCATGTCGACCCCTCCACCCGGGGCAACCGGGTTGTTGGGCTTCCTCCCTGCTCCAGGGATCACCTGAGCCAACCAGAGGGTCCCAACACAGGCTTCCTCTGTGACACCGGTTCCCTGTCTCTGGGCGGAGGCTGGGGCGGCATGGGCAAAGCCAACAAGATCCATGCCACCTGAAACACCTCCGCTGTTGATGGCATCGGCAGGTGCAGAGATGCCCTCCCACTTCCAGGAATCGGGGGTGGCTCTCTGGTGGAGACATAGACTCCAGTGGCAGTGAACAAGTCTCCACTGTCTGGCTTCAGTGGGGCCCTACATTCGACTCCGCTTTCTTGTACGGTGCAGGGGAGCATCTCCGCTCTGTGTGCTGCTTCTTCCTTGACAGAGAGGAATAAGTCCAGTGCCATGGTGGGGCCGATGCCAACGGCACTCTGCACCAATGCCATGCTCGGTACCTAAGTAGAACGGGGTGGTTCGGAGGCCAGGCTGAGTGCTGCCTCCATTAGCAAGGCTTTCAAGTGGATCTCTCTGTCTTTCTGGGTCCGATGTCTGAAAGCCTTACAAATTTTGCATTTGTCCTTACGATGAGCTTCCTCCAGGCACTTCAGGCACCTACCGGTGGGTCACTCAGCAGAAAGGCCTTCCCACGGGAGGCACACGGTTTGAAGCCCGGTGAAAGGGGCATGCCCCACTCCCAGCAAAGTCCAAGCCGGGACTATCCTAAGTGACTAACTACCACTATTAATAACACTTAAGGTCTAATCTACCTACGACAAACAAAAAATGATCAAGGAGAACAAAAAGGACTGAGCATTTGCAATGCAAGCCAAAGCAGTTCCAGCAACTGTCACAGGCAGAAAGACAGAACTGTGGGGGCGTAGGGCCAACAGCGCCTCATATACTATGCCATGTATGCAGGGCTCCAAGGGGCGCCAAAACCAGCCCTGCAGGTACTGCTAAAGGGGAAAAAAGTTCCAGTAACCATGCACAAAGGCATGCACACACCGACAATGGAATGGACTTGAGCAAGCACTCAAAGAAAAACAAATGGCTATTGAAAGAAAAGGTTCTATAAATACATTAGATACAAGAGAAAGACACAAAGTGTAGGTTCACAACTTAGCAGGGAAGGCTAATAACAGACACCAAGAAGACTGAGGTGTTTAATACCTATTTTGCTTCAGTCTTCACTAACAGAACTGAGACCAGATATTTAATATAATTAATATTAAGAAGAGGGAAAACACATAAGGCAAAATGGGGAAAGAACAGGTTAAAGAATATTTAAATTAATAAGTTAGATGTACTGTAGTCAACAAGGCCTAATGAAATCACCCTATGGTACTTAAAGAACTGGCTGAAACAAGCTCAGAATCATTAGCAATTATCTTTGTGAACTCATGAGAATGGGTGAAGTCCCAAAGGACTGGAGAAGAACAAACAGAGGAAGTCTTTTTGGAGCCCCTTGTCCTTACTCTGCTGTTCTTGCTCCTTCCTATCTTTAAAAAGGGAAATAAAAAGGACCCGGGGAATTATAGACCAATCAGTCTAACTTCAATAACTGAAAAGATACTGGAACAAATTATTAAAGAATCAATTTGTAAGCATCTGGAGGATAAAAAGGATAATAAATAATAGCCAACATGGATTTGTCAAAAACAAATCATACCAAACCAACCTAATTTCCTTCTTTGACAGGGTTATTGGCTTAGTGGATAGTGGGGAAGCAGTAGACATGTTTTATTCTACTTTTAATAAAGCTTTTGACAGTCCCTCTTGACATTTTCAAATGCAAACTAGGGATGAAATTACTATAACGGTGGGTGCATAACTGGTTGAAATCTCCTACTGAAATGGTAGTTATCAATGGTTCACTGTCAAAATGGGAAAAGGTGTCAAGTGGGGACTCACAGGGATCTGTCCTGGGTCCAGTACTATTCAATATTTTTGTTCATGACTTGGATAATGGAATGGAGAGTATACTTATAAAATTTGCTAATGATATCAAGCTGAGAAGGACTGTAAGTATTTTGGAGGATAGGATTAGAATGACCTCAACATTTTGGAGAATTAGTCTGCAATCAACAAGATAAAATTCACTAAAGAGAAGTTCAAAGTACTACATGCAGGAGGCAAAAAAACCCCAAGGCAGGCAGTATTACTGGCATTGGTGAGGCCTCAGCTGAAGAACTGTGTCCAGTTCTGGGTGCCACACTTTAGGAAAGATGTGGATAAATTGGAGAGTCCAAAGGAGACCAACAAAAATGATAAAAGGTGTAGAAAAACTGATCAACGATGAAAGTTTATCTGGGTATGTTTAGTCTTGAGGAAAGAAGTCTGAAAGGGGACATGATAGACTTCAAATATGGTAAGGGCTATTATAGAGAGAACAGTGATCAACCGTTCTCCATATTCACTGAAAGTAAATAATCAGCTTAATCTGCACAAAGGGAAATTTAGGTTAGATATTAGGAAAAGCTTTGCATTGTAAGCAGAGTTAAGCACTGGAATATACTTCCAATGGAGGTTGTGGAATCCCTGTCCTTGGAAGCTTGTAAGAACAGGTTAGATAAACACCTGTCAGGGATAGTCTCGATACACAAGGTCTTTTCTGCCTCAGCATAGGGGGACAGACTAGATGACCTAGAGGTCTCTTCCAGACCTATTTTATGATTCTATGATTAAATGCAAATTATATTTCCTTAGTGCTGACAGATGAACTTAAGTCCTGATCCTGGTGTTTCCATACAGGTAAAGTAATGAAAAAACTACAGGATCAGATCTTAGATTGTAATGTTCAAAGCTGAAACTAGTTTTAAAAGTAGCAATATGCAACCTTAATAATAAATCTGTTTTGCCAGTGATAGAAGAAAGTGACATATAAATTGCTAGAATTAGATTAAAGGTTTCTTGCTTAAACTGTTCTTATTTTATAACTTTGTGTACACTTAAAGTTAGTTATATCCATACCTATTATTTAGTAGAATATTTGAACATTTAATATCTCTGTGCAGGAAGTTCTTCTTATGGCAGTAATCCAGTCCCTCCATCAACTGTCTCATAAATGACTTTATGTGATTTTCATTAAAATGAACCAAGCCAGATTCCAGTAGTCCCATCAAATCATGGTCCATATATTCAAAGACCAGGTAAAATGCACCTAGAAAAAGGGGGAAAATTACTAATTTCACAATATTCCAAAACTACTTCTTATTCTACCTTTAAAAGTATAAGCTAGTATACTTCACATACATTAAAATGTTCATTATTATCCAGATTTTACAAAAACGTGCAGATCCACCTTATTTCCAACTGCTTAACTGCGTTTAAACACAGCTAAAATATTAAAATATTTTCTTACTATTACTTCCATGTAAGCAATTGCTGTAGTTGTCAGAGATACAGTAAGAACAAAATCCTTCTGGGTATCTGGGCAGAGTTATGGTGGTAACCCGTCACAAAATACCAATTTTAAGTAAAATGGCTATCAGGAGTAGAATCTTGGGGTGAAATCCAAAAAAAAAAAAAAAAAGCTACATCTAGGCCAGAGATGAGCTAACATTGTGTTGTTCTCTGTTCTCAGCCTCTCATTTATTTTTAATCTTGCATTGTGGAATTGTGTCAGAAATGAAACTGCTACTCAGTCTGAAAGTGCCTATAACACAGACCAGAACAAGACAGCAAAGGAACCCTGCAAGACAGCAGCAGCTCTGCAGGGGTCCAGATTTCACATGCCAAGTTAGTTCCCTCTCATCTCTCGGATGGCAGAATCAGGCCCCCTCTCTCACACTGTCAATTATACATCATTCCACAAGAGATTCTATTAAAATCTATGAGAGTACTTGTGCGATAAGATGTTACTCTTTGTGAGCGTGGTGCTTAGTACGGAGGAGCTTTGAATGCTGAATACATATCATGAAGTGTTTAGGTAAGAAAACAGCATGAATCTCTCTCTAGAACTTAATTCCTCCCCCCTTCTCCTCCTTAACTGCTGCTCCGGGAAGTTCATAGGCTCTCCATAGCGACATTTAGTCAGCCCTCCTTAACCAGCAATAGGGTTTCAGTGAAGAAACTATATCCTCCAGGTCCTCCCTCTCTTTGCACAAGACCTTCAAGGAAAAACATCAACCCTTCACAACATACTGATGTCCATACCAGGCAAGAACTCCCAACAGCCTAGGATCACTACATAAAAATGGTCTCACTTTAGAAGCTAATGAAAGTCTGAAGTTCAGCAATGGGCACTTAATATGCTAGATTTAAATAAGGTTAATACCAGAATGAATAATTTGAAGAAAAGTAAAGGGCGGTGACAAGCAAAGGGAAGCCTAATCAATCTCTTTATCATTTAAGCAGACAAAAGAAGATTACTCCTACTCTAAAGAAAATAATAGGTTAAGAAACTTGAGATCAGTTTAGAACAGTGACTCTTTTCAGGCTCTGCACATGGCTCTCCTGGCATTTATGGCTTTTTCTTAAGCTTCCCTCTTTTTTCCTGATTTCAGGCAGAGCAAGATGAGTGCTGATTTTAGGATAACCCCTTAAACCCACATATTGTCACACATCCACAAACAGCAAGGAAAATACTGAGCATAACCAGAGATTATATGACCTTGTCACAGAAAGAAGATGGGAGGAAGACAGGAAAAGAAAGGATGCAAGACAGTGTTAAAATGGAATTGCAGACAGCCACAGGTCTCCTGACCTGTTGCAACATTTGCATAATGTTGAGTTTCCCAAGCTATGGTAGACAGAACTAGCTGGTTACACTAGGTGCTAACTCCTCATTTCCAAAGGCTAGACTTCATTTAAAACACAGCTAAAATACATTAAAATTTTCCTTAGTATTAATTTGCCACATAACCAATTGTTGTAGTTGCCACAGGGCAATTGTGACCTTAAATAAGAACGGTGGTACATGAAACACTTACAACACAGATCACCCAAATCTTGAATCCCTCCTGCCCCCACAACCAAAATGCCCCATCATGATGTAAAAACCACAGGATCAAACAAACATTTCATGATTTAGTGAGCCACATTTGATTAAATGATTCATCAGCTCTGCAAAGCCAAATACCACTGATCTTAAGAAAATACTCTGTGTTCCTGAGGGTACTATCTACGTATACTGGTGCTCCATAATCTGAGTGCCTATTTCCATTCCCTTCATAAAAGAAGATTTCGAGCCCATATGCAGTTAAACAGAACAAGATCTCATCTCTAAACATATCATAGCAGAATTAGTAACTGGAGCTATCACTGTGAACTTACCCAGTCACGATCAGTGCCTTTTAAAAACCAAGCAAAAGAACCACACAAAACTCACAACATTTCTTTCACCTTCCTTCCCTATAAGTTAATAAAATGGAAAAAACAAAAGTCCATGTGCTTGCTCCCAGAAAAGAGTTTGAAAGTGGCCTTATTATACAAAGAATCGGGCATCTGGATTGATCCTAGTTAAGGATGATTTTGCTTTCACCATACTGTTCAAACACCACACTGCAATAGGTGCTAACATCTCAGAAAAAGGATGACAATTAGTGTGGAAGCATTCAGAAATAAAATAAGAACAGCATATGAATTGGCTATAGACTTGGTTGGTGGTGTTAAATTCTGTTTTTAATACTCTCCCAATTAGATGCATCAGATTCTTGCTCCAATTTTTGTAAGATATCAGAAGAGCAAATATAGCACAATTCCAATTTCATTCTGCCTGTGCTCAGAGCAAATGAAAATAGAATTTACCATCAGATTTATGCTTTACAAAATACAATTAAATATCAGAAACATTGCTGTATGCAGGTTTAACAACTTTTCAATTGTCAAGCTAATCTGAATTTCTTGATTACAGGGGAACTGCTAGAAGTAGATTACTAGCAATTTATATACTGTTATATTCATAGGATGAGTGACATTGTCATTTCATATTGCCATAATCATAAATAAGTCATTACAAATCTGCTTTTCATTGTTAGTCAAACTATTTTTAGTTTGTTACTGTAAGAGGGGACCAGTCCAAATGAGGCTTTTTATTTACTCGTACAGAAAAACAAAGTTAAGGTTATTTCATGAGGTGAGTGTGACCTCATGGGGAGAGAAAAGTTATTTATATTATCTGACAACATCATATTTTGTGGAGCTTGCCATCTCCTCCACTTCTTACCGTTGCAAAGACATCAGGAAATGGCCTGATATGCAAGGCAGTAATTGGCATAGGGAAAAAGGAAGGAGAGAATGAGAACACAAAAGAACCCTTTAGATGGACACTGCCTGTTCACTGCTCAACAATCAGTTTCTCCACAAACCCACAAGATTGGATAGCTTGGTTCATGGTAGCAGCAGACTTTAAGGGTCATCGAAAAAAATTCCACATAATTCCCGTTCTTATGAAGGAACGCCAACAATGGGCATGAGAACCCTATTTTCCCTTTCAAGTTAGAGACCAAGAATCTCAAGAACTGCAGGGTTACATTATTCTTCAAAATGACCCCATTCCTCCACACCAGCTTTTCCCATGAACCACATTTCATGAGGCAGTACAATGAAAGCACAAAGTCTTGCCACAGCAGAGTGTAGGCAATCCAAATAAACTGGTAGCCCTGAATTACTTATTTGAGTTATACATTGTTCATCTTAGTGCCTGCTATGTTAAGGACCCGAACTGCTTGTACCTATGGGGAGAAAGGCAACCTACAATTCATTTCCATATGCTGACCAAGGAATGTCTTTGCCCAGTTTCCTTCGCTAATACCATACAGTTCATCTCTTTCTTCTGAAATAAGCTTCCTCAATGTCACTGGGGGTTGATGGGAAAGCAGTTGGTTAAGCAGTTGCATACTGATAATAATGCCTAGTTTTGAACATGAGGTAAGACACAGCGACTGAATCTCTTGTGGTATAGGATATAAAGGAGACTCCGACGGACAGAAACTATCCTTGTGGTATCCTTTTTATTATAATCTGGGGGAACTTATTCTTTAGACTTGGGGTATGTGTACATTGCAATAAAACACCTGCGGCTGGCCCATGCCAGCTGATGGCTTGCGGAGCTTGGCTGCAGAGCTATAAAAATGCAGCGTTTGGAAGGAGAGTCTCACATTCCAGGCTCCAGCCCAACTGCTGGAATGTCTACACTGCCATTTTATAGCCCCACTGACCTGGGCCAGCTGCCAGTATTATATCATAGCATAGACTTATCTAGTATTTCTCAAGAGATGCTGGTCTGAGACTTTCAAAGGAGGTCATGCTTTCTGCTCTTTTATCGTTAGAGCACCTGAAGGATAAAGACACTTTTTTTTTTCTTGTTTTTTATTTCCACACCCAGGGCTCTACCAATGGTAAAAAGCAAAGTTCCTATTATGAGACACCAACTGAGCTGAAATGTGATGATCTAAGGTGTGTATGCAAGATGGATGTCTCTATTAAGTATTATAGTGTGTAGGAAATATCAACCTAGGAGCTGTAGAACTTGGCAAGATGTCCTCCAGGCACCTCCAAAACAGATGCTGTTTGTTTTGTTTTTTTAAACTGGGTTAACTGACTTGAGAGGTCTACCTTAAAGCTGGCCACCAAATCACACATTTGTTGCCCAAGTAAAGACGATTGGGCTCTCATTCACTGGTGGAAGAAGTGCTTGGAAGAAGCTGAAGTCTAAAGTTGAGAGTTCAAAGCTGGTACCAATACTATTTTGTAAAGAAAAAAAATGGGGATTGCTCAGATCTGATCAAACACAGATAAGATCTCCTGGATGAATGGAGAGACCAGTTAACAACAAACTAAATTAGACTAAACACCCTGTAAACATCTCTCTTTAAAGTGATTGTCATTCTTCATTTATGTAAGAAGTGTATCTTTAACCAGCAAAATGTATACATAGTTCCACTACTGTTCTTTTATTCTTTTTGTTCATACTTAGCCTGTAGGATTTTTTTAAGTGATAGAAATAAAATGTGTCTTAATTCCTCTCACTCTGTCATAAGGAGCAGTATATTTAAGGAGAAGAAGTCTAACAAGACACCTCTGTATCATAGTGATGGGCATATGTGGGGGGGGGAAAGAGGGAGAAAAGCTATGTTTACCTTCTGTGCAGAGTTAACCCAGGTGAATGGCATCTGTTTTAGCCTCACCCCTGTGAAACGCCACATTCATTAATGCTGCACCCAGAGTCACTAGGACATAGCATATGTGCCATTAGGGTTTCTGGGGGCGTATCCTATGGTTCTTTATCCTAAAGTAAACTAAGCCATTCTGATTCTCTCTCTGTCAATCATGGGAGAACTAGTCTGTCCTTCTGGACACATGGGGAGGAATAGTCAGAAGGCATTCAACAACTACAGTATTAGCAATCCAGTGATTTAACCTACATTTTCACTGCACAATGGGTGGATTATCAGACTGAATGAAAGTGTAACTGAGGATCTAACCCACACACCAATGAGAGAAGCTAGCCTGGGCTGAAAGTACACCTCTTTTGGGTGAAAGATGGTTTTCTGTGTAGACATGACAGAGGTTAGGACAATACCTGAGTAAGAGCCCAGGTTAATTCTGCAGTGGAAATGAACCCAAAGAGGTCTAGCACCAGCATAAACAAATCAATTTTATTTTCCAGCAGGAAATACCAATACCCTTGTTATGGTCAGTTTTGTGGTCAGGAACAGATAGCCCCCACCCAAACCACTCTAAAGGTAGAATAGTAGAGAGATGTAAAAACAGAATTAGGCACAGAAGAGTAGGGAAGACATTCTGCTGATGGGCAGGAAGTGTTTTCTAATTATCTCTAGCGCAGGCCCAACAACAGCTGCCTACTAGAATGGGTCAGACTGAACTGTATGAAATTTATTAGTGTTACATTAGATAAACTATACGCAGAAGGTAACTTTTCTGGTCCTGCCCTAAAACTGCCCATTACTAGAAGGGAGACAGTGCCTGTGTTGAAACAGTACTGATACTATATCCTAACAGATATAGCATAAACTTCCCTCTATACACACTTCCAGAATTCTCATAATTTGTTCATAGGGTGAGAAAGCCTTATGAAATTGAGAGGTATATGGAAAGTGTAAAATCCTATTCAAAACAGAACAATTTTTTTTTTACTATTTGAATTGCTTGAAAACAACCAATATTTTTAGTTTTGCTGATTCTTAAATCAACAAATGACTAGTCTTAGATATTTTAAGTGCCACTGTGAAACATTTATGCACAGTCTGTCAGTATTTTAAATAAGATTTTCCATACCAATTCAATTCAGCAGTGTTTGGGTTTGTTTTTCTCAGTAAAACAAGGAAATGCAATCAACATCAAACTATAGAAATTAAGTAAGCAAAAAACTACTAGGCTATACAGTTTGTCCCCAAGCAAGTTCAGGATTGTTTTCTGTAATACGTTTATTAGTGTACTGCCCTATCCAATTTTTAAATAAGCCAAACTAAGGTTGTGAAGTCAAGCACTAGGAAATGGCAGAATTAAGGTCATTTGTGTAATCTTAGTTCAGCCCCCTTCTGTATGCATTTTGATGCACTATTTTGTCTCCAGGACCCCTGCAACATCCAGTGCACAGAATGGACAGCTATTCAATTTTTTGTTTTCTCCTCATTGTTCAGTGTGTGACCTGGGTCATCTTTATTGTATGCTGTTCAAGCTCTATGAAGTATTAATATCCTTATGTGCTTTTTTAAGGTGCTCATCAGTGTAATATTTGAGTGCTTCATAAATATTTATTTTTCTTCACAACAGCTCTGTGAAATGAGGGGGAAAGATCACCCTCATTTTACCAATGGGGTATGGAAGCACCCAGAGTTTAAGATCAATAGTTTCCACTAGTTTTGGGTGGCCAATCTGAGATGCCTAGAACCTGATTTTTCAAAATATTTGACATTATATATAGGTTGGCAGAATTCCATTTTTATGTTTTATAATTTTGATGTTTATTTTAAAGTATTTTTTTCAGTGTGTCTTGATTTACATTTTCACAGCTGTGGGCAATTGGGGTGGGAAGGATCAGACAGTATGGGACAGGGTCAAACAATTAAAATGCTGAGATCCAAAAAGTTTTATAACCATTAAAAACACAAATTGTCAACATCACCTACTTAATATACCAAGTAAATAGACTTAAATCAAACTCTAATATTAGTGTTCTCAAGCAGTATTTATTTATTTCTTTTATTATAGCTAGTAATATTTTTTCGATGGTTTCTTTGTATGGTAAAAATATTTACCAATAAAATTCTCATCGTTCCAAGCCTAATTATATGCCACTTTTGAGTTCAAAGCACAATTCCCATGGACTTCAGTTGAAGTCAGGGTGGCTAAAAATTAACATAAAAAGATGTTTTTAATTTAAATCTCATTTAAATTAAATACTGGTTCATTTTTTAAAAATAAACCTATTAAAATTAAATTTGAAATTGACAACTAGTGTTAAGGCCTAAACTTGTTAAAATCGTTTAAATAAAATACAAAAAATAACATCCAGAAGTACATTTGCTGTTCGAGCATTAAAGAAAGTTGAATCACTCAACTCATGTAAGTCACTGGCTAAGTACCAGCGACCAGAGTTTGCTGACGTGCTAAACCAGCTTTTGATAGCAGTAACTTCTTCGGCAGGTGCAGTTATTTTCTTCATTTCGCTTTGTTCAACTTATGCAGTTCAATGACTAATTCATTCAAAGCTAAGAAGCAAACTGGAAAAGCAGGAAAACTTATTTTCCTCTTCCAATCTATGAATTAAAACTTAAGTGGGAGATGATGAAATCTATTAGTTCTAAAATCTGGACGAATACTGTGACCAGAAACAAAAACAATCAGTTTCATTCACTAACTACAGATACTTCATTTATTTAACAAATCAGTTACTTTAAAATGTAAAACATGGTTTGATGAACTTTTGGATAAGTTTTCCTCCCCCTATGTATCCAGCACATTTATGGTAGTTTTACTGAATTTTAAAAATGTAAATGCTGATTTTGTGCATTTTTAATTGAATTTGAATATCCATCCACACAGAGGATGACAATAATCATAAGTAAAAAGATTTAGTAAATAAGAATGCATCAGTCACCATTTTTAACAATAGAAATGTAAAAAATTAGAATCTGAATAAAGGTAAATTAAGTCAAATAATTACTTAAATAAATGTGTATAGCTGCAGTGTGTCCTCCTGGCTGGCAAAAATTTAGTATGCAGTTTATACTGAGTTATAAATCAATATCTTTTAATAATTAGTAGCCTACAAGAATCAACTTATAACTAAAAAACCAAGTTATCTAGATCAAGGTTTTCTTTTTGGTGATTTAAACGATAATTAAAATCAGTGTTTTAAATCAACTGGTTGCAGCTATCAGGGCTCAGCCCGTCCGCAATTCAGACCCTAGGGTCTCAAGTCAGGAACCCAGAAATAAGGAACACGCAATCTGTGACCACATAGGACAAGTTTAGTTTCAGCAACTTGCCCAGCATCTCACAGGATTTCTGGGGCATAGGCAGGAATAGAATCCAATAACCCAGAGCAGTATTCAACTGCCTTAACCATGACACCCTCCTTTCTCTTCTTGCGATCCCCTGCCTCATTCACTTCACATCTTCCAACTTCTGCAACAAATGAAGCAGGAGTCCTACAGATAACAGTCTTCTTCTCAATACAAATTCGAGCAATTCTACACTGTGCACTGAATGAGGTAGGGGTCCTGTGCAAAAAAACCAGTATGTGATCTTGTAATTAAAGTCAATTATAATGCACAGGCACAAGGAGGCTGAATTAAGGCTGCGCAAGCAAACTTAATTCTGGCATTTCTTAACTTTGGAGTGTTTAACTTTGCAATCTTAATGTTCTTTTAAGGTAGCTGGTGAGTGTGTAATTCCCTAGGTTTTAAAAAAAGAAAACTGGGGGTGGGAGGAAACCCACAGGCATTTCATGTTGTGGCATCATATTGTCATCTTCATTGGCCACCAGCAGGGTTGGATCCTTTAGATCAGGGGTGTCAAACTCAATTGGTATGGCGGGCCACATTTACATTAAGTTGAGTTAAGGGGGGCCACGCATAACACACACTACTCTACTCTACCTTTCATGCTCTACTCTCCGCCAAAAAATCTCCCCGCAGGGTAAAATTCAGCGGCACAGTAGGAGAGAGAGGCTCTCACAGGGACTTGCACACTTCACTCTCCGCCGTTAAATCTCCCTGTGGGGTCACATTCGGCGGCCATTTCCTTTTTAACATGGCCATTTCCTTTTTAAGAGCTCACGCAAGATGTCCCACAACTTGCCTGAGCTCCGCTCAGAAAACACTGACAGCACAAGCCTGCGGCCCGGATTCGGACTGCGGGCCAGATAACACAAGCCCGCGGGCCGCAGTTGGCCCGCGGGCCGCGAGTTTGAGACCCCTGCTTTAGATCAAAAGCTACTTGAGCGAATAGAGAACATGACAAGTAGTAGGTTGCCATCCTCTATGTCAGTGGCACCCCAACTTTTCCAGTTGCAGCCCCTCATAACCAATAATGTGAACTGTCCGTGCCCCACCTCTATTACTGCACAGTTGGCTGAGCAGAGGAGCTTGGGCTGAAGGCAAAGCTGAGGGCACAAAGGAAATGAAAGCAGAGCTGGCCTGGGGGACATGGTGGGGAGAGGAATCAGGACCAGGGACAGAGCGGGGCTGGGTGGCACTCCCTGCCCACCCCTGGTAGGGGCTGGCTCTGGCCCTGCTGCACCCCCCCAAATGTTCCCCCACAGTTTGGGGATCCCTGATCTAGCCTGATCATCTGTATAGCACAGGCCTAAAAATTTCACCCCGTTACCCTGTATTGAGCCCAATAACTTGCATTTATCTAAAAGGTGTTTTCCAGAAAGCACTCAGCCTTGATTGGAAGACCTCAAGAGGTGGCCGGGGGCTGGGAGCCAAGCTAAGTGCCACTCCCTCCCTGATCCCCATGCGGGTTTGGCCCAGGTCCTACCATGCCTCCTGAAACATTCCTCTGCACCCCTCTAGGGGGGGTGCGCCTCACAGTTTGTTGATCACTGCTGTATGTGAAGCAGCACTACATGGGATGAGAAAGACACTTTGCCAGTGAGTTTCACAGCTATTTGCTGACAGCAAAGGAATAGTAAGAGTCAGAGATTTCTGGTTCCATTCCAGGCTCTGGAGGGAAGCTTTCTCCAGTAGGCATAGACTCTTTTGCCTATTCCTCTCAAATGATTCCTTCAACACCTCCAACCAGTCTCTTTCCAACCCAAGCACCTTATCTCCTCATCTATCCATTGCCAGTGTCCTTTACCCAGGCTTCTCATAAGCTCAGTCTCCAGTGCCCAACCAGATCTGGTTTTCCCCCCACCATCTTCCAGCTCCACATCAGATGCCTCTATCCCTGCCCTGGCCTCCAGTCACTTGCCCTCTTCTATCACTCATGTTTCCCATCCCACTGGCTCCCAGTCTCAATCTCCTGCCCAGGCTTCTCATCAAGTTTTATTACCCCCCACCCCCCAACCTGAATCATTCTCCCAATCTTTGCTCACCCAGTACTAGTTCTCCCCCACATACTCTGCTCCTCATCAGATCTGTCTCCCCTTCCCCATTTCCTCCTTGCCCCTGACCAGCTACCCCCAGGTTTCTCATCCAGTGTTAGCTCTCACATTGCAACACACGAGAATAATGCTTTTTATTATTTCCAGCTGGCTAGGAGACTCCATCCCATCCCAGTGGATGGGGACCTATTGTCAGTTATTCATGCCTTTATCATCTCTCAACCAGATTACA
Source organism: Mesoclemmys tuberculata (assembly GCA_007922155.1). Lineage (NCBI taxonomy): Eukaryota > Metazoa > Chordata > Testudines > Chelidae > Mesoclemmys > Mesoclemmys tuberculata. The sequence continues at coordinate 82,850,942 of ML675603.1, read as the reverse complement.
GTAATGCAACATACCAAGCATGAAACCTTCAGCATGTAGGAAACTCCATCAAGTATAAAAGGCTGCAGCGCTCACCTCAGCAACACAAGATACCGTAAGTACATCACACCTGTTCTCCCTTTCTACACTGGCTTAGAATTTTGAATCAAGTTCAAGGTCTCTATCCTTATCTTCAAATCATTCCACTGCCTGGGCCCAGTCTAAAAGACCAGCCCCAGGGAAGAGGAGATTACTTACTGTAACTGATGGTTCTTCGAGATGTGTGATCTCTATCTGGATTCCATCATGGGATGCGCATGCGTGTCATGCGCCATAGCTGGAATGTTGAAAGCAATATCTGCCGACCTAGGTGTTGGCCAGTGTGGTGCATCCAAGGTCTTATATGGTTTGTGCAGGTCAATGCCCCTTCAGTTTCCTCTTACTCATAGGCATTGAGCTCTGAGCAGAAGGGACAGGGGGCCAGACTGGAATCCAGATAGGGATCCCACATCTCGAATAACCATCATTTACAGAAAGTAACCTCCCTTCTTCTTTGAGTGATGGTCCCTATGTGGATTGCATCGTGGGATCATAACTAGCAGTAACCAACACGGAGGTGGGGCTAGGGCTCTGTAGATGCCAGAATTCATAGGACTGCAGACCCTACTGGTGCATCAGTGGATGTGGCATTAGTCAAAGAGTAGTGAGCTGTGAATGTGTGTATGGAAGTCCAGGTTGTTCTTTGCAAATATCCTGCGATGGGACATCAGCAAGAAAGGCCGTTATGTTTGCTCGTGCCCTTGAGGAGCGTGCTCTGACACAAAGTGGAAATCGAATCTGAATAGCATTCTTTGATGCAGTAAGTGAGCCCATGAGAGAGACACTGGGAAGGAAGTGCACACCCTTTGCAGTGATCCGCTATGGCCATAAAGAGTTTTGGCGAGGTTCTGAAAGGGTGAGTGCATTGTAGGTAGAAGGCAAGTGCCCACCTGACATCAAGGGAGTGTAGGGTCCTATCCCTGGTAGCGGAGTGTGGCTTAGGGTAAAAAACAGGAAGGTGAATAACTTTGGTTGAGATGAAACTGGGAAGCTACCTTAGGGACAAACTTTGGGTGAAGCCTCAGAGAGATTTGGCCCTGTGAAAGATGGTAAAATGAGGGTCTGCCATCACTGCTTGTTCACTAACTCGTTGAGCTGAGGTAATAGTCACAAGAAAGATCGTTTTCAAAGATAGGTATGGGAGGGCATAGGAGGACAGGGCTTCAAAGGGTGGCTTTGTAAGCATGGCTATGACTAGGCTGAGGTTTTGGCCAGAGTAAGGTCTCAGAAGGTTGGGAACAACTTAAGTAGGCCTTTCATAGACCTTCCGATGGTTTGGTGACTGAACACAGAAGACCTATCCACAGAAGGGAGGAAGGCACTTATGGCTGCCAAGTGAACCTGTACAGAGGAATGCGCAAGCCCGAGTCGTCAAAAGGAGAGGAGGTAGTCTAGGACAATTGGAATATTCATGGTTGATAATGCGTGGTGATTGTCTGAAGCCTATTGAGTAGACACTCATTTGGCCTGATAACAGGCCCTGGTCATGGGACAGCAGCTGTGAGTGAACACCCGTTGCACTGGGGAGAAGCAGGCATTGTCTACTTGCGAGCCCCATCCAAACAGCAAGCTGTGAGGTGGAGTGATGCTGGGTTGTGGTGCTGGATGTGGCTGTGCTGTTGGGTAAGTAGATTCTGCATGTGGGGGAGAGGTATTGGAGAGTGGGTCAACAGGTGCAGTAGGTCCAAGTACCAATGCTGCCTGGGCCAGGACGGGGCTATTAGTATGATCCGTGCATGGTCTTGTTTCAGTTTGCTGAGTACCCAAGGAATGAGTGAAAAGGGAGAAAAGGTGTACCGGAAGCCCGGTGTCCATGGAATGAGGAAGGCGTCCCTCTGTGACCCCCATATCTCAAGGAGCCCCTGGAGCAGAAGAGGGGAAATTTGCTGTTTGCTGCTGAGACAAAGAAGTCCCTTGTTTGTTTACGTAGAATACTATCGGCATGCTGTCCATTAAGAGTTGAATGTGTTTGCCCTGGAGTAGGAGAGTGTTGCATGCACATCGAACCACTCTCATTTCTAGGATGTTGATATGCATCCTTGCTTCTCTGGGAGGCTACAGCCCTTGAGCTGTGTGGCCCTGTACGTGAGGCCTCCAACCCATGAGAGATGCATCCGTCATGTGGATCATGTCTGGTTTGGGTTGCTGAAAGTGTATGCCCACCAAAACCTCGGAGGGATCCCGCCACCATATCAGGGAGGCTAGCACTCTTGGGGGCGGGAGACACATTTGTCCAAGAAGTCCTTGTTCGGGTCATAAACCAGCCATTAGCAATGTTATAGACAGAGCATGTTGAGTCAGGCATATAGTGTGACCGATGTAGATGCTGCCACGTGTCCCAGAAGGGAGACACACAGTAGAGCACGTGTGCATGGATGGTGTTGCAAACGTGTAATTACATTCCTGAGGGCAGTCTTTGGGAAATAACACCTGCGCTACCCAACAGTCCAGCATGGCTCCAATAAATGTGAGATTCCTGGTGTAAGGAATAAGTGTGGATTTGTTTTTGTAGATACAAATGCTGAGGTTGGCAAACAGATCCTGTAGGTCTGCAATAGTTACCAGCAGGCATTCATGCAATGATGCCACCAGTAACCAGTCACCCAGGTAATGAAACAGAGAATGGCCTCGTCGTTGCATATAAAGCTGCCACAATGGCAAACATTTTTGTGAACACCCAAGACGCCATAGCTATCCCAAAGGGGAGAACATGGAACTGACAGTGAGAAATCCCGACTTGAAAGGAAAGAAATTTGCAGTTGGCTGAGTAGACGTCTACATGAAAATATGCATCTTTCATATCGAGAACCGCGAACCATGCCCCTGGATTGAGGTGATCTGTGGTATCATGATCTGAAACGGAATTTGTGGATGAATCTGTTGAGCGTCCATAAGTTCAGAATGGGTATGAGATCTCCCCCTTTCTTTGGAATGAGGAAGTAGAGAGAGAAGCAGCCCTGGTTCCTGCAGCAGGAGGGAACTCATTCTACTGCTCCCTTTTTGAGTAGTGTTGAGTAGTTAAAGTCTCTTGGAGGTAGACTTGCTTTGCGTCTGCCTTGATTACTCGTGGTGGGGCGGAAATGTGTGGAACTCTATGGAGTAGCCCTATGGTACGTTATCTAGCACCCACTGGTTGGTGGCAATCTTGCTCCATTCATCGTAAAAGTAAGAAAGACAGCCTCCAAATTGAATGGGTGGGGCCAAGCTTGATTCAGAGGTCAAGAGTTGAGAGTCAAAAGTGTTGTCTCTGGCACTGATGTGGGGTAGAAGACGCAGGCATGGTAGCTGAGGCGCAGTGAGGGCGTTGCGATCTTTGCTGACAGCATTATTGCTCCTGTAGTCATTGAGGGTAGGGTTTATATGTTTAATAATTGGGTCTTGGTTGGTAGTGAGACCAAGAAACTTGTCGATGTTGGAATCTGGTAGGACCAGGGGTGTAAAAGCCCAAAAATTGGAGAGTGGTCCTGGAGTCCTTCAGGGAATGGAGACTCTCAGTCTTGTTACTGAATAATATCTGATTGTCAAATGATAAATATTCCAGTATCACCTGGACCTCTTTCAGAAAGGCCGAGGTCTGTAGTCAAGAGACAAATCGCAGAATAAGTCCCGATGCCAGGAACTGTGATGCTGTATCCACTGTGTCTACTACTTCCTGGAGGGCAACCTTGGAGACCAGCTTGCCTTCCTCTATTAAGGCCTTAAATTCTCCACATTTGTCCTCTGGCAGTGAGGCCTGGAACGCTCCTAGTCTAGAGTAACACTGGAAGTCATTTTGCCAGTATAGGTTGGTAACTGGCTACACAAAATTTGAAGGCCCACCGAAGAGTACACCTTGCGGCCAACAAGATCTACCTTTTTTGCAGCTTGGTCTGGAGGGGTGGCTCTAGGGTGTTACTGCCTGGCCCGCTGTACTGCAGCTTGAACCACCAGTGAGTTAGGTGGTGGGTACATGAAAAGGAAGTCTGCATTCTTGGCCAATATCGGGTACCTGCGTTCAGCCCATTTGGGTGTTGGCACACAGGAGGCTGGGGTGTGCCAGATAACTTGCTCTGGCTGTAAGATAGCCTTGTGGATCTGTAGCACAATCCTAGTTGGGCCCAACAGTGGAAGGATGTTCAAGAATTCATTCTGTGATGTCTTCCACTGTTCATTTTAGAGTTGTCGCCATGCATTGTAGAAGCTCCTGGTACTGGGCCTGACCATCCAACGAGGAGGCAGATGGCGGAATGATGGCATCATCCAGCAACAGTGAGGTTCCAATGGGGGGGGGGGGGAGACGACGACCATCGGTCCCAACCGATTAAGTGGTACCGTGGCTCCTGTGTATTCCCCAGATACCGATGGTGTGGAGTATACTGACGGTGGATGAGAGGCTGTTGCTCAGTCATAATAGTTGTCCCAACCCTGCCAGGAGGGTCTATCTGAGCTTGTATAAAGGTCCTGGGCATATCTCAACCACTATTGTTGTGGTGGCTTTTGTAGTGATGCATAGCATTCTCTTGGGCTATGTTGTGGGGAGAAACGGTGCTCTGATTCAGAGGACCAATCAGGTTCTGACGGCTCTGGTAGTGGCGGTGCCGCTGATACATGCAGAACCCGTGGAGGCTGTGGAACCTGTATTGTTATCAGCCAAGGCTGTGGGACCATATGTGGTTGTGGGCCCAGCAGTATTGGACAGTGGTACAACAATAGCAGTTCATCAGCTGGAGACAGGGGCCATGTGTTATCCTGAGATTCCTTGTGAGCAGAGCCTTCCACAGGTCTCAAGAGTTCCGCTGTGGGGGTCAACAGGGATAGCTGTCCTGCAGCACGATATCTCGTCTGATGGACTCATGGATGGTCCATTGTCCACTGGGGCTTCAGAGGTGGACGGGCTGACGTTTCCTTTTCTTGTCAGCTTTACCTCTTTTTAGGCACTGGAGCCTCAGAATCCACTCGCAACTTCTCGCCCGGCTGATCGTGGCTTGGGGAGAGAACATGGCATTTAGAGGTGGTCCCTCTTGTGGATCCACTCGTGTGCCCATGCCTATGTTTCTTCTTATGCGACTTTATCAGTGTTGACAGCTCTACCAGTGGCTGCTGGTGAGGCTGGTATCACCGGTGCAGATGGGCACTCCGGCTGGTCCTTTGGTGCCAACCTCTTCGTGCACAGTCAGTAATTTTCTAAGCCTGAATTGTATGACTTCTCGCATTCTCAGTGTGATGGAGCACCCTCAAACAATGTGAGATTTCCCCAAGCAATATAAGCAGTGTGAATGTTTGTTACTTACTGAGAAGGACCAGGGGCACAAGGTCAGCTCTAAAAGCTTGCCTGCTTTGACATACTCCCCCACACAAAACAGGGTGGGGAGGACAAACTTAGATATCTAATTCTCTTTTCTTTCCTTTTTTTTTTGTATTAACTAACAAACTGCTAACTATCTACCAACTATTCTAACTTCTCAGAGGGAAAACATTTACTTGTTATTCAGGTCTGAAGAGGAGATGTTGTGACACTAGCCATACGGCAGTAAGAAGAAACTGAGGGAGTGTCAACCCACGCAGACATATAAGACCTCAGACGCACCACGTGGGCAATTCGAGGTGTGCATGCGGGTCAATGGGCACTGCTTTCAACAGTTCCGGCTCCAGCCCATGGCGTGCATGCATACCCATGATGGAATCCACAGTGGGACCATCACTCAAAGAAGAAACTCAAGTTCGAGATCAAAAACCATGGTCGAAAACTTCACTCCTCCAGCAAAATGGAACTCTGAACAATAAGCGTAAAGACCATTTGTGGGGAGACAGAACAGTCTCCAGGGGCAATCCAAGACTATGGAATTAATTCCCTTAGGAACTAATGACTATCGTCAACCTCATCATTTTCCACTCCAAGTACAAGACCATTTCTTTGACATCGCCTTCTTTAATATAAACAAATAGCAACAGGTATATTTAACAAAAACAAAAACCTCCTGTCAAACCAAGGCATTCCACTCCACATGCTTCTCCCTCAGGCAGGAGGAGGATGAAAAAACAAACAGTACTTGACAGAAGTGTAGTTAACACCGCTTAATGCACTTCTGAAAAGGCACTCTTACATTACGGTGATGAGCATGATATAAAACCTGTAAAAAACAGAATCCAAACTCGGTTCCTCACTCCTAATGTCCCTCCCAGCCCCAGTCTCCTTAAACAGTCAGTCAATAACCCCCCGCACAGCTCTCAGTGCCCTTGCTTAGTGAGTCGCAGTCTCCCAGGCCACACTAAGTGCCAGTTGTTATCCCCCTGCTCCTTGTCATAATCTACTCCCTCTTGTCCCTTCTGCATTTGAATCAGGCAGTTTCTTCCTTCATGCTGCCTCTTCCCATCAGGGAGTCTTTCAGAGCACAGGAGTGTGTGTCCCAGCTCCTAGCTGAGGTGCCAAGATTCGGCACAGGACACTGCTGCAACTGCAAAGAAAGCACCACTCAACCCTGGGCTGGAGCATGCCCAGCGAAGATGGAATCTTAGGGGAATTTAGCTGCTAAAATCTGTTAGCTAAAACAGAAGCCTCTGTTGAGCATGTGCTCCTTTCTAGGCATCTTCTCCCAAACTGATATTTTACCATTTATTATTATGCTTTGTTTATGGTCCTTCAGCCTATTTTCAGTCCATGTATTAGCGATCATTTCCAAGCCTAGCTGTAAAATGAATTCAGATAAGATTTCATGTTATCATTAAAAATGTTATTAAATACAAACACATTACATATTTTGCTTTCCTTTCACTCACTCATTTTGAAATGCTGCCAAAATCAATTGGGTTTGTCTAATAATTTTTTCATGAATTGCTGTTGCTTATTATTCATATTTCGTAAACTTTAGGATATTTAGTGTTTTGTTCTTAACATTTGTTCCTTTTTATTTTTAAAGCAGAAATACAAGTTAGACTTTTGGATAGTAATGGTCAGGATTTTGTTTGTTTATTACTAGTATCCTGTTTCTTTTCTTCAGTTGTCTATAACCTCTATTGTAGTCAACAACTTTCCAGAAATACTGTCAATCATACAGAAAGTTTATTATGCAATTCTTTTAATGTCCAAGTATATTTTTCCCATCCAGCTCATGTGTACATTTAAGTATTCCAGGTAGTCTCTTAAATCAGTTGCTGCTTATACAATTATTTACTTTCTAATCAACTCAAATCAATTTTATTATTCTTATTAAAACAGATTTTAACAAGTGCAATAACTCAGTCATATCAATCAATTTCATTCCTTCCTTAAAACTGTTCTCTCGCTCTAGTACTTTTTATCCTAACTTGTTTGTAAGTGTCTTCCTCATTTCCTTTAATTCCCTTGGTTGGCATTTTCTCATTCTATTAAGCACTTCCTATTTCTTCTGTCTAAGCTACAGATGACTCTATTCTCGTGTGATACTTCTTCGTATCATACTTTACTCAAGATCTGCCTTCCTATATATTTTTTTAAATAATCCTGTATTTCTATGTTGTACACTCAGACTGATCTCTGTCTGCTTTGTTTCCAAACAAATTCCATGGCCAGATACCTCTCAAGTGAAAAACTTGAGCTTGCTTAGTCCTTGGAAGCCTCCACTACCCCAAATATTTGCCCAATGGAATAAGAATTCATATGAAGGTCTCTTCTAGGTGTGGGTTACTGACAACGCAGATCAGGAATACTCAGTACCTCTGAGCTTTTCACGTTGATGTAACATAGGATTGCAGATGACAGGCTGGGAGTTTAATAGCCAAATGAGTAGGTTCCCATACATGCTAAGCCAGAGCCCAACCTAAATGTAGAAAAGGAAGATCTGCCTCAAATAAATGATCAAATCATTCCAGACATCTTAGCTGGTGTGTCTGAGGGTAATTTCAGTGAGAGATTTCTTATCACCCACCTCAAGAGATGCAGGAGGGCTGTGGAGTTTCTGGATATGTAAATGGTTGTGTCTTGCAAGATGCAGGCATAAGAGAGATTGCCTAAGTCCTAGTGGAAAGCTGCTTTACAGGCAAGACCACTTGGGAAGGAGGACGACGGCATTTGGGAGCTCTCATGTTTAATCTCAATAACCCTCTATGCCAGTTCATTTACAGGAACACAAGAGGAGGCTGTCCAATTAGGGCTGGGCAACATTATGCTTATATAGGCAAACCTTTCCTCATAGGAAGATGACCACTCTGGCCAATAAAAACAGAGAAGTCAATCAGACTTTAAGAAATTAAACCTGACTAGCCAAAGAACAGTGAAAGCTGTCACCTTATTCCAGGGACAAAGTCTTGACAGAGGAAGCTTCCTTGTTTCCCGAGATATTTCTCCAAATTTGTCACCAGTGGAGGTGGGGAGTTATCAATTACACCAGCACTTACAGCATTTCAGTTTGCCAGGGATTCCATACGAGAAAGTAGAGATGTTCTTCATTACATGAATAGATCCATAACTCCTGCATCTGCTCTATACACATGTACTCCCACTACCAGTACAATGGGAAGCAAGAAATAGCCAATATAACGACCAGGCTGCAAAAAATGCTTTTCCTCGTGAACCTCTAAACATCATGCCTTCACTGGGTTCTGCAGTTCCTAACAGACTTCACATTAGCCCTGGGAAACCTGGGTAAAGTTACTTACAATGGGAACAGAGACACAGCTCTGCAGTGAAGTATTCTCTGATGATTGCATGACTGCTGTCAGGGAATCCTCACAGGCTTTCAGAAAGACTACAGAACTGCTTGATAACTGGAAGAAAGTAACCAGTCATAAAAGTTCCTAGGGACTTTGTTCTGAGAGTCAAAAATCAGAACTGAGAGGTAAAAAGCCTTTCAGGAGTTAAGTCACTGACTACCTTGGCAAAGAAGTAGCAGTAATAAATCCACTGCCACCATGAAACCAATGTTTCAGGTTAGCCTAGTTTCTAAATGGAGTTTCCAGAAGCAAGGAATCCGTTAGTCAGATCTGCTTCTTCATCAAAATCTCTCAAACCAGGATACGCTCTCTTTTGGAATATCACAATGCTGCTCAACTATTTAGTCTTAATTCCTCTTGCAGTTTAAGTGGTTTAGCAGCAAAATCAGCTTGCCTACAGGTGGTTTATAATGCTCAGCAAAATTATCAGAAGTGACTCATGAAAGCTAATGAACCCTGGATGAGGAAAGATCATAAAGTTTACGAATTTTTCTAATTCAAGGAGACAGTAACCCTATAATATCACAGATTAGCAAGAACCTTGACCACATATGTCAAAATGAACTACTGTATTCATCAAGGTGCAAGACTTGGCATGGACATTTTTTCTAACTAGTGAGATCCCTTCAGTTTTCAACTCAAATCACATGAAAAAAATGCAGGTTTAACAGTTGCTACATTTGGGCTGTGATAGAGGGTCTCATAACAACCGAAGATGAGTCAGGCAATAATATATGTTTCATTGCAGCCAAATTAAGGATATTTAGTAAAGACCACACACTAACTCCCTCTGTGTTCAGCAGAAAAGGAAAGTAAGTGTATGCATCAAGAAGAGCAGTATAGCTGGGTTAGTCATTTGATAGTCAGCTATTTAATGATTTAAGGAAACGGAAGGGGTTTTTCCATTGCTGTAGTAAATCCAGCCCCATGAGAGGTGGTAGCTAAGTTGACTAAATAATTCTTCCACTGATCTAGCAGCGTGTAGACCAAGGCTTAGGTCAGCCAACTACATTTCTCGGGATGTGAGCCTAAGCAAAGAGTACCGTATCTAGTTTAGCTTATAAGGAGTGTAAATCTGGATCTGTCAATTCTCTGTTTTAAATAAATTTTGTTTTTAATAATATTACTGTTTCATGAGTGATTTCACATAGACATCCCCAAAGACAAGTAAAACCCCATAACCTCTAAAGGAGAGGTGAAGAAGGGTAAATGGCTTCTGAAATGTACATCCCTCCCTCAATGTCAGTCAAGAGGCATGGCTAGAGGTTTACGCTTTCAATAAGCAGTACTGCCCTCAGGCTTCAGCAGGTAAACACAAAGAGAAGCTAACAAAACAAAGGTGAGAGCTGGTGGTGATGTTAGTCAAAAGGGCCCACAAAGTCAAAGCTATCTGCTTCTACTGTAGTTACAAGAAGTGACAGCCAAAGTTTCTGAAGCCTGTTGGTCACAAGACAACGTCTTCAACAAAAGGAGGCTCTCAGATAAAAGTAGTACAGCAGTAATTCAGCAGCTGTGAGGCTCCTGTACTAAAGAATACCTAAAGATTACCTTCTACATGTGAAAAGTGTGGCATTATACCTTGTTAGAAGCAGAGTACCTTGTAAGAATAGATAAATCTCTTGTAGAATGGGTGGAGAAATTCTCTCTCACTCTCACATACACACACAGTCCCACCCCTCCTGAAATATACTTATATGTAGTCATCCATTCCTACTTGTCTAAAAGGTAGTTTAATCTTTCCTCCCTTCTCCCTCCTTGAACGTAGATCAAATCCTCAATAAGACCCAGACCCAGTTCAGAAGCTGAACTAACTCAGTGCAGCTTTTTCTTACTAATACCCCAGATATCACCTTTGACGATTTCTTCACCCAGTGATTCCCAACATTTATTTTTCCTTCTCAAGTATTGGCATATTAGAAATGCACATATTAAGTGAAGTACTTTCAGCTTTACATTTGGGACCTGGTTTAGTTAGATAACAGGATGTGTTTTATAGTGGAGCAGCAACAACCCTTATATTAAGACTAACACTTGCCATTACACATTTGACTCCTTTTTGTTTGTTTGTTTTTTAAGAACTCTAATGACTCAATGATTTGCAGCAGAACTTGGAATTTTAGCAAAGGATTAGACTTGGAGAAAAGGAAGTGCTTTTTGCTGTTCCTATGCAAATCCATTTGGATTTGTCCAAGTTAAAAGCTCTGAAATGGTCCTGTTCCATCTGTGTTTTGCTCAGTACAACTTGCTAAAGGCCTGTTATTAAAATTCCTTACAATGAGCATGCATCAACTCACAATTTTCTTCCAGCATGACACATAGGCCTAAAGCCTCCTGACAAGAGACAAAATATATTCTCCTCTTTCTCCTCCACATATCTGAACACCCAACTGTGTGGGGGTAATGTGACCAGGGCTTGAAAACAGAAGACCATGAGTTTTAGATTTCTTCTAAACTGATGTTTTTAATTTAGTGCCCTTCACAATCATCACTGAGCACAGCCTCATGCGCCACTGGCCGGTTACATAAGGTGGAAACAGAACTCTGATCTTTGATATAGCAGACCCAAGTCTCACCCATTTCACCATATGGCCTTTCACAAAGAATCAGCCAAATCTATGTCCTTGGTCCTTGCTGTCTAAGTTGGGGCTACTCATGGATAAGCAATCTTTAAAATATCAAGTGGGTGGAGTTAAATTTTGATCTAAAGAGGCAGATAAATACATATTAAAAATAAAATTATTATATTCTCATCAAAACAGAATTACCTGGTCTTAAAATGATTATTTTTTAACTTAAGAATCCAATTTAAAAAGACAGTTTGTGGTAGTGTATCATGAAAATTGAAGCAGAACTGTGTACTTGTTCTAGCTCCTTGCTCAGTCTGGAACATGATTTGGCTACAACTTCTCACCAAATAACATTCATCTCATAAATTATAATCCATAGTGAAATAGAGAGAAGCAGTAACCCACAAAACCAAATTTTAACCACAACCTCTTTTCACATACCCTGCAACAGCAAGAGAATCTTGTCTATCATTTTGCCAATACTGTCTGTTCATGAAGAGGTTGTTGTAAGACTAATTCCGTGCAAGCCACTTCACAGAAATGCCGTATTAGAAGGCTGTCCAAATTCACATTAGTATTTTAACAACAGATGAAAACAGTTCTCTTTATTATGAATATCAAATACAAAACAAGGAATCAGTAGCGCAAGTACAAGCTCAGCCAAAAAAAAAGGATTAATTAATTTTGGAGTACCAAAAGATGTGCTAGGGACCTTACAGTGCAAACAGAAACAGTCTCTGTCCTAAAGAGTTTACAATCTAATTTTAGACGTGGCATAATAAATTAGTGACACCAGAGAGAGAAGAAAAAGATGCTTACAGCAATGAGATTGTAACAGTAGTGCAAGGCACAGTATACTGAATGACGGCAAACTTCTCTCAATAGCTAAGTCGTAATCAGTCTAATTAACAACTGAATAGAAAAAACACAAAAAATTTAAATTACCTTCTGAAATGTGTTCAAAAAGGGGCACACCCTTCACCGTCACCAGTCATAACCAAACCCTACTGGAAGTATTGTCTTTTGGGCAACCCATAACAATCAGTGCCTCTACATGACTTCTTGCAAGAATAGGGCTGTGAACACTAGCACCATAACCAAATTCAGGCAACTAATTTCTGCCTAAACAAAATGTCACCTGACGTGTCAACTGGCTGCATAATATAGTCCATCTTTCTTATCCTCATCTGTTTTGCAGTGTTGCTGCACTGTATTAAAACAACTTCCACACTCTTTTCAAAGAGGACTGTATTCTGAAGATGGTTGCTGTGACTATGTTCATTGATTAAGTTTTTAGAGAAAGCTGGGATTCTTTCATATTCAAAACCTATACAAAAGTGAAATTTTCTTACCACCAATTTCTTCTCTGGGTTCTGAATTCTACTAGCACAGAACAGACAAGTAGATCCTCCTGACATGCTGATACGGCATGAGAGGAACCAGTGAAAAACTCATTTTAGAGCCCTTCAGTTAGCTTAGCACCACTACCTTGTCTTACTCTCTCCTCATTCCGAGTACTTCCAGGGTAAGAAAAAAATGGCTTTAATTAGTAGCTGGTATAAACACCTCGTATTTTCACAGAATCTTTTATAGACACTTAACTAACCAACAGAGATGGGCCAATGCCAGAGGAATGTGGGACACACAAGAATTAGTGGTAAGAAAATTCTCCTTTATGAGGACTGGCTTGATTAGCACAGAACAGACTGGATCTATTTAACATTCTCCACTAAGAGTTAGAGAGAAGAAGACAGTAGCACAGGCACCCAAATTTTCTAAAGTGACCTTTTCTCAGCCAAAAATTTTCACAGGAAGCCACCTATTGCTGGGAGACCCAAACAAGCCAGGGATTACTGGCTTGAGAACAGTCTGGCAGATTACTGCCTGAAAGACATCTCCAAAAATGCAATAACCAGCTCTAACATCAGATTTACACTTACAAAGAGCACCACACAACAGCTCTGCACAATTTCCCTGCTGTAGCCTTACTGCTCTCAGCTTTGAAGGTTGCTGTAGCTCAAGAAGAGTGAGCAGAGATGATGAAAGTTTGTAGGCCTTTGACATGCAAGAACAAATCCATTTTACTTTGGCCTTCAAAGGCAGCTAATTTATACATCATTTGGCCCTTTTGCTCCCTCCTGTCTTCTGCCCTCATGCCGAGTCTAGTCACAAGTCAGAAGTCAAAAATAACCAAGGCCTGTAAGGAAAAAGTTCTACCTAAAGGAGCAAGACTGCAGTATTCCAATGAAGCAAGAGAAAACAAAATGAGTGCAATGGAGTCTAAACGAAGGGCTCCAAATTGATAGCTTCCCATTGTCTGTTATCCTGCTTAACCTACATATAACACATATCTTCCCATCTGTTCCTCTAGTGCAAAAGAAAGTCACATTTATCCTGTTCTGAGAATGTTTACTGTAATATTCCTAAAAGCAAAGTTTTTCTGTTTGTTAAATAAAGCGCTTGGCACAGGAAACAAGTCACATTACAGCTTCTTGCTGGAAGATAACTATCTCTAAGTGCAGTTTTTAAGTAAAACCTCCACTTGCAATACTGAATTAATATTTGCTTTAAGAATGGGTCTGCAAAGTAATTACTCTGTGTACATTTACATACCTTTATCCTTTTTGAAGTCTAAAGCATCTTCCTTATCTGTCACTATTTCCTTCATGTTGATAATGCTTTGGTGGTTAAGCTGTCTAAGAATCTTAATCTCCCGAATAGCTGTAATTGGAAAACCTTCCTTTTCATTATCCAGCCGTACTTTCTTTAATGCCACCATTTCTCCTATGAGAAGGTTTAAATATAAAAACATTAAGGGATAGCACTCAAATTAAGTTCAGATTTTTCTATCATTCAATACATTCTTTTTGAATTACAAAATTTAAAAAAAGATGTCAATCATTCATGTTCCAGTGTTTGCACCTGCACTGAAAAAAAAGTAAAATCAGGTCCATGTTAAGAAAACACTCAGAGCTCAGACACCAAATCTTTTGCAGAAGTGAAAATAGAAGACAACTGTCTCATAACTACTATATGGCCTTCGTCCTTCTCTCTCGTCTGCAATCTGATCTGCCTCCTTGGGTTTTCACTCAGTAAGCCCATACACAAGAGTGAGATTCAATAACATCTCTACATTTAAAAGGCCCATATTACAGGACATCTCAGGTTGGGAAGTAGAGGAAGATTCTCTCTTGTATCTTTTTTCCTTTTGATAAGCAATACATCTAGCGTATTTATAATGTAGCTAATACTACTAATGTAAAATAAGATGATCAAGAAAAGAAAAGAAGATACATCAGGAAACAATCTCAAAATACTGCTGGTTAAAAAAGTGCTGACCAAAATGTTCTTCAATACCCCAGCGGTTGGTGTTCCAAGAAAGCCATAAAACAAATAGACAGTTGTAGGCTTTGCAATATTTCATCTTTAATTAAAACTATTATGCCATAATGGGAATTATCTGACATAAGAGATCACACTTCAGGGTGTTGTACAGGAGACCCTCCCCCTTTATATAATTTCAGGTAGTAGCTATGAGGCTACAAAACAAGGGGGAAAAAACTGAGAAGTTCCAGAATATAACCTCTGTTCAATAGCTTCTTCCTTCAGTAAGTCTTAAAAGCATTATTGCTGTGCCTCTCTCTTTTCTTTCCCACTTTAACCATCTTTAAGAAACAAATGCTGAAGTAGGAAATTGGCCAAAAATACCTACCCTATTGCTTCTAGCAATAACCTGCAGTACACGATTTTAAGCAGCACAGTGAAATTACTACTACGATGGAGAACCACCCAGCATCAAAACCCAACACAATGAAGAATTTTCCAAGATAAGAAGGGCAGAAAAAAGCAAGAATTTCACAAAACATACCAAATTAAATCCATGTAATACTGCAATTCTGTGATTAACAGCAATCATTCATTATATATCTTACCCGTATCCTTATCCCTGGCTTTGTAAACTTGCCCGTAAGTGCCTTCTCCAATAATCCCAATGATATCAAATTTATCCACGCAGCGTTTTCCCCAGTCAATGTCTTTTTCCTTTGTTTCACCATGGCGAGGTCCACATATTCTATTAAATAAAAATAATTAACTCTAAGAATACAACCATAAAATTATCAAAATGTTAACAAGTTATTTGTAAAAAATCTTTTTCATATTATTAACTTCTTAGAAAATAAGATCTGTAACAACTGAATGAATCCAGCTTTCAACATTTATGTTCTTTTAATTTCTCTCAGCTTGGACACAGAGAAGGTTAGTTAGTTTCAGTTTCATTTGTAGTCTCTTTCCAGTCAATTTCACTTGGTATTTCTCCAGCCCTCACACAAAACTGCAATGTCTACACTGCACACACCACAAAGGAATGTTTATTTGTTTAAAAATGGTTTCCACTGAAATGTATAAAAAAAGTAAATTATCTGGTCTGAAAAAATAAATTTTGAGCCATATTTTATTTAAGAGTTTCTGCAGTCTGCTATTAAAAGATGCTTATCTAATGGTTAGTACATTTAACTAGCATGTGGGATATCTCATTCAATATGTATTTTCTTCAAAGTGTTACAGATGCAGCAACCTCATTAGGAAAAAGTAAATGGGTGTAAAAAAAATGATCAACATCTAACCTTACATACTAATCTCTTTCTGGACAGTTTACAAGCAACAATAAATTTCAAGGGAAGATTTTTAACGTGGTGCTTTAAAGGAGGGTGCGTAACCAAGAGGATACAAAACCAAGGAACGGTCTTAAACATGGGTTGAGTAGGCACTTTCAGTTCCACATCTAAAGAGGACCTTCAGTTACTCACCAACAGGCCTATCCCAAACCACTCCTCTCTGTCTGCAGTTTCTGCTTATTTGGTCCCTCATCATTGCTGTACACAGCAAAGCAGAAGGATGGCATAAATAAGGGAATAGGCTTCAGAGAAACTTAGTGCAAATGAGATAAATAGGGACATGGTGGGCAGGAGTCCAAAATTCCATCTTCTCATATGATGCCAGTGCAGCTAGGCACAGCCTTGCCTGTCTAGAAGACTCTTAGAAACAAAACACCATCATGAGTCATTTACTGGTTAAAAACAGGGTTGAATAGCACTAAGTGGAAGTAAACCAATGTATCTTGAGTCAAGCTTTGCTGCAGACATTAACTCATTTCCAGTACTTCCTACGTTGAATAATTAGAAAAAGCCAGGGAAATTATATATATTTAAAATTTATGTATTTTGAAGAAACTTGTGTATCACTTTGTTTTACAAGCCTTTACTGGTTTCTTTTTAAAAGGAAGTAGTAAACATACTTAGGCCTCCTTTTGCTATGTGACGGCACTGATGGTTTCTTTTCTTCAGGACTTTTGGATAAATCATCTCCTCCAGGCAACTCTGGTGGGAGCGGCAAGTCTGCAAGCAGATGACGGAGTTTCTTCTCCACTTCTTTTTTAACTGCTTTCACTGAAAGATTCCCTCGCAAACTATAAAGATAAACAGAATCAACTAAAATGGACTAAAATTCTTTTCAGTTTTGTGACTAAAACGTAATGGAGGTGAGATCTAAGTGAATTCACTATGCGTGATTTTTCATATACTCTGCTGTTGCAGCAGTCTCTGCTTTTATAGTCTGTAGGACATTTGTTTATATTTCGCATGTGACTATTAAACAGAGTGATCTGAGAACTACACAGCTGACTGCTGAGTTGCTGCAAAAGCTGTGAACTAAGATGAAGAATACTCAGACTCACAGACTCTAGGATCAGAAGGGACCATGATCATCTAGTTTGACCTCCTGCATAATGCAGGCCACAGAACCTCACCCCACCCACTCCTGTAATAAACCTCTAACCTATGACTGAGTTATTAAAATCCTCAAATCATGGCTTAAAGACATCAAGGTACAGAGAATCCACCAGCAATTGAGCCGTGTCCCACGCCGCAGAGGAAGGCGAAAAATTCCCAGTCTTTGCCAAGCTGCCCTGGGGGAAAATTCCTTCCCGACCCCAAACATTGCGATCAGTTAAACCCTGAGCATGTGGGCAGGAGTCACCAGCCAGACACCCAAGAAAGAATTTTCTGTAATAGCTCAGAACCCACCGCATTTAACATCCCTTCACAGGCCATTGGCATATCTATCACCGGTTGCCAACGATCAGTCAATTGCCAAACTAGGCTGTCATATCATACCATCCCCTCCATAAATGTCTCAAGATCAGTTTTGAAGCCAGCTAGGTTTTCTGCCCCCACTGCTCCCCTTGGAAGGCTATTCCAGAACTTTACTCCTCTGATGGTTAGAAACCTGCATCTAATTTCAAGTATATACTTCCTGATGGCCAGTTTGTATCCATTAGTTCTTCTGTCCACATTGGTGCTGAACTTAAATAATTCCTCTCCCTACCTGGTATTTATCCTTCTGATGTATTTATAGAAAGCAATCACATCTCCCCTCAACCTTCTTTTATAGTTAGGCTAAACAAGCCAAGCTCTTCGAGCCTCCTCTCGTAAGGCAGGTTTTTCATTCCGCAGATCATCCTAGTACTCTCCTCCGCACTTATTCCAGTTTGAATTCATCTTTCTTAAACATGAGGGACCAGAATTGCACACAGCATTCCAGATGAGGTCTCACCAGTGCCTCCTACAATGGTACTAACACCTCCCTATCGCTATTGTAAATACCTCATCTGATGCATCCAAGGACCACATTAGCTTTTTTCATGGCCACATCACCTTGGCGGCTCATAGTCATCCTGTGATCAACCAATACGCCTAGGTCCTTCTCCTGTCACTTCCAAGTGATGTGTCCCCACTTTATAGCAGAAATTCTTGTTATTAGTCCCTAAATGCATGACCTTGCACTTTCCACTATTAAATTTCATCCTATTTCTATTACTCCACTTTACAAGGTCATCCAGACCTTTCTGTGTGAAATCCCAATTCTTCTCTCTATTGGCAATATCTCCCAACTTTGTGTCATCCACAAACTTTATTAGAACATTCCCACTTTTTGTGCCAAGGCCAGTAATAAAAAGGTTAAATAAGATTGGTCCTAAGACCTATCCCTGAGAAACTCAACTAGTAACCTCCCTCCAGCCTGACAGTTCACCTTTCAGTATGACCCACTGTAGTCTCCCCTTTAAACAGTTCCTTATTCACCTTTCAATTCTCATATTAATCCCCATCTTTTCCAATTTAACTAATAATTCCCCATGAGGAACCATATCAAATGCCTTACTGAAATCTAGGTGAATTAGATCCACTGCATTCCCTCTGTCTAAAAAATCTGTTACCTTCTCAAAAAAGGAGATCAGGTTGGCCTGGCACAATCTACCTTTCGTAAAGCCATGTTGTATTTTATCCCAATTACCGTTAACCTCTATGTCCTTAAATGCTTTCTCTTTCAAAATGTTTTCCAAGATCTTGCATACTACACAGGTCAAACTAAAAGACCTGTAGTTACCTGGATCGCCTTTTCCTTTCTTAAAAATAGGAATTATGTTAGCAATGCTCCAGTCATTCAGTGCAGCCCCCAAGTTTAATGATTCATTAAAAATCCTTGCTTATCATAGAATCATAGAATATTAGTGTTGGAAGGGACCTCAGGAGGTCATCTAGTCCAACCCACTGCTCAAAGCAGGACTATCCTCGGCTAAATCATCCAAGCGACAGTTTTGTCAAGCCTCAGCTTAAAAGCCTCTAAAGATGGAGATGCCACCATCTCCCTAGGTAACCCATTCCAACGCTTCACCACTCTCCTAGTGAAAAACTTTTTCCTAATGTCCAACCTAGACCTCCGCCACTGCAACTTGAGACCGTTGCTCCTTGTTCTGTCATCTGCCACCACTGAAAACAGCCTAGCTCCACCCTCTCTGGAACCCCCTCTCAGTTAGTTAAAGGCTGCTATCAAATCCCCCCTCATTCTTCTCTTCTGCAGACTAAACAGGCCTAGTTCTTTCAGCCTCTCCTCTTAAGTCTTGTGTTCCAGCCCCCTAATCATTTTTGTTGCCCTCCGCTGGACTCTCTCCAACTTGTCCACATCCTTTTAGTAGTGGGGGGCCCAAAATTGGACATAATACTCCAAATGCGGCCTCACCAATGCCGAATAGAGGGGAATAATCACTTCCCACGATCTGCTGACAATGCTCTTACTAATGCAGCCCAATATGCCATTAGCCTTCTTGGCAACCAGGGCACACTGCTGACTCATATCCAGCTGCTTATCCACTGTAACTCCATCTGGGATCCTTTTCTGCAGAACTGCTGCCTAGCTCGTCGGTCCCCAGTCTGTAGCTGTGCATGGGATTCTTCTGTCCTAAGTGCAGGACTCTGCACTTGTCCTTGTTGAACCCCATCAGATTTCTTTTGGCCCAATCCTCCAATTTCTTTAGGTCCTTCTGTATCCTATCCCTCCCTTCCAGAGTATCTACCACTCCCTCTAGCTTAGTGTCATCTGCAAACTTGCTGAGGGTGCAATCTACTCCCTCTTCCAGATCATTAATGAAGATGTTGAACGAAACCGGCACCAGGACCGATCCCTGGGGCACTCCACTTGTGACTGGCTGCCAGCTAGACATGGAGCCATTGATCACTACTCATTGAGCCCTGTGCTCTAGCCAATTCTCTATCCATTTTATAGTTCATTCATCCAACCCATACTTATTGCTTTGCAATTTCATGTACTAGTTCCTTTAATGTTCTTGGGTGGAGATTATCCCCCTGCTTAGTCCCATTAAGCTGTTCGAGTTTGGCTTCTATCTCGGATGTGGAAATATCTAAGTTTTTTCCTGGTGAATGTTAACGTTAGTCAAGATAGCATGCATTAGTGGCCAGGTAACTGGTAGTCAGGAAACCTAGGTTAAGTCTCTACCACACACTTCATGGGTGAGCTAATGCAATTCAATTAGCCTGTCCTGTTACTATTTTACCCATCTGCAAAAAGAGGGTAATACTTACTCATCTTACTACAGTGTTTTGAGATCCTTGTATAAAAGGCACAATTAGAAGGGCAAAATCTTTTTTTTTTTTTCCTTTTAATTCCATTAAAAAATCTAAACTACAAGAAGCATAAGAGCATGTTCATGGAGGCAAGGAGTTTAACTCCATGCTCCACAAGGTTGCGCATATCTATAACTGTCACTGACTCTCTGCTATTCGCTAGCATATTTTTAAAAGTAAGCTCTCTAAAAATACAGTACACTATGGCAACTTTTCTCACTGTAACAGTGGAACTTTTCAGTTACTACAATATTTCACTGGCAAAACTGGTCTATAAATAATCATTCTGACATTGATTTACTACAGACCTTATGTGGAGGCCTCACCATTCTTCAAAGTTTTCAAGCTGCATTGATAGCTGTTTGAAATCAAAATTGGTCTACTGAAATAATATGAACAGTATCTAATATAAAGTCTTCAATCATATTCTCTCTCGTCCAGTTACATCTTTTCATACTCTCCCTTACTGTGTTCTTTCTGCTACTTTACTTCATTTGCTTCTAAATCTAGTGTAATACTTATCCCGGGAATGTTACTGGACCAAAATAGTCTGTTCATTGTTCCCTGTCAGTCCCATTTTGTAGTTTGAATTAAACATTTTTCTAAAAACAGCAGATCTGAAATTTAAGTGGGCTGCCTTATTTTATGGAAAGTGAAAACAGTAACAGTGGAAAAAAGGTTTCTAGCCACCAGAGCCATAAAGCACTGGAACTGCCTCCTAATAAGAGTACTATAGGTAAAACACCTAACTGGTTTTAAAATGGAGCTTGATAAAACTTCATGAAATTAATTATATGATGTGGTTTCTTGCAATAGTAGGAGACTGGTCTCAATGATCCAGGAGGCTCCTTCCCTTTCCAATGTTCTTAAAAAATATTATAGAATGTTTATGTATGCTACACACACAAATCAGCTGCTCGTATAACTTAATTCTCTACCACGGAATAAAACAAACTTTAAATATTTATGCTGTTTACTTTATTTCATCCAGTTTGAATAATAAAATTAGACAGATAAGTTTAATTTTATGTAGTATAACTGATTCTCATAGACCAGCAAAATGTGTGTGGGTTTCCTCATACTACTTGGGAACATTTAGCTTGTTTGTGACTGTACTTTTATAAATGCTATTTTCACTGATTTTTCTGAACTACATCATTCATAATGGGTTAATTTTGTTTTGTTCTAAATATGATTCTAAATTTCTTGATGTCACTTAAAGCCATGTATTTTAAAACAAGAAGAAAATGTTAAGTCAAGAATTTGAACTGTATTCTCTACAAGACTGTGGCTTTGCTCTGTTGGTTGTAAGTAGGTCTTCATTGCCCACCAATACAGAAAGAAGAAACACAACTAGACACAAAATGCGAAGATGTGGCCCTTCCTAACTTATACGGAAAGATTTATTGAGGTTTACACTGTGATTAAAGAATTTCTTTTTATTTGTTATTGAGAAAATCAATTAGAGAAGCCTAAGATTGATTTGTGTAGGATTAACTACCTTGATATTTATATGGAACCCATTACCATGGAACCTAAGCACCTCAAAAAATTACTTCAGTCCCAAAGAGTAGAGCTGTAATGTCTAAACTGGAGGTCTCTTTCCCTTTTTCCAGTGACTAAACAAATTCTCAGTAGTTGCACTTCACTAACCTGGTCATTCTACTTTCATTCCTGCCTGCCTATAAAGCACAGTAGTTACATTTTTTTCTTTAATACGATAAATTTTGTATGGTATTTTGCTGCAATTCTTTACTAATATAATAGTTTCACTTTTCTTATGGTTACTCTGAGTGTTGACTGCCAGTGTTGATTTCTATATTTACCTCTTTCATATTTTATGAAATCTACCATTGCTGCAGAGTATTAGTTACCATTTGATCCACCAGAATATCAACTTTTAAGAGATAACATGGCTATTTGAATGTGTTACAAGTAATGATAGTGGGTAACATCTCAAATTACTGCAAATAAAAGACTAAGGAAAACTCCCCCATCCCCTATTTTACTTTGCATATTTGATAGGATTTGACTATATACAAATTTCCCATTTGTCTCTCATACAATAAGGAAAAGAACGTGTTTAAATAGGGAAAATGTTACTATAAAAGTGACAAAATTGCTAAAGGGACTAAATTTTGAGTTCACAGCATCCTTAAAAATATTTGCACCTGAAGTCCTCCTAGCCTATTAGATGTTGAAGTCCAGGTATTTTTCCTTTGAGTTTCAACAAGATCTCTGATATAACAAGGTGCTATAATCATTTCCAGACTGGTAATATAGTCAAAGATGAACAATATTTTGCATATCTACTAGAATTTTATTAATTTACAAAGATAAAATCAATTGATAGAACTAGTTTCTAAAATCCAGTTTGCAATATATTGTACACACACACCCTTCGCCAATTTTCAAATTGGTAACTCCATTATTTCAGATAAAAAATTTATTATCTGAAATTAAATTGGTTAGGATAAATTATGATGCATATTAAGCATTATATTTCAGGCAGAAACTGTTCATCAGCTGGCATCAGGAAGCAATTTCTTTTTCACATCAAAACAAATAAATGTTGCACAACTGACCAAACCCTTTAGGGGGTTTATTTTTTGCTTTCCTTTCTGCTCTAGACCAGTGTTATTTGTGGTCATGAGCCTTTTTCGCATGAAAGCAAAAGGCAGTTATGCCACCATCTTCAAAGGGAGTATGATTGAGCCATACATTCCTACGTTCACTCGACAAATCCATAGCTTTTGGAGGAATGGATTGATTTCTGCTGACACTTCTCAGGAAAAGAAAAAAATTCTCTCTTACACTACAAAAAGTTTGTCAGATACTTCAATTGTATTTCCTTGACCATCTTTGTACTTTAAATTATGCTACACCTTGTGCTTTTTGTTTTTTTTCCCAACAATTTAATACTGAGAAACATTTAAGTCTGAATTCCTAGTAACTTGTTTACAGGTAAGACACATATGGGCTGCTACTTCATAGTTGAAAATGGTAAAGAAAAGCAGACCAAACAAGTGTAGTTTGAACAATTACAATACTACATAAAGTTTTTTGCTTCTCTCTAGTGATTTAAGTCAAAGTACCATCTTTACACAGCTGTACAGTATCTCTAAATCATATTATCACTGCAGCTTCAGTGATGGGAATATTAAGCCGGATACCTTCACAAGCTGATTTTTTTTTTTGTACTGATTTTTAAATTCCTTAGTTTACAAGCTAAGCATAGACTGAAAACCCTAACATTCTAATCACATAGCTTATGAGTGTGCAGTATAGGTAATACCCTCCCAAGACTTAATATTACCAAAAAATAAGACAAAAAGAGAAACAAGTTAAATTGTAACAGTTATTTTCTACTACTGATAAGGTTTCTATCTTAGGGCTTAAAAAGTCTAACATGGTCTAGATTCCATAAAGTGTTTGGGACCTATAAATACTTCACGATAGACATAAAACATTTTTGTAGCTCATACAGACTTCAAAAACAAACTGCAAGATGCTTTACTTTCTGAAACCAGTGCTCAGAGATCTGCCTTACCATTCCAAGCACTTACAATGTTGCTATCCCCTTAAAAGAACAGGGAGTTACAGTCATTACAATGCTGTAGGGGTTTGTGCCCTTACCATCAGAGAGGAAAAATGAACCCTGAACTCAAAGCCCTGGCAAGTAAATTATGGAGGAACTACTTTTCAAACATTACCACCAAATACACATTGGTCCATAAGTCTAGTTTTGTATGTAGCTAAAGTTATACACAGCTGATTTGAAATCTTAAATCCTTTTTGTATGTGTGCATTTAAAAAAAAAAAAAAAAAAAAAGCTTTTCAACCCATCTAATTTTCAGCTATTCCTGTTCCACTAGAACTTTTACTGACAAAGTTATCTTAGAACAAACCCTTCCCCAATCTCAACTCAACTCCCGCAATACACAACCCAATTATTTCTACTTATAAATAACGTGTCTGCCCCTGTAAGTCCCTAATAACCACCATATTAAATCAAAACAACCAAAGAACAGGAACAAATTGCCGAAAGCTGCAGCTTTTGATCTGGCCTATGGAATTGTGCATGTTTTTATTTCTTTAAAAATATACATGAACGTGTAATTACTCACCTCTCAGTATCTTTATCTTCAGGCAGCATGGGGGGGAAAGGCAAGGGTGGCAGCGTGGAGGTTAGTAGTGCAACATTTCTATCTTTCTCCTTAGCTTTTACACTTGGTGTAAGTGGTTTGTTTTTCTCTTTTACAGTGACTGGCTGCTGTTTTACAGCAGTTGATTTATTCTCTTTTACCGCTGCAGCTTTCTGTTTAGTGACTTCATCTACCATCAAGTGATTTTCCACCTTTGCCTCCTGAAGAGAGACTTTTGCTTTTGCCTTGTCATTTTTCAAAGTTGCACCACTTGTAGGAGAAGGCACATGCTCAGTTTTTATTTTCTTCAGACCCTTCCCAGTGTTCGTCTGAGACGCGCTCACACCAGCATCAGTGCTTCCCTTAGTAGGTGTAGAGGTGTTTGAAACTTTTGCGTTGGCCTTGGCTGCCTCTGCAGCTCTAGCTTTTTTGTTCTTGTTCAGCTCAGCAGCCAGGCTGCTTTTCAGAGTCAGCGTGCTAGGAGAAATGCTCGAGTGACGGCTTCTGGACCTAGATAATCTGTGCCTGCTGCGAGACCTTGAGTGTCTTGATGAGTAAGGGCTTCTGCTTCGGGATTTTGCTGATCTCCTGCTTCAAAACAGTAAAGATTTGGTCAATTTAGGGTTAAAAATAAAGAGTAGTTTAATTTAACCTGCCTTCCTTATTACTGAACAGCTTTTGCCTGCACCATCATTGCCAGTATTATGCTTAAAGGATGAATACAAGTCTAAATAAATGCATTCGGAAAGGCTTTCAGAAACACAGAGAAATGTGTGTCTGAACACAATATCCCTAGTACTGATACCACACAAGACCTCAGAATATATTATGACTCTTCCTTTAGAAGAGTTCCTTTGTGAAAACGTCTCAACTTTTTCAGCTCTGAAGAATTTCTCGATTGGGAAGTCACAAAATATAAGTATACAGGAAAGACAAACAACACGCCTTCCGCTAGGCTGTTCATTTCCTCCCTCAGTGTCAGAACTCTTTGCTTTTTGAATGAAATAGCTTGATTCTAAGCAACACACAACTTTTAAAAAAAAAAAAAACTACATTAATGCAAGGATAAAAAATGGTTCTGTTGAAAGATAGGAAAAAAGTTATGGAACTACAGCAACGTTAATTCCGCAATTCTGCACCTCTTGTTAATGTTTACAGTGCATATTCAAAAAGTTGAACTATTAAGAAACACACAAAGAAAAAAGAAAAAATGGTACTTATGAAGCTGAAGTAATATTGCTGTAGGAACTTATCTTGTATTTGAAAAATACTACTGAATAATAGTTAGTATTATGATGAGCTGTGCACAGAAAAGCAAACAGACAGCATTCAATCTTAATTTTCATTTCTGAGGGCATAATGATACAAGCATAATGTTGTATTAATGCATATTTTAAGACAGTCCATACTTTTTTTAGATCGATAACTTTCCATGCATATCCCCCTACACTTCATCAAAAGCATGTGTAACCCACAAGCTGGCATACTACAGTATGTTAATTATTTACATTCCAAAAAAAGGAAGATCAACAGAGGAAAGAAGAAAATAATTTGTTTTAATCATCTGGGTATCTGCACATGTGCAGACAGCAAAACAGGACACACATTTACAAATGTCCAGGAAGGAAAAATATCCAGAAGAGGTGGTTAGTAGTTACAGAGTAAGCTCAGCAATTGTTTGAAGCTACTGTGAATGATACTATTTCACATGCACTTTTATTTTTACTAATTCAATAGATTCCACATTTTGACTTGCCTAGTAGCTTTGATTTAATTCTTTGTTGCAAACTACTGGAGACAAACTGCCAATTCAGACCACATGAGTTAAAAAATGACTGATCTGAGTAAAACATAAACAAAGTACCCTAACTTATTACCATATCATGAAAATTTATGAAACAGTGTGTCTTCATCTATTTTATTTTACTGTGCATATCTGTTACCAAACATATTCACCATATCCACATTTGTTCTAAATTAAAGTTTAGTGGAACTACATTGTATGTCTACTTTTCTTGACTAGCTCTTTCCTGTGGTAAAAAGTGATCTCGCTGATTCTATTTATCTGGATTAAAAATATAAGCAAGAATAGTGAGGATCAGAATTACCAGTGTGCTATTCACTTAAGATAATAAATATAACCAGACAGCATGTTAAGAATTGGCAGCTCAAATGAAGAAATACAAATATGAATATTCCTGAAATGTTTCATGTTTGAATAGTACTAGCTAATTCAATTCCAGCTGTATCTTTGTATGCATGTGTTTCTGATGAGCTGAATATTGTGTTATACAGGATTAAAACAGAGGAGTATAGACATATCCTATGTTTGCTAATTTCCAGAAGAGAGACATCAATCTTGTATGAGAAAAGTAGGGGTTTTCAACCCCTTCTATTGAAATATCAAGATTTCTCTGAGATAAACAGGTTGATAGCCCAAGTTTAGAGTAAGCAGAGTTGCTGCGATATGCTACAAACTAAAGTGAAATAAACTAGTGGTTATACAGAGCTACAGTTCATTACATACGTCAGAGAACAATTTAACAGTTAAAAACACAGCAAATCAACAAAAATCTTTACCCCAAGGTATTTCCCAGGAACTAGGTATATTTAATATAATTCACTTCTGTGCCAGACAGCAGGTTTGGTCTTGCACAACCCCCTGGCAGAATGGGACAAGAAAAAAACTGGAAAAAAAAAATCACTGTATTGTACAATTTCCAATTGACATTGAAATAATTATGTAAAATGCACTTTTTCTGATAAGTATGTTGCAGCTCTGGCACATACAAAATTAAGGAAAATTCTTAGAGTTAACTTTCAACGGACACAGTGGCTTAGTAGACTAAACACACTGCTTAGAGCAGCGGTTTTCAACCTGTGGGTCGCGACCCCGGCGGGGGTCGAACGACCAAAACACAGGGGTCGCCTAAAGCCATCGGAAAATACATATTTCCGATGGCTTTAGCCGCTGAGAAGTCGCGCTACCATCTGTAGCAGCGCTATTCAGCTGGAACGCTCACCGTTATGGATGCGCGTTCCAAACTGAATGCCTGCGCGCATGCGCAGACGTGATTGCATCATCCGTCCGGGGCCTAAGGGGCGGGGGAAGCGGGGGGAACGCTCCACAGTCCATAGCAGCGCATTACGTGTGTCCGGCGCTTGCTGACGTCATCAGTGGGCGGACGCAGCAAGTGCCGGAGGACAGAAGCCTAGGAGGCGGAGAGCCAAGAGGCGGAGAGCCAAGAGAGCCTGCGAGACAGCCTGCTGGTGTAAAAAAGGTTAATAATGTAAAAACAGTACACACACCATACACACAATACTGTGTAAGTGTAAGGTGCTTTGTGTGTAATCATTATACAATGAGAATACATAATGCATATCAGGTATTTACATTCCGAATCATAACTGTAGCAAAATTACAGTTTTGAAGTAGCCACCAAAATTATTTTTTGGTTTGGGGTCACCGCAATATGAGGAACTGTATTGTGGGGTCACGGCATTAGAAAGGTTGAGAACCACTGGCTTAGAGTCTAAAGACTTGGGACCTTTTCCTTTTTCTAGAATTCAGTTGCTGATCTTGGGAAAGCCACTTACATTTCTGTGCCTCAGGTCTCTCATCCATTAAATGAGAAATGTTTTCTACTTATATTAAAGGATGACAGAACCAAAGTGGCCATCAAAAAAAAATTATTTTTTTTAAATACTGAACTCGTGTTTTTTTCTCCCCTTTATTCTGTATCCCTGTAAGTATTTCCCCCCCTCCCTGCTTCCTTTTTTTTTTTTTTTTTTTTTTTTTTTTGAGGTTGGAAATATAAGAAATGTCAAGTCTGGCATTCCCCAGTTTTTCTGGAGGATCTCTAAAAGATACATTCTACACTTGAATGAAAGATGTATTTTGAAAACATGCTGGCTAACATGTTTTAAAACCTTAGCATAGACAAAGCAAATAGTATTTTAAAAATAAATGGTAGAACTAAACTCTTCTACCTGTCCAGATAAAGTATTAAAATGCAACTTTGCCCTATCTATGTTGAAACGTATTAGCCAACAGTTTCAAAAATGCTTTCCCAAGCACAGTCAACATGAAGTTTTCAAATTGGTACAACTATTTCAATTAGGAATGTGATTTTTTCCTGAAATAGTTATACTGGAACAAGCCCTGGCGTGGACACAGTCATAGCAATATAAAGATGCCTTATGTTGGTATATTTTATTACCCACCCTATATGGGAATATGCTTTACTGTTACAAGCATCTTTATGGCAATTTACATGCATCCACAAGGAGGTGGGAGAAGGGCGGGGAATGGGACAAACAGCATTAAATACACTGGTACAGTTCAAGTGATGTAACATTTGTTTTTAGACAAGGCTTTAGTCTTGACAGACCCTACAAAGTCTTACAGAGATGTTTGTGAACTCTAACACTTAACTAAGGACGCTGAATCTTTGAGGAAATCTTTATCCAAAATATTAGTCATTCAAGTTTCAGAGGTATTTATCAAAAAACAGTTTTTAAACACTGACTAAAATGCTCTTCCTCTTTCAAATGCTTAACACACATACGCGCGCGCGCGCGACACTTTGGCCCCTTCTGATAATCCAAAGCAAAGAAAGAGGGCACAAGCACAATTTTTTCCCTTTACAGATTGTCTTTTGAGAACAAAAATCTACCCTCATGAGTGTGCAGAACTCCCATTTTCCCAGCTGAGGGAAGAATTTGGCCCTAAGCATAAACCAAATGGTTTTAACATTACTCAGGGGTTACACCTTAGTGTCAAAAAAGATCAAGTCACAAAGTTATAAAAATGGTGTAATACACCATGTCCACCAACTTTTACAGTACACAAAACTGATATTTACAAGAATGATTCTTTTAAAACACATTATACTGACAAAAAACAGACATCATGACAGACACCTTACTTCTTGTAGTTCGCCCCAGAAGTCTGCTCAGCTCTTCAAAGAATACTACTGCTACTTACATATTGCCCCATCATGCATAAATTTGCCACCAGATGCTTTGTGTCCGGTCACAAATTTCTACTTTTTTTTGGTTACTTTATCTAATGAATGATTATATTTTTAAAAATATATATCTGTTGCATTAAATATTGAGGCATTAGAAAAGCATCTTTTGGCTCTGTCTAGAGGCAGTACAAGACTTAAATATCACATAGTCCTCCTTAACTGAAGGGACTTGCCATAATGCTAGATTTTTGGAGGGAACTGTGGATGAAGATTCTAAGAAATCCTGGCTTTATATCTCTGTCAGTGTCTTTCCAGGTTTATGCCTAACAGCTGACATACCTTGTTTGGCCTTGGTCCATGCATAGGCACCTTTGTCATGCTTACTTATCAGTTGTTCCCCAGGTACATGTAATATGAAAGGCATCCTGTACTGCTACAGCACAGCAGCACTTCACACCTGATTTTTAGCATTTATATAATACTATATTTTTTTAAAACAACACAGACATTCATACAACACTTCTGAAGTAGACAAGGACTAGAATTCTTGTTTTATAGATGGAGAGAAACATAGGCAAATCAGCCAGAATTAGAATTCAGGAGTTCGTGACACCTGACCACGTTTTTCTGAAGCCAATTACAGAGGAACACACTAGGAGTGAAATTAGGTTATATTAGTTTCCATCTGAAACAGGTTAAATGTATAGTACACAAAGAGAAAGCAGAAAAAAAGGAAAGAAACTATAGCATAAAATAGTGGTTCTCAATCAGGGGTATATGTACCCTGTGGGTATGCAGAGGTCCAGGGGGTACATCAACTCATCTAGATATTTGCCTAGTTTTACAAGAGGCTACATAACAAGCACTAGCAAAGTCAGTACAAATTAAAACTTCATACAGACAATGACTTATTTATACTTCTCTATATACAAGTACGATATTTATATTCCAATTAATTTATTTTATAATTATATGGCAATATAATTTTTCAGTAATAGTCTGCTGTGACACTTCCGTATTTTTATGTCTGATTTTTTAAGTAAGTAGATTTTGAGTGAGGTGAAATTTGGGGTACAAAAGACAGACTCCTGAAAGGGGTACATAGTCTAGAAAGGTAGAGAACCACTGGCATAAATGACGAGACGTTAAAAAAAACAAAAGGAACATCAGTAGAGAGCTCCCTCCAAAACAACCAAATAGAGCATATTTTTGCGTAATGCTTTTACAAATTAGCAAATAAGGGTTAAGCATGATCTAACAACTTATGCTCGACTCCTTAAATTTTTCAAATTCACTTTCTGTCTGCTTAACTACTGGAGAGCTTTTACAATAGGCTATCACAAAATACTACTTTGATTACTGTATTTTGTCATATGCACACCTCAAAACTGCCACAGAACTGTTCTTCAAAGATTCTACTATACCTTCAACTCTAATTATACAAGTTGCATCAACAACTAGTGTATTTAAGAATTAACACACAAAGTTAAGGTAACAGAGTTAAAAAAAAATCAAGCACACTAAAGTCAGGAAACTCCAAACCTTAGTTTATAATGTAACATTAATTGCCACATTGTATAGCTTGAATATTTTAAAGGTGCTGAATGAAACAGATAGAAATGACCTTGTGTATATACACTGAGAATTTTATAGCAGGAATCTTAAACTAGGGAATTTCTTCATTTGAGTGCTTCAGTTCTTTGTTGCATCACACTTTCCCACCCTCACCCCCTTTTATTTGTTAAAAAGAGGATTAAGTACTTTATAGAGGCAGAACCCCATTGTTAATATACCAGTAGCACATTAAAAAAACAAAATTTAAACTCAAACAAAAAAAGCTAGGTTTCCATGTTTATAACCTTTAAACACTTACATGATTTTGTTTTGTTTAAACCTGAACGGTTTTTCCTTTTATTTAGACATTAAAGAGAAAGCCAGCTTTGAAGAGTTGACTTTCAGCCATTTGAGTTATGCAAGTGCAAACATTTTAATCAGAATTTATCAGGATTTTTTCCTTTATGTTTGCAGAGTTCAAACACAGTTCGATTGATTTTTCCCAAATTCTTCAAAAAGAAAAATTCACTTTTAGGCCAAGATGCAACATCACAGAGATCATCACAAGAAGACTATGTTTGAGAAAGTTATGAGTAACCGAAACAAGGGAAGCAGGTAAAAATGGAACCTACAGCTCAATCCTAGCAAATGTTATAATGATATACAAGCACCATAGTCTTCCAATGTATGTAATTATCTGGTTGGGTTTTTTTTTTTTTTTGGAAAAGGCAGACCCCTACATTTAATCAAATTGACTTTTACCATAAGCCTTCCAAAGACATTATATACCCATATCATCAGTAAGTAATCTGAACCACCACAGGACATTCTTGTTAATCATCATTTTAGCTTAAATTCTCTATTTGTGCATTCACACGCAAATCTAAGATTCATTCTTCTTGCCTATGACAGGACATGTTTTCTTTAGTCCAGTTTTTAGTTCAGTATCTCTATATGCATTCCAGACATCTTTACAAGAAAATAGCTATTTAGTACTGCTTTCTGAGCAAGTGCCATATGTCTTAATTTTATTAAGATATTTAAAATCTATTTCTTCCATATTTTGATGTCATTAAAAAAATCTAAACAACAGAAATATTGGGGAATTTTGTAATTTAGTAATTTTATTTTTCTCCTTAATTTAATTTTATAACTAATGTGTCCTCAGTTGAGAAACCCTGCTTATGGAATTTTCTACTAACAGAAATTAGACTGACCTCAAGCTTGTTTTCAGAATGCTTTGAAAGATTCCGTGTTTTGCAAAAATCCTGCCCATAATAATTAAAGATCAGAAAAAAGAACAAGAGAGCCACTGAACATAGGAGAGGCAAAAACCCAAGACCACTACAAGTAACAATATAAATCTTAAATACTGAATTCAAAACTCACACCACAATGACAGAGGCCCTGATATATATCAGACAGACATAAATCAGGTAAGAGAGCTGAGAATTTTTTAAAGCTCCTCCTCAATTCCATGTCTCAAAAAATTGACGTTTTCAAATTTTAAGTTTTTCAAAGAAAGCTTAGTTCTAAAGAGAACTTTAATGATGCATATTATTTTTGGAACACCCCATCCTTCAGACAGAAAAACAGCCAGACTAAATAAAATTTTATATTCCTTTAATTTTGTCTAAACTCAGTATAACGCCAAAAGTCTGGTGTAAACACCTGTATGTAAATATTCCCAATATAAACTGCCATTTATTTTAATTCTACGAAATATTCAAACACACTAGCATGTGTACCTAAGTGTGAAATAATTCAATTGCACATGTGGTTATATGCATTGAACATGTGATCACACAATTTACAATGACGTGGATTACTGGGTGAAGTAATGGGAAGCTACTTTAGCTTGTTTTAGATTTCCATGCTTCATAAAAAAACATATCAGAATTAGTTTCTAGAGAAAATCTGAATGCTCAAACAGCATATAAAACATTTATCACAATATGGTTTTGTTAATATAACATTTTTGTACTACGGAGTGTTCAATGTTCAATCATCTAATTGCTACAGAAATACCTCATATCCTCATTCTTCTATTGTTTTAAATATATATATATATATATATATAATCTGTTCCTACAGAATAAATTAGTTTAATAGTGATTAAAAGCTATAAATTACACCACTTTTATTTTAAGTAGTATCTTAATAGCTGATGCTCATTCTCCTCCCTCTCCAACAAAAATACTCAAACTGACCTCATTCAGACCAAGACCAACCGGTCTTAAAAAATCCATTCATCAGCAATGAGTGGGAAACTGTCACTGACAAGTGAAGAAGCTTAAACAATCAGCGTCTGTAGAATTTAAAAAGTTTTAATGAAAGCTAAATTTCTACTTCTTCTAATTGCCAAGATAAACTTCCAGATGTGAACCAAAGGTTAACTGATCCAATGTGTCTGCTCCTGCTCAGAGCCCACCTCCAAGCAGCAGCGGGTTGAAGCTGATAAGACACTAATCAATTTTACAACTGCAATTCAGAACCCTTATGAGCAGACAAGTGTCATGTCAGTTTCACTCTGATGCTGCTTTTGAAAGTTATATGCTTGTAAAGTCATGGGAGCAATTGTGCCCCTGGACCTCACTAGTTTCTCCTCCATCCCCAATATTTTATATAAAGCTTCTGGCTGGGAGGTTAAGTCATTTAGCTCAAAAAGTATCTAGTCCTTTTTTCAACCCTTGAAGACCAAAATACCTAAAGCACTGTAAGCTTATTCACCTTACCTTCATTTTCAAACTCCCTAGACACCAAAATTGCTACAATCAGATAGCAATATAGCATTGCTACAAGTACAGTCTGTGCATTTCCAGGACATCATTAGGGAACAGACTAGAAGGCAGAGAAAGGTGAGCATTATACAAAGTGCTTACCCCCCATTACAGCTACACACAAGCCCAGAATGAAGCCTTTATATATCATATAGGTCGAGATGACTTAAGACAGGGGTTCTCAACCTTTTCCTTTCTGGGCCCCTCCCCCCAAAAATGCTATAAAACCTCCAGGGCCTGGAGGAGGCGGGGTACACACCTCAGGGCTCCGGACTTCAGCCACCAGCTGTGTTGGGGGGGAGGGGCGGCTCAGGGCTTCAGCCGCAGGGAAGGGGCCCTCAGGGCTTCAGCCCTACAGGAACTACCAAGGCTCAAGGCTCCCCACAGCTGCGCTTCCAGCTTCAGCCTGGGGGGGAGTGCCACAATACTGGGTTTCTGCCCCCGGAGGGGAAGGGAAGAGGCACACCAGGGCTCCCTGCAGCTCTGCTCCCAGTTTCAGCTCTATTGGGGTTCTGGGGCTTGAGACATGGGACTTTAGCCTTGAGGCCCTGAACCCTGGTTGAGAACTGCTGCCTTCAAAAGCTGTTCCTCTCATGAAAGCATTACACTTGTCCATGAAGCCATGACCTAAACTATAAGGCAAAACCTTCCAATTTATGTGGCAGAGCATCATTCATTTACGCAACAGACTAAGAATTGCATGTTAACTGATTCAAGATTACTACAATAACCGTCCATTTTATTTACGTAATTCCAAAAATGCCACACAAAACGAAAATATATAAATTAGTGCATAATACTTATATTGGGGCAGATGAAAACTGCCCAGTATTTTCTGATACATCCACAACAGGCAAACCTTCAAATACAGTGAAACATCTATTCCTGTAAAGCAAATGAGACATCAAACAGACTGCACCCAGAGATCTGTAAGATGGGATGGACTGGTAACTGATGTACCTCTTCAAGGTGTACTCTCAAAAGTAACAATGCACTAGAATGGATGGATCTTAATTTCTATCTTTCAAGGTGAGGTGGGTAGTTAACTCCCATAGACCTCTTTGAAAAACCTAGCCCTAAATAATATCTGCTTTAGAAACACTGAAATTAGACAGCTCTTAAAACCTCCCTATCAATACTGTAGTCTGTTCTGCCGCTGGCTGGCCCAACTGCTCCAGCAAGCCACTTAAGACACCTCCTATCCCCTTGACCAAGACAGCCAAACTTAGGCCTTGTCTACAGAAGGAACGTGTGATTTTAAACTCATTTATTTACACTGGTGCAAAAGTTTATATTGACGTTTATTCTGGTTTAAAAACAGGCTTATTTCAATTTAGCTGATTATGAATCAGTTTAAACTAAGCTGAAATAAGCCACTTAAACTGAAATAAAGCTGTCTACACAGGGGCTTAACAAATAAAGTTAAAATGTTTCAGTTTTCTTATTTAAGTAAGGCCCAATTTGAAACCTCTCTTCCATGTGTGAGAAAAACATTGCCTAGGCTGGCCATCACTAATCCTTGCTGCTGTCTTCAATATGAAGGACAGATTTAAGAACAGAAGCATGGAAAATCCACAATACTCTTTCCAAGCAACAGGCCAAGAAAATGATGATCAATATAAATCAGGCAAAACAGGTCGTCAAGGCTAAAGAGAAGGAGGTTGCAATAGTGAAAACATGACTACTGAAGGCCTGAATGTGAGTTTTAATAATGTTGACAAAAAGGCAAATAATAGAGATGCTGCGCAGGAAAAAACTGAAAGATTTAGACATGCCCCAGATGTAACATTTTAGAGAGGTCCGAATTGAAGACAACATTCAAGTTACAGACTTATTGTGCATTTAAGGCAGAGAACACCCAGAATAGGGGGAGGGGGAGCTTTTGAGGATGTTTACTTAAAATAGGAGCTGATGCAAAAGCAGAGAGATGCTGAGGATGACCCCAGTATATCTAAGTACTTCTATGGCCCTTTATCATCATAGCATCTGAGCACCTCAAAAGCATTAATGAATTTCCTCTTCACATCCGCTTCAGGATGTATCATCCCAATTTTACTGACAAGAAATAGCCAAAGAGAGTATAAGTGTCTATGCCAAGGTCAACTGTAGAATCAGGATCCAGATCTCGTAGGTCCAGTGCCCTAATTACACCACCATCCTTTCCTCCCTCAATGTCTCTATAAATGTAGTCTCCCATTGGTTGCCCCAAATATTCCAGCAAGTCAGATAAAGATATCTGCTATAGAAATTATTCAACACAAAAGTATCTCTGTATACCGTAAAAGACTGGAAAGAAATTACAGATGAACTGCAGAAGTCAAAAGGTAAATCCTGGAAAACAAGCCATCAGATTCACAATTCAGAAAAAGTTTGGACACCTATATGACAAATTAGATAAATTAAAATATTAAGGGATAGAAAACTCTCACGCTTCAAGCCATAAACTCACTTCATTCCATAATTATCTACTACAAGGTTTCTTGCACCTTCCTTTGAAGCATTTCTTACAGACAATTGTGTGAAACAGGATGCTGGACTAGTTAAACTACTGATCAAATCTGGTATGGTAATTCCTTAGTTCAAACTCCAAGGCACATTATTGCATTTCATGACTGGAATATTGTCAAAGAATTCCACTCAGTGCACACATCAGCTCATAATTCAGCAATTCTGATTTCAATCAATACGTCCTAAATCCAATAGCTTTATTAAATCATGACAACTTAAAAGAAATTTCTTTAACCAATAACGCACTCTTAAATGACATATTTTTCAACCTAAGGATTGCCTTGTTCAGATTATGATTACCTTTTCCTGTTTTGAATCAGTCTGAAGTTTACTAAGATGTTTCACAATAATTACAACTTCAAATACACCTTATTTTTTTAAAACCATCTTTGTTTAATCCCCCAGCATACTACAGGATAAAAACTGTGTTACTCAACCACTTCATTGATTAATGCACATCCAAAAAGTGGATACTACTGTCAAGCCTCCAAAGAATGCCAGGATGCCTCAGAGAACATACACAATTTTCAATGAGCACTGGTCAAAGTGTCAACTGATACAGAACCATCAGAGGGAGCATGAAATTGTTTTTTATGGCGTTCACAGGATATGACTTTTAAAACAAAGTTCTGGTCAATGGAGTGGTAAAACTTACAAAAATATGTTTTTTGAACCTGAACAACTTTACACATCAGCTCCTAACAACTTTAAGCTAAATCATGTACTGATCCAAGACCATCACAAGATTCTTTTATTACAAATACAAATCTTCTGTTAGAAGTACGCACAAGCCGAACATACAACCCTAGCAAAAATCCAGTTAATGAAAAAAAAAAGATAATATTTCTGCAGTACAAATCCAAGAGGTCGATAACTCTAACCAACAATGCTCAGCCACACTCCAAGCCATTTTTTCCCTATATACGCAAAACTTAGCCATCAGATAAACATATACATTTATGCAGGGTCAGACCCTGTCCCTGTGAAAACACACACTTAACTTTATGCACTACAAGTTCCCACTGATGTCAACAGAATTATTTGCAGTGCATGAAGTTAAGCATATGGGTAAATTTTTGCAGGATGAGGATCTAAGCATAATTTTTAAAAAATTAAGTACTTAGTGAAACATGCATAATTCCTTTACACAATTTATACTGCCTCTTTTTCTACAAAAACAATTAAGACTGCAATAATAATTCACACAAGTACAAACACTAGGTTCCCCATACTTTATTTGATTGAGTTTTTAACTCATCTAATCCTAAAAAAGAACTAAGATAAATGTTAAATTCTTTTATAGCTATCTCTGGAGTTAGAGAAAAATAGGATGCTTATGCTGATTACAACAAGGATTTAACAGATACAGTACCCTAGAGATCTTACCATCAGCATGAGATGGTGATTTTGCACTTCAAATAATATTCTAATGTGAAATTTATGCCCCCTCCTCTCCATCCAACACAGCCAGAAATTTCACTGTTAGCTTACAATCCCTCTTCTCTACTATAGGAAAAGGAGTAGATGTGAGAGGTCCAGTTTGCTGCATTATGGTCTCTCCCCTGCTCAGGGGACAAGACAGGAGGGTGATCAGTCTATCCCCAAGGGAATGGGAGAACCAAAAGAGCTTTTTTAATTTTTTATTATTAGACATTAAACTCCTTGTTTCCCACCCAAGTTATTCAGGCCAGTGCTTGAACCTCTCTCACTAGGAAATAACCCCCTCCCGCCCCCATCACTCTTCTTGGCAGAGATGCAGGTAGCATCGCACCTCCCCCACCTGCTCACCTGATATTGGGGCTGTAGGGGCTCCGGGAGCGGCGCCAGCTGCTGCTGTAAGGACTGGGCGATACATCCCCGCCGCGTTCGTACGAGCTGTGCCGGCTGTAGCTAGGGGATCGACGGCGGCTGTAAGGGCTGATTGGGGAGCGGCCACCGATGGGGCTGGGCGACTTGCGGCTCCTCTGGCTCTGGGAGGCCCTGTGCGACGGGGGGCTGTCGTCCCGGCCCGGGCTGGAGGACGATCGCTGCCGCCTGTAAGCCCTAGGCTCGGCCTTGTCCTCCCGATAAGCCTTCGGCGGGTCCTTGTAAGCCGAGGGCGGCTCCTTGGCCGCTTTAGTCCGGCTCTTGTGCGTTTTGCCCTCCCGCTCCTTCCTGCCACTGCCGGGGGAGGCGGCCGGGCCCTTCCTGCGGCCATCGCTGCCGCCGCCACTGCTGCTCTTAGGGCCCTCCCGGTCCTGGCCCCCGGTGTGATTGTGGCGGCTGCGGGACTTGGAGGAGGAAGAGGAGGCCTCGGCTCCCCCCCTGGTCACCGCCGCCCCCTCCTGCTGCTTCTCCTCCCCCCGCCTGCGGTGCTCCCGGTGCCGCTCTCTGGAGCGGCCGCTGCTGCCGCGATGTTCTCGCCGCGGCCGGTTGCTCCGCTCCGACTCCCCGCGGGGCCGCTGACTCCCCGCGCCGGAGGAGGAGGCCGGGCTCCCCCCGCCGCTCCCCGCTCCGCCAGGCCCGGCGGCTCCGCTGCCCACCAGGCCCTCGGACTGGGAGCTCACGTCGTCGTACTCCTCCACCAGGGTGCTCAGCCCCCCGCTACCGCGCCGCTTGTCCGCCTCCTGGGCGCCTCCCCCGC
This sequence comes from Mesoclemmys tuberculata, assembly GCA_007922155.1. NCBI lineage: Eukaryota > Metazoa > Chordata > Testudines > Chelidae > Mesoclemmys > Mesoclemmys tuberculata. The sequence continues at coordinate 82,812,069 of ML675603.1, read as the reverse complement.
CGCCCGCTGCGCCTCCCCCGCGGCCTCGCCGCCGCTTGTGCCGGGACCCCGAGCGCCGCTTGCCCCGCGGCCGCTTCCGCTCCCCCCCGTCCCCGCAGCAGGAGGAGGCGCTGGTGGCCGCCAGGAACAGCAGAGACTGCGGCGGCAGCGGCGGCTGCAGGAGCGATGGCTGCAGGAGCGGGAACAGCAGCGAGTGAGGAGCCGGCGGCGGCGGAGCCGGAGGCTGCGGCTGGGCCGCGAAGCGCTTCCGTCTGCGGTGATGCAGCCGCTTCTTGTCCGCCGGCGCCTCCACCGCTGCCGAGCCGCCCCAGCCCCGGCTTCCCCCGCTCCCTCCTCCGCCTCCAGCTGGCGCCGCGTCCGAGGTGCTCGGCATCGAGATCACTCAAGGCCGGGGACGAGGACGCGGCCTGCGAATCCGCCGCCGCCGCCTTCAGGGCGCTGCCGGCGCCATGGAGACACCGCGCCGCGCGCAGACCGACCGACCGACCGAGGCCCCCACAGCCCGCCTCGCAGACCCGCGCCGCCCGCCCGGCCGCGCCTCACATCGGGCCGCGCGTCCCCCCGCGCTCGGCAGCACCGACGAGGGGGGAGGGGGGCGCTCTCAGTCTCCAACGAGCCCGGCGGCCCCTGGGCCCGGCCTCCCGCTGTCCCCGCAACGCGGAAGCGTCTCACAGCGGCCTCCTCACTCCATCCCGGCCCGCGCCTCCTCACTCCACCTCCGGCGTCCCTCCTCCTCCAGCGGCGGCGGCGGCGTTTCCCCTCGGCGATGGCGGCCGCAGGCCGCGCTGCCCCCGGCTCCCCCTCGAGTCCCAGGGTCAATGTCGCGCCGTAGGTGTCCCAGCGACGCGCACTCGCGGCGGCTCGATCCCAGCGCCTCAGTCCCGCCCAGCCAGGCAGCGACCGAGCGGCCTGCGCCTGACACACACACACAGGGGGCACGGGCGGCGGCGCGCACTGCGCACGCGCAAACGACCGGTTTTAGAGCCGGGGCGGGGGAGGGGACGATAGGATTCCCTCTAGCGCGAGCCCAGCCGCTTTCTCCGCGACGCCGACCGGGAGACTACGTCTCCACACCACGCGAGAGAAACTCTCCCCCCCCCTCCACCAGCGTCACGACCGGAAGTCCTCATGCGTAGCTTCCGGCCGGGCGCTCAAGTAGAGAGCGGCTTCTCCCCCACCAGCGCGTGGAAGAGGGCGGCCGCTTCCTGTGTTTGAGAGGTGAAAGGTCATCGAAGAGTTTCCGGGGGTATCGTCGGCGGGCTGCGCTTGTTGCTAAGAAGATTCCGCCTTAGAGTCTGTGAAGCGCGAGCGTCTCCTTCCCTGCCCCCCGCAGTGGGGCCTAGGCTGCGCGGTGCAGGCGGCGCTGGTTACCGCTGAGCGGGCGATGTTGCCAGCCCCCCCCCCGCACGGCTTTGAGGGGACGGTGCGGGCCGTGTGGGGCGCTGGGTCACGCTCTCGAGCCAGCCCCGACCTCACGAGAGAAGACGCGCTGAACTCCTGTCCCAGGCCGGCGGGCAGCGTCTAACCGCGGGCCCTGCCCGGCCTGCGGTGCACAGAGCTGGGGAAAGTCGCGCCCCCTGGGCGCTGGGTTTTCCCCACTCGCTGTCCGGGCCGGGCGTTCGCCTTACCACGGCCGGCCTGGGCGCTGACCCCCCCTTCTTCCCCCCCCCCCCCCGCAACAGAGGCACCCGCCTCAAATGATCAGTGTTAACAACGTGCGCCTTGAAATGCCAAGCCTGAATGCAAGCGCCTTAACTGTGGCCAGCTCTGGTGAATTTACCATCGCTCTAATGTCGTGGTTGGCAACTGTCTTACACTCCAGTTGCTCCGCTCCTGTGGTGGCTTAGCTTTCTTTCGAGTAGTTTCACCTTTTTGTTCCCGGGGACCAAAAAAAAAACCCCCCTGAAAACTCAAAGCCTAAAGGCGTAAAAAGCAGGAAACAAGTAGAACTACACATTTTTATAACTTACGATCTTTAAACCAATCTTAGTTCTGGGGACTGCCTCATGGTTTGTAAACAGTTGGGTGATAGTAATGACTTCTAAATTAGATATTGATGGTGCTGCAATGTTTAATTTCAAAGCAGGATGTGGATGGTAAGGCTATGATGGTCAATATACATAAGCAGTGTATTTTTTCAAAAAAATATTTGGAGAAGATGTAGGTCAAGTATTTCCCTTCAGCTCAGTAGCTGGCAGTGTCCTAGCAGTTTTATGTTTGTAGTGGATTTGGAGCTGTGTTGGCCCCAAAGTGGGTGAGGCAATATATTTATTGGACTGACTTCTGGTGGTGCGAGAGACAAGTTTTTGAGTTTAGACCGTCGAAAGACTGTCATAGCTAAATATAAAGTGGGACAGATTGTGTTACTAGTGGAATAGATTATTCAAAGCAAAGTGCCCAGTTAGCACCTCTGCAGTCAGAACAAAGGAAGATTAGTAGGTAAACAAGTATTGTAATGAACCATAATTAAGTGGTTTTAGTGAATCTGTGATTTTTAATGTCTAGCAAAATTATGAATTTAAGTTTCCAGGCTCATCTTTTGAAGGTGGTGTGCAGGTTTCCTTTGAGGACAGAAAGTCAGATATGGAGTGATGGTTTTGTGAAAAGTGAGCACTTAGGCGTGATATAGTGTTTAGTCTTATCATTTTTCACAGAGAGTTCATTCAATAGCGTAAATAAACCATAGTCTCCCACCTACAGTTGCTTTTTAAACATTAGATACAATTATATTCCATTAGGCTGGAGCCTAATCCAAATCTAGTCCAGGCAACTCTGCCAAATATTGACAATTTGAGAGTTTTTGGTCCAGAAAATCATAAGGATACCGCTGAGTAAATCCAGGAAGTTTTCTTCCAAAATAATAAAAAGTTCTGGAGCTCCCACTGCTTCCGGTCCAACTACATCAATGAGTAGATGCTTTACCTAGAGATATTTCCATGCTCTAGAGCAGAGAAAAGCAAATTGTTGCTGAAGATCTACTACTGGTTTAAGTTAATGTTGTAGGTTAGCTGCACCACAGTCATAATTTCTCTGTCATTTCAATATTTCAACATCAAGGTTTTGCTACCAATTTTAAGGATTGAATTATTTGCTAGAGCCCCATCAGTGTGGAAGAATGGATGGAAGCAGAACTTTCTACCCTTAGTTTGACCAAGCTTGCCTCACAGCTGTTACCAGAACTTTGGAGCAATCAAATCTACAATAATTTGATCCTACAGTGCCTGAAAAAAGGAGAGGATATACTAATTCTATTTCAGTCTGAACCCACACAATGCCTGGCTTAAGGATAAGGAGATATAATTTTCCAACTTGCAAAAACAATCTTCCCGAAGATAGGGGGAGCTATAAATTTGGTCAGAGCCAGTCTAGGTTTCTTACATGTACCCCAAAGGACATTCTGAAAATAGTGAATTTTTTTTTAAATAAATTTGAGGAATAAAAATAGGGAGGTGCCTCATGACATAAAATTCTGGGAAGGATGTTCATTAGTTTTACTTCAAACTGAGGGTTAAAGTATCTTCCCACATGGCTAGCCACTAGGACAATAATTGGCCATCCATGGGTTTCTCGTATATAGTTGGGTTCCATTGTCGAGGCAGATCATGCAGTCAAGAAGCTGGGACTGGTATGGGAGTGTTCTAGAGGGAGTTAAATGGAGGAGGAAGGTGGATGGCTGAAATTATGATGGAAATCTATGGAGGAGTTTAGATTCTGTCCACAGGATGAAAATATTGATGTTTCTCAGGTATGTCATTGGTTTCCTGGAACATTTGTCCAAAAATTCTTCCTTGAGCTGGTCCATGAAAATGTTGGGATATTAGGGAGCCATCCTAGTACCCAGGTTGTTCCCAGGGTTTGGGCAAAGTGTTGTTGAATGTAAAATTGTTATGGGTGAGGATGAGAGAGATGAGTTTGGCACTGTTTGGGATAGGTATCTGAGTGCTGTTCATAGTCTGGTAAATGTTTGAGGCAGGCAGCGATGCCATCATAGTGTAGGATGTTGATATATAGAAAGGTGACCTCCATGGTGGCAAGAAGAGTGTTCTAAGGGAAGTTGTTAGTGTTGTGGAATTTCTGGAAGAAGTGAGTTGTGTCCTGGAGAAAACTGGCCCTTTGTGCTTTGAGTCCTAGGGGTGCATGTGATGGGTTTGCCTGAGTTTCTTTGTTTATCTTGGGAAGCATGTAGAAGGTCCTTGCCGTGCATTCATGGGGAACATAGTTGTAGAGTTTCTCTTAGATTTGTTGGGGAAAGGATTTGATGATGTCTTTAAACGTCAGGGTGAATTGTGGTGCAAGAGCTTCTTTGAGTTCTTTATGGTGTTGAGAGTTGGTTGTTGGCCACATTGATGTCATCATCATGGCTGAAGGTTTAGTAACGTTCTTAGGCCTGGTCTATACTTACCTCAGATTCAGCGGCAGTCGACAGGAGATATGCAAGCAACGTAAAAAACTTGCGTAACTCCCGTTGACTTCACTGCTTCCCATCTGCGCGCCATCCACAGTGTGCTGCGCCGATGGGAACAGCGTTCCCCTCAAAGCAGCACTACGCCACTTTTGGATGTGGTTTTACTAGGTCAATTTCTGGATCGACTGAGTGGATCTTCACTGACGGCTCAGGTGATCCAGAGAAATGGATCTGACGGTGGCGAATTTGCTGCCGTCAGTATAGACATATCCAGAATCTCAGAAGTGTTACATTGAGGAAAAATAGCAACATAAATTAAATGTTTAAGAAAATGTTTTACATGTAATAGCAGTTTTGACAGAGGGAACCATTACATGCAAAAACCAGCACAGCTATCAATACTTGTAAAATACATTTACATTCACGCTCAGGAGCGGGAAGATGCAACACACAAAGGTGATTTTGCAGAAGTTTAATGCATACCACACACACACAGAATCTGAAAGGTATGGCTTTCTCTGTAGAATAAACCAACAAGAGAAGGCTAGCTAATGTAATTATAATGAACTTATAGCACTGGCAACTAGATCAAATAGCATTTAAAGTTAAAATGATTAAAAACCCATTAGAGAAGAGCTGTACAGACCAGATTTCAAACTTGATTATGGAATACAATTTTCTTACAATGATGAGCACAGATGCTTAGAACTTCCATGCTGCAACTAAAGAGCAACAGTTCTGAGCTAACTTGCAACTAAATCATATGATATCAGAGTTGACTATTGTGCACATCTATGGCAAATAGTTTTTAGAATATGGTATCCAATAACCCAACTAGTTTAAACTCTGGAAACAAATGTGCTGCACTTGACTAGATAGGATTTTATAAGATAGAACAGCAGTAATAAGAGAGTCAGCATAGAAATCTGAAAATTAAATGGATAAGACGACTTGGGATGCTGAAAAGTCAGCTGGCAAAAACATTTCTAAAACAGGCCCAGAATGTTGATCTATGCTTTGTTGAAGGTTTAAGGGTGTCTGTGAATCACAATACTTCACCTGATGGGTAGATAATCATAACGGAGTAAATGTCAAATGAAAAGTCATAAGAGGTTATAGCAATTTAGGCAACATTGACTGATTTTTAATCAAAGAAATTAGTTTATATAGGCTAACAGTGACAATATCTTAGACTTCAACAGAATTACAGCAGTTAGAGAGGGAAGAAATATTTTTTTTTACAGTTGTTGTCCCAAAACGATTAGTCATTTAATCTGTCTTTGCAGGTTACTTCTTGTTGTTTTTCTTTTAAGAATGGGGTGGGATCTAATTATGCATTCAAGAAGTTGCAAGTTAAGTGCAATGAAGCGTTCTTCTTCCTGTTGTGTTCTTTATAATCAGGAAAGTCATTTGAAGTTTGTTCAGTGGATAGAAAATGTATTTAGTTCATTATTAATATAGTATATGTATTTGATACTAGTTCTGTATTTAATTTTCTGCAGTGATTAAAGAAATAAAAAGTACATGGTCAAGGAGAACAAAGTACTTGTTCTGTGTCAATTTCAATGAGAACATAAGAAAAAGGTTTTAAAAAGATGAAAAGCTTCCCTATACCCAGGAGGGGGTTTCTAACGATTGACCACCATTAGAAAAGATCACTTAGAAGTTTTTCAAAATATGCTTCTTGCCTTTGTTATACAGCTTCTTTACTGTTTCCAGGGCCAGAATAGAGAGGCATATTTTGTAAGAAGTGTCATACCAGCATAGAGCAAGAGTGTGAAAAGCTGTTTAAAGGAATTGCAGCAGCACAGAAACATGGGATAAATCCCTGTAGTTCCTCTAGGAAGAATATCTTTTTTGTCAGAATTTAGTGTTAGGATGGGATAACTTTAAATTCTGTGCTACTTGCTGACAAAATGAGAGATGAAACCTCAGTCACTTTTTCCACAGAGATAGGATGAATGGCAGCAGTGCAAGGTAAACCTCAAGTGCTGGTGGACAGCTGATCTTATTAAGCCTAAAACCAGTTATGGTTAGGTTTTGTTTTCATTCACAGTAGGAGAAATTGGGCACCATTAGGATTATCAGTATCTTGCTACTCTTCAATTTTGGGTAAACTTCAGGGAGTTTGGAGAATGCTGTTCTCTTGCCTGCTGCCATCCTTACTAATTCTCTGGGCTCTGTTCTGCAAAGCAACCCAAATAATCCTTTATCATTGTCAAGGTTTTATAACACAATATCAAGTAAAACCAAAGGTTGCCCCCACCCACAACCACACTGGAGAAAGGATTCTTGTACTAAGGAGGCTATTTCTTGGTGCTGTGCTGGTAAGCTATGTAATACAGAAAGATACACACCCATAGATTTGACACATAGAGGAAGGAAGTGTGCTCTGTTCTCTCACCCCTTATTTTTTAAAGAGATTTATTTATTTAGGAAGTTAACAGATTTTCAAATCCTTGCCCTGTAAATAGCAGACAAAACAATAACCATAACAATAGTTAAGGTTTATTTAGAGAAGCATTACACAGTAATATAAACATCAGATTTCTTTATTTTAGAGGGCATTACATATTACAGAGTGAGCATCATTCTGTTACCCAAAGCATGCTGTTTCTGGTGATTGTATTAAATTGAATGACATTTAATTACACTAACAAATCAAGCATGTCTATCAAATGTTAATATTCAAAGAAATTGGTCAGGTATGCTGGTTCGTTTTGTATGTGAGTGTACTTTGATTGAACATTGAATAAATGTTAAACTAATATCTGTGTATTTGTCTTTATTTTGCTGGATACATAATGGGTACATTAATTTTTCCATGTCACATTTTTCTGAACCATTCGTCTAGGAGTTGCACCATTTTTCTTCCACTGAGAGTCTCAGTAGCATACCAGCTACTAGCAGATGAAATTAATTCTTCCTTTCATTGTATGTGGTCATTTCCACTATGAAGCCCCGGGAGGATTACCAAAGGATCAGTTGGTAATAACTACCAGTAATTTGTAATATTTTTATAGACTGCATGACAGTACTCTGACTGGAGACGTCCACAGTAGATGCATAAAGTCTACTCTCTCCACAATTTCACCAACACTTTTCCCATTCATATTTTAACTTGATGGGTGTAATACCACTGAAATAGTATCTTATAAATGCTTTCCTTTATCTTGCTACAATCTGAGGTTGCTGGTCCCCCTTTTTCAGATCAAATCCCATTCCTTTCAGATAATCTGTCTATCCAGATCCTTTTCCCAGTTTCCCATATGAATTTTTTTGGGGGGATTAGGATTGTTGTCTGCAAACATTGATAAAAGTTTTTTGTTTCTTAATTGGTGAACTGGCATCACTTCTATTAAAGATCACTTTCTGTATAAATCAACTTTCCTAGAAAGTTGAGGAACAAATGCCTAACTTCAAAGTACTGGTTCACAGGAGAGTGGGCCATTAAAGTTAGAAAAGCTGCTTCATTGATTACTGACCAGTGTGTGTGGGGGGGGAGGGGGAGGCACCTGAGCACCAGTCTGCAGGGGGGTGGGGGTGCCAGGCTGGCCGTTCATGACTTGTGGGGGGCACAGGAGGCTCTGAAAGGTGGCTGGACAGCAGCCGCCCCTCAGAGCCTCTTGCGCACCCCATCCTGTGCATCATGAAGGTCCGGCCCAGTGCTCCCCACCAAGGTTGGGGAATGAGGCCACCATGCCCAAGCTGGTGCTGGGCTGGAAAGAGAGGTGGGTGCCACGCAGCAGGTAAGTGGGGAGGGAGGTGGGGGGCAGAGCCTGGATGGAGCTGGGCTCCTGCTGCTGCAATGAGTCACAAAGTTCCCCCCTCCCCAGAGAAGGTAAGCAGTGTGCTTCTCCCCTCCTTCCCCCCACCAATACAGACCCGCCACGGGGCGGCTGGGGGCACTGCCCTCTGGTGAGAGCTGGACACCCCACCTCACCTGCGCAAGGGGTGGTGGACTGTAAATGCAGTCTTGGCCCCTAGGTGCTGGAGAGCCATGGTATCCCACTGTTACAGTCTTGCCCTGTGTATAAGTCAAGAGTGCAGCCAGCTGGTGAGTTCCAGCTTTACATAAAGGTGAAAAAGTCTATCCCTGCATAGGCAGTGATCTTTCCTAATGGGCCAGTTAACCCCCGAAAAAGGATAGGATAATGTTCCTGTGATGTCAGTTGGGGCTTTTGGGTGCTAATTCAAAAACACTGAAATTCTTGTGTGTCTTCTATCATATTTGAACTATCAAATAGACATAAGATACTGTTTTAGTTACTCTACCAAATATCTATCAATCTGTCCAGTGTTTAGGTGGTAGGAGAACATAGGTACATTAAGATGGAAGAAAACAAAATCATCAATGATAGTTTGCACATGACACACAAATTGGGGAGTGAAAATAATATCAGGGAAGTGGCAAATTGATAAATGAAACAGTAATGAGTCACCAGGAGCAGATGGTAGTCACCCAAGGGTGCTGAAGGAACTCAATTGTGAAATTGCAGAACTTGTGGTATGTAACCTATAATTTAAATCTGCTTCTGTACCAGATGACTGGAGGATAGCTAATGTGACGCCAATTTTTTAAAAAGGCTCCAGAGGCGATCCCAGCAATTACAGGCTGATAAGCCTAACTTTGATACTAGGCAAATTGGTTGAAACTATAGTAAAGAACAGAATTTTCAGACACATGGATGAATACAATTTGTTGGGGACAAGTCAACATGGTTTTTGTAAAGGGAAGTCATGTCTCACCAAGCTACTAGAATTCTTTGAGGGGGGTCCACAAGCATGTGGACAAGTGTGATCAAGTGGATATAGTGTACTCGCACTTTCAGAAAGCCTTTGACTAGGTCCCTCATCAAGGGCTTTTAAGCAAAGTAAGCAGTCATGGGATAAAAGGGAAGGTCCTTTCCTGGAACACTAACTGGTTAAATGATCAGAAACTAAAGGGTAGGAATAAATGGTAAGTTTTCAGAACGGAGAGAGGTAAATAGTGGTGTCCTCCAGGGGTCTGTTCTGGGATGAGTACCGTACAACATATTCATAAGTGATTTGGAAAAAAAGGGAAACAGTGAAGTGGCAAAATTTGCAGATGATACAGAACTATTCAAGTGTTAAGTCCAAAGCCGATTGTGAAGAGTTACAAAGGGATCTCACCAAACTGGGTGACTAGGCAACTAAATGGCAGATGAAATTCAATGTTGATAAATGCGAAGTAATGCCTATTGGAAAACATAATACCAACTAAACATATAAAATGATGGGGTCTAAGTTAGCTGTTACCACTCAAGAAAAAGATCCTTACGTCATTGTGGATAGTTCTCTGAAAATATCCATTGCCAATTTTTCAATAACTATTGGATTTTTTGCTAAAATTGATGCTCTAAGAATTATTTTGGCGAAGTTTTATGGCCTCTGTTAAACAGGAGGTCAGATCAAATTATCACAATGGTCCCTTCTGGCTTTAGAATCTATGAATGTGACTACATACAGTTTATAACTAATTTTCCATTTTTACCATTGGTGTGAGGGTATGCAGAACCCACTGGGATACAGCCTGGGAGCTGTAAAGCCACTGGGTACCCTTATTAACTATTTAGCTGGCGGTGGACTTTTCACTATACTCTTGCTGATGACATAGACACTCTCATTACCCAACACTATAGCAGGTGGCGCCACACACTTCTGAGTTACCAAGAATGCTCTCCCTGAGTCAACATGGATACAAGCCCCTGCCAGCTCACCCCCACAGTAATGAACTCTAAGATAATACCATCTTTGTCCAGCATAAGGTCATTAATAAACCTGCTTCCCCTTTGGTGTGAGGAAGGCATGCATCAGATTCTGTTAATCTTGAGTACTGATTACCCAAACACCTCACTCAAAAATACACCGTTTAAGATAAAACATTAAACAAGTTTATTAACTACAGAAAAATAGGTTAAGTGATTATAAATTGTAGGTTTAAGAGATCAGAAGTTATGAAAGAAATAAAAATAAGAACACAATCTAAATTCTAACAGGATTTGAATCTAGAAATGTCTCACCCTCAGAGATGGTACCAGTAGGCTTGCAGCTCTTCAATTCACAGGCTACATTTGCCTTGCAGCCTGGGTCCCTCCTCTCCCATTCAACAGTCTTTTGTCTTTCAGGCCTTTCTTCAGGTGTTGAGCTGTGGGAGAATGAAGACAAACCATGGCGTCACTCCTCTTCTTTTTTAGTCTTTTCCAGCTTGGGGCTGTCATAATGAAAGCAGTGATCTGCAGAGGTGCAAGTCTATTAATTCCACCTTTGCTCTTTTTTATGATCCAGCACATCTCATTCTTCCCCACTGCTCAGTCAGCAAGTTAAACGGCAGTGCACATGGTCTCTCATTTTCATGGTTTCCCAGATTCAAGCAAACCAACAAAAAGGAGTACAATACACAAGCAAGCCCATTCAACCAGAAGATGAAAAGTCCAGCTATCGTCTCAGTAAGATTGGGTCTGATTAACCTTTCCACTGGTGTAGAGCCCACCACAGGGACTACAGGTGGTGGTGGTGGTTTGCATTTCCTATATTCTGGGGCTACTGAGAGGTAGTGGAGTCCCCAGCAGAGGTTAATTTGCATCTTGCTCTCATGGTCACCTTGCAGCAGCTGCCAAATACCTGGAGTGCAAGAACACTTGCTGCATGTCCTTCCACTCAAGGCCTACCCCTGGCATTTCTCCGGAGTGTGCAGGGTAGACCTAGGTCTGTGCATGGCGGACCAGGCCTTCTCTATGTCAGGGGTTTTTCTAGATGCTTGCCATCAACTATGGCACAGAAAGTGGCCAGAGGGTACCAAAGATTCAGTCAGGACCATTGTGTCTCCTTCCATCGTTAATGTAAGGTACGATGTTATGTTCTAATAATCCTGAAATCCACTCGAGTTTTGCAAAAATAAACAGGTTTTTTTTGTTAGTATTCCCATGATCCAGTTCAAAATTAATTATTGCCTGAGAAATTGGACACACGATGTGATAGAAATGCTGGAATAAGTTACACAACAGGAGAGCTGTAGGAAGATCGACTCTCCTGGCTTCAGCTACCATCTCTGTACTGATGACTCCCAAATCATAGTAGTAGGGCTGGAGGATACCTTCAGAGGTCCTTGGTCCTGAGGCAGGACTAAGATGACAAACTATCCCTGACAGGTTTTGTCTAACATGTTCTTGAAAACCTGAGTGATGGGGATTCCGTAACCTCCCTTGGAAGCCTATTCCAGTGCTTAACTATCCTTATAGTTAGAAATTTGTTCCTAAAATCTAATCTAAATCTCACTTGCTGCAGATTAGGTTCCATTACTCTTTGTCCTTTCTTCAGTGGACATGGAGAAGGATTGATCCCCGTCCTCTTTATAACAGCCGTTAAACTATTTGAATAATTCTATCAAGTTCCCCCATCAGCCTTCTTCTTTCAAGACCAGACATCCCTTTAAAAAAAAAAACAAAAACTTTTCTTCACAGGTAACATTTTCTAAATCTTATTTTTGTAGTTCTCTTCTGGACTCTTTCCGATTTGCCCACAACTTTGCTAAAGTTCGGTGCCCAGAACTGGACACAGTACTCCAGCTGAGGCCTCATCTGTGCCAAGTAGAGTGGGATAATTACCCCCTTGTGTCTTACATAGGAGACATCAGTTAATACAGAATGATATTCGTTTTTTTTCACAACTGCATCACGTTGTTGGCTTATATTCTATGTGTCATCTACTATAACCCCTAGATTCTTTTCAGCAGTACTATTGCTGAGACAGTTATTCCCCATTTTGTATTTGTACGTTTGTTTTTTCCTTCCTAAGTAAGGTGCTTTGTACTTGGATTTTTACTGAATGTCACCTTGTTGATTTCAGACCAATTCTCCAATTTTTCGTTGACAAACCATAACTCCCCTCCTTACTGCCCTCCCTATCTAATGTCTATTCACTAACCTATGTGCCTTTCCTAGCTGAGGTTTGCCTGAAAAACCATACTAGTAAAGTCACCTCTCTCTCCCACTGCTCCAGCCGCATCAATTCCTTGAATCCCTCTTTTGGCTCCCCATCTCTTACTATATCAAATTAAAGAGTTCCTTTCCCCTTTTCAAACCCTGACCATAATCTCACACGCACTTCTCGGATCTTATTTACAAGGACTCTCTCCACGCCACAAGCTCTTCCCAAACCACATGCCATACTCTTTCCTTCATTTCTCCCTTTTCTGATTCACACTGCTTCCCTTATCTTGCCTTACCCATGTAACCCTTCTGCCAGTTGAAGTTGGTAACAACAAAGGCCGGTTTCAATATTTAGGGGTGTCTTTCAACTATACAACACAAAACCAGCTTGAGCCCCCACTCAGTTACCTGGGACAATTACACACCACCCCTTAGGAGTCGCTAGAGGCAATATCTCCCGTCTTGCAAGCACAGAAACTGAGTGTAGAAAAAAAGACTTAACAGAAGGGGGAAAGTTCCCAAGTTAGTGCTGGGTTAAACACTGCAAGCAGGATTCACATGCATAAAACCATGAACAAAAACACCCACCTCAGAATACGTTGGGCAGTTTCCTTTTGCTGCAGATTCGTAAGTCCAGGAACAAAAAGTTCCTTTAATGTGCCCCATGCCCCTCGCTTCAAAGCGCTCTACTCATAGGTGTTGTCCTTAGACAGGGCAGACCCAGAGTTCTAGAGGTGCAGCTGTCGAGTTCACCTCCCACTCTGGTTGGGGTGGAGGGAAAGGGAAGACGGCACCTTGCTTGTTCTGCTCTCCAGCCATCCAGCTGATTGCTTGTTGCTCCAAAGGCTGTTCTGCCAGCTGCCCTGCTGGCCACCCTTTGCCAGCCACTCTGCTGCATGCCATCACCTTCTGTTACCACCTGCTTTTTCCACTATGACCTCTGTGGGTTGATCTCTCAAAGTTCCCTCCAACTCTCTGATTCTCAGCTCTCAGTGATTTCAGCTTGTAGTGACTGTCAGCTCTCAGTGGGTGGAATTCAGTGCTGAAGCTGGGCAGGAATGCTGTCTCACAGTAAATGATTTCAGCTCTAGCGAGCACTTAGCAAAACAAAAGACGCCTAATGGAAGCTTCATTAGCTCTGTCTTTGAACAGTGGGAGAGGGAGATTAAACCGTGCCTGGGCCTCTTAGGCAGAACCCCCATTTCCAGAGAGGAATGCCTGTCCCCACCCTCTAGCCACAAAGACTCTGGCATTGAGCCCCTTGCGCAGTTCAAATGAGAGTGACCCTTCAATCAGACCAGGCTAAGTTCTGCTGCCTTTTGCTAACAGAATCAGGGGAACAACATTTCATTACCTCCAAATTTAACGCTAACGTGATTTGTTAACCCAACACCAGCCAAAGCAAAGCAGTCCCATCATGCTGAGCACCTAAGCAGGATGGGTGTGCTTGTGCAAACACAGTCGGGTCCTGAGGCCTGTTCCCCTAGCCCCAGCCAGCTCGGCAGGACATTCAGACTCTGCTTACACCCACAGACAGTCCTTTTCTAAGCACCCATTTTCCTCCTTCAAATGCATCTTTAAGACACATCTCGGCAGGAAACCCCTCCTTTCTTTTCTCTCATCGTTAATAATCTCCTGTAAGAGGATGGCAGGATCCTTTTGCTGCCCCCACCCTGTTTGTAGGTGTTGGACTCCTGCAGGAACTGTAGCTTAATCACTATTTACTCATTGAGGGGGTTTTGACCCATTAAACTCAGCCTGAACGTAAGGGAGGTGGAACCCTAAGAAAAAAGCCTTAAGAGCAATTGTGCCTGTGCAGAAGGCTTAGACAGGGGTTTATATAATGTTATGTTTGAATTACACTTTGTTAATAAAATTAGACCCTAGGAGGGTTCAATTTTTACAGCTGTGTAGTTTATTGGATCTGGGTAGGGACTTCACCAATTTATACCCACAGATGCTGCCTCTTATGAACAGCTGTCCTATATCTTGAGTATGAGCATATTGTTGATGCAATTCACTGATGTCTCCAACACCTATCTTTCCCCCCATAGCCGCTTCGCCCATGAGAGGGAGAAGACCCTGGCACGTGCTTACCTTCAGCAATCAAGATCGTAGTTCCTCTTGCTGACATTTTGATTTCCTTTTCACAACACTTTTTCATTTTGTGGCCCCCCCAAAGTCAATAGTCCTACTCATCAGTCTCCTCCAGATGCTGTTCAAGATGGTCATCCATCAATCCAGGAGGAGAAATCCAGACAGAGAGGTGCTCTGCAACTGGTCCCTCGTTACTTCATACATCTGGGCGTAGTTCCTTTAGATGGATTCCACTGGCTCCTTGAACTCCTTCCTGGTGAGTGGAGCACTGTCTGGGGTTCCCTGCTCTGTGTCTCCTTCTGGATCCTGGATTTTTGACCCTTTAACCTTCCCGCCCATCCCTGTTCTCATTTGTTGTTCCACATAATCTGTGGTATTTTGGATCTTATGGTCTCTCCTCTTGGTTGATAGGGCAGGCCTTTAATTCTGGGTGGGCCTATGCCCACCTCTCCCCAAAATCCAAATAGACCTATTCACAAGTCCACAAGGTCTTGAAACCTGGCACTGATCAAGATAGCCATCCATCCATTCAGCAGCAGGAAGTGAGATGGGGAAGTTCTCTGTGAGAGTGTGGCTTTTAATTTGAGCATGCAGACAGGCAGAGTTCCTGTGGGCTATGGCTACTGACTCCCTTGATAATTTTTTGGTGCGGCAATGGTGGGTCTAGGATTCTTTCCTCCATGTCTCCTTCCAGGGCCCTTTTTTATACCTGTGATCTTATTCCCATTCTTGTTATGATTGTAGTTGTCCCCCATATTTAGTTGAATTTGTGGTCTCTGACCTCCTTTGGGCACTACACTCGCTACTCAGAATTCAAACATGCTGTTCTATGTCTTTTCCTGTTTGATCGGTTATATTTAAATGGAGTAAGTAACGTATCTATATTCTTACAAGTGCTGTGTAAATTTACAGCAGTCATAAGTGTTTCCTAATAACTGTGTTTGAGGCTATGACACTTTGATCTTATTAATTCAGCCTAGGTGTTGCCGGTTCAGATTCACCCTAATTTTTTTCTGATTAATGTTAAATAGTGGAATAGTTCCAGTTAGCAGAGGCATTGATAAGAAATCCCATCACTTCAAGTAATGTAGAGGTTTTCTTTCTTTGAGTCTGTTGTATTGTTTCTTGACTCCTCCTCAGAGAGGTCATGTTATAGTTCATGTATCCAATTCTGCTCTCTTCTTAGCCATAGATGTTTGCACATCACTACAAATTTATTAAATTAAATGCCAACAGCAGTTTTTCAAGGAATACATAGGCAAGCTGGGTGACCACATATCTAGAAAGTACTTTAACCACTTTTACAAAATAAAAAGCTGAAGGCAGGCCTGTGTATCTGAGCAGAACTGAGCCCTGTTCATAAATCTTTGCTTTATTTTTATTTATTTTAACCTGTTCATTTTTGCAAGTTAGTAGGTGGGATTCTTGGCTGATTTAACTGTCTCTTCACTATTGGCATGTCTATGGTTTCTCATTGTCCAGCTCATATATGAAGGATTCTATTGTCTTGATTACAGATTGAGGCGCTAAATAGGGCAGTTGTTTTTTTTGTGTTTTTTTTCTCGCCTCAAGACCCAGAGTGATAGTTGTAGATCTGTTTCTTTACATTTTGCTTTGCTACATCCTCTAATCTACTGAAAATTGCATTAGGCACAGATCTTCAAAATGTATGTAGGCACCTAATGTCCATGGCAGTCACTGTGAGTGGGGTGTCTTAATACCATTGAAGAGGTGGACCAAAGGCCCCTGTGCTGTCTATTGGCACTTCCCCTCCAAGCAACAGAAAACAGATTGAACGGAGAGCTAGAAATCAGGAGACTTGCTATTCCTAACTTACTGATTTGTCTCACATCACACAGCTAGATGTAGGTACCTCCCTTATTTCATCTGTGTAACAGGAATAACATCACTTAGCCCCTTTAAATTTTCCCTTCCCATTCTCCCTGCCTTAGCATCTTTGATCTGCCAACATGGGCATGCAGTTTCTGAAGACAATGCATTCTCTGGCAACTGACTGTACCGAGATTGACTCACCCAAGCATGCGGCAGCCAAGTGAGGGAATAGGAGGCTGCTTGCAACTTCAAGTAAAGCCATGCTGAGATGTTAAATCTGCGCCACTGCCACCTAGTGCAAAAGGTACAGATGCCAATTTTAAATAACAGAGTTCTTTATATAAATGTTTCTGAAAAATGCTTTACTGAGAAATTTCTCTAGAGGTCAGTAGAGCAAAGAAAATGAAGCTATGAAATTAAACCTACACAAGAATAAAGTTCTAAGATCCCACTTCATTTTCCATGCACCTTTATAAAAAGTGAGTTCTTGGAATTTTAACACTTCTGTTTTAATTTGCTGAAACAAACATCAGTGTCTGACCCTTCCTGGGGATGAAATTTAACTTTTCTTTACAATGCGTCTTTACTTCCAGAATGGCCTGTGATCAAGGGACTAGCCTGTGTCTCAGAAGTTCTGGGACCTGATTTTTCAGAAATGCTGAGCACCAAAACTCTAGTGGAAGGCAAGAGGAGCTACACTCTATCACAGACGTCCTTGCTTGCTCCTTGATAAGTCACACTGTGTGCCCCAGTTCCACCCCCCCTCGTAAAATGGGGATACAGGTCTACACTGTCAAACATGACAAGTGATTTTTGGGTGTCCATCTTGAACCGCTTTATGGGAGCCTGATTTTCAGAAGATGGGCCCATTTAAATTGCTTCAAACTGGATACCTAAAAACTGAAATATCTACAGTCCCTGGTCATTTTTGAAAATGTAGGCTACTAATTCTTTCACATGAAGCCATTGGGAGGTGCTCAGATCACACAAAGCCTATAAATCAATATTGCAGTAGAGTAACTTATTCAGCAGCTTTGGATATCCAACTTGACTGAGTACAATTTTTTTTCTAATTAGAATTAATTAAATTAAATTAATTAAAATAAAATAAACGGTGCAGGCACCATTTATAAAAAATATGGACCAAATAGAGCCTGAGGAGGCATGTGCAACCCCAGTGGAAGTTTCTGGGCCACATTCAGTAATGATGACAAACAGCTGTAAGTGACAATATAGTCCATCTCTCACCAATTTGACATTCAGTGGATGTGCAAAACTAAAGCGACAGAGTGGAAGCATGCGTGTACATAGGTTCAAGAGAAAAAGCAATAGCAGGGGGATGCAAGAGAATAATCTAACTTTCTACTTTGACTCTACTTGCTGCCCCAGTGTTACTGGGATCAAATTAAGTTCTAACAAACTTTAGTAGGAGTCACACACACACCACAGCTGAATTTCATCCCCACAGAATATTAGATCAGCATAAGATACACTCATTTTACAAACCTAGTGAGAATGCACATTTGGTGAAGGTTACATTACTTTGCCATTTGCACTAATTTTCTGACCACTTGGTGTGTAATTTACACCAACATTACTGGTAAAAGGGGCCCCTAAAAGACAGGTTCCAAATCTCATATTTACCTGTGTAAATCGCAGGTACTGCATCAGTGGAGTTGCTGTGGATTTACATCAGTGCAATTGAGACAAGAGTCTGGCCTATGGCTGTATTTTTATTCAGATGTACCACTGAATGGTGTCCTCCTGTGCTTAGGATGGGCTTGTGATGAATGGACTCCCAAGGTCTCCAGAAATTAGCTGTATCTGACCTTAGGCAAGTTAACCGCACCTGCCGCCCCAAAAAAAACCCTTCTGTACCTCAGTTTATCCATCTGTATAATGGTGCTAAATAATATTAAGGATGCTGGGAAGAAGGCAAGTGTTTGTAAAGTTCCTCAGGTAAAAACACACTATAAAGACATCATAAAGACTTTGTTTTAAGAACTTTGTATCACTATTCACCAATTCACTATTCACCAAACGGAACAACTCATCTCCTTCCATTCCCATAAGGACAAAGATAAGGGTTAAAGATTAAAGATAAGAGATGGTAAAATCTAGAGCTGTAGAGGAATGGCAGAGTCAATCCAGTCCAACTACCCCGAAAGAATCAAGTTAATTTTTCCTTGACATGTAAGAAAACTTCAATCCCCAGCTTCTTCTCTTTTCCCATTGGCTCAAATAGACAATACACAGTAGAATTCTTTAGCTGTCTCTCTCAAAAGCAGTAGGTATTCACAGCGATAATGTATGTTTATTTCCCTGTTCTTAAAATTGACAGCCTTTCACAAATGCTGGACCATTTCTTGCTCTGTAGTTATTGTTTCACATTTATCTGCATGCTTTTTTCCCCAGTTGTAAAGACCCTGAATGATAAACTGCCTTAACAGCAGCTCTTGGAAGGTCAGCTGTTTGCCATCTGCAATCAGCAGTATCTTTCTGCAGTCTCTTTAAGCCTCGAACATTAAATTACGCCTGTCTAGGCTGCACCAGTACAAACTGATTTCTTGCTTCAGATCCAAAAAAAATTCTTCAGGAACAATGCCCTTTAAAACTAAACATTTTGTAGGAATAAATTCTCCTGAACAGTTACAGTCTTTGAGCCTGTGCTCACACTGAACTACTTTTCCTTCTCATTTCCCATGAAATCAACCTTTGGGTTTTTTTCACATTCGCACTCTCAGTTAGCCTCCCTACAAGGAATCATTAGCACCAATGAAGGGAATTATGATCGACTGTAACTTAAGGAGACATCAGACATTTCAGAGGCAAGCAGAGGAAACAGAAAACGTTTCCCTAGCTGTTACTAATGTAATCAGCCTAAGAATATTAAACATCCAAATAAATGACTTCATGTAACTTCACGTGGTCCTATCATCTCCTTGTACCAAAATAAAGTTGGATGCACCTTAACTGAGAAAACAATTGTAAATATTTTGAAGAA
The DNA here is from genome assembly GCA_007922155.1 of Mesoclemmys tuberculata. NCBI lineage: Eukaryota > Metazoa > Chordata > Testudines > Chelidae > Mesoclemmys > Mesoclemmys tuberculata. The sequence continues at coordinate 82,792,778 of ML675603.1, read as the reverse complement.
TACATATTGTCTCAAAGCATCTCAAGTCTATTCTCTTTTATCTTTTTATTCTTCTGCCTTATTTCCTGACTTCTCCCCCATTCTCTGACACGGTCTTCCTTTTGGACAAGGAAGCTAGGCTTGTAGTCTAGAGTCAGTGCAGCATTCTCAGACAACCACATGATTCTGATCTAAATGACGTTGGAGTACATCCAGAACAACAAAAGTTAGCGAGTTACACTGGTGTAAATGAGAACAGCATTCTGGTCCATGAACTTGAAACCTCCTAGGTTGGTATCAATGGTGAACTTCAAGTGCAACTCAGTTACAACAGTATAAATCCCGAGTTACTCCTCTGAAGTTACACTGTTGTAAATCTAGGTGAACAGCAGCAGCTAGTTCTATGGTGACAGATTTACATTGATGTGGGCAGCTCTGCAATCATGTAAGTTAGTGCTGATTTTCATTGGCATAAAAGCTCAGAACCAGCCCTTATACCCTATCCATCTAATATACCCAAAGCCACTATATCAAGGTGCCATATCCAAAAGTGAACATAACTGAACAATAACATTTTGCAGCAGCTTCACGTGCCTGGCTGAAGAAAATAATTGATATTAGCAAACATAAAAAGCTAACTAGACGCTGCAGCCTGGCAATCCCCACAAGAGCTACTACTTCAACAGGTGCCTGTCAAGGTGTGAGCAGCCCTTGCATGTCTCAGTGTGGCACTGTGGGTGTGCCCCGTTAGCTTCCCCAGTCAGGGCAGTAATGGCTTCACTTCAGCAGCCTGGAGCAAAGAGAAGCCAACACACACTAACAAATAGCATGTACCTTTTGATTGTGTTTCATGACAGGAGAAAGAACAAACAGTTTGTTCTCAGCCCTCCTCAGATCCCAAAACTTACAATTCACAAACAAAAAGTCTCTAATTAGCACAGTCTTCTAGAGCCTAAGAGGAAACAACCACCATCCACTGCAGCCTACATAGCTTCTACATCCCTGTGTCTTGTACAGGTTCCTCTTCCTGTTTATATAACGCAGCCTGGTGGGTGCGGGAGAAGGGGGGGGAGTGCAGAGAGGGGGACAGGGCCTTCTTGGTTATACCCCAGGCTGTCCTAGCTATAGGCTCTAGCTTGTTAAGGGAGTAGTACATTCCTTTCACAGTGTCCAAAAGGAAGAGAAAAGAGGAATAAAGGAAACTGATAGGCAGAGAGCAAATCTAATGGTTTCTTCATGCTTTTTTTATTGGTTTGTTTTCCTTGTTTTTGTTTTAAAACTAATTGCAACTGTGGTAAATGGTTTGAGTGAAAGAGGGTTAATCTAATTCAGTTGTGATAGGATTACATACTTGTGCATTTAATCTCCCTTCCCATGCAAAAGGATCAAGGATTTAACAGCAAAATAAACTGTGTTTAAGGTAAAGCCGCTCTACAACCCAATATTTTATTCTGCAACCCATAGTCATGGGAGTACTCGCATGACAAACCGCTGTGGCATCAGTCTTTAATTTGTTAATAAAATTGGTAGTGAGCAGTTTGGTTCAATCAGGGGTTCTTGAGCTTTTTCGTACTATGGATCACAGCTTAATAAAGAGATTGTCTCACGGACAATCATCTTCCCCTTTTCATCCAGGATTACATAGTAACCTAGAGGCAACTAGAATAATTTTTAAAGTGGAAAAGTCCTATTGGGAAAGTAATGATACATTTTGAGCTGTTTTTAATACAATTTATCAGATGGAAACAAAAAAAGAACCAGCATCATGTAACCAACCAGGTCAGCAGCCTAGTCCTCCTCTTTAAACTACTGCTGACCACAATTTAAGAACCACTGGCTTAGGTAATCCAGTATGGGTGCTGTTGCACTAAACCGTGCATAATGATACTTACTTTCCTTTGCAAAGTTTTGAGATCCAACAAAGAGTGCTATGAGAGCCAAGAACGATTATATTATGGATTTAAATAATATATACAATATGGAAGCTATTGCACTCGTTGTCAGTTTATACAATAAACGAAAACCAGCTTCATGGTAAACAGTGAAATGGCATACGAATCCCCCCACAAACCTCCATAACATTAGGTGCCATGAAGTTCTATTACAGACTAGCTGAGGGCTTCCAACACCCTTTATTACTGCTTCCTCAAGTCAGTCTTGAACACAGCAGCCCTTCTCAAACTCCTAGTAATTATGCAGCTGACAGCCAACTGCTATCAAAGGGCTTCATTCTTTTGCATTACTGCTTTTGAGACTTCCACTAACCATTTCAATAGCCATTCTAGCCATGATGAGATAGAATGGGAGGGCTCCTGTTCTGGGATCATTGTTTGGGTTGACCAATATTGCCTTAGTGAGTCAGTACAATAGAAGGGATTGCAGGATCCTCCACTCTATATAGAGAAACTAAGACTTACAGAGGCTGGGTCTATACTGATGGTGGCAAATTTGCTGCCATCAGATCAGTGTCTCTGGATCGACTGAGCGATTTGTGTAGACCCACTCAGTCGATCCAGAAATCGATGGAGGAAAACCACTCCCGTAAGTGGCACAGCGCAGTGTGGATGGCGTGCGGAACAGACATAGCAAAGTCAACGGGATATACGCAAGCATTTTACGTCACTTGCGCGTCTCCCATCGACTGCTGCCGAATCCGGAAGGTAAGTGTAGACCAGGCCCGTGAGAGAGTTTCAGAAACAAAAGGAAAGCAAAACAAAATATATCAAAACACACATCAGCCAAGTTCTACTCAACAAAAAAACAATTAGCAATCAGTTATTTTGGGGATATATTTAGCTGGGGCAACAGACTACACTGTTTTATTCCTGGCTCAGCAATTGGCCAGATGTGGGATGTTGGACAACTCACTTCACAATTCTGTGCCTCAGGCTTTCCCCTCTTTAAAATAGGGATAATGGTGCTCACATCCTTTGTCAAGTGCATTGAGTTCTCATGGATATACGTGCCAGGTAATAATAAAATTATTATTCAGGGTTAGGTAAACTGACTGGCATGCTGCAATTTATGTCCTACATCCTGTGAGTGAGAAAGCAATTAAATACGGGACCGTATGTGGGGCAGGTTTAAGCAGCGGGAAGTGAAGAGTGGTGAAGACTATATCCAAATGCACACACAGAGCAGGCTCTTAAAAAAAAACAAAAAAAACCCACCCGAAAGCTTACTACCGAATTAAAGATTTTCTTAAAAAGAAAAAGTTTCCAGCCTTTATGGCTACGAATACATTGTTTCAGTTATGAACCATTACTATGCCATCTCTCTGACAAATGATTTAGGGAGATTTGGGGGAAGGATCAGGGCCTTAAGTAGGGAGTCTGGATTCAGTTTCTGACTACTGCTGAATAACTGTGAGACACTGTGCCAGGCACTTTAGCAGAAAGTGGGTGTTCCACTTGTGTGCGCTTCAAATTTGGGGCATTCAATTTGGGAATTTGATTAGGCACAAGTTTGGTTAAACTGGGCACCTGAAAGTTGAGCAACCTTTACTGAAATTTACTGTTCACATCTCTGTGCTTCCACTTCTCCATCTGTAGAAAGGGGATCGATCGCATTGCAGACATCATCCTCGTCACTACATTTCATTTCACCGGTTTAGTGATTTGAAATTGCTGCCCAAATGAAAATGACAAGCAAATATTTCAGAGCGTTACAAAAATTTGCAATTTAAAACATCAACATTTACAATGTTTGAAATGTGGAAATATGAAAGGGCACATTGCCCCAACTACCACCCACCCGTTACCAACAACCCCTTTTGTAAAGGGTTTCAGAGCTTCACATAAAGCACCAGGTAAGAGCGAAATACAACATATTAGTATGATTAGATACAATGTGAGGAATAGGAATGAACAGTGCAAGCTAGAAACAGTGGAGTTAAGCAGTGCCATCCTCTCCCCCTGATTCTGGAGCTGCTCTTGGAGTTTGTTGGCCCTTCCTGCTCAAAAGTGAGGAGAGAACCAAGTTATTGTGAGGTGTAAGGAAGCAGAGAAGTGACCCACAGCAGGTTTCCCTACTCCGTGCCTAGGATGATGGGGAAACAATGAGCTATTACTAGGCTTCCACAGTGCCTGGACAGAATAGAGGTGAGGGGGGTGAGACATTAAATGTTGCTGGACTTCCCCCCCAAGGTGAGATGAAGAGTACACTTAAGAATGGCAGTTGATGCACCTGTTCTCTAGGTGTAACCAGACCTCAGGTTTTATCTACAGGCCAATAGGAGTTCCAAAATGCTGCCCATGGTCAGTACAGGGCAGACTCCTCTCTCACTCCACTCATGTTCAACAGCACAAACTGCCACTGTATGGCTACCTCCCAAGCTAGTGGACTAGAAAGGAAGTCAGCTTCCTCTGTCCTCTCCTTGCTCTAAATATGATAAAGTCAAATGAATGTTAAAAAGCCCTGAACTCTACCAAGCTTATTAAACAGGGAGAGGAGAGGTCTCAATCAGCCATTTAGTGAGTTGTGCCTTTACTCCTAGTGCCTTCCTTTCACTCTGGGCAACTGCTACACAAGTGGATATAGCCCCCACTACACAGCACCTCTCAAATGGTGTTTCCCCTATGGGGGAGGGGAGGCAGCTTGAACACTAAAAAAAAATTTAAGTGAGGTTGAGAGTTTTTCTAAAGTGGGTGAATAAGAGCTGTGAAGGAATTTGACTCATTTTTGCTTTATTATATAAATATATAGTTTAATATATATTTGTTTTTGCTTATGAAATTGCTTATGTTGTGAGTGTGAATGCACGCAGCTGGCTCATCTTTTCAATTGTAAGTGCCTCCGGGTAGGGATTTTTTTCGGGTTATACAACGCATAGCACAGTGGAGGCCACAGTGGATTTCTTGCTTCTACGGCAGAAGCATCCAGTGCTGGCTGCTGTTAGAGACAGGCTACTGGAACTGATTGACCAGAGTTATGGTATATTCCTTTGTTCTAACGCCTTTGCTGAGTAACAAGGGTGTTCTATAGGAAAAAGCTAGGACCCTGAGGTATCACTAGTGTGAACAGATGTGTTGGGAGCACTACTCTAGAATATTGCAATACTGTATTATTTTAAGGGTAGACTTCCTCCCTGCCTTCATGACAGACCACATTAGGCAAATTGCACTACGCCACTTCCCTTTTAGATAGGTTTGTGCCCCCACATATTTTCAAGACATCCACTGTCCAGACTAGTAACTGATTTACCAACTGAGTAGCTCACCATTGTCAAAGCTGTAAAAAGGTTAGTTTTATTCTTTCAAAATAAGAGACACTAGGTTGCAGAACTAGTTTAAAGCAGCTCAAGTGTGTTTCTGTAATCCTGATCCAAAGATTCGTGACAGGGTTCTATGTATGCTGGCTGGTAATGACCAGCAGATGGCAGGCTGCTTGCTACTGAAACCCTCCCCTGCTGTGAACAATTTCAGGTTGCCACAGCTGCTCAGCAACTGTGAAAATCAGCCCCTTTGCTTTTTACTGCAGCCCTGACTTTGAAGTGGTGCACAATGCTGCAAACTGCTTGTGAATTATCTGTACTGCCAAAGAAACAGGAGATCAACAGCAGCAAGACACCCAAGAGCACAGGAAACATTTTAAGGCAGTATTTGGAAGGGCGTACGTGTGTTGTCTTCCCATTCTGGCCCTCTCACTTTGAGGGGGCATCAATATAAAAAAAAATCAAAAGGGCCAGAGATTGCCAGAAGTCAGTGATGCAGAGTGGCGCCAGCGCTTGCATTTGCACCCCCGTCAGCAGTGCTCCACAGGGGATGGGAGAATCTGTGAGCCGCTTTCCCCTACTCACTTTGGGGACAGCAGGTGTGGCTGGGAGATGCCACCGGGCCACCCCGTGGCAGGGGGGGACAGGATCGGTTCTGCCCCAGAGCTGTGCCAGTGGGTGGGCTGCCTGGCCCCAGCACAGCCAGGCTCCCTGCTATCGTTCAACATCCAAAGTTAGGCTGTCTGCGAGAATAATCATCCCCTGCTGCTCCCCACCTCAGTAGGCTCCTGCCGGAAGTATAAGTCTTATTTGTGCACTCAACATCTACGGCCTGCTATTGAAAGGAGTGATGGTTAACGTGTCTAATTACCAGGGATCCTCTTTTTCCGTGATTAAAAACACAAAATTCTTTGACAAATACAAAGATCCACATTTTCCCTGCAATTAAAATTAAATCTGACAGCCTGAGCCCTGCCTGCCAGGGGCTGATAGCCTACGCCCCACCATGCATTTTTCCATGGTAAGTGGATTTCTGTGATGTGTGCTATTACACACCAAAAAATTCTGCACCGCTAAGACATCTTTACAATTATATTCATAAACTGGGATAAGGGTGCTTGTAAGACAAATAAAATTAATCAGATCATCATGAGGCAGTTGCAGCCACACTTGCATGGTCATAACTTAATTCAGTTACAGCCTCTAACACTAACGGAGAGGCAGTGAGGTCCAGGGGATAGAAGCCAGTCCTGTACCCTACACTCATTTGACATTGCCTTGCTTTAACCCTGGGTAAGCCTGCCCCTGCCTCACGTTTCCTCATCTGTAAAGACAGGGATAGCTGCCCACCTTTGAAGGCCCTTTGAAAATCAGTACTATATTCTCACATTATAAAAAGATTTATTCTTTTTTAAATACCAGGTCTTAAATCAATGGTTAAATTTTGGGTTCAGTTCAGAGCAAACCATTTAAGAGATACCTAAAACAACAATTTACAACAACAGTTTCCAGCCACTTCAAATATTTTGTAGCAGACAGCCAGCCACGGCTTTTTTCTTCTGAAAAGTTTTGAAGAAGTGGGAATTTCATTGGTGGAACATTTCAAAGAATGTATCCTCCTTTTCTCCATTCCCCAAGCTTAGGCGTAGCTAACTGCACAAATTCTGTGGTGGAAACAGGACGGAATATTTTCCAGAGCATTTGGACAGTTTGAAGAATCTCTCGAGGCTGCTTACTCATCAGATGACAGTTTCACGTTGCATCATTACCCGTCCATCCCACCCCCAATTCCTTCGGTACTCTGCAATTACATATATGATAAAAATACAGATGACCCAAATGAAAACCACTTAGTCATCCTCAACCTTGAGTTTGGGAATTTGAATAAAATGCAACCTGGATCCAAACCAGCCCTGGGGTTTGATTTTGCAAAAATGAAACTCAGACAAGATTTTGAAAAACCACACACCAGCAATTTAATCCTTACTATATCACCTTGCACTAGGGTGACCAGATAGCAAGTGTGAAAAATCAGGATGGAGATGGGAAGATAATAGGCGCCTATACAACAAAAATCCCTGAATATTGGGGCTGTCCTTATAACATCAGGACATTTGGTCTCCCTGCTTTGCACTGATAATCACTGTTACTCCACAAAATGAATAACTTCATCTCTTCAAGTGACATCTCTCTGGGTTCTCCACTGTAGGTGACTCCCAAGCAGTGGTCATCTCTGGGAGCTGGGGCTTCAGTCAAGTTGGTTGCAAATTATTGCGGCAGACACTAGATTTGGTGCCACAGTGCTAAGTCCCCCAGGATGGCAATGTACTGCAAAGGTATGTGCAGATGCCCAGGTAGCTGCTCTGCAGATTTCTGATATAGGGATACCCTTGGAGAAGGTGATGGAAGGGGAGACCAATCTCTTAGAGTGCATGCTTATTGAAGACCGAGCTGCTACATTACGCATCTGGTAACTTCCCTATTGTCCTGCAGAAGCTGAATAAGCTGATTTATATGAAATTAAGAAGTCATCTTGGGAATGAACTTTGGATGTGGTCTAAGAGTGATTTGGTCAGGGAAGAACACAGTGAAAGGGGGATTGCGCCATCTGAGCCACTATCTCCCCCATCCTTCTTGCTGAGATTGCGGTCAGGAACGCAGTCTTCATTGAAAGGTGAATTAATGAACAAGTGGCTATGGGTTCAAATGATGGTCTAGACTTAACACACTAGGTTGAGATCACACTGAGCTATAGCTACACTGACAGCAGCAAATTCGCCGCCGTCAGATCTATTTCTCTGGATTGACTGAGTGGTCAGTAAAGACCCACTCAGTCGATCCAGAAATCAACATATTGAGACCACCTTCTCAAGTGGTGTAGCGTTGCATCAACGGGAACGCGTTTCCTGTCAACGCAGCGCAGTGAAGATGGCGCACAGAACAGAAGCAGGGAAGTCAAGAGTTATGCACGTTTTTTGCATAGCTTGTGTAACTCCTGTCAACTGCTGCCGAATCTCGGAGGTAAGTGTAGGCAGGGCCTGAAGAGTGGGAAGCCTGGGGTGGGGAAAGAGGTTCGCTGTGTCTTTGAGAAACCTTTTCATGGTTGGATGAGAGAAGATTGAGAATCCTTCCACCTACTGGTGGCAATTGTTGCTAGGTGAACCTTTATCAAGTTAATCGAGACCCCCTGATTTTTTGAGAGTCAACACATAGTCCAGGACTACCAGTGGGGTGGCTGCGTTCAGGGTGTCGCCTTTGGACTGACAACAGATCTGAAAGCATTTCCATTTTTGTAGATAAGTATGACAAGTAGCTCCTTTCCTACTGTATAACCCCACCTCCCGTACCTCCTCAGAGCAAGAGGTCTGTGTGCCAGAACCACAAAGAAGTCAGGCTTTGAATTGCAGAATCTGCAGGTTGGGATAGCGTGTGTCATTCGTTCTGCAATAGCACGTAAATCAACAGTGGACCCTTCCAGCTGTGGGAGCAATCAGTCTGTTTGCCTTTTCTCTTTCAAGAGGACTTTCAGAATTAGAGGGAATGGAGGAAGGCATAAAGACGACCCGTGACCCAGGGGAGGAGGAGCGCATCACCCATGGAGTGTCATCCGAGCCACTCTGGAGCAGTACTGAGGACATTTGTTGTTCTAGTAAGTAGCAAAAATACCTATTGTCGGTGTCCCCCATTGTTGGGCTATGTGATGTAGGAGCAACCCATTTCCCATTTGTGGTTGAGTGGGAATTTGCGGTTGAGATTATCTGCTGTCCTGTTGCATACTCCTGGTAGGAAGGCTGCTCATAATATGACATGATGGGAAATGCACCAGTTTCTTGGTTTTAGTGCTTCCATGTGCAAGGAGTGTGATCTGGCACCTCCCTGTTGGTTTATGTAATACATACAGGCCACATTGTCCGCCATGACTTGTGCGCATGTTTGGATCAGCAGGAGCAAGAGGGTACACATGATTCTGACTGCTCTGAGTTCAAGCAGGTTGATGTGAAGGCCTATCTTGGATGAAGATTATTTGCCTCGCACTGTGAGACCATTGAGATGCACGCCCCATCCAATGAGCGAGCATCAGCGGTCAGGAGTAAACTGAATAAAACAGGATTCCCATACATACATTTACTGGTTTTTCCAATCAGTCCAAAAGGACTGCTTGACCTTAGTGGGCATCGATAGTAGTTTATGCTGTCTGTTTGGCCTGCAAACTGAACCGAACCATGCTTGGGTGGGATCTCATGCTTAATCTGGCATGAGCTATAAACTATGTGCCTGTGGTCATATGCCCCAGCAGCTAGAGGCAGTGTGTGGGTGGGGCTGGATTGCAGTTTCTAATAGGGTGGAGAGGCTGATTAATCTGATGTGGGAGGAGTGCCCTCACCTAGGTGGAGTCAAGGTCAGCTCCTATGAATTCTAGCTTTTGCACTGGTGTTAGGGGATTTTTGTGCATTCACTTGTAGGCCCAGATTCTGGAATAGGTTCAGTATGGTATCGATGACACACTGGGCTTCAACAAAGGAACATGCCGAGAAGGCAGTCATCAAGTACGGATAAATCATGATGTCTTGAGAGAATTAGTGGGCCACCACTACTGAGAAGATTTTGGAGAGTACCCTGGGGGCCGACGAGAAGCTGAATGGGAGCACTCTGTACCGATCGGTCTTGGCCTAGTGTGAATCTCAAGTAACGTCTGAGACTTGGTATAATCAAAAATGTGGAAGTACATATCTTGAAGGTTGAGGGCTTGGGACCAATCACTTCTCTAATGCTGGAATAATTGTCGATAGAGTGACCATCTTGAACTTCTGTGCCTTGATAAATTTGTTGAACACACTGAGGTCCAGTATGGATCTACAGCCTCCCTTTTTCTTCTGTATTGGGAAAGAGTGAGTGGAAATTTTTGCCTCTTAAATGTGTAGGCACTGGTCCTATTGCTCCTACAGGAGAAGGTTTATCTCCTGTTGTAGCAGACTCATGAGAAGGGTTCCTGAAGGGTGAGTTTGGGAGGAAAAAGGAGCAAATGGATGGCATATCCATCCTGGATAATCTCCAGAACCTATTTGTTGGCAGTCATCCATTCCCAGGTGCAGGATCAAACAGTCTCTGAAGAGATGGCTGGGGTTTTCCAGAGTGAGAAGGTGATGAGGACAGTGTTCTACGGGAACCTTGACCAACCTGTTAAAACTGCTGCTTTGAGGTGGAGGGTTGAGAGGAAGTGAGCTGAAATCCTGATGACTTTCATCTTGGGAAACCTGGGCTTCTTCCTCTGAAGTTTGTAAGATGTCTGCTGAATATTGAGATGAGAGGGGGCTTGAATAGTGGCTGAGGGCTACACTTTCTTTTTGTAGGTAGGAGTATAGATCCCAAGAGATCAAAGTCACCCTGAAATCCTTCAACGTGTGAAGGAAGGCATTGGTGTCCTCAGCAAATAACTATGGTGGAGGACCTTCCCTTTGAAGGGAAAAAGTTTCGACCTCTTTTGGCAAGCTATATAAATGAAGCCACGAGGCCCAACTCATCACAATGGCCATGGAAATTGAGCGTACTGTCATGTCAGCTGCATCTAGTGCAGACTGGAGTGAGGTTGAGCCACCAGTTCACCCTCATTGATTATGGCCTTGAATTGTTCCTTGAGAGAATTGGGAAGTGGTTCAATAAAGGAACCGATTTTCACATAGTTCTGGTAGTCATTTTGCCAACAAAGGTTTGGTAGTCTGCTACATGGAACTGGAGAGTGGCAGAGGAATATCCCTTCCTTCTGAAAAGATCCAGACATTTCCAGACCTGGTCATTGTTAGAGGTGGATTTTTCCACTTGTTTCTTGCTATGGCCAAACTCCAGCCTGGGATGGAATGCAGCTTGTTAAGCCTCAAATTAAAGAAAAGAAATAATTAGAGGGTGTTATCTTCCAGAGTCAGGAACTGCGGACAACCGTTTTCTAAGAAGCCTACTACCAGTGTCCCAAACTGGTTTAAACCAGCCCTGGAGCAGGTGATAAGAAATTATAGCTAACAGCTGCAGAGCTCGTGAGAAAAATTTACTGACTAAGGTCACTGAGTTTCCATGCCAACAGGCGATATGCTAATTTTTGGGGCTCTCAGCCATAAAGCCGGGGTTCTAGTTTAGACATGTTGGAGAGATGATAGGTTAGCAGCTTGTCGTGTCACCTAGGGACCTGGCCAACCCCCGGCACCGCCCCACTCTTCAGAAGTGTGTTAAAATCCCTTGCCTCATCACCAAGGGAGCCTGCAGTTTCTCTTTTTGCATATCTATTTCTTCTTTTGGATTTTTCTTTTACTGATTCTCTTGTTCACCTGGTCACCCTGGATTGTAGGGCCACGCACCTTGGCATATCCAAAGAGGGTGGCAGAGGGTGTTCAACTGTTGCAACTGGTTGCGGTGGGCTCTGATTTTTATGGCTGCTTACAGTCACAGTGAACTGTAAGTTTAGTTGAGCCGTTTGAACACCAAGCTAGTCAAGTGCAAGGTTTTTGAGATGAACGCAATTGGTTGACACCAGACCAGTGGGCTGCTGATTTTCAAGCCCAAAGGCAGGCTTGGTAAACTGCAAGTTTAGCCACAGCCGTTTTAACACCGGGTTGTTCTCTCACATTTTATCCTTTATCTCAAGGAAACAGGTCTGCTGTCCGTCACTCTGGAGATAACATCCACATGTGGTAAATATAATCTGTCAAATTTGGGATTTAAATTGGGGAATGTCTTGAGGGGTGTGTGTGTGTGTGTGTGTGTATTATCACTGCTCTAAGATTACAAACCCACAGATTAAACACACCTCTCCCACAATCTAATCTGGGCAACAGAGTGAAATGAATGAAAATGAATAAATCCAGAGAGAGAGAGAGAGAGAGAGAGAGCGCGCGCTAAAATAGAATAATCCTTTTCGCCCACCAATTGTGCTGTCTTCTATGAGCCCTACCCTACCAACTAGGACTGGCACCGAGGTTTTATCTCAGGGCTAGACACAGGAATTGGGGTTGTAGTGGCACTACTGCTTTATTTCCTGTTTATTGGACTGCTAATTTGAATTTGGAGGATTTTTAAATGCCTTAGCGAAATAAGAGTTTTGAGAACACAGCTTGTATTGGGGGGGGGGGTTGGAATAGGTGGGATTGAACAGGGACCACAGCTTGTTTAATTGTGGTAATAGGAATTTTGGCAATTTGTTTAGCTTGATTTAGTAGCATAGAATTTTTTAGAAGAATGTAATCACAAGCTGCTATTAAATTTAATACTTTTTTTATAACCCTATAAAGTTACATAAATAGTGGTTAGCCAAAAAAATAGTGGTCTGGTCTCTTACATCTCAATTGGGACACACTTTTGCAGTGTGAAGATTGGGCTCCTTGTGCCACACTCCCCCACAACAGTCACAAGGGGTGGAGGCTGTGGATCGAAGAGACACTAAGCCTGATGTCCACAGCGAAATTGAGCTTCATGGGGCAGGGGGTGGAATCACATCCTCTCACTTTTCCAATCAGATGATGTGAAGAGAGGTGCATAACTGGAAGATGTCAATGAATCCAGTACTCTGGGTGATCTTAGTATCAGGGCCCTGATACTGTTATGATAAGTGCTCCTCCTGGGACTCCAGAGGTTGAAGGGCCAATTCCCTGGAGTAGGAGTTTGAGCCTTAGTTCTCTGTCTTTCCTGGGCTTCAGTTGTGGACACAAGCCACTTTTGTGGAATGTGCTTCTCTCCCAGGCAGTAGATGCACTGCAAGTATCCAGTCATTGGGATAGATTCCTTGCAACTGAAGCACTTTGAAGCCTGGGCATATACTTGTCCAAGGGGGACCCCCCTCTCCATAGGGTTGGCAGGTAAGCCCCCCTTCTTTGGGGGCACAGCCAAAAAAATGCAAATGGAGTAACAAAGAAGAGAAGCTAAAAATTAGCAATTGTAGAAGAGTTAATCCATGAAGGGACAGTTATAGCTTTAATCCATCTCTGGCTGGGAGCAGCTGAGAAGGAACTGAGGGGGGCTTGCCCACGTTCACTGGCTAGCTCCATGGCAGGCAAAGACCAGCGCATGCGCAGGTGAACGGACACTGCTACCAAAGTTCCCCAATCAACAGCTCAGTGACAGAGACACCTACAGTGAAGCACCCATAGGGAACTACTCAAAGATTAGTTTGTCCTCAAAGTTAACCATTGTGGTGCGCTCTTGCTCAACTTGAGCTACACATGTAGGCCTCCCATAAAAATGCTTAAGTACAGAGAAATTTCAAACATCGTTTCCTTAGTCCATTCTGGAGAAAGCTAGAGCCAACTTATTTCAGTAACACAGCAAAATGACCTTGCCAGTTTTCACCAGTGCTGTCTGCCAATGCATTATTTTTGCACATGGCTCTCTTATTCGGCTAAACATATGCTTAATTTATTTGATAAGGTATAGTTTTGAGTTCTAACTAGATTGTTGAATGAATTCTGTTGGGAGAAGGAAAAGGGAGAAATTGGAGGGGTGCCAACATATGTGAATGGATGATTTGAACCTGACAATATCTAAGTCAATAGCAACCAGGTTTAGGCTATCTTTAGCACTCCAGCTTGGTGTGTTCCAGAAATTTGTTTCCAGGGGCCTCAATCCTCCAGTGGGAATTGAAAGTTGCAGAGAATGTGTCATCCCCCCCCCCCAAGATAGTTTTCTAAAGCACAAAGTGGAAAAGCCACTTTAACTTTGCCTCTGCTCCTCAACTGGATTCAGGAATTTACTTCCTGAACTAACTGGTGGTCACCAAAATCGGATTTCTTGCCTCAGTTTTGGTAGCTGTTCAGAGACCTCAGGGCTGTGGATAAAGCAAAGCCCTTTCTGAAAAAAACACATTGTACCAGGCAATACCACTACAGTGCATGTTTTGTCTAGAGAAGAAGTGATTTAAAAACCATGGTAGAGAGCTCAAGCTGTAAGTAGCTATCTCATTGGTGCTCCTGGTGTAACACTTTAGTCCTTTTCCCACCTATTGTGTTAAATTTCTTGGAAAGACTGGTTGTATGTTGTTGAGCTAGTGTCTTCACACTTCTAAGATTAGAATGCATTAGTGATTTTTGCAGGGTATGATTAATATTAAGCCAGAGCTATTGGAAGACAGGATTGCTTCTTAAGTCATTAGATGGAGGACCACATACTAGCTGCAATAGAGTACTGAATAGAAACAAAATGGAAGAGACCATAAACATTTAAAAGCTAATGCGCAGTTGACCTTGTAACTCTCTGCACTTTTGTAGTGTCTTCCAGCAGACAAGATCACGCATTTCATGGAAGTCTTCAGTTACACACCACTCTTGGAACAGGCACAGAGAAGTTATGCAACTTGAAGGAAAGCAAGTCTGTGGCAAAGCCAGAAGAACACCACAGATCCTCCTGTGCCTTAGCCATAAGCCCATACTCCCTTGATTTTCTGAAATCTTAAAGTATTAAGCTTAAGGAAGCTTTCCCCAAAATTATGAAACATTGGCACAATTTCAATGTATCTGGCTTACTCAGATCTCTAGTGTAAAACATCCTGTTTTCTTGGTGTTATTTGTACAGTGCTTCTTTACTCTAGAACAGGTTTATGTTCATCTGTTCCTTTGCTGACACCAGAAGGGATAAACTGGTATTACACAAAATATAGCACCTATTATTCAGGTCTATTACTCAGCCTTTTCAAATGTACATTAGACTAATTGTCGTGTTAAGATAGAATTTGATTTGGTTTACATATGGTAGAAAAACTTTTAGAATACTCAGTTTTTGACTCCCTGATAAATGGATTCAGTGGCTGTATTAGAACACAACTTTGTTTTTTACTTCAATTAACATTGCACAAGTACTGAAAAAAATGGAAGTTTTATTTACCTTTCAATGGCTCAAATAGCAAATAAAAAGAATTGGGTACAGCATCAGCCTAAGACAAGTGACATTTCCCATGTCCATTGGCTTCATTACCTCTCAGTTCCCAGTACACAGTTCTCAAAGCAAAGTCAATGCTAGTGGTTCGACTCCCTGGTTAAATAGACTGAAAATGAGTACACAGTAAGATGAAGACTGGCCTACCTGGCTATAGTTACATGAGTAACTTTAATTCCGCACATAGTCTACTAAGTGTACGTACAAAATTCCTTACAGATAAATATTTAACACAAGAAGTGTAATTTTTAAAGAGCTGAATCCCTACAATATCTAGTTGTTAGCATGTCAAGTACACATCTGATACCTAGTTTGCTTGAATGCATTTTGACTGTCAGTTAGAGGTTTATACATGTATAAAAGAGTAATAGTTTGTGGACTCAGTCTACCATTTCTATTCCAGCGAGTCCAAAAACCTCAGATCGTGGCTTATTTTTAAGCAAGAAGATACTGAATACTAGCAGTATGCTAGTATTCTTTCTATTTTGAAGCAGCTGAGGCAATACATTTGGAGAATTTGGATGCACATAGTAAATGTTTCTGTACTGCAAAGCATATTTGATAACATTAACTAGAAAAAGTTGCTATGATGCTCCCCATCATGAACACAAACTAGACTAAACAGTACAAAACCTGAAAGTAGCTTCCGAACTACACAATTTCCCACAGCTTGAAAGGATGAAGTTACTGATGACACCAGAATTTCCCAAACACCCTAACGCAAAACATTAGCTCTACTGAATGAGCTCCACTCTGCCCAACTCCAGGGAGCCACAAGTCCAAGAAACACCTACAGACTAACTACTTGCAAAATGGTAGTTCTAAAGTCCCAGCACGTGAAGTAGTTAGCAGCCATTTCAGGCTTAACTGTGCCATGCACCCTTGTTCCCTCAACCATACATATAGATTCCAACCCCCTTCATTTTAAGCTACCATACTGTTTGCTAAATCACAGGTGATTATATGCTCTGGACTATTCAAAAGATCCAGAGTATGGCACACATTAAGATCAGACACTGCTAGCAGACAGCTAGTTAGCAAGACCGTTTACATAACTGCACTCTACACTAAAGGATATTCTCCCACATTGATGCATAGGGTTGCATCAGTTTCCATGCATCAAGATGAAAATATAGCCTTAACTACGTAATCTGCTATTTTTCGTTTTTTAAATTAAGGCATATTCAAATGTTTCCATGTAAAAATTTACACCACTTTTAAATTAATCAGGTAATGCAGATCCACATAGGAATGACTCAATATAACTGTATGCAAATACATTGCCTGAATATTTTATCTTCTATAATTTGCATAACTCATCATGGCAAAACAGCTGTATACCAGTTTGTTTGGTATCATGTTCACAATTGTAATTTTCAAGGCAGCAGGAGACAAGACAACGTGAAGATTTAGTAATACAAAATTTATGCTTCACAAGAAACCACAGAAAGTAATACTTCCTTCTGTTTACTGTCAAAGAAAGACTGCCTATGAAAACACTACATTCAGGAGAATAGTGATGTAGGCAATTATGAAATGGGTTGAACATTGCTTCTCTTGAAGCCACATTAAATTTTTTTTCAGTGAATTTAACTCTGTGCAGGTCCAATTCATGCTTTTAGTGATACATTACAATTTCCAAAACGTTAAATTTCAGTCATTTCTGCCTCTGATGGCATGCTTATAAATTATGGTTATTAGCATGGTCAAGGAAGGGAAGGAGTTTAGGCCTTTGATTATAAAATGCAACATCTTTCTCTGATCCTCTTAGCTAGGCTTTTCCTTTTCTTCTTCCCATTCTTCTCTTTGCTGTCTTCCATCTTTCTGGCTCTAATTTCTCTCATTAAATCAAAAAATACCTAAAAAAGTAAAAGTAAAAGTTAGTTTACATGGCAATGCACTTGCACCATGAACACTTACGCTAATTGAAGCAACTTTACATAAATATGATTGACTTGAGAACTTGTGCCTGTATACGAGTCAGTTAAGCACAGTAGGCCTACGTGAAAGGGATGATCAGCCCTAAGCAAATCCTGCAAGAATTATCCTATTCATTTTCTAGTCTTCTAAGGACATACGGTTTTTTGGTGGGAGGAATGAGGCTGGCTGTCCCCTGCCATTACTGTGTGGTTGAGATGCTTATGAACTCCATAAGAGCTGACTTTCCAGTGCCGGAAGCTTAACTCTGCCATATCCATGCCTTATTTCCATTTCACACTAAGCAGATGGAAGGAAAACCCTTTACATTTCACATTACAATATGGCACTGATGATAAAAAACAAGACAATATCTAATTCACAAAGTGTCATTTCTACAACTACTAGACATTTTTACAATCAAAACATTAGTATGTGTTTTCCAGGGGTCATCTATATTTTAGTCTAAGAATGCTATTAGAATTCTGGATATTTACATATTATGGAGGACCCAGTACTGCTCCTTGAGGCAAGAGTTATTCATATGAAGCCCCCAATCTTTAAACTGAACTTCATTCACAGAAGCATAGAAGATTAGGGTTGGAAGGGACCTCAGGAAGTCATCTAATCCAACCCCCTGCTCAAAGCAGGGCCAATCCCAGCTAAATCATCCAAGCCAGGGATTCATTATCCAATCATAACTGATGTTATCAAGCCTCCAGTAAACAGTCTTTAAAAGAACTAAGCCTTAAATTACAGCTCAAAAAATTCTTTTGGAAGGTGAATGGAATAGCATAATGGAAAATTTGAGACAAATTTGGCCGAGAATGCAATTCAATAGCCATTGTCAATTCAGGCTTTGGTAAGACTGCTTCAGGAAGAGTTCGTGTTTTGCATCATTGTTGTTCATTTCACAAAGGGCACTTGACTTGGTCAGCTTCCAAGCACCACTACAATGTTATTCTCACCTTTGCAAGTCAACATCAATAGATGTATAGAGCAACAAACTGTCCAATGCTATGCAGTTTTCCTTTTGGCAACAAGTTCTCTATTCTCCATTAGAGATCCACCTTTGCTAGCAGTCCACGGTATTTGGAGAGGCATATTGTAGGAGAGTAGGGTAAGCTAGAAAGCCACAGTCCTGTATACCCAATTACATTATTCTTATTCAATAACTATGTTTTATACAGAATTACATTTAAGTTTTTAATCATTACATAGCTATCATGCTAATTTCTTAATGAGCAAGACTGTTCTTTATTACTCTTCAGGTGATTGAGGAAAGGATATCTAGGTTTCCTTGACAAAAAATTAGCACAACTATACACTAGATGAAATTTTAATTGAGAAATAGATAAAATGGCTTTTACTTCTAAATATGGCTTGAGTTACCCGTTTCTAAATCTGTGCTGTGAGTGTTTGACATAATCCTTCACTTGCTTAAGTAATGACACAGTATTTAGCTGCCGAAGATACTTAACCTACTTCTGCAAGTACACTTAGAGTGAAAATACTTCCTGCCACTTTGTATAGCTTTACCAATGCATTTTAATTCTGTACTGCAGCACTCAGACTTTGGATGACTAGAGCAGTGGTTCCCTACCTTTTTGAGTGAAAGCCCCACTGGCTAACACTAGTAACAGTCTTTAAAAAACCCTGCTCCATGGCCATAAAACACATTATTTATGTAATTTAGTGTTATGAATTACTGTAACCTGAGTAAGCAGCTAAGCCTTCCCTGGCACGGCCACCATTGCATGCCTTGTGTGGCCCCGCCTATTCCTGTCCCTAACGGACAGAGGGTAATGGAGGACAACCCTGGTTGCTCCTGTGCTCTGGCTGGCACAAAGCTGGGGAGGGGTGTCCCTAAATGACCTCATTATTGAAGCCTTATGGATGCCCCTGTAATTCCTCCCCTCGCAGGGAGTCCCCCACCCTAGGTTGTGAACCATTGGACAAGAGAACTCTGTATCAGATACCAAGTTATTCCTTTGACTCGTCCACTACTCGGGATTTTGTAATTTGAGCTATCATTTTGTGGGCTGGTAGACATTTCACCACTAGGTCTGAAAATGTAAGGGCTACACAGATTTCAAAGGCCATGGTTTTTAAGTGCTTAGAAAGCTGGAGGTAGTTCCTTTTATGGCAGATCATTTGTTGAGTTTGAGAGATCTGAAGTGTTAAGTAAAATTAGTTTGTCATTAATCTATCTGTGCATCCTTTGGGTCTGACAGATGACTACCAGCTGCAATTCCATGAATCAAGTTTTTGTTGTACTGAAGTGTGACCTGATTGTGTTTTGCCGCATGTAAGTGAATTACACTTAGCCTCTGCCCCAAAGACACAAAGTACTGGAGCATAAAGTTTCCATTTGAAACCATGAGAGAACCAGTTGCTCCAGTTAAGAAAAAGAATTGGATGGCAGACAAAGTTGGCCATTGTGGTTATTCCAAAACAGTCTACCTCCCATATTAGGCCATCAAGTTGCATCTAGTGACCTGACTTCTGACATCTTCAATATGAGGATTTCCACTGGGGATTTTTCAATATCATGATCAGGTTTGTATGTAGGTCACCAGATAGGAGAGGTTAGCACATTAAACTAAGCTATTTAATCCCCTTGTCACTTAATATTTTTTGTTTTCCACCAGGCAAAATGCTGTTAGCAACCCAATACTGTGGATTTCAAACAGTTATACTTTGAAAATGTGAACATTTTAATCCCAAACATGAACTTTAACCAGTCTCACTTTCTGGAGACGTGGATAATATTTCACCATCGTCCCCCATCTCATCACCTTTGCCTCAAAGGAAATGACGACGACACAAGTCTTTTCTTGGTCATGTCTGACCCAGGCTGCTTCTCTGTATTCCTTGACCCGCATGCTGCAGCTCTCAGCATGCTTCAAGATGTGGACCATTCATCTCTTGTCTAGGCCCAGGTATTATCTGTGATTCAGGGAGATCAAAATCCTTTCCCTATAAAGCCATCCAGCATATCAACGAACAGGCCAGCCAGCACTCTTCCCCACCTAGAGATTACCCGTCTTCTGGTCACATTCAAAGAATA
This sequence comes from Mesoclemmys tuberculata, assembly GCA_007922155.1. Lineage (NCBI taxonomy): Eukaryota > Metazoa > Chordata > Testudines > Chelidae > Mesoclemmys > Mesoclemmys tuberculata. The sequence continues at coordinate 82,772,691 of ML675603.1, read as the reverse complement.
TTTAGGAAATTATTGAAAAACTAAAATATCTAGGCCAAGATACGCCATCTCCTGGGATTGGTAATGAGATTTAGATTGTCACCTCATGAACGACCCTTTAAAATCTAGTCAATTTTGCTAAACTGTCACCATTTAATGGCTGTTTAATGAGCAGGTAGATCTATTGAGTTCTAAAGTGTTGGAACAGGAAGAATGCATGAAAAAAAAATCAGCTCTCCACACTTGAGGCACACAGATGGGACAATGCAGAAAAGCTTTACGTGCCACTATCATTGTTGTACCTGTTCTGTAGTTAAAAGGGGATATGGTTCTCTAAAGCAGTGGTTCTCAACTAGAAGTACACATACCCCTGGTGTATTCAGAGGTCTTCCAGTGGGTACATTAGCTCTAGACATTTGCCTAGTTTTACAACAGGCTACATTAAGAAGCACCAGAGAAGTCAGTACAAACTAAAATGTCATACAAAACATGTTTATGCTGTTTTATATACTATACATGGAGATAAAAGAATAATATTTATATTCAAATTGATTTATTTTACAATTATATGGTAAAGTGAGAAAGCAAGCAATTTTTCAGTAATAGCATGATGTGACTTTTGTATGATTTTGTTTGCAAGTAGATTAAGTGAGGTGAAACTTGAGGATACTTAAGATAAATCAGACTCATGAAAGGGGTATAGTAGCCTGGAAAGGTTGAGAGCCACTGTTCTAGAGCAGTCAGTCAAGAATTGTTCACAAGCATTACCTTGACGTATCATGAAAAGCTACATTAATTCAGATATGGAAAGCAGTATCTATCAAAGAGGGCTCAGTGCTTTTACGCAACCTTTATTTTTAATGTTTTGCATTTAAAACAAAAGATTACCTTGTCAACATTAGCTCGTGTTTTAGCAGAAGTTTCCACATAGTTAACGTTCCACTGATCAGCTCTGTTTTTCGCTTCCTCTACAGAAACTTGCCTTTTATCTTCCAGATCTGATTTATTACCAACTAGCAGAAAGGGAACATTCTCATCCTCTTTTACTCTTAAAATCTGCTCCCTGAAGAGGAGGAAAGGAAGAAGATTAAAATCTATGCAGAGGTATCATTACCTCCAGATAACAAGCAGAAAAAAAAAATACTATATTTCTGTGGATTTAGCTTGTTCAGTAAATGGACATTCACTGTCTTTTAAAAAGCTTAGAGGGAGGGAATACAGAGATCTAATAAATATCTTGAATGTACAAAATGAGAAATGGGTGAAAAATTATTTGACAGTCAGTGGGAGAATGAATGATGGAGGTGTGACGTAAGTAGGGAAAGGTAGTTTGTACTTGATGGAATTTTAAAAAAAGTTCTCACTTCTACTAGAAGTGTCATTTAGAACATTTCACTTTCTATGTTACTAGTAATCAAAAGCTTTCAGCTAACCAGTTAACTGAAAATTTTGTACTCTGATTGTTAACACAATTCAACTATTTCTCTTAGAATAGTTGTAAACAGATCTACCTAGGTTAAAAAAGCTAGCGTAGCACATTATGCCCAACTCTTCCTTTCTGACAAACTTGTTCTTACTTCAAAAAAAAAAAAGTGTTCCATCACTATAAGGATCTTCCTGCTTCAGTTACAAGACCCTGGGTAAATGAGAATCGTTCATTGATTCTCATGGATTAGAGCAGTGATTCCCAAACTTTGTGCACTGGGACCCCTTTCACACAGCAAGTCTGAATAGGACTCCTGGCCCCCATGCCCCACCCCCATTTTGCCCCTTGCTGTTTGCCCCTCTCCCCCGATCACTGTTCCTCTGCAGACTTCTAGGGTGCAGTGACGGGGGATGGGAGAAAGGATCAATGGCAGGACTCCGTGCACCCAGGTCACTTCCCTACCTAAGCTGCGTAGGCAAAAGGCAGAGAGCAGCAGCTCCCGATGTTCACAGCACAGCCCAGGACCTGGATGCACTGAGCCCTGTAATAGCTCTTGCTCCCAGCCTCTTGTCAGGGCACAGAGGAACCTTATGGGGAGTGAGCAGTATCTGTGTGACTCCTTGCCCCATCTCCCATGTTCCTCCACCAGGAGGAAGCTGGGAGGCTCACAGCCCATGACCCCTAATTTAAGAAGCAATGATTTAGAGCTTTCCACTATAGCAACTGCCAGAATGACTATTTTGAAGTTGTAAATAAAACCCCCGGCTTTCAATCTGAGCCTTTGTTTATGTAGGGCTCCGAAAGAGCAATCTGAATAGTTGTGTGTAACTGTATATTGGTAAGAGTGCCTAGAACAATCAGGGGGTCGGTAGAGCACTTTCCTGAGGAAAAAGAGAACAGGATATTTTGGCCAGGTTCAGAAAGTACGGGGTGAAGGGCTCAAATAGTCAAAGTTCAGTAGTTCACATGTCAAGTGCAAGTGAGCAGTGGAGAAATAGTCTGAATCAAAGGATTAGTCAGGGCCTCAGTATTTCCAGCACAAGAAACTGAATGTTTCCCTTTGAAATATATCAAGTCTAATAAAACTAATTATAAATTGTGTTCTAAATGAAGCACAAGGGGAATCAAGAGGTTACCACCACATTACTGGATTGGGAATTCTGTATAGCAAATTTTTCCTTATTCTAGGCTGCAAAGCAGTCCACAGCAAACAAGCCAACATTTTGAAATGTTTCTATTTGGTGCTGAGAAACTGCACGTATCATCTTTTAACAGCAAATGTGCACAGCTTGAAAAAGTTTGTGACATTGCATTTCTGAATCAGATGTAACAGGGTAGCAATTCGTCATTGTGAATTCAACCACTGTCTGCCAGAAATTGAACATATTAAAATATTCTTCCATTATCGATAAGCAGCCAAGCAAGAAGAGGCAATAAGGCCTGTTACCAGTGGATTAGAGGCGGTGATCAGGTGAAAACTCAGTACAACGCACAAGGTAAGAGTCTGTGCACTTAAGTGATGTCTTTGGTCTGGAGATCTCCATAAGCAGCTTACCTTTCTCAGTGACTTTTTTTTTTTAAACTAGAGTCTAACTCATAAAAATCATAGAAATGTAAGGAGTGGAAAGAGACCCTGAGAGGTCAGTGAGTTCAGCCTCTCGTGCTGAAGCAGGACCAACAGAATCTAAACCATACATGACAGGTGTTTGTCCAACATGTGCTTACAAGCCTCCAATGATGGGGATTCCATGATCTCCCTTGAAAGCCTATTCCAGTATGAAGCTATCGTATAGTTAGAATGTTTTTCTTAATAGCTGACCTAAATCTCTCTTGCTGCAGATTAAGTCCACTACTTCTTGTACTACCATGAGTTGAAATACACAACAGATCAGTCCTTAACATACTTGAATATTTACCAGATCCTCCGTCCCTCAGTCTTTTTTGATGACTAAATGTACCCCCCCTAACCCCCCCCCTTTTTTTTTTAAAATAAAGTTTTACCACATGACACATTTTCTATACCTTTTAGACTTTCCTCTGGATTCTTTCTAGCTTATCCACATCTTTCCTGAAGTGTGGTGCCCTGAACTGAACACAGTATTGCAGCTGAGGGCTCACACTAGTACTTAATAGAGCAGGACAATTACTCTGTCGTACATACAATACTACTGTTAACAGAGAATGCATCAATCCACTGAGTGAACAATGATGCAGTTCATCTCTGATACAATCTATTATCCACTATAAATAACCCTCAGATCCTTTTCAGGAGTACTAACCACCTCACCAGTTATAACCCTTTTCTGTAGTTGGGTATTTGATTTTTCCTTCCCAAATGTGTGGTGCTTTGCATTTATCTTCACTGACTTTCATCTCAACTGCAGATCAAATCTCCAATTTGTCAAGGTGGTTTTGAATTCTAATCCAGTTCTACCAACGTCTTGCAAGCCCCCCAGTTTGGAGTCATCTGTAAGTGCTTTCCACTCCATTGTCCAAATCATTAGTGAAAATATTGACTAGTATCCAACCCAGGACAAAGTCCTACAGGACCACATTAGATACGCCTTCTAAGTTTGACAGAGCACCATGAGTAACTCTGAACAGAGATCTTTAAATGAGTTCTGCACCCCACCTTATAATAAATTCATCATGTACTTAAGCTGTTTAAAGAGTTGCCTGCAAGAAACTCAGTCTGCTCAGATCTTCATTCAGAAGACTGACAGTTCTAAACAATAAGTTTCCAGGTGAAGATATTCAAATGAGTTTTTAAAAAGCGTTTGTTCAGCTATGCCTCAAAGCAAAGACATTTGCCAGTTGCTACAACAGATTCCACCCACCAACTGATGGAAGAAAAATAAAGCAGAAGATAGCATGCTAGCAACCACTAAAAAGCCCACAAACATAGCACAAGTGCATTCCTTTTTGCAGAAGCGGTATCAAACTGGTAAACTAACATTACAGCGGAACAACTGCCCTGTTAGAGCTCTGTGCCCTGACCAACCAGTCTTACAGAAACAAAGCAATCAAGCTTTCAAACTTTTCCTGTCACAATGTCCTTCCTTGGTGTTCAGTCTGCGGGAACACTCTTGAGCAGATCGGCAATGCCAAGGATCTTTACTGTACTCTAATCAGATATGCACTGCTCCAAAACACAGCATGGTAATATTTGCTTTTAGCTTAAATGCTAAAACGTGAAGCAAGCTCTAGAGAGTTGTTTCAATAGATTATTCTTTGTCTCATTTTATACTTAGACTGGAAGCTTAGCCTGCAACCATTTAGGATTTGTAAGGATATGATTTGGTCACAAAGGTCACGGAATCCATGACTTGTGGCCCTGCCAAACAGCTGGCCCATGGCCTGCTAGGGCTGCCGCCAAACAGCTGATTTTTAGTAAGAGTCAGGGACAGTCATGGTTTCTGTGAATTTTTCTTCATTACCTGTGACCCGTCCCTGACTTTTCCTTTTACCCATGACAGAATCTTAACTTTAATGATTTGTACAGTGCCTAGCACAATGGGACCCTAGACACTACCACACCATAGAGCTAGGCAACCAAGTTCTGCTGCTCATTTGGGCACTTCAGACACTTTTCACAGCATTTAATGTTTTAAAGAGGTTTTGGCCTTTGGCTTGTCAGTTAAACTGAGCTCTTATAAATTACTAGTACCTATTTAATACTGAACTTAGCATTTCACTACTACTACAAATGATGTAACCCATCACCTACACTTACGTTTTTTATTGCGCTGCATGCCTGGGGGGATTCTGAGATTGATAGCATGTTTCATATGGTAGTTAAGGCATATATTTATTGATTTTGCTTCTACAACACTGCTACATAAATTACTTTCAACAAGGTGAGTTGCCTTACCTAGATTTGTAACTGGGATCTGGAAAATTTAGGTATGTGTAATGTCAGATTAAAATAAGAATCCCCTCTTTTTAATTAAATAGGAATGTGACAGGTTCCTCTTTCATTAGACGAAGCTGAAGTACGCCTAACACAAGTAGAGGACACTTGTTTCCACAGCTACTGCTGAAACCTAACAGTACTTGCAAAAAGACAGTTTCTGTCTGCACTATCTTTGGGATGGGGAGGAGGGAAGAGATCCCTTCTAACAGGGAAAGATTCTTTATATTTTTAATATGCTGCTGCAGATGCCTTCAAGTTTTAATGTAATCTGCCACATTCTTAACTGAAGAAAGTGTCTTACTCTTTAGAACTGCTTTAACCCAGAAATTCTGCATGCCACTTATTTGCATCCTTTCAAACCAAATGAATGGGGATACACGAAAAACTGAAAAAGAACGTATTTTCTTGGGTTCTGTGCAGAATTTTATTTACTAATCTTAATTTTAACAACATACCATCCACTTGCAAGGCTGCTTATTATCTTCATCCTCAACCCACAGACTACTATTCATATCTTTGCCCCTCAACTCAAAGATACTTTTAGAGATTGACTGCTTGTGCTTTGCATTTCTTCTGCCCTGTTGAAGTTCTGAACCTGGTGGGCTGTCTCCCCATGAGATTTACTTCCTCTTTACTTCTTTCCATGCATTCTTCCCCTACTTTCCCCTGCAATTTTGACATTTTCCAAAGAGAAAATTAATGGCTATGAAGACCTGTCTACTCCTTTTCATGGCCTTGCTAGATTGGTTTGGGAAGTTTGTTTTGTTTACTTTAAGGAAGCTAGTTATAATGAAACGTCTACTTAGTGGTTTTGGTTGCACTTTATTTCCAGAAACAGAAAGGTAATGTTTGACTCAACTATTGATCCCTACAGCTCCAAATGTTTAGGCCCTAAGGATTAAAAAAAGATTGCAGCCCCAACCCTATTTCAGTAGGTCGACTTATTTATACAGTAGAACCTCAGAGTTACAAACAACTCAGGAACGGAGGTTGTTTGCAACTCTGAACAAAACATTATGGTTCTTTTGAAAGTTCACAACTGAACATTGACTCAATACAACTTTGAAGCTTTACTATACAGAAGAAAAATGCTCTTTTCCTTTATTTAATAGTTTACATTTAACCCAGTACTGTATTTGTTTTGCTGGTCTCTGCTGTTGCCTGATTGCGTACTTCCAGTCCCAAATGAGGTGTGTGGTTGACTGGTCAGCTTATAACTGAGGTTCTACTGAACCAACAGCCTAACTCAAGTGCTTTTACTAAAGTAATCTCCTTATCCTTCTAATATTGCCTGTACTGATGCCCATGGCTGGATGAACATCAATAACTATCCTGACAAGAAAGTTGTGAAATGCTGTGTAACATTACCAACAGAGTAACTACTTTTAAAGCAAATAACTGCAATTCTGATGAACATGGAAAGCATGTTAGCCAGAGCCCAGGAAATTGGGGGATAAATCCTGTCACACATGCTGCTTTCCAGCATAAGCTGTTTTCATACAGAAATGGATTGTGACCTTTTGCATTACATATATTCTAGCACATAGCAGTCAGATATGCAAATCACTGGCTCTGTTTGCTCCTGTTGCTACTTGACAGGTTGAACAGAGAACAGAAGAAAAAGCCACAGTAGAAAACTACAAGCGGTAGAACAAGCAGGGAGTAAATCAAAAGCCCTGGGACAAATGCAGTTTGGGATCCAAAATAAACAGCAGCTGTGCAGCCTACAAGGCAGTCTGTTGCTTGCTACTGCCGGTAACTAGTTCAGATGGTAATGTGTCTGTTTACAAGTCAGTTCGAGTACCAGAAAGGCACTAATTACTTAGGCAGGCAATCTTTTGAACCCTGCCCGGTACCTGATCTAACAGAAGTGCTCAAGCTTTGCTTTGTAGCATCTTGAAGACACTATGTCAAAAATACCTGATCAAAAGCAGAAAGCCCACGGCTGCCAAAATGAGAGGCTATATTCCAATGATCAGAATTGCTGTAAAACATGAGACGTCAGACTATACACAAGGGTGTAGTCTATGCAAACTTTCATAGATATGAAAAAGCAAATTACTACAGCAACTTATGGTACTGGAGAAATCTAAGACCTTATTTTATGAGCCCACTAAAATATAGTTAAGTGAGTAATTTCCCCTTCCATTACCTGAAGTCTGCTGTAGCTGCAAAAGATTCTAGCTCTGTGATAGAGAAGACGCACAGAAATCCCTCTCCACTTCGGAAGTAGTTGTCTCTAATTGCAGCATAGTCCTCCTGGCCTGCTGTATCTAATATGTCTATTTGGACCTCTTCCCCATCCAGAACCACCTTTTTTCTGTAGCTGTCTGCTTTGGTAGGCTCATAGTCTTCCACAAACTGAAAACAAAGGAACAGTATATGATAAAGCCATACTAACATTCTCAAGTAAGTGTCGAAAATAATTAGAAATCCAGAAGTAGATGTTTATCTATGTAAATACAAGAGGAAATAAGTTTTTCTGGGTCAGTAACTAGAGAGCTCATTTATTCAGGCCATAGAAGTACCTACGTTATAGTCTTACATGAATACTTCTGACCAAGTCAAGCCCACCTCATGCCAGCAAAAGAAGATGCTTTCGTGAGCTATATGGGCACTATATAGGTTCTCATTTCCTGCTACTACCCAAAAGAAAAATTCACATAATTTAGGGCCTCATCTCAGTTTTATGTATTCTAGAGCATCAGCATCATACTTTTGCTGTCCTGGGTAATGTCAGAATGTCAAGCTGATTTTGAACAGAATTAGAACATTGGTTTATCCCATGGGTTCTCAAATTGGGGGTCATACAACTCTTAAGTATGATCAAGAACTCTTAAGTACAGAGATTGTTAAAGCTGTAAGTCAGCCAAAATGAACATAAAACCTCAGTTTTGATAATGGGAGAACCAAAGCTTTTTGAAGTTTAGACACTTGAATACAGCTAACAACTTTAGTAACTGCAAGGCTTGAATAAGGTAATACTCTGTCAATTAGCACTCTCTAGAGCTCATGGAATAGTATCTAAAAATGCTGATTTACACTTTCATTTGACTTGTAATCTCAAGAAGGGGCAGTGAGTTCAAGAAATCCCAAATAAATTTTTATATTCAATGTAAGGGGTAATTCATATAATAAAGCCTTCAATTCTTTAAACTAGTTTCTGAAGAGTCCAAATAAAACTAGTTTTAAATGTTCATGCCAATACGCTCAATGCTACTCAATAACCATTTCTTTCTGAAAATGAAAAAGGACGTGAAACATTTTTATTGTAAAGTTAGATTCTTACCTCATCGTACATGAATTGCAGCGTTAAAGCAGATTTTCCTACACCACCACTTCCCACCATGATTACTTTGTGTAAAGCCAAAGAATTCTGACCTTTGGGCTTATTTGCTGCCATTTTTGGATTGCAGTTAGACAGATGTAAACAGAATCTAGAAGGGAAAATAAAAGTACTTTCATTAGTTAATGCTTGTGTACTGGTTAAATAGATTGGTTTCACAGATCTAGGTATTCAAGAAACTTGTTTCAGTTGTTCTCCTCAGACATGTAGCACATACCCTACCCTCATTCCTGCTATTTTCACCATGATACTGAAGAGATTACCTGTTTTTTTCTAACAATAAATAGCAAGGAAAGCCCTCTCCCATGGAACTGCAGCATAAATTAGCCAAAAGGTAGGGAGAAAAATCTGTCATCTGCTTGTGTAGTCCAGTATGTTTTCTTGAATGTGGTGAAAGTCATTCACATGTTTCCCAAACTGGCAATATTTTTAAGCAATACTTTTCTGACAAACATACGGGTTAATACTACACAGGAAAATAAGCACTACAACACAACAAAAGGAAGTGAGAAGTCTGCAGGAATTTACAAGTTCAATAATAAGCACCCAAAAGACACTCCTAGTAAACTAAGGAGTGCAGTTAGTATAGTTTTTCAATGGAAAATGAAAAACTCAGATTTCAGTGCAATTTAAACCCTAACAACCAAATGGCAGGAAAAGGTGGGGCAAAATGTTGAAAAGCTGAAAGTATTTTAGTCTAGAACCAAACAACTCGCATCCTTATGATGCAGAATGCTACTAGTGTACACTCAAGTACTACATTTGCAATTAGTACCTCAATTTCGGATCTTGTTATGTACATGCAGACCTCACTGACTTCAATGGATTCTGCCCACACAAACAGTTGCAGGATTAGGGCCCAACTGTGTACAGTAAGTAAACTCAAATGTATTATAGGAAGCCAGCAAGGGTCATTCAAGCACCAATAGATCTCTTCCTACTCTTATTTTACTCCCTTCCTGATGGTTTAGGTCAGTACTATCCCGGCCGCCTGTTGAAGGGGAACTGGACAGTTCCCTTTGGAATCAGCCATTGTGTTCCTTAAAAAAAAAAAAAAAGGGGGTGTGGGGGTCCACTACATAGAAGCAAGGTACTAAACTTCCTAAACATTTGTGTTTTAATTCCTTTCCTCCTTGGATTAAAATACCCAAATGTCAAAAATTTCTCTCCAGACAGTGCATTAATGATGGCTACATTTCATGGGAAGGGAGAGGATCTAGTACATTAAAAGTTTACAAATTCACACTAACTAAACCTAACATGAATTACAAAGTGCTTTTTCATCTGACAAAAGAGTTTAGTTTTATGCAATATTGTCAAATAGTATATTGAGCAAAGAAAACTTAGTAAGAAAACTTCTTAACACTATATCTATGCTTTTTAAGTATGGAAATGCCATTTTATCTGCAGATTAGCAAGTTTCAATACTATAGTTTAATTACTAAGGGATAAAATAATTTTCATAAGTGCATATGAATACAAGTATGAGTGCAATTTGGTATAATGTACTGAGAGGTTATTAAAAATGTAATCTGTCGTTGTAATAGGTACAATGCCAACCGAAGTGTCATTCCCAGGCAGTCTTAAAAGAAAGCTGAGAGATCCTCTGGTTCACATTAGTAACACTATTCACTGGTTGTCCAAGAACTCTGAAAATGTAATTGAAAATTAAGTGGCTTAAATTGTTTCACCCATAAAGGTTATCTATGTGAATGAAGTATAAGCAAGCTGCTGTACTAATTATAGACATGTGGCAGAAATCTCTCTCTAATTAAGGCATTCGTTACCCTTCTCACATGCAAGATTTATACATTCTAAAGAAACATAAAAAGACTTAGAAATTTTGTTTAAATATCCAACAACTATAGACTGACTTGGTAAAAACAGAACTACTGTCAATTTTGGATGAAGGCATGCATACATTTAAAACTTGACAAAAGTACACCGACCCTTAGACTATGCCTACAGTAAAGCCTATGTTGGCATAACCTATGTTGCTCAGGGGTCTGAAAAAATACCCTCCCCAGCCATAAAAGTGGCAGCGTGCACAGAGCTATGTCAGTGGGAGAGCACAGAGCAGCTACATGAGTGATCTTACAGCGGCACATCTGCGTCACTACAGCTGTATCACTTTAAGCTTGCTAGTGTAGATACAGCCTTCGACATAAGTTTTGTTATATAGATTTTAAGTCTTCAAGTGTCTAATAAACTTAAATGATCTATTACAATATATCAAATTTTGCTGTTTGAAGGTTTCTCCAAGCTCAGTATCTGGTTTTTACATTAAGGTCTTAGTGACCCAGAAGACAGCTCAATTAACTAAATTGGCACAGGCTGAGCATGTATAAGGGTTGAGGAATGAGTTAGAAATAGGAAATAAACAAGATTCAGCTTAGAAAAATGCAAGCCAGAATGGAAAACACATTCTGGAACAAACATGCCATAGGACAAAGCTAAAAGCACTAAAGTTAGATGATATCATGAGAAACCAGAGCAACTTCTGGAGATGGCTGGTAGTAACTCCATACTTACAGCCACATTTGACAGAAGACTTGGGATGTTTCCTTTAGATAGAAGTAGGTGGGCAACCGGTGTGAACTTTCACATTGTTAGCTTTTAACAACATTTGAATTCATGTAGTTTGGTTTCTTTATACATTTAACAGTAAATTAATTGGGGCTCTCTCTGGCTGAATTGTTCCCTTGGCAGCCCTACTTTTCATTGACATAGCAAGGCAAGAGTTATCTACATAGACTGTGGTAAAGAGGTCTTTTCCAACTAGATTAGGTGCAGTGGATAGTTTTTCAATATTGCCTTTAGGTCACATTTAGGTATTATTCATGCTAACTGAAAGCTTGTGCAATGGGCACACAAGCCTAATTGATGAGGGCTGAGCACACAAAGCCTTATCCATTATGAGCTATATTTGATTTCATTATACAACAGAGAATTCATGTGCAGCTGCTGATAGCAACTGCACTATCTTCCATCTCCCTCACAGAGAGGTGTGCCCACTTCTCCACCCACTCCTAGTTAATAAAAATCCAGTATGATGCTTCATAATGAAGTTGTGGATTGTTTTTTGGTTTTTTAATGTTTAGAATTGCTAGACACCACATACATGATAAATTTACAAAAGCAAGGAAATTAAGGCAAGACATAACCAGTCCTCCACACACAAGAACATTGCTTACCACCACTACAATCATACAACATAAGGTCTGGTGCATGGTTTAACTAAAGAGACATTTGCCTTCACTCAATCCCCCTTACCAGATTTTCTCCCAATGTTAACTGTAGATCTCTGCAGTACTTGGCTGTGTTCAGAGTGGAAAAAGTCTAGTAAATACATATATGCAGGAAAGGTGAAAAGTAGTCAAACTTGTGGTTGTGGTACTGGGAAGGTGTTTATGACTGGAAAAGTAGAACTCAGCTGACAGCTTAGTTTCCTTCTTTTTGTTTAAGTAGATATCCTGTGCAGCAGTCATTACTGCTTCAGTGTTGTATTGTAGTGTCATGTCACAATGCCCACTGTGTGTAGAGGCATGTCACCTCCTTATTTCATAAAAGTTCTTGGATGCTCCACATTCCATTCCACGCACCTCAACACCAGGGAAACAACAGGCTGGAGTTCAGAGAACCAGTAGTGAAAAGGGTTTGGACTAAATTGAGGTAGACGATGGAGTCCTGTTAAAGGTTGATTTACACAATCCTTTTTGATTTGATGTAGTAGTAATTATATCCAGCATGACAGTAGTGAATGCATCAGTGAGACATGTATGGAAGTAGTCTTCAGCTTGCCAGGACAAACCATATTCCAGTAAGCATTTTAAAACCAGTAGGTTAAAAAAACCAGCACTCTATATGCCAAACAGGAGAGTTTTCCTACTATAGGTTTTCAAACAAAAGAGGAGGAACCTTCTTTTTCTTACTACTAAATAAACTATAAAGTTGTTGTCACCCCTCCACCCCCCACTCTCCAAACTGAGAAAAACCAAAACCAAAAAAAAGTCTAAGGATACCTGCAAAGTTTTTTAAAATGAAACATGTTTATGTTTCTTGCAGAAGACTTTCTTTGTACTTTGTAAGCTTAATGGTCTGGAAGATGAGCAAAGCAAGATTGTGTTGAGAAAGGGGGCCAACTAAGAGGGCCCATACATGCTCCAGAACCTCTGAAACCAGGTGAAGTGACTGCTCTGTCCATGTTAGTGTTTCACCCATGGGACACTACACAGGATTTTAGCATTAATCCAGAGCAGAAAAAGTTACTCTTCAGAAGCTGGCGTCACATCATCATTTTAGGCATTAATGCAGCTGGCATCTTTTGTGCCACACACAAACTGAATGCAATCTTTGTGCAATGAGATTTTCATCCAAAGAAACTTGATTTATTGCATACCTTATTTGATTAAACAGGGACTAGGTTTTTGTTTTGTTTAAAAAAAACTTTCTGCACAGTTCAGTTGTAACATAGTTAATATAAATAACCTTAGAGACAGTGATATGGCTACCTATTTTTGGAATTTAAGAGAAGACAGTTTCTTGCATATGGCATTTTTATAGATGTAGAAGAGTAAGGTTATCAAAACAAAAAGCTAATTATGTTCTTTCCTTCCTTCTCTTTTAGGTTACTAGTAATGAGAGGGTTACATGAAATTAGATTTTAGAACTGTTATAGGAACCTCATTATTCCTCAGAACTGAGTGGGTATCTGAAACAGTCTTCAGGAAAGAAAGGTAAAGAGCAACAATTAAAATTGCTTATTCATCCTCCATTGCATTCACCTGCCATTTAAATCAGTGGTATGTTATTCTGAATTTATCAGTTATCCTTTTTTCCATGGAATATTCAGTCAAGCTGTTTACAACAACATTTGGTCTTTATGTCTGACACATTGGACAGGAGATAAAGTTAATTAATCTGCTGGGGTTGAAAAGATCCAGAGATTGAAAAGTTTCAAGCACAAGCCCTCTTGTTCGGCTAGTGGTTTCTCAACAAATGATGGGCTGAAAAAAAGCAGTAAGAATTAAAGTTTATAGCACTATAAAGGAGAGCAGTATCTTTGGCTTAAGTCCTTTAATTTGTCATCAAAATTACTCAGAAGAATGTGACTGTTTTAAAGAGACTCATTCTGGAGCAGACAAGCATTTAGAGAAGCTATGTCACAGTGAGTCCATTCCTCAATGTGTTTGACTATTCTCCCTCATAGCCTAACTTCTTACAGATCCTGAAGAGAAATCTGTAATCCTGTTACCTTTGACATCTTAATCACTCCATTAACAGAAACTAGGCAAGTTCATGTAACTTTCAAGTGCCCATTCTACCCTGCTGTTTTGTACCAGCGTGACTGGTTGAATACCTTTAATGTCAATTCTTTTTATGGAGCCAGGAGTTACAATTAAGCAGCAACTTCCTAAATGAAAGTAGGTGTATTTTTCAAGTTATTGATCCAAGTAATTGTTAAGATGATAAAAATAAAGTCTACGCATACTGCAAGAGAAGATTTCCAGGAAACATTGCATTAAGTTATTTCTTCAGTCCCATCTAAAAGAGGAGGGAAACTTAATTACTGACTCTTCAAACTGTTTCATAGAATAGACATTAAAGTTCTAAAACTTGAGGCCTAAGTGTTCAACTTAAGTGTGCAGAAAAGGGCGCAAATTATTTATATGCGCCCCCCTGGTAGCAACTGCTAAAATTGTGAGGAACAATGTTCAAATGTATAGTAGTTAGAGTAGATGTGGTTCCAAGTTCTTCCATTGTTGGTAGGTTATGCCTAGGAGATTGGCCTTTGTCCTCCCATTGCTTTATGTACTGTTCTGTACATATAAGGTGGTGGATTTTCTGGTCACAAAGGATATTTCAGCCACCTAGAGTGACCTTCGCAGACCAGGCTTAATATATTTTGTGCATTTGAAGTTGATCCCAAACCATTACCACCACATTTTGGACTCAAGTCCCAAAATCAGTAACATTTTTTAATATGGTCATTTTAAATTTAAATTTCGTCTGTACGTGCTTGCGATTTGATGTGAAGCTTACATTTGATCAGGTTTGTCACCATAGCATGTCAAAATCTTTGGCAGTTTTTTCCATCGTATTTTATCCTATAGTAAATATGTAAAGTATCACCCCAATGGATGGTAAAACTAATTGTTTTACCATAAGCACCTTGTCAGGATGTCCCACAAAGTACCAAACATGTAGTACAGTGATTTCATAACTGAGTTAAGCAGTTATTAGACCAAAACCTACTAAAGACATCAAATGTGAAGAGATAGCCTGAGATGACATGGAATGAATGCCATACTCTAGGAGTCCTAGAAGCAAAGGTTTGGTCACACACACCATTTTCCTATAGTTTCACTGTAGCTTAATACTAGCTGAATACTCATGCTGATTTCTAACCAGCTGTCCCAGTACATTCATAATACATTTGTAAGACTTTGTGCAACCAAGTTTGTAAGAACTAAAGTGGAAAAGGTCAAACTGACTTTCCAGAGTAGCACTAAAGTTAATTCCAAGAGTAAGCTTACTGTAGCAGCCCAGGCAACTTAAAAAAAACATATCTTAAGACTGACAGTTTACATGTTACTAACTTGTGTGCACACAAATAATGAGTATCCTCATAGACTCATAGGTCAGAAGGGACCAATATGATCATCTAG